>CM029661.1:15033899-16233899 GCA_017311315.1 Dendrocalamus latiflorus
TAGCAGCACAACGCTTGTATTGCTCTCCCACAACCCCGTTTTCACGGTTTAGGCTGCTCCCATTTCGCTCGCCGCTACTACGGGAATCGCTTTTGCTTTCTTTTCCTCTGGCTACTAAGATGTTTCAGTTCGCCAGGTTGTCTCTTGCCTGCTCATGGATTCAGCAGGCAGTTCAAAAGGTTGACCTATTTGGGAATCTCCGGATCTAGCTTATTTTCAACTCCCCGAAGCTTTTCGTCGCTTGCTACGCCCTTCCTCGTCTCTGGGTGCCTAGGTATCCACCGCAAGCCTTTCCTCTTTTGAACCTCGCCATTAACGTTAAGGCTATGCCATCCTAAGGTGCTACTAAATGGAAGGATCTTATCAACGTCCATGAATGCGAAATCATAGATCGAACTGCCGAATTGGCAAAATTCGGTGCTATCATAGTATCCGCTAAGTTCACGGGCTGGAGATAAGCGGACTCGAACCGCTGACATCCGCCACAGGGTAAACCACCGCCTCTCAGGCCTCCCCGACGGGTTCTACCATGGAGGCCAACGATAGACAATAACTCCCCCCCGAACACAGCTTACAACTTTCATCGTACTGTGCTCTCCAAAGAGCAACTCTTCTCAAAATCTCAAAACAAAAGGTGCTGAGTTGGAATCCCATTCTAAGGATTCTTGTGGTTCCGGGGAATCCAGCTACAGGAGAACCAGGAACGGGAGCTCTCCCCTTTTTCCGCCCGACTCTTTGATCTTAAACTTAAGAATGCTGGTTTTAAGAACGAGTGATTGCCCTTCTCCGACCCTTACTGCCCAACCGGAGAGCGGACGGCTAATGTGTTCCACTTATTGAACAGGGTCTATGGTCGGTCCGTGACCCCTAAGTGTGCCCGAAGAAAAACTTTGTTCGAAACATGGCACGCGGTCGCTATAGCCTCAGCCCAAAACTTCCTCGGTGTAGAGTACTCATCGAGCATCGTCCTGGCCATCTCGACCAAGGTACGGTTCTTCCTCTCCACGACGCTATCTGCTGTGGGATGTGTGGAGAAGAGAACTGATGCTCTACACATGTCTCATCGCAAAACCTCTCAAAGTAGGAATTCTTGAACTCCGTGCCATTGTCACTGCGGATCGCTCGTGAGGCACCCGGGAGCTCAACAGAAAGCCTACTGAAAAGACCTCGGAAATGTGTAAACATCTCATCCTTCGAGGCTAAGAAAAACACATCAAGAATACCTCGAGAAGTCATCGACCACGACAAGAACATACCACTTCCCTCCTGCTGACTGCACTTGAGCTGGTCCAACTATGTCCATGTGGAGCAGCTGTCCCGGTGCATCAGTCATAGTCACTGTGACCAGAGGGTAAGAAGCGGAAACCATCTTGCCGTGCCGGCAAGGAGCGCAAACAAGATCTTTGACCATCTTGAGTTTCGGCAGACCACGAATGAGGTCGTGGCCGCTAACTCGGGTCAAATGGTCAAATTCAATATGACCAAGTCTCCTATGCCAGAAGGTAAGGTCACGGGACTCTGAAGCAACCAAACACCGGAGAGGATCACCAGAAGACTCAGAAAAATCAGCACGAAAGATCCTCCCATAACAAGAAATCCCGCAAACCAGACAACCCGAAGAATCAAGAATTTTGCAATTGTTTTTCTTAAAACTCTCCTTGAAACCATCATCGGTATGCTGAGAAGCAGATTGGAAATTATACTGTAGCTTACTAACCAAGGCAACATCCTTCAAAATAAAAGACTCATTAACGCGCACTGTACCTTTGGCGATGACACGCCCAGACGAAGCGTCTCCGAAGGTGATCGTCTCATCACCTAGAGCACAAGCTAGGGAAGAGAACCAACGAGAGTCTCCGGTCATGTGTCGAGAACACCCGGAGTCAACGAGCCAAACCTCTCTCTTTCCTGCTTGGCGAACCTGAGTCAACGAGAGAGTAAAGTCTCAGTACTGGGGTAAATCAAGAGTGATTTTGGCACCCAATACTGAGTAACACATCGAGTAGAAGAAGTAGTCACACGCGACTGACCTCTAGCTACCCTACGCTCTCCGTCGCTCAACAAGTCCGAAGGTCCACGAGCAGACCTGAAGCTGTTGTTGGGTCCGACTGCTATGGGAGAGCGAGTCGGAGTACCAACAACACGCTGATCATGCCGCGGGTAGCCATCTCGACGGGGAAAACAAGATCTACCCTCAGAATGGCGAAAGTCATGATCAGAAACATATCGAGGACGAAAAACCAGAAAACTCAGAAAAACCAAGTCCTCGATGATGCCCAAACCCATCAATCTGAACGGTCCTAGACCTCGTGTTGGTCTTAGGTGCACTCAAGGTCTGGGGCTGACCCTGAATACGCCTAAGAGCCTCAACACGGTCTCTACGCACGATCTTGGCGCGCCTGAAGCATCGCTCGATCAAGTGTCCATCCTTTTGACAGAAGGTGCAATGATACTTCACCTTCTAAGAGGTAGAAGTAGAACGAAGAGGCTTCGCCTTCTGAGAGGCCGAAGCAACAGGTGAACTCACCTTGCTGTCAGAAATCCCTTGGACAAAGCCCGCTGACTTGAATTGAACTTTCTCAGTCCTGGGCTTGACCTCGATTACACCTGCGGCTACGGGTCTGAGCACGGCAGGTGGATGCTTCTTAACATCCTCTAGAAAATCATACCCTAGACCTTGATTGAACTTGCAAATCTTGAACTGGTATAAAATAAGATTTAGCTTCTTCTTGCCTCCTACAAACCTCTCGAGAGTATTCATAAGGTACTGACACTCCCAAAAGAGAGAGGTGCAAGAAGAGCAAGGGGAAGAAGAGACAACAGAAGGTAAGGGAGCAGAAGAAGAACCAATAGCTGAAGAGTGAATGGCTTGTGCACGCACAGCCAACTCGGAAAGGACAGTCCTACTGCTAGCAATTTGGTTCACGTTGCTAAGCGTCTCTACCTTATCCTTGGCCTTCTCCCCCACCGAAGCAATCACATCACAATCAGTTGGTGGCTTCACTAGAAGGTCCTTAGTTAGCTTCACATATTTTTCATTCATAGCAATCAAATCAGATTTTAGTTTCTCACAATTTTTGCAAGGTGAGCTAACAGGGTCCTTAGAAGCATATTGAGCCATTCTCTTGTTATGATCAACCATGTCTTGAAACTGTTTTGAGATAGATTCAAGTTCAGCAGTTAATTTAGGACAGTTTGCGCAAGAAACAATGGGCTCAAGAAGTGAAGTATGCAACTCAGCAATTTTATGATCTGACCGTTCTAAGTTCAATTTCAAATTATTGCAATTTTCACAAGACTCGGGCAGATCAAGGAGCATGGTATAAAGACCTCTAAAAGCATTGTCCTTATCCTCACATGAGGTGCAAGACGTAGTCTCAACAGTAGTTGATGAAGGAATGACAATCCTACTCATTTCTAGTTCAGCCAAAAGACTAACATTCTCCACCTTAAGTATGTCAAGCTCAGAAGACAGACTATCATGAGAGGTCCTTAATTTCTCCATGTCACCAAGCAAGGCAGTGCATACATCACAATCATCACGGGAGGGAGCAGATCTAAGTGAAGTAAGCTCCCGTGATAAGCTATCTACTTCCTTCTCCAACTCGCTAACCTTAGCTCTAGATCTAGCATGAAATTTTCCTAGCTTAAGAAAAGCATCATTAAGCTGGTCGTAGGAAGGGTATACCTCATCGGAGTCGGAATAGAGCTCGCTGTCGCTGATCTCGCCCTCGAGGGCCATGAAGCACATGCCGGAAAAGTCATCGCCGCCCTTGGGGTCTTGCTCGTCCTTCCCATCATCGTCGCTCCACCCCTCTACCTCGCTGAGATCGAGGTCGTCGAAGGCGGTGAGGACGCGATGGAAAAGCCTCTTGGCTTTGCCAAGGTCGCGAAACTTCTTCTTGCCTTGGGCGTGAGCTGAGAGCTTCTTATTGCGGTTCTTGTCGATGTAGTTATTCTTGCTCACGCCGCCGTAGTCGCTCTTGCCCTTCTCCAACTTGGGGCAGTTTGCCCGAATGTGGTTGGGGCCACCACACTCGAAGCAGATGACAGGTCCTCCTCTCTTTTTGTCCCTCCTTCTCTTGTAAGCATGAGAAAACTTTCTAGCTAAGAGGGCTAACTGCTCATCTGCAAGCTGCTCTAACTGATCATCAGTTACGTCATAGAGAGCAGCAAGAGAGAATCCAGAAGAAAAGTCGGAAGAACCAGAAGCAGAGCCGAAATCGGTGACTAAGGCCATCGACTGTGACTTCGACCTACGAGAGACTATGTCAATCTCGTGAGTCTTGAGGCGTGAGTACAACGCGTCAAGAGTCAGGGTCGAAAGATCGGTGGTGTCCTTGATAGTAGTCACCTTCATCTCCCAAACACGCAAGTTGAGAGCCGCGAGCATCTGTCGAGCATTGTCCGAGTCGGGGAATGTGAGACCGACCGCTCGGAGGTTGCTCAAGATCTTGTGGAAACACGCAAAACACTCATCGAGGGACTCGCCAGCGAGCATTTCAAACTTGTTGTAATCTCGCTTGAACTGGTCCTGTCGGACTGTCTTGATCTGGGTGGTGCCCTCATGGTATGCATCGAGGGTCACCCAGATGTCGAAAGCCAACGTCAAATGAGAGATGCGATCGAACTCGCTTCGGCTCAAACCCTGGATTATGATGTTCCTTGCCTTCACATTCACCTCAACATCAGCCATGTTTCCGGGATTGATGTTCTTATCGGCAGGAACAACATATCGTACTTTGACCTTACGCCAGATGGCGTAGCCCTGAGCCTGGATGTAGGTCTCCATCCGACTCTTACAGAAGGGATAGTTGATCCCATCGAAGATCTAGGGCTTAGTCGAGTACTTGTCTGTCGTCATGGCTCTAGAGATCGGTTAAGATCTATGAGGAAGAGCTAACCGGCTCTGATACCAATTGTTGGATCGGAAACGGTGACAGAGGGGGGGGTGAATGGAGCCCTTTTTTAAAAAATCGTCCCCCAAAGTATTCACTCAAACAAATCACTTCTTCAATAGCTATTGAAGCTATGAAGAAAGAATCTTGCTTAAAACCAAACAATAGATCAACAAAGTCCCAACTGAAACCAAGGATTGATTACCAACAAGAAATATATTGATTAACTTGGTGAGAGCAATCTGCAGAGAGAACAAATAAAGGAGGACAGCAAAACTGAGAAAAGCAAAGGCTACAATCTCATATTTGCTGCAATCTGAAAAATAGCTTTTGCTTCATTTTCTGCAATCTGTGTAAGGACTGAAATCTGCAATGTTTTGGCTGAAATCTGCAGCTGAAAACTGACTGAAATCTGCAGTGTTTGGTTGAAAATTGCAGCTGAGAAAACTGCCTGAAATCTGCAGTGTTTGGCTGAAAACTGCAGCTGAAAACTGAAGGCTTTAGGCTGAAAACAAGGGTTGAAAATGCAGCATCTACAGCAGCTGAAAACAGCAAGAAACTGAACCTGAAAACAACAAATGAAAACAGCAGAAAACTGAAATTTCAGAACTGAAAAATAGACTGCAGCTTGCCAAACTGGTAGCATGCAGTTTGCTAAATTTGCTGCTGAAAAACAGCAAACAGTAAAAACAGCACAGCCAGCAGAAAGACAAGGAAATTGAGGAAATATTGCTGCTCTTCTCATGATAATTGATTGGGACTTCATTCTAAATAACAACTAGCTCTCAAGAGCAAGAAAATTTAGACCAAAGAGGCAAAGAATCAAGGTCTGGACAGAAATATGAAACTGAACCGAAAAGAGAGATTGTTTTTCAAATTACATGCCATTCTCCAATCCTTTGCTTAAGAGGCTTTGAAATACACCTGGGCATGATCTCACAGCTGGGAAGGACAAGTTTGGAGTCACTTTGAGATAGGGAATCAAGAAATTTCAACTAAAAAGCAAGAAATCAAGATTTGGGATAAAAACCTGAAAACCAACAGAGGCAACACAAAAAATCCAAATTCATCTCCAATCCTTGAACCTTTGCCCATGAGACTTTGAGAATAGCTAATTAATAGCCTCAGGATTCAAGATACCAAATTTCATGCCATCTTATGAAGTGAATCAAAGGGGACCAAGAAACCCTAGAAATGAAAAAGAAGAACAGAGGAGCCCAAGAAGCAAAATCTGAAATTAAACGTGGTTTGCTCTTAGGATTGACTAGCCAAATGGCTTTGGAGCATCTCCTAGATCACAGCAACCCATTTTGCTACTCCTTAGCAAGAAAGAACATAAAAACAAAAACTGAAAAATCTTGCACAAAGAAGAAATTGATTCATTCCTAGAAGCAAGAGGATCACAGAGGAGTCCCCATACATGATTACAAACAGAGGAATGCTTACATGAGGAATCAACTCCTTCCCTCTCTCTCCCAATCTCAAGAACACCAAGAACTCACATGCACACAAACAAAGGAGACAACGAAGGAGACATGGACCAACAGCTCTCTATCTCTCTCAACCACTAAAGCCTAAAGCAAAACAACCCTCCAAAGGCCATTTTGACTAAAGCAAACCCTAACAACTCCAAAAATCCATGCAGCCACAAGGAGACACCTCCTCCTTATATAGGCTTTGGCTAACGGGTCTCCAACCCGTTATGCCCGATAAAACCCGAACGGAACCGCTTCCACTTGTGCAGCTTTACGCTTTTACCGAAACGCCCCTCCTACACCTTCCGGGAAGCTTCCGCGTTCCTTGTCATCCAAGCCTCGCAACCACCTCGAGTCTCCGCCGTCTTCGACACATTCGACCGTTCTGACCTCGACCCCGCCTGTGCCTAGTCCGGTCACCCCGTGCCTCACCACTACTCCGCCTCGACGTCCTGCAGCCATCACAGATAAGAAATACATTACATAGCACCGCTCGATACATGTAAGCATAAATAGCATCAATGAATCATACTTACGCATGAAAGAGCCCAAACCTGTCGAATCAAGAAAATAAGCATCCTAATCGCTTCGGCCAATTTTGACCAAGTTCAACCAAGCCAATTGCACCACGCAACGACATGGTCCGAACCACACAAACCAAACTCGACTTTCCTACAATCGAAGTCAATTACTCATCACACACTCGGGGTCACCTTCACATGGTCCATCAATCTCCCCCTTGATCACGGGGATCACGGGGATTACTTTGGTGCACGGGGTGCTCATCGAGAAGGGTCGGAAGATGGTCGGCGGCAAGAGAGGCGGTGGCGTGCGCTCGAGCAACGGCGGCGATCGTGCTCTGGTGGTCCTGGGGCTTGGCCGAGGGTGGAGGAGATGGAGGAGATCACGGCGAAGCTTGGTCTACCATCGGATTGGCCTGGCTATGACCAAAGGTGTGGCGATTGCTCGCCAGAGTTGGTGGTGGCGCTCGGGAAGAAGGAAGCACCGCGCCGGGGTGTTGGGGAGCTCGAGAGAGGTAGTGAGGGCTGGGGTGAGGTGGAGCGAGGGGTGACGGTGCTCGGGGTGGGTTTATATAGGCTCGGGGAGGGGGAGGTGCGGAGGAATTCGTCGCCGGGGACGTGGTGGCGGTTTCGGGCGGAGAGGCCGAGTGGAGAGTGGGGAAGGTGGGCGATGGGTGCGGTGAGTGTGACGCACGAGAGAGGTAGTGGGGGTGATGCTGGGCGAGTGAACGTGGCCGGGAGAGACGGGGCGGCGTAACGGCCGGGGCGGCGTCGTGGCCGGGAAAGAAGGAGACGGGCGCAGGGAAGACGAGAGGCCTGACAGGCAGGCCGGGGGTGTCAGCGGCAGAGGAGGGGAAAAAGAGCAGGTGGCTCAGATTTGTGACACGTGTCCAGGGAAGGATCGGTTGGCCGAGGTGTTTAAGTGGAAGGGGACGGGTAAGATGGGCCGGGGCGATGTGGGCGAAATCGGGCCGCACGCGTGTCGCTCGGAGAGGGAGGGAAGGCGGGTTGAGCAGGCGGTCGGATGGCCAACGTGGGCCCGAGAAAGGAGAGAGGTATTTTATTTCCCTTTTGATTTTTCAGAAAACCCGAGAAAGGAGAATAAAGCTTGGAAATTAGCAAAAAGATCCAAATAAATCCCAGAAAATTTCTATAATTCTAGTAAAATGCAAGGAACTCAAATAAAATTAAATAAACTCATTTTGGACACAATTTATCCTAAACTTTAATAATTTTAAATCTATGCTCAAAAGAAAATAGAGGATTTGAATTCTAGAAAATAATAAATAAAATTTTTAAAAATTTTCGTACAAAATTTTTGGGATGTCACATTGGGTGAGCTGGACCTGGTGGGTCAAGAGTCGGTCATCCTCGGAGGCGGTGACAAACGTCTCGCTGTAGCATCTTCCTTCCTAGAGGAATGGATAGTAGCAGCCTCATGGATCTCGCACAGGCGAGCACAAGCCAAGCAGGTGGTGTGCTAAAGGGCGTTGAAGGAAGTGCTCATCAAGTGCTCAGTATGAAAGGTGCGGGAGGTGTACTTGCCGTACCTTGCGTACAGGAAGACTTCCATAATCTAAGCCTCCCTGTCTCCTATTTGGGTCTTTCGTTCCCTGACGATGGGACGGTGACGTAACCTAGGTACTATATTAGTTTACGTAGTATGTCGGCAAACTCTCCTTCGTCCTCTCCATGGGTGAAGTAGTCCTCTGGGCCAAAGTCAACTAATTCAACCATCTACAGTTGAACAAGAGGGTATTAGTAATAGTTTAAAAATATAAAGAAGGGATGTGACCTTGGTTTGTTTTATATCTGATCCATTTTTGATGCTTGAGTTGGACTATTGAAAATACAATTTTGAAGCTTGATCATTTGTCCACTAGCATGCACATAGTAACTAGTTAGGCGATTCATATGTTCATTTAATTTGGAAGGTTTGTGCAACAATTCTGAAATAATAACTATTCGAATGAAATAGTTCATTTGATGAGTAAATTGTACATAGTGAGAAAAGTTTTATAATCATTGAGATAGATCGATAAAAACTCCATGTGTGCACAAGGTAGGCAGTTGCAATGAAGGTACAATTCAAAGCCCAACATAATTTGACAACAACAATGGGAGTTACAACACACAAGGTATGGTGAGGTAAATCTATTTGCTATACTATTCCTATAGGACAAATGGCAGCATGCATGAACCAGTAACCTGAACTACATCTAAGATACATGTGTGCCTTTGGTACGCGGGCATGGGCCTTTTTCACTGCGAGCTTCTCCTAGTACTCGTCTATAAGGTCCTTTGGTCACTTGTTAGTCTCCTTGTCCTTACACGCCTCTTCTTGAATCATGTAAAGTTTCTCCTTCTCTTTTTGTTTCCTCTCACGATACTCCTGTTGGTTTTTCTTAACTGCAGCAACATGTTTAGGCACAAGGAAGATCATGTCTTTGTCTTCTTTACTCAACCAATAGTTGAATTTGCACCTTAGTTTATCCTACCATAGCAAACGAGTTAGCAATGTTTCAAGGATGTATGTTGAATATCATGATAGAAGACTAACCTTACTATACCCACACTAGAAGGCAAATTGAGCCACGGGATAGTTGTCATAGACTATGGGTAGATAGCTAGAAGATTGCAATGACATAATGGTGTTGACACCAATTTTGTCCTGGATTCAATATATATATATATATATAATAAATAATCATCAAATTAGCAAATTATGCTAATAGCTAAAATCCATTACAATATAAAACAACTAAAGTTTAAATGAAAATCACCGCAACACACCCACCCAACCGCAAGGATCACTGGTCTCAACCACGTTGGGTTGATCATGTCGAGCACATGTAGAAGTCAAAGTAGAGCTGTCAAAGCTATAGACGGAGTTGTGGTCGGAGCTCTGAGTTGATGCGCCATTGTCGAAGATTCGGGTCGATGTGCCGTTCTCAAATAATCGGCTGTAGACATAGTGAACCTGTTGTAGCTACAACAAACTAATCGTAGAAATAGTAAACCAATCGACAGTCATAAGCTATAGTACCTGGGCAAAAGTCGAAGACCTATGTGGTGATTTGACCATGATATTTTGATCACCTAGGTTGATCATGATATTTTAACCACCTTGGTTGACCCTAATATTTCGACCACGTTGGTCGACCATGACATTTCGATCATGTTGGTCGACCCTGATATTTCAACCACGTTGGTCGATCATGATATTTTGACCACCTAGGTCGATCCTGATATTTCGACCACTTTTGGTCAAACGTGATATTTCGACCTCCATGGTCAAACATGATATTTTGACCACGTTGGTCAACCATGACATTTAGACCACGTTGGTCGACCCTTATGTTTCAGCCACGTTGGTCGATCCTAATATTTTGATCACCTTGGACGATCGTGATATTTCGACCACGTTAGTCGACCATGACATTTTGACCATGTTGGTCGACCCTGATATTTTGACCACGTTGATCAACCATGACATTTTGACCAAGTTGGTCGACCATGATATTTCGACCATGTTGGTCAACTGTGATATTTCGACCACCTTGGTCGACCGTGATATCTCGACCATGTTGGTGGACCATGATATCTTGACCACGTTGGTTGATCTTGATATCTCGATCACGTTGGTCGACTATGATATTTTGACCATATTGGTTGACCATGCTATTTTGACCACATTGGTCGATCCTGATATTTCGCCACCTTAATGATGCGCTAGTCAACTAAACTCATGCATGGATATCTTTCACATACCGATAGGAAAGTGGTGACATAACTGCATCCATGCAGAAGTTAAGCACTCTCCAATTAACCAATTAGTAATGATTAATAATAATCACTGGTGGGGCCATTTTTTAGCCATAGCACACAGAAAACAAAGAACACCTGGAAGTCCCAGATAATGCATGGCAAACAACCGTGGCTAAAGTATGACGAGCTCAGTCAAATAACCAACCAATAAAGGGAACTACACGACAGCAAGTGAAACTAGTTGTAGCGCTCCAACCGCCCATGTCCTGCCATGCCTACATCCTACATGTCTGTATGCTTGTGCATGCCACATCGACAGTTTTCAAAAGAAAATCCAGTGAAAAGGAAATAAAATAGAGGAGTTTCCGTAACTTCCCTCAAAGTAACCGCCATCACATCTTTGCTCTATAAACAAGGGTGAAAAGGAGGGGGCACGAGGAGATACACGAACAGGGACAGAGGAGCTTCTGCAAGAGAAGAAAGAGCTGAGCGAGCTCTAGGAGAAGGGAGACACATAAAACACACTCGAAAGAAGAAAAGCAAGAGCAGCCAATCCTGAAACAAGGTGAAGTTCTTGCTCTTCTTCTTGCTCTCCCTTCTGCTCTTCAGTTCGGCCATCGCGGTACGAATCAAGGAGCGTTCTTCATATCCACCCCTATCGCCCTTCAGTTCGGCCATCGCAGCATGGATCAAGGCACTACATTTTTGTTTATGTTTGACTCCCCTTGGTTTGGTGCATACAAATGGATATGAATCAAGGCAAGACATGAATGCTTCATCTCTTCAGTTCAGTCCCTTGCAAATGGAAACAAACCAAAGGTGAGAAGTTGGAGGAGCCCCTGTTTCCTCAATTCGGTCCTCTCAAACGGATAGGAATTAAAAGTGGGGATATGCGGCCAAAACAAAATATAAAACATAGCCTTCGCCTGGGTTACGCTACATCTACAAGCAATATGCTAGTAGTAATATAAGGTGTAACAAAACAATAAATGGTGGAAGAAAGGAAATACTTTCATTTCAGTTATGCACATATAAGCGCTCGATATGCATGAGCACTATGTAAAGCTAACCATATGCAAATCCAGTAGCTACGACCATCTCCAAAATTCTGTAGCTACAGCCATCTACAAATTCGGTAGCTACAACCATCTCCAAAATTCAGTAGCTACGACCATATGCAAATCTGGTAGCTCTGACCATCTCCAAAATCCCAAAACTACGACCATCTATAAATACGATAGCCATGACTATCTCCAAGCCCCGGTAGCTCCGACCACCTCCAAAATCCCGAAGCTACGTCCATCTGCAAATCCGATAGCTACGACCATCTGCCAATCTGGTAGCTACGTCCATCTCCAAAATTCGGTAGCTACAACCATCTGCAGCTATGACTAGCAAACTAAGCAAACACACATCAGCAGTGACAAGATTGAAGACCATTTTATAATTGTCATATGTTGTATTTTGTTATAATGTGTATGTTGGTATTCTTAATCAAGGGTTTTCTCGCAAAGAGATGTAATTAATTGAATTTTTATGTAAATGTATTAATTCTGGAAGTAATGGACCTGCAATACTTGATTTCTTTGTCTCACATTTTCAATTAAATTTAACCAAGTTGTCTCTAATGACACGGAGATGGGTTGCCGTCCATTTTCCCATCATCAAATGGCCATCGAGGGTTTGTCGATTAATTTTCCTTCCCTTTTTTTTTCTCGGATGAGAATCACTTTACCTGAAAAGCTAGAGCCATAGTGTTGTTACTGAGAAGGCTAACAATTTGGCCTATAGTAGATGCAATGAGTAGGTGTGCATTATGATGTGTTCGAGACATACATTTAGGCAGTAAGCATCAATAAAATGTACACAACACATATGTAAGCCTGAGCAATTCTTGGAGATAATTCATGAACTTAATAGGGAGTTACATGGTGCATTGGTTGTGATGGAGTGTTTCTCTTGCCCGGCTATAACAACGGTACAAACACATTATTTAACAATAAAAAAAATTATTGACTAAGACGTCATTATAGCCACTAACAAGTAGTACAAATAATGTCACATACATGATCCACAATGCTTAGCACATGAAACGATGAGCATTAAATAACCACTACACGAATTATACCCTAACCAAAAATTAATTACTTAGATTGCATGCAAGAAAAAACTTAACTTTTCTATATGCTCTTCACTTCATCTACAATTTCTTCTAATACCAAATCATCTAGATCTCTCCACTAAGTCTCTTATTATCGTCACTAACAAGAAACAAAAAATGTCATAGTCCCCCTACAAGATTTTTCCATAATAATTGTGATTATGGTCCCCTACCTTGGAACTAAAAGGTATCATCTCATACACAAGTTTGCTTTCTACCATGCTAGTAACAACAAGATAAATATGCTAAAGTCTCCAACTAATCTTTCCCTAATTACCTTGTCTTATCATTAATCCAAAAATAATTAACCAATGAATCCATCACTATTAAGACTAACAAGTAATAAAAAAAGCCATCTAGACAAACTAAGCATGACCATTTAACTAATTAAACCCTAATCACAATATAACTACACAACTTGCATGCAAATAAAACTTACCTTTTTTTAATCTCTCCACTTTATCTACACCTTTCTCAACCAACAAATCTTTTAATTATCTCCCTAACTAGCCCCAAATTTGGTTCAAAAACCCGTAATCTCCTCATTTTTTTTCTCCTTTCGCTCTCTTTTCTCTCGCAAGAGGCAGGTGGCCGGGCAAATGGGGGCAGGCAAGCAGAGTAACAACGCGCAAGAAGTTAAAAACTGGAGAGAGGGCTGTGGGCACGTGGATCTGTGCGCAGAGAACACATCAGAGCTTATGGTCCACAGCAAGTCGCCTAGCACCTCTTCCATCGCGTTGCCCCCCACAGAATCTGCCGCATTATACACTCATGCCGTGGTGCCACCACTTACTATGGTCACAGAGTGTGGCAGGTAATAGATATCGCGTGCTGTTGCTCCCGTAGCGGATGAGAGGCTACAATTAGAAGATAGGGCAATTTTGGGGAAAAAAATTGCACCGGTGGGGCCATTGCCCAGGCTTTGCAAGGTAGCAGTAGAGTACCAGAAGTGTGCATCCCAATGATGATTGGAAAACGCCCTAACTTCACGGCAACGACCGCGAGCTCCAGCAAGCTCGACCAGTTGACTTCTATCACATCATCAATTCATCATCACATCACATTTCTTGTCCTGGTCCTCTTGGATGCATGGAGTAGATCACGATGCATCAAGTGTACGCCCGTTGGTTAGTGTTTTTCTTTTGCTTTTTTTAAAGATGCGTTGGTCAGGGTTTTTGCTCAGAGTCATATATTTTACTACTCAATTCTCTACTGCGCTTCCTCTCAAGAAAAAATTCTCTGATTTGCTTGGTCGTCGCAAACACTCAAGCACCTGGAATTGGACGGTTGCTTGCTCGGTTCTTGCAGCCTGTCCTGCGACCTCCTTCTGGGCCTATGAAGCTAGTAGCCAGCAGATGCAGATCAGCAATGAAGATCGATGATGTCATGGGGGAAGGACGTACACTCCTTATCTACACTAGATCTCTGAATGATGGAAGCAAGCGAAATTGTTTTCCCTGCCCTAGAGAACTGGCTTTTTATTTGGCCTTTTGGGGCCAGACATGCATATGTATTGTGCGCGTGTGATGATGCAGCCATACAGGATCCTAGGACAGGAAAATCATCCTTGGCTTTTTGATCCACTCTTTTTAGCTGAGGTTTATTAGCCTGTCAAAAGCCAAAAGGAATAAGGCCTTTGCTTTTTCATCTCCTATGAAGATAATAAAGCCTGAAGATATTTTGGGATTATAAAGCCATTGCTACCTGGCTAGCTTGCACCAACTACTTATAATAGATGATAAATGACCAGATTTAAATTAATGTGGGCAGGAATTAGTGCACAATTTTGAGAAAAGATTTATATGCCTTTGCTGTCTATATATTAACTTTTTTTTTTTTTATGTTTTTTCGATTAATATAGTTGTAGTAATATATAGCGTGGACGATAAAGAAATTGCGATATGAAGATGTGGGCAAGCCTGGTGTTTTCCATCTCCAATGAAGATATCTTATGTTCACCAAAGCATTTGAGCATATTTTGGGCTCTTGGCCATGTGGCTGGTACAAAAGGATAGGCTGTCATCATGGTCAGCATATAACTGACATCATCAAAAAACGAAGCTATGTTTTTCTACCGAATGAACTTTTTTAGAAACATCCTCTGACTTATATTAAATAACACAAGTTTTTGTGCATATAAGTACCCAACCTTGTAGCTATGACCCTCCGTAACTGAAAAATCACACGGCTTTCAAGGAAAAAAAAAGAAGAAGAAAAGTTCCTTGGGCTTTCATACTTCAAAGCCCATCTGGGATGGACTTGGGCCCGCAACAGACAGTTGATGCGTCGTTAGGCCCTTAACTCACCTAGCCGAGGCCCATATATATCCTTGACGGTTTGCGAACACACATGCGCAATGCATGCCCAAAAAATGCCTCCGGGAACAAACTGACCGGCCAGCTCTCGTCTGATCGGGGGCAATGCATCAATGTCTCGCTACTGCGCATGGACGGTACTCGCATATCAGGCAGGCAGGACCTCAGCTTGGCTGAAAATAATCTGACAGGAGGTGTTCCACCTGAATTGGGTCATACCAGCGTTATGTTCGATCTAAATCTGAGCCGTAACTCCATTTCTGACAATAATCTGACAGGAGGTATTGCACCTGAGTTGAGCCTCGTTCGCGCGCGACAAAAGGCCGATCGCGCGAAGCAAAAGCAGCGACAAGACGCAGCGCCGGAGGAAGGAATCACACGCAGTGGTGGCGCGTGGGGACGAACCCATACGGGGGCAGCGGTTTCACGTTCCTCGGCTACAACGCAAGTGAAGAGAGGGAACCTTGCTCTCTTGGGCAGCCGCAAGTCAAGGGACACGAGACCGATGTAGGAGAGAGAGAGGATTCTTTTCTTGCGCAGGACAGCCACACGGACGAAGAAACAAAACGGACGAGAGGAAACCCAAGCCAACTCGGTCCGAGCCTTCCATCCAAACTAGAAACTGAGCAGTCCAGCGGGTGACAGCAAAAAGTAATGTTTCGTTTTGGTCTCTCAGTTCAAACGGAAAAAAACAAAGCGTAGAACATGGCAGTTGTTTGTCCTAAAACCGAAGATAAGGTTTCGCCTTTTGGTCTGTGACAGAAACTTTACAAGAGAAAGTCGTTTCTTGCTAGCCTAAGTTTTTGATTTGTGCCCAATACATGTTGCATTTTTCAGGAAGTAGTGTCATCGATAACGAGATATCATCAGGTGTGATTGCGAAAGAGAGTTCCACTGTCTCACTGTATTATTCAATACCCGCGATGAGCAATTATACAACCTAGACAATCAAGATGAAGATGTACATGAGGGTTCAAGCCGAGCGGGAGGTCCGATCATTGAATCGTGAAGGTAAGAACACTTCCAGCGATGGTAGCTGAGGCCGTCAGAATCGGAAGCTTGAAAAGGCAAAAGTGAGATACTATAATTGTAATGATTATAGGTACTTTGCTTTAAAATACTGCAAGTCGAAGAACAAGAAAGCACTTCTCGCTAAAGCTCTCAGCGATGATGAACCAGTACTGCTCTGATGCTGAGATGAGTCTTGGATGTTGAGGAGATGTGTTCACATCATGAGTCAAGTAGAGTTGAGTTTGGGGTGTTGAGGAGATGTGTTCACCGTCCTAACTCGAGTGCGTAGAGTTAAATTCGGAATGTTGAGGAGATGTGTTCACCATTCTGTGTCGAGTATGAGTTACGTAAGTCATAGTTAAGACCGACTGCATCAATGAGTTAAAGTCTTTGCATTCAGATGGAGCTAGTTGAATGAGTTACTACATATAACTATATGTTTAATTTGCATGTAGATCGCTTTATGTAGAGTCGTAGCTAGCAATTCATATATTGCGTTGAGACTAAACTAGGAGTATGTTGAGTCAAGTTAGGGGAAGAATGTTAGAAATAATTTTGACTTAGAGTTTAAATCGAGTCTGTTGCCCGAGTTAAAGTTGTGTTAAACTAAGAGATAGAGTTCAATACGTGTTTGAATCAGAGATGGAGTCCATTATTTGTGTAAGCCCTAGGTTATATAAATAGGTGATATGTTGAGAATGTGGTGGTAGCGGTGGCCATAGAGGTGGAGGTGTGAGAATTAGAGATGGATGGAGCCGTGGCGAAGAGCAGGTGGTGGTAAAACGGAAAGAGGAAAAAAATGGACAGCATAGCTTAAAACTATGGGGGAGTGCTCACCAATTTTCCTAGTTTTTTTTTTGGAGGAAGGAGACCCAAGTATCACTTCATTGTTTCCCTGTTACCGGATGCGCAAGTCGAGGGACCTGAAGACCTCAAAACAAGGTTCATTTGGTAATGACCTGAATGGGTGTGTACCGCAATAAAGCATGTGTGGTACAATCATTTTTTGAAGGTAAGGCATGTACCTTTGTACATCTGTACAATCTTTGAGAGAAGGGGCCGTGGCCCCCTTCGGTTCTCAAGCTCCGCCTCTTGACAATAAGCACGGGTGCATTCAAACATGAAAGCAAAGAGGAGCATGCCCCTACGAGGAAGAAAAATGGTATTGTGCTACTATAGTACCTGGGCTGACTTCGATCTAGCCCGGCCCATGCCGATCCCTCAAAAGGGAAAACCAGGAGGAGAAGTCAATTCACTCCTCCCACGTGCCAACTTCACCATGCGGCTGCTCCCCTTGCTTCTGTGCATGCTGCTACCCCACGCGTGTGCGCTGGCTGCCATCGCCTCCGCCCTCCGACCAAACCACAATCGAGTGCCGCCTCCGCGCGCGGCCCCGCCGTCGCCAGCCCATGTCATCACCTTGCCCCAATGCACGCTGCTTGGCCGATGAGTGTTGAAGTCTGGAGTGCTTCTAGCATTTGCGAAAAAGCCGAGTGCTTCTTTGCACATTGAGGATATTTCATTGATGCGTGAGTATCCCGATCGATGTATTCCCCAAAGAGATTCTAGGAATGCCACCCGAAAGAGATGTGGAGTTTAGGATTGACCTTGTTTCTGGCACACGACTATAACACTCAGCTATTTATTTCAAAATTATTAGTGAAAAAATCAATTTAATTTAAAATAAAAACCAGTGTTATTTGGTTTCTTAAATTTTAAAATCTGAATTGCCCTGTTTTTCTGTTTTGAAAAGATCTTTCTTTTGAAAAGTAATTTAAGTAAAAACATAAAAATATTATTAAAAAGATATTTTGGGTTTTTGTAACAATCCTAATTCAAATTAATTATTTGAGTTTATTTGGATTTTCTGTGATTTTCATGAGCTTAAAATCTAATTTTAAAATTAAAATGTATTTTTATTATAAACATTAAAGGGAAAATTAGGCTGTAAATAATTTTTATAAGTCTATAATATCTCCATGAATTTTGGTGAATTTTCCTGGATTTCTTTGATTTTATTTGTTATTTTCTAAAAACTATTTGAATCTTCTGGCTTTGTTTATTCAAAAAATCAATTAAAAAAATCCTTCCCTCCCCTACCGGGCCACCATGTGGACACCCTCGATATTTGTCTGCCACCATGCGGGAGCCATCTAGCCGAGCCATGCCCCCTCTTCCCTCTCCCTTCTCGTGAATGGCCGAGATCGGCCGGCTGCCACGCGTCATCACCCGACACCTTCTTGCCACCCCTCTCTTTCCCCTCCCTCTCTCTCTGCACCTGGGACCCGCTCGTCAACTTCTTCTTCCTCCCCCTCTTCTTCCTTCCGCTCTGCCGTCGCTAATCTTGACCGCACCTCCTCCTTCCATTTCGGCCGCGCCCTCCTTCTTCCCGTGCATTCCACAATCGTCGTGCCCGAATCTCTCTCTTTCGTTCCTTCCCTCCCTCATTCTTGCCATAATCACCGCCGAATACCGAGATCACTAGTGAACAATTGCCGCGCCCAGCCTCCCCCTCGACCCTATAAAAGCCCCTCCCCGGCACCCACTCTTCACCCCACACTGTGCCACCTCCTCTTTCCCCCTCTCGTGATCAAGGCTTCTCCGCATCATGCCTCCTCTCCACCGCTGGTGAGCATCTACAGTGAGGAATTGGCACTGTTGCGAGCTACCTTGAGCCTTGTCGCAGCCACCTTCGGTGTCCCCACATCTTCGCAAGTGCCCTTTGTCCCTCCGTCGCCAAGGAACATCGTCGAAACCCCACAACCATTGGAGCCGAGCAGCATCGCTGCCACCTACTCATCGCTGGCAACCCCTACATGTCTCCGAGCACTGAGGCGAGGTAAAATCAATCCCCTATGCCCTCCTCCCTCTTTTCCACCCCATGCTACCCTAGCCGTGGCCCCTAACGCCGACGATCATCGTCCCCATGCGCTACTCTCCGCTGGCAGTGTGACCACGGTGTGTCCTATGACCACGGCTCCCCATGACCATGGCCACCTTTGACCACGCCCAAGGCTTACCGATCACAGCCTACAGACCATGGCTTGCCAACCACGTCTTGCTAACCACAGCCTGCTGACCACGGCTTTTTGACCATTTAACCATCTAACCATGGCTGTTCGACAACCTAAAGCCTATCGACCCTCAACCACTCTCTATGGACTTCAGCATCCCCGACCACTCTGTAGACCTCGCCATCACCGATGTTTAATCTCTTGTTGAGTTGCTTTAATTAATTCCTAGTTAGCTTATACTTTAGAAATGTTAAAGGTTGCATGGGATGCAATCAGTCCCCTTTTGCTTGAAGTAGAGAATGAGTTTCTCCTGTCAGTACTAATTTTGTATGATAGGTCTTATATGACTCGCCATTTGGTTTTGTATATTTGTGAGCCTGTGGTGGTGAGCCTCTATGGTTATAGAGCTTAAAGTTCTATTTGTATTATGTGTCAAGTGTATAAAATGTGGTAATTAACTGTGCGAGTTTGGGTAATTTGTCACAACTGCAGTTTGAGGGATGCAAGAACGGGTAAAACACGGGGGAAATGCCACTTTGTTTATTGAATGCAACAAGGGCTTCCACAAACACATGGCACTCTGTACTTTAACATCTTTATTTTCTAAGACAAATACAAATGCTATTTCATGTGTATAAACCACGCCGAAGCTCAATCGATCTATCCAGAAATCAATGCCTATAGGATGATGAGCTGGAGTCACCGTGCCAGTAACCAGGGGTGGAAAACAGTAACAGATAATCTATTTTATCCGATATTCATATTCGAGAAAATATAAATATGTTAAGCAAAATCCATATTTAAAAATATTCGTATTCATATTTGATAATATTCGTATCTGTTTTTGAAAATATTCGTATTCACATTCATATTCGAGAATATTCGTATTCGTATTCGAGACTATTTGATTCGTATTTGATATGTTTTCTATGCCTAACGGTAACCGGCCGATTATCGGAAATCCCGAGGAAAACCCAAACAAATTTTGTGATTTGAAATTTGAATTTGGATGATTTGAAACCGATAGCCGTTTCGGTAACCGATCAAAAACAACAAAACCGCTAGGAATTTGTTCTACCGAGATTTGTTACATAAGTTGTAGGAGGATATTCGTATTTGACTGAATTAAGTATGTATTCAATTCAAATTCGTATTGTTACAATATTCGATTCATATTCGTATTCGAGAATATTTGAATTTGTATTCATAATTTTAAAAATATGGATTTGTATTTGTATTTAAGACTATTTGATCGTATCGAATCCGTTTTCATTCCTACCAGTAACATGACAGACTTCTGAACCAGTAGAGGCCTACATTTGAAGCAAAAATATGTCAGCAAAAAACTAAAGCAATGCCAAGATGCCAACATATGATAGATATGCACTGCACAAGGGTGTGCATGTACAAGTGAGAAAGCACATAGGAGGAATGGAGCAAAGTAATTACCAAGTGCATGTAAAGTGGTTAGTCAGTAAAACAATCAATAAGAAAAATGAAAATCGTGAGTCGTGACCACCTCTGACACCTGGCGGACTATAACATCCCATTTTCAAAATATGGTGTTAATGCAAAATTTCAAGTTTATGTTCTATAGTTCAAAAGAGTTTTATTTTCCAACCCAGTAAATCCTCTTGCCTTTCAATGAAAATTAAAGAAGTTGCATAATTTGTTTCAAGTAAGTATTCTGCTAGCTCAAGGGTGAATTCAAAGTCATCTTTCAAAATCTGAAAATTTCAATATTTGCCTTTATCTTTTAAAGAGGAAAAGGATATATATATATATATATATATATATATATATATATATATATATATATATATATATATATATATATATATATATATATATATATCTTAGCCGTTCTTTTTTCTTTTCCTCAACCCCATCTCCCTCCTTCTTCCTACCCGCAGCGCCTCCCTCTCCCTCCTTCTGTCGCCACCCGCCGCTCGTCGCCTTCCCCTTTCCTCTCTCACTCACCGCCACCAGCAACCGCAGATGTTGACTGCCACCTCGTCTTCAATGCCGGTGCCCTTGCCTTCAGCGCCCGGCCACGGCAGACCTCGGGCCTGTTCCCCCGCCCTCGCCTTCAGCGTCGCCGTGGTCCAGCCCCTGCCCGCGTGTCAGCTCGCTATCTGTCATTGCCCGGCCGAGGAGCAACACTGTCATGATGTTGCGTCCTCGGTCACCTCCCGCACGACGCCTTGTTCGCGTTGACCTTGCCCGGCCGTGCGCGCCGCTTGTCACCTTCCTCCCTCGCTGCGCCGCCGTAGTCCTTCTCTACCACCCCCATGCAAATCACGTCGCCTCGCATTGTTTTCCGCTCCGCCCCCACCTCGTGACCGTCGGGCCAAGCAATGCCCCTCGCCTTAAATTGCACCCGACAAACTCCGGCTGCCGCGCCCCTGGCTGTAGCCGCTCGGAGATGACGCCCGCACGTCCAGCTCCATGCCGCCCAAGCCCTCGGCGTCTCTCTCCCTAACCCCTTGACCTCTATAAATGGGCGCCGAACCTTGCCTCGCACCCCACCACCACTCAACCAAAGTTCCCCCTTTCACCGCCTCCTCTGCCGCAGGCGTTTCTTCGGTAATCCCCACCGCCAACGCCACCCGGTCGACGTCAGGAACCATTGGGACTCTCCCCGAGCTCGCCTTTGCTCACTCTCCCTCTTCCCCCGTTTAATCGGATTCTCCTCTTTTACAGGCCGCCGACAAGCCCTTTCTTCACCAGCTCCGGCGCCGAACCTCTCCGGTGAACCGCCGCACCCCGAGCCGATTCCTCGCACTTGAGGCACCGCCCGGCCACCGTGAACTCAGCCCCCACCTCGCCGAGCCCCGTCTCCCTCTTCGGTGAGCCGACACCGTCCTCCTCCTCGCCGTCAAGCCCTCCCTCACCGCCAGCTCTCTCGGCTCCACTCCGGCCGCCGCTCGAGCCCCAGGTGAGCTCAAGGCCGCCCGTATATGCTCCCATGCTGAGCAATTGGACTCTAACGGCCCGAGTCGCCGGAGCCCAACTTCCCCTATTTCGGTCGCTGCCGTGCTTGTCGCTGGTCACCGCCGGGCCAAATCCGACCACCCCACTCTTCTCTGAGGTGCACGCAAAGCCGGGGAGCCCATTTTGGCCGACGCCGTTGCGCCGCCGTGACCCCCTCACTACCGGTCGGCTCCGCCTTCCTCACGGCCGGGACAAACCAGAGAAGGGAGTAATTAAGCACATTAATTAAGCTAACTAATGGCTGTCCTAACCGGCCGTTAACGGTTAATAACGCGTTTAATTTCGGGCCCACCTGTCAGCTGTAGCACAGCGGCAGTAACCCGAGCGCCATTCATTTCTCCTCGGGCCCCACCTGTCAGCTAGTCACACTCTCTCTCCCTTTTTATTTTCTGGATTTTCCTGGAAATAAAACTTTGCAAGGCTCAATCTCCCTCATCGTAACTCCAAATTTAATGAAACCAGTTTCTAAATTTTTATAAAATCAAGATCTATCTAATGGTTCTGGTTTAGTTCAATTTAGAGTTCATTTGATTTTTGTTTTATTTTATTTAGTATTTATTTGCTTTCGCTCGTTTGTGTTGTTTTTTCGGTGCGTTCTTTCGAGTAGAGTTTGAAGACGTGAACGAGCCCCCGATTGAAGCAGCACAATACCCCCAAGCTCTTGATCCAGGCAAGTCAATACTTTGATAATTTTGCGCCTATATTTCATGTGAAACTATGTCCATTTAACTTATCAAAATTGCATGCTTTACTTTATATGCAAACGTATGTCATTCTTAAGGTAGTTAAACATCCACTTGTCTACCTAGTACTAAGTTACCCCATCCATGATTCTTGAATATCCATGAACCTTGTCGCCCTAGATTATACTATTAATATTGTTAGCTATGAGTTAAACTTAAATGCCATGCCAGTCCTATCTAGAGTTTAGGGTACTAGTTGCCCTAATCATCAACTTTTAAACTTGAGAACTTGTTTTGGGCAGTCACGGGAAGTAAGTGGCTGAATAATTATGATAACTTATGTTATGCTTCTCAAAGCCCTAAAAATCTGCTATACCTGTTTGGACGGATGGTAAGAGTGATGGGTGTGGATGTAACACAAGGTTTGTGGTTAGTGGAATGAACCGCCCAGACAAATTAAGGACTTAATCCTGTGATGACCCCTCCGTGTACAACAGTGCAACCACAAGCTGGCATAATGTAGGCTAGCTGAATAATTTACTATACTCTCTAGTCATCTCGCGGAGAACGTGTGTAGGTGGGTAATAAAAGGCCCACGTGGAATGGGACACCGGATGTAGGTGACGTTGCCAAGGCTAGTGTATGTGGAGAGTGGAGTCTGACTGCGTTAACCTACGGTAGACATCCCACACAACCTATAGAAGCAACCCCATAGGAGTGAGATTCTAGAGGGCGAGGTATTGTAAAGGCCTCATGGTAGTGTCTTGATCTGCGTGACCAAGGAATCATGTAGAACCATCGGGATGATTATCTCTTGTGAGTAAAGATATACAGTCTCTGCAGAGTATAAACTATTTAGATAGCCGTGCTCATAGTCATGGGCGGACATAGAAATCTTCCTCGAGTTAGTTCTATTTCAAAACTTTTGAGGGTAGGGAAGAAAACTGTCAGGCGGATGTAAACCTGCCTTTGTAAGCTTTTCCTGGAGGGATGTACTCTAGTGTTGGCAATAAGGTCGAAATAACCTCATGATCAAAAGTAAGCATAGGTGGATGGAACCATGAAATCGGTGGATGGAACCATGAAATCGGTGGATGGAATCTACACCGTTATAAATATTACACAATTTTAATCATCTAAGCATATGTTTTTGTGAAATGCTAGGTCATAAGGACTTTTAGCTATAATTTTTTCCAAAGGTCGCTTTAAGCAAATAAAAGAACCCGAGCAATTCTTGTTTAACCTTGCATCAGTAATTATACGCATTCTGTGTGTTGGCTCGCGGAGCACGTTTGAATGTGCTCACCCTCGCTCTTAATCCCCCTTCAGAAGCCATAAATCAAGGGCACTATGTCTACTACGAGAACTAGGACGCTGAAGGAAATGAAGATGGAGGAGACTAGATTAGGCTTCGGTAGTCTTGCCTCTCGCCTCAGTCCAATTGACCAGGCTAGTTTGTGTCTCACTTAAATAATTAGCGAAAAAATATATGTTCACTTTGTAAAAATTTGGTGCCTTTGTAAAATTCTCAAGTGTGTGTTAGCGAACACACACACACACATACACACACACGTGTAGTAGTGAAAATAGGATGTGAGTTGTATGTGTTCGTCTATCTTGTATCCTCTAAAATAAAGGGAAGACTAGGGCTGACCCTGTCCCTGACTGTCTGATCCCGATGTGATAGCGCAGGTCGCGTCCAGCTGTGCTGCCCTCCTGGCACAAAGGTCCGCATCTATAATACTCCGCATCATGCAAACACAGGGCCTATTCTTTACCTCACAAACTAGCAGCTTTTTGCTTTTGCTACAGTATCTAACTTTCAAACGGAGTGTTTTCTCAAGAAGAGGTCTACAAGTTAAACGATCTACACGTTAAAAGCCCAACATCTGTACCAGCCAAAATCGAAAGTGAGTATCTGTGTCTCCGTAATCTATACCGTAAATAGCTAAAATTCAAAAATTTCAGCCAAAAGTCAAAAGCCGCGGCGGAAAAAAACAGGCCCACAAAACATTTGCTCCTCCCATTAGATTTGATTTGAACTTTACACGTGCGGGATGCATGATGCAGGAGGGGATTCTCCGTGGCGGAAGAGTCCGCGAAGAAGGTCGAGAAGGCGGTGAAGCTCCGCACGATGGCGAAGGATGTCACCACCGCGATGGCGACCACGAACGAGGAGAAGGCGGCGTTCTGGGAGCCGGATGCTGCCGACGTGCGTGGCGAGATGCTGAAACAGAGGATGTTGCAGGAGTTGATGCAGCACACTGTGCCTCCAGATTCCTGCCGCTAATCCTTGAAGATTACTATTTACTAACGCCTCAAATGTTCATCAGGCATTGGCGGCTGCCCGCCTGCCCCATTGTTAGGGCTTACTAACTATTTAGCCCCATATGGAACCAAGGAATTTTGCAGAAATTATGTAGGAATTAAACCGTTTCTTACTGAAAAACTTCTGCTCCAAAGTTCTTGTATTATAAACAGACGCTTTAATGTACTTGGTTTTTTACTTTATACATTTAAAGATTTCAGCCACTAAATTGCAGGAGTAATCGTCTTACCTTACCAATTTTGTAGTGTAGGGCATCTTGTCAAGTCAGACAATCCGACAAGTTCGTTGGTGAACTAGACAATTGCATACTACACACTCCTAAAAAAACACTATTTCACATTCTTTTTACTGGGGAAAACATGAAAAAAATTTACCTACAATTTGCAAGGAAAAGCAGTACACTTCCGTTGCTGATTTTGTTATCTGATGGGCACGTGCCAACAACAACAAAGAAAACAGCTCAGGTCAATTAACACAAGGCAGTACTCAAACTGCCCTGCTTGTTTACAGGGAGGGCAAATGTCCTTTCCAACAAGTTCTTGACGACGATTCAAGCTTCTCCCCTAAAACAATTTGCGTTCTATGTTTACGCAAAATGTTTATTGGCAAATCTTTTGCAAATTGATCTGCCCAACTCTGAAGGATCTGACTATTATCTCTGAATCGGTTCCAGGGAAGCCATAAGTTAGATACCTTCTCTTTTGATCTATCAACTCGGGCGGTTTGGGAATTTTCGTGTTTGCAGAACATAGCACAAGCCGAAATGGCAAAAGAGACTTGAACCAATCTCAATAATAGTTAGGAGCATTGAGAGCCCAAGTTCACAGTTCTGGTGCAACCGTGCAAATTAATGTGTATCTTTAACAGCATAATAACAAATAGAATAGAAGAAAACATTGATTTGCTTACGATAATGATGAACGAAGAACTCTCTTCATATTTGAGCGTTACTAATAAGCCTTTTTCACGTATGAAAACAGTAATAGGAACAAGCCCGCCATTCATCTTAGTTCTATCAGCTGTCAGACTGAAAGCTGATGATATCTCACTATATATCTTGACTAGATTTATTCGAAAAGTAGAGCTTCATAGACATCAACCCATGTTCTATTGACATCAATTGTTTCAGCCCAAACACATACATACCCTGTCCGATGAATTTTCACCTGCTTTACATATTTCATTTTCATTAAAACCGTCCTGAAGAACAGTGCCAATTGAGTGCAGCACCTTCTTTCAGTGGTGACCAAAGGAAAACATGATCTACTGGAAATATGGTGAATAGCAAGAATCAAAATTGAGAGTGAGGTGTGAATTTTAACCTTGACCAAGATGATCTTTATTTGTGACTGCCCTTTTGTATTTCAATCTTCCAACAAGTTGGATCCTGAACTTTTCTGAATTAACTTTTTTCAGAGATAATTCTGATCAATTTTAGGATCAAAGTACTCAAATGATAATTATCTAATAACAAAATTTTCTTTCTTCTGTGCAACCTCAACTGCCTTGAACTCTTCAATGTCTATTCATTTTTAATAAAGCACTGTTTGTTTCCAGATGTATAAAAAAATGACTTTCTCATGATCAAATCAAGAAAATTATGCCATAAAAACAGGGAAAATAACCAAAGATGAGCTTTCAAATAACAATCTTAGGGCTTGTTTCGAAATATCATGAAGAATGAACCTTCAAAATTGATATTCAGATCTACTGAATGACTTGTCTGGAAAGAAGATTCTGCCGGGTCAACTAGGAGAGGAGGTTCAATGGCACATTAATACCTGATCACCTTTTCGGTTAATGACTTTTGATCATGATACTGAAAAGAGCAATAGCTTCGTTCCCTCATGACATCATCCATTTTGTTCTTATGTTTTATGTAGAAATAGTTGAGTAAAAACATTAATAAAATCATGCCAAACTAAAAATACCACACCAAATGATATTCAACGTATCAAAACCTCAAGGTCCATACCTAATAATGAAAGTTCAGCATGGATCTAAGTCACACACAATCCCTGTTTTATACAAAAAGGGAACAACTTAGGACCTGTAAACATTAACTAATTAACATAGTCAACTAGCTTGAGCACTGATGAAAATTTATTATGCCAAAGACACATTTGAATAATGTTTCTGCTTATAAT
Organism: Dendrocalamus latiflorus; assembly: GCA_017311315.1. Classification (NCBI taxonomy): domain Eukaryota; kingdom Viridiplantae; phylum Streptophyta; class Magnoliopsida; order Poales; family Poaceae; genus Dendrocalamus; species Dendrocalamus latiflorus. The sequence goes on from CM029661.1 coordinate 15,061,216, forward strand.
AAACACTTGGGGGTAGGAAAAACACAATGACTAAGGGTGTTTGGATGAGGGCGATTTGTCTGGCACTTCTTGTGGATTTAGTTTGAACTAAATCCTAAGGATTTGATTCGACATCCCCCTATACGGCCCTAAGAGTTGGATTTACATAACTTAAATAGGCATCAAAACCTTGTCTACAAGGATCATCTTGATCATACATCTCACTTAGTTAATCAATATTAATAGTGATTCTTGGGGGTTAAAATGGATCTCATTTGAAATCCCATTCAATGGCTAGTGCAAGTTGTGCCTATCCCTGATTTCCGAAATCAATTTCGATCACAATTCTCTTTCTCACAACTATACTCCAGATACAAACAAAATAAAATATCTGCAAAAATTTGTTAAGGAGATAGAGTTGTATTAGGATATAGAGTTTGTATTCTATTCCATATATGCCTTATCTCTATATGGCATATCCTCTTGTACTCTCCTACATATATGGCCCTTTGGGTCTCATATCAATACACACAATATTCATAACATGGTATCAGAGCTTAGGTTGAAACCCTAACCTCGATCTATTTCCAATCTACTTCCGCATCTGCTGCCCCCGAGAGGAGCGATTTTCGCTCCCGGGGGCGGCCATCTCTTCCCGGCCGCCGGCGCTGCCGCATGTCGTCATCTCCCGGCCGCCGTCGCCCCTGCAGTTGCCCGTCGCGACTTTTCTTCGCCCGTCGCCTCTGCAGCCGCCCGTCGCGGCTTCTTCTTGGCCCCTGCAGCATCGTCAGATCTGGCGCCGCCTGGGGGAGCGCGCCTCGCCTCGTCAGATCCGGCGCGATCTTCCTTTACGCGCATCGCATGTTCCGCCCGCAAGGCAGCTTCTTCGGCCGCTGTCTTTGCGTCGTGGCTCGGCTGTCGTCCGCCCTTCGCGGTTCGGCCGCCGTCCGTCCCGCCTCGCCGCCTTCAGCCGCCGCCGGATCCCGCCGCCGCCGCCGGATCTCGCCGCCACTCGGCCCCGGGGAGCCGCCTTCCTTCGGGCGCCGCCTCCCGAGTCCACGCCTGCGAGAGAGACGGGAGGGCGAGTGAGGGAGCGCTGCGCTTGCGCGTGGAGAGTGAGGGGAGGGGGTGCGAAGCGCATGCGCAGGGGAGGGTAGTGTGAACCGTGAAGAGAGAGAGGGGAGAGTTATGAAGGCAAAAAAAGTTTTCTACTGCTGATTTCTTTAATCAGTCTTTAGTTATTTTTCGTGAGTCTTCCGTTGCGTCCTTCCAAGTCCATAGTTTTTATTTGTTCGTTCAAGCCGTGCGAGTCCACAAATTTCTTGTCAGTCATAGAAGTGTAGGAATTTTATTTTGCATGGCAGCAGCCGCCGCTCTACTCTCCGAGCCGCGTGCAGATCGTAGAAGTCGTTATGATGCCGCCGCTTTTCTTTGAGCCGCCGCCCCGAGTTTCTAAAGCCGCCACGCTTCTTTTGCACCGCGCCTCCGTTGCGCTTCTTGTGCACTGCGCCGCCGCCGTCTCAGGCTTCGATCTGCGCCGCCATGCTTCTATCTATTCCTCTTCGGCTTGATTTGACAATTTATTCAAAGGCTGCACGCAACGACGACATCATCAAGACTCGGACTTCGGATATTTTCTTGTTTAAGTGTTCACCCTTTTTCAAATGCAATGCTATTGCATACGCCTTGCATTTGAGGGGGTGTTAAGGAGATAGAGTTGTATTAGGATATAGAGTTTGTATTCTTTTCATATATGCCTTATCTCTATATGGCATACCCTCTACTCTCCTATATATATGGCCATTTGGGTCTCATATTAATAAGCACAATATTCATAACAAAATTAACATCAACTGCAGTTTCGAGCAGAAAAAAAACTCATGTTTGGCTCTCTTACTTCTTGAGTACCAGAACAGGTTGTTAGCACATCATTCATACATAGGATTCAAGAAACAACTTTGGTCATTGAACAAACTTGTCAACCTGCCTGATTCATCAACATGCGTTGGAAATGACAAGGCACACATCAAGAAGAAATCAAAGCAATTTATAAATTATAGACCTTTATTGATGATTCTTAATTGCTCCTCTATAAACTGTCTGAAACAGTACACCACTCACCCACCCATACGAAATAAGAGTTCTGAACTTGTCGCCCCATCTAAAAGCTGGGATCTTACCCTTTATTGAGACATCTAACACAGCATTACTAACCCTTGAACTCTTACACCAACAGGAGCAAGATTATCCATCCAAGAAGTACTTGAATCTTGAAGCGAGTCTCTCTAAGAGGTGGGTGGGATTCTAGAACGCACCTCGCAGGCGCAGGCTCGACTCCGCGGGCTCTTGCTGCTGCAAGAGGAGGTTGTCGCAGTCGAAGCCGCATCCGCAGGTGGGGCTCTCGAGGAAGTTGTCGATGCCGAAGTCGGCGGAGGCGATGCCGACGGAGAAGCCGAACTGGTCGCCGTGGCGGGTGACCTCGACGATGTTGAGCCAGAAGAAGAGTACCTTGACGGTGACGCCCTCGAGGTTGCTGAGGCGGTTGAGGGAGATGCGGCCGGTGATGGTGGGCTGGTAGCGGAGCGAGTAGGAGCCCCGGATGGAGAACTCGCAGGTGGAGGTGGTGTTGAGGGTCGCCGTGAAGTCGCCGGTGGAGTTGTCGAGGGTGTAGGAGACGGCCCCCTTGGGGAGGATGCCCGGGGGGAAGCCGAAGGTCGCGAGCGCCTCGTACGCCGTCGGCTTCGTGGAGTCGGCGGCGCCGGCGACGAGGAGGGGGAGGAGGAGGAGGGGAAGCATGGCGGATTTTTGGGGGATGTTTGAGAAGGGAGGTTGTGGGATTCCGGGCAGATGCCGGAGATCCGCCGGTTTAGACACACCGGGTCCTACACAGGTCAGCTGATCTGCTTGCTAATCAAGGGTCTGTTCTTTTAAGTCAAAAAGCTGACGATTTTTAATTTTTACTATAGTATTTAACTTTCAAATAGAGTATTTTCTCAAGACAGAGTCTACAAGTTAAACGATCTACATGTTAAAAGCCTAACATCTGTATCAGCAAAATCGCAAGTGAGTATCTGTCTCTCCATAATCTGTACCGTAAACAGCCAAAATTCAAAAATTTCAGTCAAAAGCCATAAACCGCAGCCGAAAAAAACAGGCCCCAATTTCTATAAAAAAACTTATGAAATTTCTGCGATCCAAAAATGGCTTAAATGAACTTAATCAATGCTCCCTTTCTAAAATTGTAACAATTATATTTTTACTACAACTGATAAATTCTCTTTTTTGTGAGGGGTAATTAGCTATATTATTGCATTATATGATTTTCTTGTCTACACTGGAGGTTGAACGGTGGGGTTAAATCCAGGGACTTCTAAGTACAGTTACATTCTCTAGATACACAGTGGTGAACACTTGTCTTTTTTTACCTTGCCGCTGCTCCAACTTATCGCCACCGTGCCCTTGATTCTTAAATGAGCTTAATTTGGGACCTGACATGTCGAATTAAAATAAATCATCACCATCTGAACTAGATCTTAGGGTTAATAATAAAATGTTCATCGGGATGCTAATTGATGAATGCTCACCGCATAGTAAACTCCAGATGCGGTAGACTCATTTCATTCTCTGAGCTAAGTGAGCAACAAAGGTCAACTTAGTGTTGAATTGTGTGGGCCAAGCCCATACAAAAAAAATAATTCCTTTTAAATCTCAAAGGCCCACTCATGCAAAGGAGGCATGCATGTGAACTTTAGTACCACATTGCTAGTTTTAGGAGAGGTAGACCACTTTAAAAGGGATGGTGCACTCTTAACCACTTGAGGCATGTGTGGGAGAGAACTAGAGGATCACACGCGCTCGCTCGCCTCGCCGGCGGGGGGCGCAGGTGCACGGCACCTACGTGAATGGTCCGCCAAAATCGGCTCCAGATGCTTGCGCAGACGCGGCTTCCTTTTGCAGTTTTATTTTTGCTGTTTTGAGTAGCGGTGAATCCGGATCGGTTACGCGCAACTAATCCGTTTCGGTTACGAGTTATGGAGAACGTGCAGACGTCTTGATCACACGTCCTGTTTTCTCCATAAATACTGAGTCGCCGACTCCATACAGCAGACGCGAATCAATCTAGGGTTTTTGCCTCCTCCATTGTGCTGCGCCGTCCCACGTAGTCTACTCCGTCCCGTCCGCCGGCGTGCACTGTCGTTCGGGAGAGCAGGTCTCCGGAACCGTCGCTTTCAAAGTCCTGCACCGGGAGAGGGCGAATAAGGTTTTTGGGAAGCGCTCTGCGCGACTGCTTGCTGTAGCTCTGGCTCGTCTTCCTCGTCGTTCGGTTTCGGCGAATCGTCATCGACTTCGTGTCATCCACACCGTGCCTGCAGCGTCAACATCGCCAAACCGGTCAGAACAGAATCATCGGTACGTAACAGTCATGTTCTCCGTATTAGATCTGTTCATGTATAATTTCCTGGTTTACATGTCTAGATCTTTTATACCTATGATGGTTCTGTTATTTTGCGTGCATGATGTCATGATTTATTTATGGAATAAATTGACCCTACATGTGCTTATTGTTGGATTATATGTGGGCCAAGCCCATATAATAAGAATAATTCCTATTAAATCTCAAAGGCCCACTCATGCAAAGGAGGCATGCATGTGACCTTTAGTACCATATTGCTAGTTCTAGGAGAGGAAGACCACCTTAAAAGGGATGGTGCACTCCTAGCCACTTGAGGCATGTGTGGGAGAGAACTAGAGGATAACACGCGTGCGCTCGCTCGCCGGGCCGGGCTGGGCTGGGCTGGGCGGGCAGCGCGGGCGCACGGCACCTGCGTGAATGGTCCGCCAAAATCCGCTCCAGGTGCTTGCGCAGACGCGGCTTCCTTTTGCAGTTTTATTTTGCTGTTTTGAGTGGCGGTGAATCCGGATCGGTTACGGTTGCTAATCCGGTTCGGTTACGAGTTATGGAGAACGTGCAGGCGTCTTGATCACGCGTCCTGGTCTTCTATAAATACGGAGCCGCCGCCTTCATACAGAATATGCGAAAATCAATCTAGGGTTTTGCCTCCTCCATCCATTGTGCTGCGCCGTCCCACGTAGTCTACTCCGTCCCGTCCGCCGGCGTGCACTGTCGTTCGGGAGAGCAGGTCTCCGGAACTGTCGCCTTCGAAGTCCTGCACCGGGAGAGGGCGAATAAGGTTTTTGGGAAGCGCTCTGCGCGACTGCTCGCTGTAGCTCTGGCTCGTCTTCCTCGTCGTTCGGCTTCGGCGAATCGTCATCGACTTCGTGTCATCCTCACCGTGCCTGCGGCGTCTACATCGGCAAACCGATCAGAACAGAACCATCGGTACGTAACAGTAATGTTCTCCGTATTAGATCTGTTCATGTACAGTTTCCTGGTTTACATGTCTAGATCTTTTATGCCTGTGATGGTTCTGTTATTGTGCGTGCATGATGTCATGATTAATTTATGGAATAAATTGAACCTACATGTGCTTATATTTTCAACAATCCAAAAACCTTATTGTAGGCACTGTGGTTTACTATGGCTGGATTTGCCGATGCACTGAGGCCGGATAAGTTCTCCGGTGTGCACTTTAAGAGATGGCAGATCAGGGTCACTCTGTGGCTTACTGCTATGAATGTATTCTGGGTTAGTAATGGCAAGCCTGAAGGTGTTCTTGATGCTGAAAAGCAGAAAGAATTCGAGACTGCCACTACTCTCTTTGTTGGATGCATTCTTAGTGTTCTTGCTGACCGTCTGTGCGAGGTGTATATGCACATGACAAACGCGAAGGAGTTATGGGATGCACTGAATTCCAAATACGGTGCTACTGATGCCAGCAATGACATGTATGTCATGGAGCAATTTCATGACTACAAGATGGTTGATAACCGTTCTGTAGTAGATCAGGCTCATGAGATACAGGCCATTGCCAAGGAACTCGAACTCCTGAAGTGTGCCTTACCCGACAAGTTTGTGGCTGGATGTATTATTGCGAAATTACCTTCTTCATGGAGGAATTTCGGAACAGCACTCAAACACAAGAGACAAGAATACTCTGTTGAGAATCTGATTGGGTCTCTTGAAATTGAGGAGAAAGCTCGGGAAAAGGACGCTGTGTCTAAGGGTGATGGAGGGCAGTCTAGTGCCAATGTGGTACAGAAACCCTCAAGCAAGAACAAAGGGAAATTTGTTAAAGCCCAACAGACAATCAACTTTAAGAAGAAGAAGAACAACAACAATCAGGATGATAGAACTTGCTTTGTGTGCGGTGAGCCTGGTCACATGGCCAAGAAGTGCCCACAACGCAAAGGAAAGAAGGCACCTGCAGGACAGACTTCTAAGTCTGTCAACGTGACCATTGGCAAGACTGGAGATGGGACTGGGTACGGTAATTTACCTACTGTTCTTTCAGTTAGTCAATCTACCAATTGGTGGATTGATACAGGAGCTAATGTACATGTGTGTGCTGATATTTCGTTGTTTTCTTCTTATCAGGTCGCCCGAGATTCCTCCGTCCTAATGGGGAATGGGTCACATGCTACTGTTCATGGTGTTGGCACGGTAGATTTGAAGTTTACTTCGGGAAAGATCGTGCAGCTGAAGAACGTGCAGCATGTCCCTTCTATAGACAAGAATCTCGTTAGTGGCTCCCGTTTATGTAGAGACGGGCTTAAGTTGGTATTTGAGTCTAATAAAGTAGTCGTGTCTAAACATGGACACTTTATTGGTAAAGGCTATGAGTGCGGAGGCTTGTTCCGCTTTTCCCTTTCAGATTTCTGCAATAAGACTGTAAACCATATTTGTGGCAGTGTGGATGATGAGGCTAATGTTTGGCACTCACGTCTATGTCATATTAATTTTGGTTTGATGTCTCGGCTTTCCAGTATGAATTTAATTCCAAACGTTTCCATCACCAAAGGTTCTAAATGTCATAGCTGTGTGCAATCAAAACAACCTCGTAAGCCTCACAAGGCTGCCGAGGAGAGAAACTTGGCACCACTAGAACTCCTGCATTCAGATCTTTCTGAGATGAATGGCGTGTTGACGAAGGGTGGAAAACGATATTTCATGACATTGATTGATGATGCAACTAGGTTCTGTTATGTATATTTATTGAAAACGAAAGATGAGGCTTTAGACTATTTTAAAATCTATAAGGCAGAAGTTGAAAACCAGTTAAATAGAAAGATAAAAAGACTTAGGTCAGATCGTGGTGGAGAGTATTTCTCAAACGAATTTGACTTATTTTGTGAGGAACATGGCATTATACATGAGAGGACGCCTCCTTATTCCCCCGAGTCAAATGTGATTGCCGAAAGGAAAAACCGCACGTTGACTGACTTGGTGAATGCCATGTTAGATACTGCGGGATTACCTAAGGCATGGTGGGGGGAGGCTTTGCTAACGTCTAATCACGTATTAAATAGAGTTCCTAACAGAAATAAGGACAAAACACCATACGAGGTATGGATTGGGAGAAAACCATCACTTTCTTACTTGCGTACATGGGGGTGCTTGGCGAAAGTTAATGTGCCAATAACTAAGAAACGCAAGCTTGGACCTAAAACTGTGGACTGCGTCTTTCTGGGATATGCTAATCATAGCATTGCCTATAGATTTTTGATAGTTAAAACTGAGGTACCTGACATGCATGTTGGTACAATTATGGAGTCTCGAGATGCAACATTCTTTGAGAATATTTTTCCTATGAAGGATACACATAACACTACTAGTCAACCTTCTGAAATAATTCCCAGTTCAATCACATCACCTGAACCTTTTGAACATTCACATGAACTTGTCAATGAGGAGGATGACAGTGGAGCTCCTAGAAGGAGCAAGAGACAAAGGATATTCAAATCCTTTGGTGATGATTTCACTGTGTACCTTGTGGACGACACTCCCAAGTCTATTTCAGAAGCGTATGCATCCCCTGATGCAGACTACTGGAAGGAGGCTGTCCGTAGTGAAATGGATTCCATTATCGCTAATGGAACCTGGGAGCTGACAGATAAACCTTATGGGTGCAAACCTGTAGGGTGCAAGTGGGTGTTCAAAAAGAAGCTTAGGCCTGATGGTACTATTGAAAAATATAAGGCTCGGCTTGTTGCCAAGGGCTATACTCAGAAAGAAGGCGAAGATTTCTTTGACACTTACTCACCTGTTGCTAGGCTGACCACAATTCGAGTACTACTTGCTTTGGCTGCCTCACATGGTCTTCTCGTTCATCAAATGGACGTTAAGACAGCTTTTCTTAACGGAGAGCTGGATGAGGAAATTTACATGGAACAGCCTGATGGATTTGTAGTTGAAGGTCAAAAAGGCAAGGTGTTAAAACTGTTGAAATCTTTGTATGGTCTGAAACAAGCCCCTAAGCAGTGGCATGAGAAGTTCGATAGAACACTGACATCTGCAGGCTTTGCTGTCAATGAGGCAGATAAATGTGTATACTATCGCTATGGTGGGGGTGAGGGAGTTATTCTATGTTTGTATGTGGATGACATCTTGATTTTTGGGACAAACATCAGTGTGATAAATGAGGTCAAATCATTCTTGTCTCAAAACTTTGATATGAAAGATCTGGGAATGGCTGATGTTATTCTAAACATTAAATTGGTTAGAGGTGAGGATGGGATTACACTTTTGCAATCTCATTATGTGAAAAAGGTCTTGAGCCGTTTTGGCTTTTCTGACATCAAGCCTTCTCCAACACCTTATGATCCTAGCGTGTTACTTCGTAAGAATAAGAAAATTGCTAGGAATCAGCTGGAATACTCCCAGATAATTGGCTCACTAATGTACCTAGCTAGTGCAACAAGGCCAGACATCTCCTTTGCTGTGAGCAAATTGAGCCGGTTTACATCTAACCCAGGAGATGATCACTGGAAGGCGCTTGAGCGAGTGTTGCGCTATCTGAAAGGTACCTCGAACTTTGGACTTCACTATACTGGGTACCCGTCGGTGCTGGAGGGTTACAGTGATTCCAACTGGATCTCTGATGCTGATGAGATCAAAGCCACTAGTGGATATGTTTTCACTATTGGTAGTGGTGTTGTTTCATGGAGGTCTTGCAAACAGACCATTTTGACGAGGTCAACCATGGAAGCAGAGCTTGCGGCACTAGACACTGCTATTGTTGAGGCAGAATGGCTACGAGATCTATTGATGGATCTACCTACAGTGGAAAAGCCAGTGCCAGCTATCCTTATGAACTGTGATAATCAAACCGTTATCGCTAAAGTGAACAGTTCTAAGGATAACATGAAATCGTCTAGACATGTTAAGAGACGATTGAAGTCTGTCAGGAAATTGAGAAACTCCGGAGTTATAACCTTGGATTACATCCAAACAGATAAAAACCTGGCAGATCCCTTTACAAAGGGACTATCACGGAATGTGATAGATAGTGCATCGAAGGAGATGGGTATGAGACCCATGTGAGTTATCTATGGTAGTAACCCAACCTATGTGATCGGAGATCCCGTGAATTAGGATCTGGGAAAAACAAGCCATTAGTTAACTGGAGGAGAGTAATTTCAACCCTCTCTATGTGAAGATGCAATACTCTCAGAAACTGCAAGGCAGGTTGACTAAGGTCTTAATGTGTTCCATTGGCTTTTAGAAGCGAAGACGCTATCCTGCAGAGCGTTCTTGAAAGAACACACCTATATGAGCCCGACTGTTAGTCGCAGTCTATGGAGATCTTGGGTAATCTCCTACTAAGCTCATGAAGAGACCAAGGAGTATGACTTATACGCTCCAACCGAGGGGTAGCCTACTGGCGGCCTAGTATCAGTTAAGTCTTTAAGTGAAGCTTGCTTGCACCAAACTTGCAATTCAAGGCATAGTCCATTGTTCAAGTTGTGAGTAAGTGTAGCTTGGAGTTCTAGGTGGATGTTCAACTTTAATCGGTCTCCATCGAAATACTGATATATAAACAGTACATTGGAATTCAGGCAAATCTCTGTGGGACTTTGAGATCTGGTGGGGGATTGTTGGATTATATGTGGGCCAAGCCCATATAATAAGAATAATTCCTATTAAATCTCAAAGGCCCACTCATGCAAAGGAGGTATGCATGTGACCTTTAGTACCATATTGCTAGTTCTAGGAGAGGAAGACCACCTTAAAAGGGATGGTGCACTCCTAGCCACTTGAGGCATGTGTGGGAGAGAACTAGAGGATAACACGCGCGCGCTCGCTCGCCGGGCGGGGCCGGGCTGGGCTGGGCTGGGCTGGGCTGGGCGGGCGGCGCGGGCGCACGGCACCTGCGTGAATGGTCCGCCAAAATCCGCTCCAGGTGCTTGCGCAGACGCGGCTTCCTTTTGCAGTTTTATTTTGCTGTTTTGAGTGGCGGTGAATCCGGATCGGTTACGGTTGCTAATCCGGTTCGGTTACGAGTTATGGAGAACGTGCAGGCGTCTTGATCACGCGTCCTGGTCTTCTATAAATACGGAGCCGCCGCCTTCATACAGAATATGCGAAAATCAATCTAGGGTTTTGCCTCCTCCATCCATTGTGCTGCGCCGTCCCACGTAGTCTACTCCGTCCCGTCCGCCGGCGTGCACTGTCGTTCGGGAGAGCAGGTCTCCGGAACTGTCGCCTTCGAAGTCCTGCACCGGGAGAGGGCGAATAAGGTTTTTGGGAAGCGCTCTGCGCGACTGCTCGCTGTAGCTCTGGCTCGTCTTCCTCGTCGTTCGGCTTCGGCGAATCGTCATCGACTTCGTGTCATCCTCACCGTGCCTGCGGCGTCTACATCGGCAAACCGATCAGAACAGAACCATCGGTACGTAACAGTAATGTTCTCCGTATTAGATCTGTTCATGTACAGTTTCCTGGTTTACATGTCTAGATCTTTTATGCCTGTGATGGTTCTGTTATTGTGCGTGCATGATGTCATGATTAATTTATGGAATAAATTGAACCTACATGTGCTTATATTTTCAACACTTATATTTCCATATCTTAGTAAGCTACATATGTGCGTCTAGCCGAAAAAAACATCCTCAGTGGCGTTCACATCATGCGTACATGAATGGTTATACACCACACAAAGAATGGCCATGTGCCATTTGGTGAGTGAAATTCATTGCGAGATTCAAACAGGATGAACCAGGAGCTGCATCTTTGAACAGCTAGTTTTCGACACGTATCGACGGGAAAGCGTACGTGTCTCGTACGTGGAGGGCTGCTGTAATTGATGTTGAAGGCCTCAAGATACTGCTGGAGAAGCGGAGATATATGGATGGAGTTTTAGCTATTTATTATATTCAGGATTTTTACCACTTCTAAGTAAATGTAGAACGAAATACCTTCAGACCAATCTAAGAAAAGTCCAAAAAAATCCAGATTCAGAATGACAGTTGATCTGTAATTGGTTTGTGCTAGTTATGGTAAAACTAGTCAGTTTTGGTTCTTTCATGCAACAATTTAGTGGGTGGTTTTTTAGGGGAATTTAGTGGGTGATTTTGTACCAAGTTGTAATCTGAAAATGGACAGAAGGAAACAACGGATGCTTTGTACACTACTTTCAGAACTGCTGAGGATCACATGGACTGTCCTTGTCAAACATCATGAAGTAAATTGGACTGTCCTTGTCAAACATCATGAAGTAAATTATTGGAACGTATTGGCTGAAGTGTTTTTATTAGATGCAGGAAAGTCCTAATGCAAAAATCTACCGCAACCTTTTAATATTACTGCCACAACACGTTTCATACAAACTTCAGCAATAGATCTGCAGCAATTTCAGGAAAGCCCCCAGCAACCTAGACCTCCATATTATTTTTTGAACAGTTTTACACCTTGTGATTATATTGCAACAATGAAGCTCCTGCCAGGTCTTTCATCTCAAATTGGAGGATCGGAAAAGCAAAAGTCTGCATAAAATATGGGCGCACAAATGAGGAGCTAAACCTAGAGTCGCGATTTTGCACCATCAACCGTGGAAGCCTGCAGCAGTTTCAGGAATACATGATTAGGTGATGCAATCGGCTCAAAATTTAGTAGAACAAGAAAAAGCGCCATTTGACATCACAATGTTATATCAACAAAGTGAAAGAACCAAATAAATCATGCTCTTGATCTTACCAAAGATGCACCCTGACGAGCTCTCGTAGCTAAATATTCACAGGGTCTGAAGAACTCTCCATAATCCTTCGACCAAGCCTCCAGTCTGTTGTACACGTATTCTGTGCCGAGTGAGTCGGCCCAAAACATCACTCCACCCCTGGTGTAAATGAGCAGTCGCGTGGAAGATTGACCGGTTAGGATAGACATAGGTAAGGAAAACAATGTGAATGATACAGAAAACAGGAGTAAGAGATTGGACCTATAAGACGGGAAACCCATTCCCATGATAGATGCTACATCGAGATCAGATGCTTTCAGAGCAATTCCCTCATCAAGCACTCGGCAGGCCTCATTCACCACGGGAAAGAAGACCATCTCCACAATGTCATTGTCTGTTAATTTCATCAGCTGATGGAAAATAAATCATCTGTCAGATTTCTTTGTGCAGAAGCAGTGAAAAACTGAAGCTACAAGCTTATGTATAATCTAATTGAGCGGTGTTTTACACATAAAATGGCAGAACAAATATACACCAACCATACAACCATGTAGGCATGTACTTGTGAATTGTGATATGCGGCAATGTCCATAGCTTGTAATTCACTTACAAGTTACAATAAACTGAATTATTTTTGCTATTTTAGTTATTTTTCAAGTCGAGTTTATTTCGTAAAGTTTTCTGCACCTTGCCAGTTGCCACACAGCCCATTTCTGCATTTTTTTCAGATAGTCCAGAGAAGTGCATACAGAAAAGAAGATAGAACACATGCCGCAAAAGGAAAAGGTACTCTCAGTCTCAGAAGTAACCCAAATACATGTATGAGACATGACCACGCATGGGATGATATAAAATGCATAGAAAATGCGAGAATAATTTGGTTCCAAATCCATCTCAGAAGTGGAGGTAGACAATTAAGAGAGATATAACATGACCTTAGGATCTTGTGCAAGACCTGCCATGTTTCTTGATTTCTCAACGTACTTTTTGATATCAGGATCTGGACAAGCTTTTCGCTTATCATCATACAGATAAAAGCCCCTACGAGAAGATTCACCTGTCCAACATTCCACAAAGTATATATAACCGTGAGATGCAGTTTTACAAGACTAAACTCAAAATCAAATTCACATAGCATGAAGAAAATTGTAAATGAATGTATTTGCAATATGAAAGAACCTGTCCTGTTTTCCTCAAGCATAATTTGAATAAGCATCGACTTATAACATCGCTTAGGATAACTTTGGTAATATTGCTTTCTGGTGGCAACGGCAACACCAAAACCAACAAGATCGGTTAATCTGTACAGACAAGATAACAAAGAAATTACAGTCAAACAAAAAAACAGATATCTATCCAAAAGGTTTATGAATAAACATGAAGTTGCTACATGTGTTGTACTGAATTTGAACTAGATAACATGGGAACAATGGCACTACAAGTCTACACTACAAAAAAAATCAAAACAAATAATTCTACCACCATCAAAGCAAGTAATGGACAAATTCTATAAAGCAGCCAAAAGAGGAAGAAGAGACGGCATGAATCTGTTAAGAATCCTGCAGCAACAACATTCTACTGGAAGCCAAGGGGAAAAAAACAGGAGGTTAAGTACCAAACAAGGGAGGAGACAGAGTTATTGACTTAATACATAAAAAATTATCAGTCAAATCCTATCTAACTAGAGTTAAATATTACAAAGATAGCAGGTCGAAGATAGAGTAATCAACCAGGGTGGGATAAAAGCAAATGAGGACTGTACATGACAGAGGACGGTGAGGAAACAGTAGCAGTGCAAGGTTAAATTTAAATGAGCTAATATTCCTGCTAAGGTCAACACTGAACCATCGTTCTTTATTAAAAGTTGTGCAGAATCCAGTTGGTTCCTATGGTGTCATGTGGGGTCCACAACTACTTCCTATGTTTATTGTTGAAGTATAAGTGAATTGTCCATCTTTCCTCATCAGCTTAAACTTTTGGGTGAACTGGCTGGTGCATGAAACTCAATATGGTATCAGAGCCAAGAGGTCCCGAGTTCAAGACCTGGCTAACGCAATTAAAAAAATTAATTGCAGTCTACTTCTATTCCACGTATTAGGCCTAAGGGAGCCTATACGTGAGGGGGAGTGTTGAAGTATAAGTGAATTATCCATCTTTCCTCATCAGCTTAAGCTTTTGGGTGAACTGGCTGGTGCATGAAACTCAATATTTATCAATCCCAGTTCTTGACATATAGCATCAGAAAAGATCCCATCCTTCTGATCCAGGAAAGCTGTATCACATATATTCTCTTACAAGGGAAACAGTTAGACAATTTATGCATTGCAATCAAGAGAAAACAAGGCTAAATTTTAAAGCCTATATTCCTGCAGTAAATCACTAAAAGCAGTAGCCTAACTGCTAAAGTGTGTAGAGGAACTGGCCCATTCAACGAAGCTGACAATTTCATCTACATCCTTACCGAAATGGTCCCATTGGCATTCCAAATTGTGTTATCGCATGATCTATGTGATACACATCCAAACCATAATCAACAAGCAAACCAGCAACCTGGCCATAAGGAAAGAACATCCGATTCACAGCAAAACCAGTGCAGTTCCCAACAACTATTGCTGTTTTCCGTATCTTCTTTGCCACATCTAGCAAGTCCACAATAACTTGCGAGGAAGTCTGCTGGGTACGAACTATTTCCAATAGTGGCATGACATGAGCTGGACTGAAATTATACATCAGTAACATCAGTTAGATACTCGAAATGGGAAAAAGAGATAAAAAAATTAGTGTAAAACGCATTACCTGAAGAAGTGTGCACCAACAATTCGATCTTGACAAGCTGTCTTTTGGCCAATTAACTGCAAGTCTATTGTTGAAGTATTCGTGGCAAATATGCAATTAGAATGGCAGTACCTCTCAAGGTCAGAAAATATTTGCTGCTTCAATAATATATCCTCAATAACTGCCTGCAAGAGTTTTATCAAGTAACCATCAAGATCACTGTTTTTCTCCTTCATCTAAGCATGTACTTTAGTTCAAGTTAAACCACTTGACTCAAAGGCTGTGATGAACAGTATAAATGATTCTACAAAAGCAAATATTCAATGAGAACGGTAGTACATTGAAGTAAGACAACATTCATTGCTTCAACAATATATCATGAAGAGTTTTATCAAGTTGCCATTAAAATAATTGTGTCTTCATTCCTCAGCTAAGCAAATATTTTTAAGTGAGTATGATCTACTCTGATGCTGTAAGGAACCTTTTAAATGATTATATTGAAGCTGATTTTAGTACTGGGAAGCAAGATGAACAAGCACTCGAGCAGTGCTATTTCCTATTGAATAAATCAGAGAAAAAAGTACTTGTAAATATTGGATCTACCTCAATAACCACGTCAGCATCTCTAAACTGTTCATAGTCAAGAACACCAGATAGTAGAGAAATTCTCTTTTCATAATCCTCCTTGGTCATTTGCCCCTTTTTGACAAAACTCTGCAAATTGGCTGAAGAGAAAATGGAAGGGTTTATGATAAACTTCCAAAACAACCTCAATAGAAATTTCTGAAGTAAAAAAACAAAAAAAAATCCACCTTTAACTCTGTTAATTCCAGCATGTAAGAACTGCCCATTTACTTCTTTCAAGACTACCAAGAAGTTGTTTAATATCAACGCAGTTGCAATTCCTGATCCCATTAGACCTCCCCCAACGATAGCTGCCTTTTGTATTCTCTGTGGTGTCAAACCCAAGTTGGTAATATCTGGAATCTGCTAGAGCTTGCAATGGTCAGATAAATGAATGCATACAGCATGGTAAACCTAACTTCCAAGAAAAGCATTACTTCTGTCTGTAGTTCTATACCTGGAAAAGCTTGCAAACATTAAGGGTGGGTTCTTTTAGACTGAGATTTATGGCTTATGGTCGTGGTTTTTGAATTCTAACCGGTTCGTAAGAGGCAGTACGCAGAGGAAAATAGTCGTATGCGATTTTGGCCGGTACAACTGAGCTCAGTACAGTTTGTACTACAATTTACTTGTAGACTCCGCCTTAAAAAAACACTATTTAACGGCAAGTTACTGTAGAAATGGAAGCCAAAATCTAAACATAAACCCAAAAGAACTGAGCTTATTATTATGGTACCAACAAGGAGCTTATCTGAGTAATCATGGAAAGTACAAAACAAATACCCAGAAAAGTTTGCACACAGTACATTCAGACCCTATGTATTATGCTCATTAATCTCATACAATGAATAAATAAGTGTACTGCCCCGCACCATATTCTGTTTTAACCTTTGACTTTAGATTAAAAGGTACAGAAGAATGATGATTTCGTTTTGTGTTTTACTGGAAGTCGATAACTAATTAACACTAACTTCGGAGGCAGGATAAAAACAAGTATGAGAACCAATAGTTGCATTCTGTTTTAACCTTTGACTTTAGATTAAAAGGCACAGAAGAATGATGATTTCGTTTTGTGTTTTACTGGAAGTCGATAACTAATTAACACTAACTTCGGAGGCAGGATTAAAAAAAGTATGAGAACCAATACTTTCAAAAGCTTTAACCTCATAGTTCTACCAACCTTTGAAGTTGCACGTTGGGCAAAAAAGACATGTCTTAAGCTTTTGCTTGTTTGAGATTGCTCAAGCACTTTTCCAGAAAGCACTTCCTGTCAAATGTCAATTGTCAAAAATGGATATTCAACAGTACTAAGAACCACCTAGGTATGTGCAAATGCTCCAAAAGGTAGCACTAATTAGCGACTTACCTTCACGAGGCCAGCACGAGGGCCGGAGACCATTCCCTCTTCAATAACATCAATGCAAACCAAGGGATGTTGAACATTAGCAGCCTGCTTTTGAGCCTGAATTCTCGCAAAGTTAAGAATTTCCTTCACTTCCCCAAGAGCTGGAAGTCTATCAGTTCTATAGAGACTCTTGAACCATGGACGTTTATGTTCAGCGATTCCCAGAGCCCAAGAACAAGCGGTGCTGACCAATTCATTAGATGAAACTATGGCATCAACTAAACCAAGTTTATGTGCCTCCACTCCTTTTATTGACTTTGACATCTGTTAAGAGAAGACACCAGTACCAAGAAATGGTCAACACTATCTTGTAGTTTTCTTGCATGACCAACGCAAAAAAAAAAAGGAGTAAAAAAATGGGCATGCATCGCAGCTTGTAATGTACAAGTCAGCCATACCAACATCATCTCGAGAGCTTTTGGCAGGCCAACAAGGCGGGGCAGCCGTTGTGTTCCTACAGCAAGTGAAGACCTTATATAAACATAAAACAGGAAAAGAAAATAGAGCAGCCTGTGCTTTTAGCCAAGAAATCAACACGCAAGAGGCTCTCTCTTGGCATTATCTAATAATGTTAGAAACATAGAATAGATAAGAAAACATAGAATAGATAAGAAAACTGTATCTAGGTTTCTGTTGTGTGTTAATTTCAGGTTTGGTTTTCGGTGGATGGAGAGGGGCGGAAGAAGCTGGACTTGCGAACTGGGAAGAGATCGGAGGAGATAACGAGGAGGCGCGAGCTCGCCCTCGTGCTCCTGCCCGGGATTTCCACCAGCCAGGGCGCAAGGCTCTGAATTCACGAGACAGGTAATTTCTATTGCTTGCCCTTGGAGATTACAGATTCAGCCCTTATATAGCGGCTGTACAAACCGACTACTAGGCTATCCGAACTCAACTCAGACTTATCATATCTACCCGGCTTCGCTAAGCAATCAGAACTCTATATATATAGCAACCCACACAATATCCTAATATGCAACACCAAGTCTTTCCGAACTCCATCAACCTTTACGAAATCTCGGTCCAACCGCCTGTAGAAATCCCGGTCCAACTGCACCTGTAGAAATCCCGGTCCAACTGCGCCTGTAGAAATCCCAGTCCAACCGCCTGTAGCATATCATGTCTTGCTGGATGAAGCCAAAGTGTTTGCCAAACCATCACCTGAACCCTGAACCTGGCGAGACCGTCTAGTATAGTGTTTGCCCCAATAACAGTCTATAACAGTTTCAAATTTCAAATTCAAAATATGCTCAACAACCAATTGTTGGGGAAAATGTGAAAAGTTTTGCTTTGGCTGGCCTTGATAATGATTTTTTTTTCTCCACTACATGGTTAGTTGCATGATGCAACAAACAGATCAACAAGGGAAAAAAAGCATGAGCAGGAGAGCTTCAAAAGAATTCTAAACTTGTGCTACCAAATGAGGTTTTTTTTTCTTGGTTCCTTTTGTATGGATACTGAAGATGGTGTTCATTGACTAGAACACCTTAGGCCTAGCTGGAGCAGCTAGTTTGGAAAGGTTACAGTTCTATTATGTCCCACAGTTGGTCAATTGCCAATATGATTGAATTTCTTGCACCCTATGGCATCAATGCGGACTTAAAATTCTTATTTTACTGCCTTCATATCTTTTTAGTCATGGAAATCTGAATAAGAGCACAATAGCCTCTTCCCGAAAGGAGACAGGTGCAGGGCAAAATGTACTCATGTTTAGGCAAAGGGCCAAAAAAACACACACAGGAGAGTATGAGCAAACATAGGTTCACATGAAAGACCATGTTGGGACTTGAGAGCACCTCCCATTCCAGGAATGATGCCAAGTTGAAGTTCAGGTAGTCCTAATTGAGCTGATGGTGTAGAAATGCGGGCGTGGCAAACCTGCACAGAAAGAAGTTACAATGTTAAACAAATAGCCACATATTTGAAGAAAAAAGCCCAAAAGGTTGAAGCATAATCCGACTAACACAACCTAGACATACCATTGCAACCTCTAAGCCACCACCTAGAGCAATGCCGTCTATAGCAGCCGCTGATGGTTTCTGAGCATCTAGCAGCATCAAATACTTAACAATCAAAACTGTATGCTTGTTGCCAAAATTGGCTTTGGAGCAAGAGTGAGATAAGTTACCTTCCATTATATCAGTCAAAAAATCAATAGACAGGGACCCAGGCTTTTCATTTTCTGTGGCATACAAAAATTTAGCAGTGGAAGTGGACAAGGCAAGAACATACTACACAGTGACTTATTCTTACCTGGCTTATTTTGGAATGCATTTATATCGAAGCCTCCTGAAAACCTCCCTTTGGCACCTGCACATCATGTAAGACATTAGAAACACAAAACTACCTTATGATGCTTGACAAGAACTGTTGTAAAATACCAGTTAGAACAATCGCCTTGACATCATTCCTTCTTAGAGCCTCCCCATAGTTTCTCTGCAAGCTAGCTATGACTGCAAAACAGAAAAGAGAGAGGGCCTATTACACCCGCACATTCATGATCCACGGAACCTACCAACAGTGAAAAAATGATTAAAAGTGCTTGAAGAATGAACCATCAGTTTGTCGATTAAACATGGCAAGTGGAACAGAGCTACTGTCTAGATTGCTGTAAGAAGCGAGACAAATTGTAATCCTAAAGTATATAATGTATAGGTATGATTCACAGCATGGAGCAACAGCCAAAGCTGGTATGCTGACTTCTTGCGTAAACTAAACGAAGCATTCAAGCATATGTCAAAAGTAAGGGGAAAAAAGTGAAAGCATACGACAATTCTAACTCTATTGACATTGCGATAGTATGGCATGCAATTCTGGATGAGGACCATGTGGTGGACCAATGTTATTCATATTTAGCAGGCAGTGCCACTGCTTTGCTACAACTAAATCTAGACCATGCTTAACAGAAAGATTCTCCATGACTACATTACAAAGCGGAATATAGATCAATTTAGGAAATCCCAGATACTGGGGTGAGAACTGAAATAAACCACCACTGCACATCAAATTGAATTACTAGGTAAACCGCTCGCCGCGCGATGCAGCATACAAGCCGCGGCGCTTTTCGAGAGGGAAAGTAAATTAAGCCAAAATTCCGCACAAAATTTCCAGGAAGCCCCGCACATTCGCAACGAATGCAGCACGGGTTAGCGCGCATTGGGCGGAATCCAGGCCAGATCCGGCCCAAGAGGAAGAGAAAAGAAAAGCAGGAAAAGGGAAACAGAGAGGAGATTTGCGTGCGCGGAGGATGGTCGGCGGGATACCGTCCAGGGAGAGGGCGTTAACCGGCGGGTTGGAGATGGTGATGACGGCGACGCCGTCGCCGCGGACCTCCATGGTGGTCGCGCCCCTCGGCATCTCCGACAGGCGACAAGGCAGCCTAGAATGCTATGGGTTTGCAATTTACTGACCCAACAGCTTTAGGTTTCTGCGTTCCAGTTCCAGCTACCCGAAGGCGTTTTTGAACTCCTGGCCTTTTTAATATAACTTTTTTTTATGTTATTTATAAAGATATAATATTTTTTTCTTTTATTGAATGCCTTAGCAAAAAACTAATAGCCCTTACAGTGTCATTTCAATCGAAAACTAAAAGCCATCGACCGCAACCAGGTTTACCAATACCATTTCATTTCGGCAGATGTGCCGGTATATATCGTACCAGTATAAAGCACCCTTACGTACCATACCGGCCTCAATACTGACTCGATTCCGGTTAATACCGACCATACCAGCCATACAAATGGAATTGGTAATATCGCCTATTGAATTATATGTTATATTTGATAGTACTACTATGTTTTGGAATAATATTACAAGTGATATTCGGCGTGCATATAATTAAACAATTATATTTATAAATATATATTCATATTATTATATTAAATCCGAAACAGTACGCTGGCATAAATCGGTACTGGAATATACTATTTCAAGAACCAAACCAGTATGGCCTCCAGAACAGTATTGACGAGTATAGCCGCAACCGAATTGAACATGGCCTACATTGCGCAGTTGTGGTAGTGGAGGGTATATGCTCTGGGAACA
The DNA here is from genome assembly GCA_017311315.1 of Dendrocalamus latiflorus. Taxonomy (NCBI): domain Eukaryota; kingdom Viridiplantae; phylum Streptophyta; class Magnoliopsida; order Poales; family Poaceae; genus Dendrocalamus; species Dendrocalamus latiflorus. The sequence goes on from CM029661.1 coordinate 15,082,111, forward strand.
CGGAGATAATAGGTTTAGGCTCCATCCAGAACATAGGAAAAAATTAAGGAAGTTTGTAGAATTGCGATCCAATATAAAATTTTCCTATAAATTTGCTCTAAGAGCTAGAAATCCCTACGTTAATTGAAGGGAAAAGAAAAAATCTACACCGTTAACTTTTGTGGGTTTAAATTATAACGTGCGGATCAATAATACCGATACATACAAGAGTTGTTACTGCTATATAAGAAATACTATTGTATTTCATGATAAGATCGGAGATTTATACCAAATACAACTCTATTTGTTCAACAAATGTGTTGCAGTATCTAGCCACACAGTTATTTAGGGAATTCGGCTAGTTAATTATAACAGGAAGGATCTGCCGGCATATAGGCACATATGCATTTGTTGGTAGCAACTTGCTTTGCTTGGATGAATTTTACCTTCGGTTCCATGACCAGGGCTGGTGTTTGCATCTTGTAACACCAAAGAGAGTTAGCCAATTAGGCAAATCAGGATCGAGGTAAAAGAATGAAATATGGTGGTTAGTAATTAGGATGCATGGTATTTGTACCAGCACTCAATCATAAGAAGAGAAATCGTTCCGGTCCCCAAGATACTGCATGTCATTATATATTGCAGGGTGTTAGGTCTCTTTCTATGTATTTTAAATCACGAGATTGTTTCGAAAAGAAACTGAATTACAAGATTGGCTTTGTGATATTTCAGTATTGACTTGTTGGCATATCACATCACGTGATTCACATTCATGGCATATCACATCATGTGATTCACATGCATACAAGAAACAATTTCCAATCAGAGAGTACGTTCTTTCGCTTTTAGCGTGCGTGTGCGAGATTTGATACTGATATCACTTTGCCTTTAAATTAGAGAAAATCTAGAAAATAAAATACTGTTTTCTTACGATTTAACCATATAACTTACAGACAGTGTGGTGGCTGCCTCCAGCGAGGTGGAGTGGAGGGCCCCCAAATCCAGCGGGATCAAAGCTCATTGCTGATCTTGTCCCTTGCACGCGATGGATGGATCGGGTCTCGGGCCCAGTGATAGGTGTCTGGCACTCGGCGAGATACGATGGCTGCACTAGGCGAGGCAGAATGGCGACTAGCGAGGCGTGGTGGCTGCGGCCAACGACCGGCAAGATTGCGGCGGCCACCCTGGGTGGATCAAGTTGCTGGTGGCGAAGAAGAGGAGGAAGGGCCATCGGATCTAAGGAAGAGGAGTGGCATTTGGAGGAGTTGAGGTGCCACCGTAGCCGATGAGTTCACCACACTCCCCGGGTATAGAGGGAGGCAGGAAGGGATGTGGTCCGACGGTGGGTGGTGGTGGAAGGCGGGATGGCGAGGCAAGTGCTAAGAGAATGTTAGGTTGGATGGGGTGGTTGGTGGCTGGGTGAGGCGGCGAGCTCACCAACGGCCGCAGGGGGTGGGGACGGAGGAGGAGGCACATAGAGCTGCGAATGGCGTGGCAACGATGACGACGGAGGAGGGAGGCAGCGAGGTGAGGTAGAGGGAGAAGGAGACGGAGAGGAGCTATACTGTCAAAATCGATTCCGATGGTATAGTGTTCTGTATCTGCTTCTTTAAATTAAGTGATGTCTTTTTCTTTGCGGTTTGTTTACACACCTTTGGCAGGTGGTATCTGGCTGTCTTCCTTTTTTTCGTTGTGGGGGTTTCTCCCCTCAAAAAGCATTACCCATATGTCTGGGACATGGATTAATGTAGTCCATGTTGGAGTTGCAGCACTACGCTGGTCTGTTTGGAGAAGAAGAAATTCAGCCTGTTTTGGTAATAGATGGCCAGCTTACCCTAATCAAATTGTCTTATATATGGCAGAAGCAAGAATTTAGTGACTTGATTGTGCAGAGCGCAGACAGGATGGCAAAGACTGCAACTCAAGTGTTCCAGATGGCGCATGGATGGAAACTGCTAGGTTTGATGAGCTACCGGTAGTCCAAAAGCTTTAGTTGATGGGAAAATTTGAATTTTTTAAATAATCTATTTTTAATTTAAAATTACAAAAACATACATGTGCAAATGTTTTTATAGGAATGGGCTTTCGTCACCCAAATAGGTCCTATCGCCCAACGACCGCACGACACGCATGCATTCGGTGGACCGTTGGGTGACAGGTGGCAGTCGCCAAACGGTTGAGTGACTGGGACCTATCACCCAACTGTTGAGCGACTGCAGGTCCAATTGCCCAACCGTTCGGTGATTGCCATCTCAACCCATTTTTTTGTGCAATTGCCCTCAACCTCACATGGGGGTAAATGACAAATGTTGTAGATAGGTGACATTCACCAAAATTTGTATGTGAGTTGTATTTTAAAAAAAAGACAGACAATGTTGGTTGATGCATTTGTGATCTTCGTAGATTATGAATGGTACAAAATCTGTTAGATTCACAATAACATTTTGTGATAGTCATATATTGTTGTAGCGCTAGAAATTTTCAGAATTTTTTCTGAGGATGATTGAGATAGCAACGATTGGTAAGTACGAAGGTAAGTGATATTGTGATACAACCAGGAATTCATACATGGAGGAAACTTGTTTTTTCATGTTGTTGGATGCATTACTACGTGAAGAATTGAATACGAAAAGACGATGAGATGTGATGTTGTGAATTAAAATAGACTTCATAATAAGCTGGAATAACACGGTGCACAGGGTTTGTTTACGTGCATAAGAAACAACATCCTACACAATGCAACAAACTGAAGTACTCGTACGATACATATGCGCCTTTTTTTGGAATGAAAATAAATTCGACCTTTGGGGAACTAGTGCGGAATGCCCGACCTACTGCGTGGACCAGGGCCATTTTTCCTTCCTTGTGAACTCAGCGTTGAACCCCTCAGCGGCCTCTTTTGCCTTGATCATCATTTCTCTCTTTTTCTCACGCTCTCTCTCACAAGCCTCGCGCTCCCTGCGTGTGCACGCCTCAAGATGAGTTTTCGTCTCCCGACGTATATGCTCGGTTTGCTCGTCGTTGTGGCGCTCCTCCTTCCGGATCTCGTAGGCCCTTTTGACATTCCACTTCTCGTAGTCAAGAGTCCATTGGTCATGTGGTTGGATCTTTAGGTCGATTCACTTGCGGTAACCACATAGCGATTCTAGGGACTGTGGGTAGACAGGAGAGGTTGTTAGTGCATACTTTGAAAGAGAAATAGTAGGGAGAAACACACTGCTACTGATCCTTACTGGTTGTCGATAACTGCTCGTGTCCCAACGGCGGTCGGGATAATCATAGGAGTAGTTTGCGCAACCCTAGTAATGCAAGCCTAGACTTAGCTGCTACTTAGAGTTGAAGAACTTGCATGGGTCCTTGCACCAACAGAGGGGCGGTATCTCCCCCTCGGGCGGCTGTTGCAGCAAACTCTCAGTTGGAACATTTAGGATGGGGTTGCTGTTATAGGGGGCGTCATTGCGGGGGAGGTGCCCTCTTGGCATGCTCCGATTGTTCACCGTGGACCGCCGCAGCCCTTACTTGTTTGCCGTGGGCCACAGTAGACTTTGCTAGTTTGCGGGTCTCCTCCCATTGCTTCATCATCTTGTCCCATTATTTCTTATGCCTCTTGTCCATCCTGACGTGGTGAACCAAGCTCTGGTGTAGTGTTTGGTTTGCTTATGTAGTATTCTCTCCCAGATCTCTTCCACCTCATTTTATAAGCTAAAGGGTTGGTATGATGTAGAGAGCTATCATGTCGTACTTTGCAGAGCCCTGGCTTTTCGGTCTGAAAAGCTGAGGAGCTGTAGTGTTGTCATGACGATCTAAAAAGCTAGCACGACCGAGCGTTCTCACTACGTAAAGCTGTCCCCTTTGGTCTTGTTACTACGGAAAGCTACCTAGTTGCACACCTCGACAAGGTTAGTCATCATTATACCGTACCTTGCATCGTCTGTGTTGTGCAACAAAGTCCACTTCTTCAATGGCTTGGCCTCGATCCACTGTAAGAAGCAGTTGATGTTCCATGAGCTCCTCTTGAATAGCTTCATCAACGGTTGATTTAGGAACTGCTTGAAGAAGTTGGCCCCTAGGTGGCGAATGCACCATTTGTTTCTCATATCCGACCAAGTCTTCCAGAAGTTTTCTTATGACCTTACCATCCCGGCGTGGCGATCATAAGTTACGCACACACCAGGATGAGCTCCGACAACTCTTACCCTCACACGTCGAAGGAACCATAACCTACTGTCGCAATTCTTACTTTCGACGAATGCGATAGGCAGGTGCATAATTTGATTGTTGCCATTAACGCCAATGGCCGTAAGGATATGGCCCTTGTATTTGCCAGTCAAAAAGATCCTGTCAACTAAGATCACGTGTAACATATGCGTGAATGCCTCAATGCACGCACTAAAGGCTAAGAAGGCCCTCTGCAACACCACAAAACCTGGCGGCCTTGTAGATGGTTTGTCCTTCACAGCAGTGTGCGTGCGAGTTCCTATCCTACAGCATCTGAAGGTTACAAGGAAGGTTGTCGTACGTTGCCTCGAAAGACCTAAACCATTTTTCCAAAGCCTTCTATTTTGCAAGTCATGCCTTCGCGTAGCTAATCTTGTACTTGAATATCTTCTCGATAGCCACCATGATGTGTGTGGTCTCCATATCCTTCTTCTCCACTATCTCTCCATATATCAAATTGGCTATGAAGATGGACGTTAAGTTATGATGCCTCGGCAAAACACAGCTAAGAATGCAGGAGTGCGACTCCACCTTCGAGATAATCCAGTAAGTCTCATACTTCGGTCTTCATGCGTGCACCCTCCAAGGACAACCGACCTGCTTGCACTTCACGGTATATTGATCATAGTTAGATTTGTTGACCTGAAAAGTCCGCTGCATGGACAAGGCCCACAGCTTAATGAAATCCTACAACAATGCCTTGTCAGCGAACATTGAGTGCAACTGAACATTTGTGCCATGATACTCCCACGGTGATTCGTGCTTGTCATGCGCAGCAAAACCCTCAGCGTCAAACATGTTCCATTCCTGCGAGATGGGAGCTTCGTCCTCATTAGAACTATCATCGTGTCCCCTTGTATACCTTTCTCTTCAGCCCAGGCCATCCAGTCATTGCTCTCCATTTGATGCACTATGTACTCCATATGCTCCCATTCATCAGCTTGTCTTGTAGGCTTAGCACACCAAAACCCTTCTTCCTCTCCTCCATCTACCGCATAGGCCTCGTCACGAGCAACTTCCTCCGCAACCTCTCTGACAACGGCCTCCGAGTCCTCCTCTTCACCAACATGCTAGGCACCCGAGCTGCTCGCACCACCCGCATGATAGCCGCCGACAGGGCCTTGCATAGCTTCTATTGGGCATGGTTTTACAAGTAGCACGCACTCGTATCCACGGCACCAATAGCCTTCCACAAAGCCCTTTCATGCAGCAGTGCACATCAATGTTCTCAACTCCCATTTAATGTATGTGGGAGACCGGCTCCAAAGCCCTTGTATGATGACATTGTACACCTCAGGGTCCAAGGAGAAGTAGTGGGTGAGCCAGTACATCACATATGCAATTTGAACATTCTCGTCGTCCAAGTGTACCAGAGTGGCTTGCGCAAAACTGCTCAAGCCAACACTGTTCTGACCTTCACGAATGGTGCCGACACCGTAATGCACTTTCAATGTAGTGGGTACCTGCAAACATTTTCAATGCTGCTACTAGTCAAATCGCATCGCACAATATGAAACTATTGCTGTACTGTAATTTATATTTCTACAACTGTTCGCCTATCAGGAACTACTACAGTACCCTTATAGCAAAACCCCTCCTCATTCACACCACCACCACTCTCTTTCCTCCGCACTAATACGCATCAACTCCCTATCTGCTCCCATACACACCGATGCCGCTCTTCTCTTGCTGCTCGAGCTCTCTCTTACTGTCGATTATTTCTAATATGTTTTGATAATTTACATGACATAATGATTTAAATATCAATATGCTAGTTCTAACGGTACACATGGATTTTCAATGTACTAACAACACTACATTCGTTCATAATAAATCGTAAATGTTATCTAATAATGCTTTGCATGAAGTGAACTATTTACTTTGTACAAAAATATTGACTAAATTTTCTATGACTAAAATTTTCTATGGATGCTAATTTTATATATAATATTGACTAATTTTTCTACAACTAGAATTTTCTACAGATGCTAAACCCTACAACTATAATTTTCTATAAATGCTAAATTTCTATAACTATATTGACTAAATTTTGTACAACTATAATATTTATTAAATTTTCTATAACTATAATTTTCTGCGGATGCTAATTTTCTATAACTATATTGACTAAATTTTTTTATAACTATTTACCTCATAGCAAAGATCTACAACTATAATTTTCTACGGATCTCAATTTTACACTAAACAAACTATTTACTTCATACAAAAATAGTGACTAAAACATAAAAAAATACCTGACAGAAGTAGCGGAACCTCTCCTCTCCCTCTCCTTCTTCCTCTCCCTCTCCTCTCCTTTCCTACTCTCTCCTTTTTTTCTCTTCTCTTTCCCCTTCTCTTCTATTTGCTTGTGCTGGTGGAATGAATATTGGGCTCGGCCGAGTGGCGGTTTTATATGCTATGCAGTCACCGAGCAATGGGACGACTGGAATCAGCAGTCGCCCAACGGTTGGGCAACAGGATCCAGTCGCCCGACCATTGGGCAACTACAATTATGTCACCCAACGATCCACCAACTGCATACATGTCACACTGCTATTGGGCGACAGGATCCAGTCACCCAACGGTTGGGCGACTGGAGCCCATTCCTGTAAATTTTTTTTGCACGAGTATATTTCTACAATTTAGAATTAAAAATAGATTATTTTAAAAAAATTGTTGTTATGGTTGTAATAGCCCTGTTGTTCTTTTGTTCTGTTAAATCTGAATGCCCATCTGAATGTTCTCATGGGCCGAATTAGGAAACAATCCTAGACACTGGGCCTAGCCTCTAATTTTTATACGGAGTTTGGCAGAAAAGGCAACATATGGATAAGCCCACAACTAATCCATATGTGCTTGCATAACTGTCCTGAAGGCATTCTCAATGGAGACATTGCTGTGCTATGTCTAATGTCTTTTATATTATTTAGAAATAACTATAGATATATGTAGGAGCCCAGATATTAACATCCTGATTCCTCTGTGATTCCACCGCACTATTCCCTGGATCAGTAGATAGTGCTCACAGATTACAGTTCTGAATATCAACGTACATATCATGCGGAAGCGTAAATATAATAGTAAACTTACACATGGGCCGATTAGGCCGAAATCGATAAATTGCAGCAGCGGAAGAACGAAGCACACAGGTGGGACCTTCAGGACATGCCCACAGGCAGGCAACTGGAGGTTCGCGACCTAGCCCTTGACATCGTCATCTTCTCGGCCAGCTTGTCCAATCTTGTTACTGAGGTGAGGTGATTTGATTCCTGATTCTGAATTTTGTCACAAAAGCGAGCATGAGCACTCCGACCCCGTGCTCCGCGAGCCAATACACAAAATGCAATTAAATAGTATGCATGGCTTATCAAAGGAAGGCTCGGGTTATTTTATTTTTGCGTAGAGTGCTTTTGAATACAATTACTTAAAAATCTCTAAGACCTAGCAATTTGAACCAAATCATAATGTACAAGGAAATGCATTATTAATATCGATTCAGATTCCATCCACCGTTACATGGCATCTGCACCATATAGCAATTTCTTCAGCGTTATAGCCGCTTAACTTACCACTGGGACGACACCCATGACAATTCCAAACCAGGGCAGTCCTTCGCCCTTCAAGTTTCCATTCCCAATTTCCAATGTTTTTAAAACAGAACTATATCCAGTTAAGTTCCCATGTCTGCCCTTGACCGTGGGCACGGCTATTCGAATAGTTTTGACTCTGCAGAGTTTGTACACTTTCACCACAAGAGACAATCAACTCGTTGCCCCACACGATTCCTTAGTCATGTGGTTGAGCAGACCATCACAGTAACTTTTCAAAGTACCTCGCCCCTTCCATCATTTCACCCTATGGGTCGCTCCCACTTGCGGTGGGTCCCATACGTTGTGCGGGATGTTCTCCTTCTGAACGTCTAGCAGCTGGCTCCCCACCCCTGCTAGCCCGCCACAGCAAAACTTCACCTTCCACTGGTGTCCCATTCAAGCCGTCACACAGACTGCCGCTTGCACTATCCCACACCTCCTCCTGGAAGGATGACTTTCAGGGTCCGGTAAATCTACTAAGCCAAGTTGTATTTTACAGACTTGTGGTTGTACTGTTTTACACGGGTTGACATGACAAGATTCAGTCCTTAGTGGTATCTGGGCGGTTCTACCACAAACCACACTCTCGTGCACCACTGCACCATACCCCCGAACCATCCGCCCAGATATTTAAGCATGTTGGGGTTTTTGGAAACATAAAATAATCATATCCAACATTTATCAGTCATTACCACCATGACTGCCCAACCAATTTTTCTCAGGATTAAAAGTGATGCTTGGGCGCTCTCGCGCCCATGAGTATCTAAACAATACTACGCATGGCATATAATTACGGACTTATTTTTGAAAGGTTACTATTATAATTTGTGCTAGGGCGACAATGTTCACATGTTCAAATATTTCAAAGGAGGGGTAATATTAACCAAGTACACAATGGGATATAACTAGAATCTTAAATTAACATGTATTTGCATATAACATAACAGCATGCAATTTGATAATTTAAACAAAAGTAATTTGCAGAAAACGTAGGTTCAACATGATCAAAGTATTGACTCGCCTGGCGCGGTTTACCGCGGTCTTGAGCTCACTCAAAGCTTTCTCTTGGGCTTCTGGTCTTTATCTTCGCTGCGCTCTTGATCACGCCTGATCCGCTGGACCTTCAGGACTTCGATATCTAATTACGTGCTAAATAACTGAAGACAAATAAAGGCAAATAACTGAAAAGATCCAAATAAATCCGAATAATTCAGATGGCCGATTTAATTTAATTTATACATTTATTACGATTTGAGAATAGAAGGGTGATTCGGTTTAATGTGTTGCAAACACAGCGATAGCTGGATTTGAGTGAGAGAACAAGTTATCTGAATAGCTTTACCGTGAGGGAAAATTTTAGGATAATAAGGGATCATAAGTGAGAAAGTATCTACAGGGATTATTTACTTTGGAAAAGAAGTGGCCAAACATGGCCGATTGGGGACAAGCGAGACTTGACCTTTTTCTTGATGACTTTCTTTTAATTGGTTTACATTTATCAAGGAAGTTCCATGAGCCAGATTAGACCTATAGACTAGTGCAAGAGTTTAGTGCATTAGATTTATCTTTACGGTATGTATTCCTCGTAACTTAGGGTATGGTATTTTATAGGATTCTATTTAATAAGTATTTGAATTATTCACTAAATGATTATTTCAATAATTCATGGAAGTACGGAAGTATTTATTTATCTCATTGATGTTTAATAGTAATTTTTTTGTATATCCTTATTTACCACCACTTTTACTAAAGTTGCCGTTGAGACTTATTTATCGATGACGGCTAATGGCGGGGTTTATACTTTAAATGATGTCTTTCAAATTTTAAATATGTATTTTGTTCCAAACGGTTAGGACATAACGTTTAATAAATTTTATGGAGCTGCTTGATTTGTCATTTAATTAAATCTATCACTAAGATTTATTTTATGACTGTATGTTAAAGGTTATGGCATATATTTAATTATAACTAAAGGTAATCTTTAATATTAATCCTTGCTTTTATAGGTAAACATAGTATTCAATTTATTTCCTTAATCTTAATCTTGAATGTATTTTTATTGGAAGCTTTATTAAATTTGGACATATAACCAAATCCATCTTTTACTAATGCCTTTAATTAAAATCTAGATTGTAATTAAATGTTCCAAACTACATTAGTTACTCATACATGACATTTAATCCATTATTAAAGCTTAAATAATCTTATTTCATATCCTAATTAAATTTCATTAGCTCTTCCAAATTTTTCTCTAATTTTCCTTGATTTTCTTAATTGAAATGGATTAAAAATTAATAGGAATAAAAATGGAAATGAATAGTGTTGGAAGGGGGATTCGAACCCGGGTCCTCGCGTTGAGCGCGTTAAGCAGCAGGCGCCGGCGACCAACTGGGCATTCGCTCTGTTGTGAAAAGAGTGGGGGATTTAATTAACAAACCTATTACCGAAGGTGAACTCAGAACAGAGCAAAACAGAGGAGGCGGCTCGGGCAGCCATGGCCGGCGAGGGGCGGTCGGGGAGCTATTGGGAACCTGCAAAACGCGTTGAGGGGAAGGTGAGGAAGACGGTGAAGGAGGCGGCGCTGCTCAGGACGGCGACGAGGTAGGCCGGCGGCCAGGCTCGGCGGCCGGAGGCGGGTAGCCATGGTGCGACGGCGGCGTGGTGGGAGGTAAACAAAATTGGACGGCGCATGAGTATAAGGGGGTCAGGAGGAACTCACCCATGGCGGCGGTTTGGCCGGGGAGGTGCCGAGGTGAGCCCGCGGCGGAGGCCATGGGCGGCGCAGGCTTGCGCACGGCGCCGGCGAGCTGGGGTGGAGGGGGAGCTCTGGCGGTGGTTTAGGGAGGTTCATGGTGGTGAGAATATGCTCCACCGGCAATGAATTGAAAAGAGATTAACCGAGGGGGCGGCGGTGGTGGGATTGGCGGCGGCGGCCGGTTTCGGAGGAAATCGGTCGTGTGGCGAGCTCCGACCATGGCTTTGCAATTCAACGGGAGGGGGAGTATCTGGGGAGCTGAGTCACACTATGACACACTTGGGGCAGTGGGGGAGTCGCCGAAAAGCTGGGACGGCGAGGAGGCCGCTGCGGCCGGCGCACGGGCGTGGGAGCGCTCGACCTGGGATGGGGAGGAAGATGGAGCAAGGGGGCGGCAATGGGTTGTGCACGGACTGAGGGAGGGCCAAGCCACTTATGGCCGCAGAGGAAGGCTCGGTGGTGGCTCACGGGCGTGGCCAAGCGATGCGCGTGTGGGGCGTGCGCAGGGCAGAGGGTGACGGGCGGGCAGCGACGGGTGAGCGGGATTCGCGCGGCGCGTGGGCGGCGATGGGACGAGGCCGCGCACGCAGGAAAACCGGGGGCGGCAGAGGAGAAATCGGTGGGCGGCGCGGTTGCATGGATGCCACGGGGCGGAAAAGAGCTGAGCGCGGGCAGAGAGGTGACGCGGGCGCACGGGGGAGGGAAGGACCGAAGGAGAAGGGGGAAGAAAGAGAAGGGGGGCCGCACGGGAGAGAGGGCCCAGTCGGCAGGGAAAGGAAATGGGAGAGAGGAAGGAAAAAGGGAAGAAGGATAGGAGTGGGGCCCTCATGGCATAGAGAGAAAAGGAGAGAAAAATCTGAGAATTGGGATTCTGAATTTTAAATTTTGTTTCATATTTATGATTATTGATTTTTGCATGATATTTAGAAATTAAGCTTTAAATTTTCAGATATTGAATGAGAGCTTCTATTATTATTATCTCCTATTGCTAAACTCTTTCTTGCACAATTTATGTATACACATATATATTTATTTTACTCACATATATACATATATATGTATTCTTTCTTATTTACCTATTTATTCATTTGCACCTTCATTTTTATACACAAGTATATATTTCCTTTTTGCCTATATTATTATTTTCAAAATGAGATTTTATATTTTTAACTCCGGTTTCTCTCTTCTTATACTGGATCATCTTTTCAGATTCGCATTTTAAATCTTGATTTTTTATTAAATAAATATGTTTGCTTCTTCTTGACCCTTTTTAACTTCTGAAACCTTCACCAAATTTCTCAGAAAAACATCATAACTCCAATTTCAAATAAACCATATTGCAAAATAATTCAAAAGCTTCACATTTTAAAATTTTGGGATGTTACAATATAGCTCATCTAATACACAATATCTACCAATGGGCCTAATCAGTAAATTTACACCTTCTCCTACCTTTCTCTCTCTCTCTCTCTCCCTTCTCCTCCCTCACCATCCCACAATATTAATGTGGTAAACACAACCCTCCTCCCTAATACATGTTTTAGATACGTCTTCCTTGTTGGTTTGCGTGCTTAAGCAATATCTCAAGCAAGACACTGTTTTTTCTCTCTTTTTCCGGATGCTATTTCGTTCTGTTCCGTTACGAGTACTAGTTTCTCACTCCGTTCGAGTGATCAACCCCTCTAACTCCCCCATTAACTCTTTGCCACATAATCTCTCATAATATATGAATAGCTGTAACATCCTGATTTTCAGAGTCTTTTTGAAGCTTTTAAAATAAAATTCACCATTTGAATTTTTCTGGAATTAATTAAAAGCTTAAATGAATTTTTATGAGTTAAAAGGATTTAATATGAATAATTTGAACATGAACATTTGCCAAAATTATTTTATTTGAGTTCTTTGTGTCTCAAGGAATTTATTGGAATTTTTTCTGGATTTTTCTGGATTTATTTGCTATTTTCTAGAGCTCAAAAGAATTTATTTGAATTTCTGGAAAAGAAAAAGAAAAGAAAATCCCAACCGGCCAGTGGGCCGAAACCCACCAGCCGGCCCAGCCCAGCAGGCCGCGCCCGCGCCCGTCTTCCTCCGCTCGATGCGCGCCACGCGTCGCCCATCCCCGCTGCCGCTTCGCCCGCGCGCCATCGCAGCCGCTCGCCCGCCCGTGCCACTGACAGGTGGGGCCCACCTGTCAGGGTCGCCGTTCCCGACCGGGACTCTCTTCCCCGTCTCCGATCGGGACGCCGCCGCCGCTTTCCGTTTTCCTTCGCCGTCTCCGAGTCAAACACCTCGACGGCCGGGTATAAAAGCCGCCGCGCCCCCTCGTCTTCCCCGTCCCGAGCCGCCGCCGTCCGCCGACGCTTGAGCGCCGCCGTCGTCCGCGTTGGCCGTGCGCCGTCGTTCGCCGCCGCCGTGGTCGTCGCCCGTCGCCGCCGTCGTGCGCCGTCATTCGCCACCGCCGGTGAGCCCCGCCGCCGTCGTCCTCCGTCCCCGCCACCTCGGTCACCGCCGGCCAGTCGCCGCCGTCACCTCGTCGCCGGCCAGCCGCCGCCGCAGACCCCGCCGCCCGCGCCGCCAGCGGACGCGCCCGCAACCCCGCCGCCTCGGCCGCACCGCCTCGCGCCCCGTGCACGCGCACGTCAGCGCTGACGCCAGCCGCCCGTGACTTTTCGCCTTCCCGTGGACGTCGTCCACCGTGCGCCGTCTCGCTGCCAGCCGGGCCCACCCGTCAGCCGTGCACCCGTAAACCCGCCGCATCAGCTATGCCGAGTCAGCAGCCGAGTCAGCGCCACCTCAGCCCTAGTTGCCACGTGGCTGCCACCTTAGCACCCGAGGTCCCCAGGTGCCACGTCAGCATGACACGTCACCCTGCCCAGTCAGCTGCCACGTCAGCCAAAACCGCCCACGTGTCAGCGCCGCGTCAGCACCCGCCGCTTGCGCCAGCAGCCCAGTCAGCCGTACTGTTCCGTGAGCCGAGCCCACCGTAGACCCAGCTTCCCGTGCGCCCGGTCCACAGCACAGTGCACTTTTCCAATTTTCCCGATTTTTAGAAAATTCAATTTTCCAAGAGCTCGTTCTCCCTCGTCCTAGCTCCGATTGACCCCGTTCTTTTTTCTAAATTCATCTAAAATTGAGCTCTACCTTTTGGTTCAGGTTTGAAAGTTTTTGGAGTTCATTTGAATTTTTATTTGAATTTATTTTCTCTTTTCGTCTCGTTTTCTCTCTCGTTAGATCGCGTGTTCGAGGGAGCGGAAGTTGGATTTGAAGACCAAGAGCCCTCATCTGAGCAAGGCCAAGGCAAGTCGTATTCTTTGATCATGTTGAACCCAGTTTTCAATCTATTATGTATTATTTTGTTTCAAATTATCATGCATGGCTATTTGTTAATAAAACCTCGTAATTGGTAGTTATACTCCTAATTGGTTAAATCCCTCCATGATAACTTGATTGCCATGATTCCATTGACACCTTAGGATTGGGAATTATTTAGTGATAAATAATAATTGTCACATGGGGTTACGTTCAACTGCTTAGCCTGCTTATTATTAGTTCGCTGGGATCTGTCATCGCATGTGGTTAATTAATCCTGACTTAATGGTTTACTTGAACGTGGTGGTTAGCCACAGTTATAAAATTTGTATGTCATGACATGGGTAGTGTCATGGGCATTGGTTATACAAACTTGGCTTTCACTTGGGCGAATGATCGTGCAGTAAAGGGGGTGCTGGATGCACATTGGGATGTGGATGTTTCGCCTGGGTAATTCTTAAGGACTTAACTTTGTGCGCCATTGATCTGAGCTTAATCGTGCAAACCACATGTCTAGTATGGGATAGACCTGGCATAATAATTTGTGAAGTCTCCACTTTGGTTTTACTACCGATGTTGTTGTGGCGCAAGAGGGGGCAATTATCGACTAGGGGGTTACCCTACTCGACGGCGAAACCTTAGCGAGTGGGATCAGGTGGAGATGGATCATTGTAAAAGCCTTGTTGTGATTTCCTTAGCGCGAGGCTAATCACATCGTGTGGGTACAGTTGTGCAACCTCTGCAGAGTGTAAACTATTCGAATAGCCGTGTCCTCGGTCATGGACAATGCTCGGTGATTTCACACGAGGGGTAGAGTCTTTATGAAATTTTGGTTGGTTTGAGATGGGAAGTGAATGGTTAGTTCACTTGTGGTCTACTCAATTCCTTTGATTTATTTACTTAGTGTCTGTTGTTAAATTTGCTTTTCAATCTATTTATCATATTTACTCTAAATTGCTGTTTTATGCAAAACTAACCTTTCAGCCATCCATTGTTAAGCTTTGCATATTATATTGCATTCATTTGTTACAAACGACTTGCTGAGTACCAATGTACTCACGGCTTTATGCCCATGTTGCTCAGTTGAAGAGGAGGGACCAGATCAGCAGGAGTTGCTAGAAAGAGGCTACTACGAGGACTTCACGGATTAGGACTTCGCTCCCCAGTCGATTGCCTGTGGGCATGTCGAGTGGCTACTACGCTAAATTTTGGATTTCCGCTGCTAGTTTCTTTAAAAGCCCTTCAGGCTCATAATTGTAAGCTTGGCCATATGGTCGTACTCTGATGATTATCAATATAATATGGTTTTCCCTTAGAATATCGTGATATGGATGATATTTATCTTTGTTCACACTGTGTGCACTAGCGTGATCCTGGACTAGTGCAGAATACACAGGAGAGTCCGGATTTGTATATTCGGGTCTCGACAGAGATGGTATCAGAGCTATATCGACTGTAGGACGGAGCCCTAATTAGAATGGTCGAAATAGTCAAGTTTTCAAATTTTATTTTCTAAATCAAATCAATCAAATGATTCTCTAGTAATTCTTTATTCTTACCTCATTCTTAGGATTCTTACTCCTTGCCTCCTCTGAGAATTTATTTTCGAAACTTAATTTGACTTCTTATCCTATAATGTCTATAGATGTCTCGAGTGTCCCTCGATCAAAGTAAAAGTTGGCAAGGAATTCTTCAAGGTGTGCTGTGAAGTTTGGATCAAGGATGCACCCAATGCTTTAAGACAAGATTGGAGATTTTCGAGAAGATTAGGAGCCGCTAGATTTGAACCCTGTTATAGTTTTAGCATCGTGTAGAACGTTTTGCTTCTTATTTGCCGTTGTTTGTGATGTGAGCTGCAGTTTTGCTTTTAGCATTATGATGCAGTCATGTCAAAAATCTTTTTGTGGAGTTTATTGCTTCTTTTGTTAGCCTTTTCGGCTAAGTGTTTCTTAGTTTAGGGTTGCCATTAGATATCCCCCTTAGACGAACTTACCACTTATCTTTGCTTTTCCCTCTTACCTGGTAAGCCCTGTGAAGCCAGTCCTCAAGCAAGTGATCTTTCTTTTCAGATGGTTGATACCCGGAGCTCCGCAGGACGTGGTCAGATGAGTCAGGACCCTGAGGGCAGTCAGGCAACTCCGGAGCAGCATGCAAACCCAGCTGGACTGGATCCAACCTTGAGTCAGTTCATGGCAGCCCAGACCCAGTTGATGAACACCATGATGCAGAACATGAACGCCATGATGAATCGACAGAATCAAGACATGGCCATGCCTCCACCAGTTCGCCAGCAGTCCAAGTTTGCAGAATTTATGAGAACAAGGCCTCCTACCTATTCACGGTCTTCTGAGCCATTAGAAGCCGATGACTGGCTGCGCTCAGTGGAAAAGAAGCTTAACCTTGCCCAGTGTACAGATCGCGAGAAGGTGTTGTATGCAGCCCATCAGCTTGAGGGTGCTGCAGCCGAGTGGTGGGAAAATTATTGTGCCGCTCATGAGGATCCAGAGAGCATCACTAGGGCTGAGTTCGCAGAAGCTTTTCGTCATGCCCATATCCTGGATGGGGTGATCGAAATGAAGAAGGAAGAATTTCGGGAGTTGCAGCAGAAGAACATGTCCGTGAGTGAATATCTCAACAAGTTCACTCAGTTGGCCCGTTATGCTCCAGAAGATGTTGCCACAGATGATGCTCGCCAGAAGAGGTTCAAGAAAGGATTGAACCCAGGATTGAAAGTTCAGGTAGTGGGACATGATTATGCCAGTTTCCAAAACATGGTGGACAAAGCAATGCTCATGGAGGAAAGTCGTCGCGAGTTGGAAGAATCTCGCAAGAGGAGAATGATGCAGCAAGGATCACAGATGCACCAAGCTCAGAGAGCCCGCTTCAGTAATTTTCAGCCAGCTCGAGTTCCTCAGCAGTCGGGATTCAAAACTCCTGCACCAGCTCCCCGTCAGTTTTCTTCAGCGCCAAAACCAAATCCAGTGGGAAGCCAACAGCAGAGGATTACCAAGCCCATGTCAGCAGTCACTTGTTTCAAATGCAATGAGACGGGACATTATGCCAACAAATGCCCGCAGAATACCGCATTGACACCAGTTCGCTTCAACTTGGGAGCCACACCAGACCGTACCCCTGCAGCAGGGTCAGGACGCGGAGCACCTCAAGGATCAAATCAACCCAACAAAGGATCGCAGACCGTGATGCGTGGCCAGGTGAACCACGTCACCATGGAGGAGGCTCAAGCAGCGCCAGATGTGGTGATCGGTAAGTTCCCAGTAAATTCAGTACCTGCCACAGTTTTGTTTGATTCTGGAGCTTCACATTCGTTTGTTTCTCGGAGTTTTGCTCTAAAGCATAAGTTGGAAGTCGTTGCACTTGGTTCCATTTTATTGGTTCAATCCCCAGGCTCTGAGATGAGTACAAACCTAGGATGCCCCAAAGTTAGGATAGTCATCCAAGGAGTAGAGTTCTCCGCAGATTTGGTTGTGCTGAATATCCAGTCTTTGGACGTAATTCTGGGTATGGATTGGCTCAAGAAGCATCAAGCAGTGTTGGAATGTGGAAGCCGAGCAGTCACCTTGGACGGTCCCGATGGAAGCAAGGTTAGATTTGAAGCCGACATGAAGCAGCCAGAAAAAGCGATGGTGTGCCAAAGTAAAGGGATTGCCCTAAGTGAAGTGCCAGTGGCCAGAGAGTATCCGGATGTTTTTCCTGATGATCTCCCTGGGATGCCACCAAAAAGAGAAGTGGAGTTCGCAATTGAGTTAGCACCAGGCACTTCGCCAATTTCCAAGAGACCTTACCGGATGCCCGCCAATGAGTTAGCAGAATTGAAGAAGCAGATACAAGAGTTATTGGATAAAGGCTATGTCAGACCCAGTACCTCTCCGTGGGGAGCACCAGTTTTGTTTGTCAAGAAGAAGGATGGTAGCCAGCGTATGTGCGTGGATTACCGAGCTCTCAATGAAGTTACCATCAAGAACAAGTATCCGTTGCCCAGAATTGATGACCTGTTTGATCAATTAAAAGGAGCTGGAGTGTTCTCCAAGATCGATTTGAGATCAGGGTATCACCAAATGAGGATTCGACCAGAGGACATACCCAAGACAGCATTCTCAACTCGTTATGGATTGTATGAGTTCACCGTGATGTCCTTTGGCTTAACCAACGCCCCAGCCTACTTTATGTATCTGATGAACAAAGTGTTCATGGATTACTTGGACAAGTTTGTCGTTGTGTTCATTGACGACATTCTGATCTACTCCAAAAATGAGGAGGAGCATGAGGAACATTTGAGGTTGGTACTGCAGAGATTGCGGGAGCACCAGTTGTATGCTAAGTTCAGCAAGTGTGAATTTTGGATGAAGGAAGTTGCCTTTTTGGGTCATGTGTTGACAGCAGAGGGAGTGTCCGTTGACTCAGGGAAAGTACAAGATGTGCTCACCTGGAAGGCACCCACGTCAGTGACCCAGGTCAGAAGCTTCCTAGGAATGGCAGGTTATTATCGTAGATTTATTGAAGGATTCTCCAGTGTAGCCCGACCTCTCACCCAGCTACTAAAGAAGGAAAAGAAGTTTGAATGGACGCCAGAGTGCGAGAAGAGTTTTCGGAAGCTAAAGGAAAGTCTGACAACAGCACCAGTTCTAGTTTTGCCGGACATCAAGAAGGATTTTGAGATTTATTGTGACGCATCCCGCAAGGGTTTAGGGTGCGTATTGATGCAAGACAAGAGAGTGGTAGCTTATGCATCGCGCCAGTTAAGGCCACATGAGGAGAACTACCCTACGCATGATTTGGAGTTAGCAGCAGTTGTGCATGCCTTGAAAATATGGCGGCATTACCTGATGGGTAACAGATGTGAGATCTACACGGATCATAAGAGCTTGAAGTATATCTTCACCCAATCAGACCTCAACCTAAGACAAAGAAGATGGTTGGAGTTGATAAAGGACTATGACATTGGAATCCACTATCACCCAGGAAAAGCCAACGTAGTGGCGGATGCGTTGAGCAGGAAGGTGTATTGCAACACCGTTATGGTCAAGGAGAGTCAACCAGCATTGCACGAGGAATTTCAAAAGCTCAGTTTGGAGTTGATTGAAGAAGGGATGTTAGCCGCCTTGGACTTGCAGCCGACTTTGGATAGTCAGATTCGTCAAGCGCAACCAGAGGATGAAAATATCCAGCGGATTAAGGTTGGATTGAAGGAAGGAAAAGCGACAGGTTTTGTGGAGGATGATCAGGGTATCATATGGTACAAGAAGCGATTGTGCGTACCCAATAAGGAAGAGTTGAAGCAATTGTTGCTTAAGGAGGCACACGAGTCACTATATTCAATTCATCCAGGCAGTACCAAAATGTATCATGACATCAAGGATAAGTATTGGTGGCCAGGTATGAAGCGAGAAATAGCAGAGTATGTGGCACTTTGTGATGTTTGCCAGCGAGTGAAAGCAGAGCATCAAAGACCCGCAGGTTTGCTGCAACCATTGAAAATTCCCGAGTGGAAGTGGGAAGATGTGGGGATGGACTTCATCACAGGTCTACCCAGAACCAAGGAAGGGTACGACTCAATATGGGTAATTGTGGATCGATTGACAAAGGTAGCCCATTTCCTTCCAGTCAAAACCACATATTCTGGAGATAAGTTAGCAGAATTGTATATGTCCAGAATTGTGAGTCTCCACGGAGTTCCTAAGAGGATCGTGTCGGATTGTGGATCGCAGTTCACTTCTCGATTTTGGGGTAGTTTCCACGAAGCAATGGGTACTCATCTGAATTTTAGCACAGCATACCACCCACAGACCGATGGCCAGACAGAGCGTGTAAATCAAATCCTAGAGGATATGCTGAGAGCATGTGTTTTGGATCACGGAGCTAAGTGGGACAATTGCCTACCTTTCGCAGAGTTCTCCTATAACAACAGTTACCAAGCCAGTTTGCAGATGTCACCATTTGAGGCTTTGTATGGTCGGAAGTGTAGGACCCCTCTCAATTGGAAGGAGACAGGAGAAAGGCAGATATTTGGGCCAGAGTGTTTGCAAGAAGCTGAAGAAAAAGTGCGTTTGATTCAAGAGAGGCTGAAAGCAGCTCAAGCCAGGCAAAAGAGTTATGCTGATACTCGCCGAAGAGATTTAAGCTTCGAGCCCAATGATTATGTGTATCTCAGGATCACACCTTTCAAAGGAGTTAAGCGTTTTCAAATGAAGGGAAAGTTAGCACCAAGATATGTGGGGCCATTCAAGATTTTTAAGCGCAAGGGAGAAGTTGCCTATCAGCTAGAGCTACCTGAGAACTTGAGCGGGATACATGATGTGTTTCATGTGTCTCAATTAAAGAAGTGCTTGCGAGTGCCAGAGGAGGCAGTGCCAATTGAGGCAGTGGATCTCCAGGAGGATCTGTCCTATAAAGAGCATCCCATCAAAATCTTGGAAGTGTCAGAGCGTGTTACCAGAAGAAGGGTCGTTCGTTTTTGCAAAGTTCAGTGGAGCAATCATTCAGAGGAGGAAGCAACCTGGGAAAGCGAGGAGGATCTCAAAGCGGAGTTTCCAAACCTATTCTTTAGAGAGCCAGAATCTCGGGGTCGAGATTCCGTTTAAGGGGGGAGGTTTGTAACATCCTGATTTTCAGAGTCTTTTTGAAGCTTTTAAAATAAAATTCACCATTTGAATTTTTCTGGAATTAATTAAAAGCTTAAATGAATTTTTATGAGTTAAAAGGATTTAATATGAATAATTTGAACATGAACATTTGCCAAAATTATTTTATTTGAGTTCTTTGTGTCTCAAGGAATTTATTGGAATTTTTTCTGGATTTTTCTGGATTTATTTGCTATTTTCTAGAGCTCAAAAGAATTTATTTGAATTTCTGGAAAAGAAAAAGAAAAGAAAATCCCAACCGGCCAGTGGGCCGAAACCCACCAGCCGGCCCAGCCCAGCAGGCCGCGCCCGCGCCCGCCTTCCTCCGCTCGATGCGCGCCACGCGTCGCCCATCCCCGCTGCCGCTTCGCCCGCGCGCCATCGCAGCCGCTCGCCCGCCCGTGCCACTGACAGGTGGGGCCCACCTGTCAGGGTCGCCGTTCCCGACCGGGACTCTCTTCCCCGTCTCCGATCGGGACGCCGCCGCCGCTTTCCGTTTTCCTTCGCCGTCTCCGAGTCAAACACCTCGACGGCCGGGTATAAAAGCCGCCGCGCCCCCTCGTCTTCCCCGTCCCGAGCCGCCGCCGTCCGCCGACGCTTGAGCGCCGCCGTCGTCCGCGTTGGCCGTGCGCCGTCGTTCGCCGCCGCCGTGGTCGTCGCCCGTCGCCGCCGTCGTGCGCCGTCATTCGCCACCGCCGGTGAGCCCCGCCGCCGTCGTCCTCCGTCCCCGCCACCTCGGTCACCGCCGGCCAGTCGCCGCCGTCACCTCGTCGCCGGCCAGCCGCCGCCGCAGACCCCGCCGCCCGCGCCGCCAGCGGACGCGCCCGCAACCCCGCCGCCTCGGCCGCACCGCCTCGCGCCCCGTGCACGCGCACGTCAGCGCTGACGCCAGCCGCCCGTGACTTTTCGCCTTCCCGTGGACGTCGTCCACCGTGCGCCGTCTCGCTGCCAGCCGGGCCCACCCGTCAGCCGTGCACCCGTAAACCCGCCGCATCAGCTATGCCGAGTCAGCAGCCGAGTCAGCGCCACCTCAGCCCTAGTTGCCACGTGGCTGCCACCTTAGCACCCGAGGTCCCCAGGTGCCACGTCAGCATGACACGTCACCCTGCCCAGTCAGCTGCCACGTCAGCCAAAACCGCCCACGTGTCAGCGCCGCGTCAGCACCCGCCGCTTGCGCCAGCAGCCCAGTCAGCCGTACTGTTCCGTGAGCCGAGCCCACCGTAGACCCAGCTTCCCGTGCGCCCGGTCCACAGCACAGTGCACTTTTCCAATTTTCCCGATTTTTAGAAAATTCAATTTTCCAAGAGCTCGTTCTCCCTCGTCCTAGCTCCGATTGACCCCGTTCTTTTTTCTAAATTCATCTAAAATTGAGCTCTACCTTTTGGTTCAGGTTTGAAAGTTTTTGGAGTTCATTTGAATTTTTATTTGAATTTATTTTCTCTTTTCGTCTCGTTTTCTCTCTCGTTAGATCGCGTGTTCGAGGGAGCGGAAGTTGGATTTGAAGACCAAGAGCCCTCATCTGAGCAAGGCCAAGGCAAGTCGTATTCTTTGATCATGTTGAACCCAGTTTTCAATCTATTATGTATTATTTTGTTTCAAATTATCATGCATGGCTATTTGTTAATAAAACCTCGTAATTGGTAGTTATACTCCTAATTGGTTAAATCCCTCCATGATAACTTGATTGCCATGATTCCATTGACACCTTAGGATTGGGAATTATTTAGTGATAAATAATAATTGTCACATGGGGTTACGTTCAACTGCTTAGCCTGCTTATTATTAGTTCGCTGGGATCTGTCATCGCATGTGGTTAATTAATCCTGACTTAATGGTTTACTTGAACGTGGTGGTTAGCCACAGTTATAAAATTTGTATGTCATGACATGGGTAGTGTCATGGGCATTGGTTATACAAACTTGGCTTTCACTTGGGCGAATGATCGTGCAGTAAAGGGGGTGCTGGATGCACATTGGGATGTGGATGTTTCGCCTGGGTAATTCTTAAGGACTTAACTTTGTGCGCCATTGATCTGAGCTTAATCGTGCAAACCACATGTCTAGTATGGGATAGACCTGGCATAATAATTTGTGAAGTCTCCACTTTGGTTTTACTACCGATGTTGTTGTGGCGCAAGAGGGGGCAATTATCGACTAGGGGGTTACCCTACTCGACGGCGAAACCTTAGCGAGTGGGATCAGGTGGAGATGGATCATTGTAAAAGCCTTGTTGTGATTTCCTTAGCGCGAGGCTAATCACATCGTGTGGGTACAGTTGTGCAACCTCTGCAGAGTGTAAACTATTCGAATAGCCGTGTCCTCGGTCATGGACAATGCTCGGTGATTTCACACGAGGGGTAGAGTCTTTATGAAATTTTGGTTGGTTTGAGATGGGAAGTGAATGGTTAGTTCACTTGTGGTCTACTCAATTCCTTTGATTTATTTACTTAGTGTCTGTTGTTAAATTTGCTTTTCAATCTATTTATCATATTTACTCTAAATTGCTGTTTTATGCAAAACTAACCTTTCAGCCATCCATTGTTAAGCTTTGCATATTATATTGCATTCATTTGTTACAAACGACTTGCTGAGTACCAATGTACTCACGGCTTTATGCCCATGTTGCTCAGTTGAAGAGGAGGGACCAGATCAGCAGGAGTTGCTAGAAAGAGGCTACTACGAGGACTTCACGGATTAGGACTTCGCTCCCCAGTCGATTGCCTATGGGCATGTCGAGTGGCTACTACGCTAAATTTTGGATTTCCGCTGCTAGTTTCTTTAAAAGCCCTTCAGGCTCATAATTGTAAGCTTGGCCATATGGTCGTACTCTGATGATTATCAATATAATATGGTTTTCCCTTAGAATATCGTGATATGGATGATATTTATCTTTGTTCACACTGTGTGCACTAGCGTGATCCTGGACTAGTGCAGAATACACAGGAGAGTCCGGATTTGTATATTCGGGTCTCGACAATAGCTAATTATTAGCTATACGTCCTATTTGTTTGGGTTTTGGGTTTTTAGCTTATAGCTTAAAGCTAGTATTTTGGCTTAAGCAACTTATAAGCAATGTGCTTTTATGCCAAGCCAACCTGTTTTGTAGTATGGTTTTTCCTTAGGTTGGCTTATTGTCTTCAATAATGAATATTTGAAAAACCCTTTCACAAATGAGCTAAGAATAGATCAAATTCACACATCACAGTTTGATAATCACAGATGAATATGCAATAGATCACGCATGAACACATACCAAATTCGTAGATAATGCATGCACACACAACAATTAGTGGTAATTTACAGAATTTTGAGAACTATTTTAAACCTGGATCACTGATCATGATCTTGAAAACCACATTATCTATCTTTATTCAATACAAAAAAGAAAGAAAAACGAAAAGATAGCTAAAATCCATCAGTTGTTGTTGTTGTGCCTCCCTAACCATCGGTCGTTGTCGGAGTAGGGGGTAGTGGAGGGAAGAGGGAGCAGATCTAAGGGTCCGTCCTCTAGATCTGAATAGGGGAAGCAGATCCACTGCCCACAGATGCCATCCTGATGGAGGAGGGGGTGGTAGAGGGAGTGCGGCAAAGATCGGAGATGTCAACGACGGCGAAGTCAAACTAGAGATGGCGGTGAGGTCATCAAGGCCGGTGGAGGGAGGAGGGGAGGGATGATTGAGGGAGGGGACCAGGGGCGGTGGAGACGGGAGGACATTGGCGGTGGCGGAGTCGAACCAAAGAGGTTGGCGGTGAGGTTGCCAGCGCCAACGGAGGGAGGAGGGGGAGGGCAGTGAAGGGAGGAGGTTGAGGGCGGTGGGGACAGGAGGACGTTGGCAGTGGTGGAGTCAAATCGAAGAGGTTGGTGTCGGGACCCCGGATTTCTGAACCCGGACCCTCTGTGTATTACCGCACTAGTCCCAGATCAAAGCTAGTGCACACAGTTAAACAGAAATGAATACATAACCAGCAACGTGTTATTACAATAATTAAGAGTACTGACCAAAAGGTCTCATTATTACAAATGAGGTTTCAAGACCTCACACACATGAAACAAAGCGGAAGCAAAAGATTCCGGTGAAGACCCATCAATACGCCACAGGCAATTGACTGGGGAAGCACGACCTAGTACTCCGGGAATCCTTCGTCAAATCCACACGCGAAGTAGTCGTAGTCTCCCTCTTGAGCTTCATATTCTTCTGAATTTTATTTTGAGTGCAGCATGTGAGTACATAAAGTACTCCGCAAGTCTTGGGAAAAATGCAATAGATGCAAGGTTTGACAAAGGAAGGCTATATGGTTCTTTTGCACAAAGCAATATTTTATTTCAATTACTAAATATTTTCGAAGGCATTGCTTTAACCAAATAATTGATTTAACTGAAACTAATTTTATAGTGAAGGTTCCATCTACCAACACTAGTTAACCATTTAACTGATCAAGTTTACAACTGCGGGTTACATCCACCCTCTCTGGCTCCAACTGCCAGGATACCCTTCCGAGAGTTCCCTCCACTCTCGGAATACCAAAACTCTGATTTTAAAACCAAAACCAAAAGTCTACCATGTGAATGCATTTCTTGCCCGCCCTTGACCGTGAGCACGGCTATTCGAATAGTTTTACACTCTACAGAGGTTGTACAACTTTACCCCCAAGAGATAAATTATCTTAACTTAACAGTCACCACGCTTCCTTTGGCATGAGACACAGATAAAATATCACAAAGCTTTTACCTCACTCTAGTCTAGCTAGACACCACCCGCTGAGGTTTCACCGTAGAAGGGTTAAATCCGCCCAATCCGAAGCCCCCTCTTGCGCCATATGAGTGCAGTAAATCCCTGTCCCTTACTGTGAATAACCAGTACATCCCTGGCACCCACTTTTTACTAGTGGCACCTAAATTAGACTATCATGAGTTAATCAGCTAGGTCGTACCCATGTAGACTTAGGGTTGTACGGTAGTGCTCAGTCTGGACAATCACAAGCGTCGGTCCTTAATCGACTAGGGTGGGACATACACTTTACAAGATCTTGTGCTTGCCGCACCAACCCAAACCAACCATCCACCCTAATCTAAACCAACTTCCACATTTTATTTTATTTTAGAGGAACAGTGGCAACTCTAATTACCACTAAATTTATAAACACAAGGTTATTACAATAAATCATAATTTCCCCTTTTCAAGATTTCAAAGGTATTACATAGCATGACTAAGCATTATACTACCATTCTAATATTAACAAAGAGTTATATAATTCTCATTAATGAGACAAAGGAAATTCTAAGGTTACAAAGGTACATGGCAATCAATTTTAATTGAGGGCATAGCAAAGTTGGAGTAACTAATACCTAAAGTTTGGAACTAATATTTTATATAAATAGCAATGCACATAATTTAAAATAATTAAAATATTTCAAAATCATAGGTTCAAAATGATCAAAGGAGACTTGCCTTCTTGCACGCTCTCTGGATCGTCCTGCTGCGGAGTGGAGAGATCTTCGACAACGTTGGATTCTACGCGCGAAAAGACAGAGCAACAAAACAAATAAATATAAACAAAATTCAAATAAGATTCAAGAATTCAAAAACAGGCCATATTTGGATAGATTATGATTTTAGACAAATTTAGAAATTTGAATGGCTGAATTGGAGTTAAAATGAGAAAGTTATGCTCATTTGAAATTCTCAGTTTGAATAAATCCAGAAATTACGAAATTTCTGACAGGTGGGGCCCACTGGAAGTATTTAAATTTTAATCTTTTATTTTATTTCTTTAGTCTGAGTCTATGACAGGTGGGACCCACTGGTAGTGAGCCCACTATGCTGGTCTCTGACATGTGGGACCCTTCTGTCAGTGACCACACGAGCTGCTGGTCACTGACAGGTGGGACCCATCGGCCTCTGGGCCCAACTGTCAGCGGAAAGCACTGACCGGCGGGGCCCAGCTGTCAGCCGGCCCACAGACCGACAACAGCTGACGGACAGGGCCCGCATGTCAGCGCGCGTTTTAAAAGAAATGACTCAACCTCAGCGTGCGGAGCCGGGGCTTGAACGCGCGCCGAGGGAGCCGGGGGGGAAAGAGATAGCGCTGCTAGCCAGTCGGTCGGGGAGGCGTTGCCTACCCATACAGGGTAGGTAGACCTTTTGAGGGGTACCTGCTGGTGGGGACGGGCAGAGGTGGCCGAGGCAGTGGCGCCGGCGGCGAGGGGTGGCCGGAGTGGTTCGGGTGAAGTTCAAAACGGGGTCCTGGTGCGAAGGTGGGTCTGACGGTGGGGTCGGCGAGGCTCGGGGACGAGCGGAGGTGGCCGGCGGCGAGGAAGTGGCGGAGCGGGCTCGGGTGCTCCGGTGCGACGGTGCTCTGGCGGCGGGGAGGCTCGCCCGAGGGGCTGAGGGTGGTCGCCGGCGCACGGGGAAGACGTTGGAGGCGTCGGCGGGCTCTGGGGAAGACCGAGGCGGCGGCGATTGCTCGCCGGAGTACTTACCGAGCACGCACGGGGAGCTCTCGGTGCGACGGCGCTCGGGGCTCGGGGAGAGAGGTGGAGAGCGGTGGGAGGTGGTGCGGAGAGAGGGGAGGCCGAGGGGGCTATTTATAGGGACGGAGGGGGGCACAGGCGCGGTAATTGCTCGCCGATGCTGGCGGCCGGAAAAAGGAAGGTTCGGGGAGAGAAGGAAATAGGGGGCAGAGAAGGAAGGGAGGCGCGGGGGTTCGGGGATTTGGTCGCACGGGTGCTCGGGGCTTCCAAAACCGGAGGGAGGCGAGGAAGGAAAGGCCGGATCCGCGGGGGACTCGGTCGCCGGCGCAAGAAAGGAAAGAAGGGGGAGAAAGAAGGAAGGAGGCGGCTCCGCGGGGAAGACGACGGGTCTGACAGGCGGGGCCGGGGAGCGGGGCACAGGTGGCTGGCGGGCGGGGCCCACGAGGTAGTAAGGAGAGGGAAGCGGGGTGCGGACGGTGCGGATGAAGCCGCGTGGCTCGGAGGTGGATCGGGCGGCGAGTGCGGTTAAGTGGGCGGGGACGGCCCGAGGGGAGGGGGAGGCGGAGCCGACTGACGGGCCGGGCCCGCTTGGCGGAGAGAGAGAGAGAAGAGCGGCCGGGATTTGGCTGGCCGCGACGTGGGCGGTCCTGGGCCGTCCACGCGTCGGCCGGAGGGAGAGGGTTTTGGATTTTTATTTTAGAATTTTGATTTTGATTTTCAGAAAAGGCTAGGAAATTATTTAGGCCTCAGAAAAATATGAAAATACCTCCAAAATTCCAGAAAAATTCACAGAAGCTTCTGGAGATAGTTTGGACTTAATAAAATTATTTCCAACTACTGTTGGTATTTAATTTTCATACTTAAAAATACTTTTTAAATTTTACAAATAGGTTTTAAACTCCAGAAAAATCAAATAAAAGCCAAATAACTCCAAATAACATCCACATACTTTAAAAATAATTAATTTGGAATTAACTTTTTCAAGGAAGCAAATTTTGGGATGTGATAGTTGGCGGTGAGGTTGTCAGGGCCGGCGAAGGAAGGAAGGATAGGGCAGTGAAGGGAGGAGGCTGAGGGCAGTGGAGACGAGAGGACATTGGCGATGGAGTTGAAATAGAGAGGATGGCGGTGAGGGAGGAGGTGGGGGATGGAGACAGGAGATTGGTGAATGGGTTATGGTTTGAGAGAATGGCCTTTTATACTCTGGTAGAGGTAGGTAATTAACCCCAACTTCAGCGTCAAAGGGTAAAACCTAACAACAAAAACAACTCTGGGCTGACATTAGGCCTTTAGTTCTGTGGATGACTTAGACTTTTTTAAAAGCCTGATTAAAAATGACAACTTTGTTTCGGTAAGCCTAAGCTTAAGCCCAAACAAATACGGCCATAGATATTGTATAGAGTGGAGTATTAGGAGTGGCCTCAGTAGCTTTGCTTGGGGCCGGTTTGGATTTGAGGATAAGATATTTCAATGGTTTTTTATGTTTTTTATATAAGGGAAATGCTTCGGTGTGTATGTCCGATAGGAAGCAAGCTTGTCTGACGGGATATCCAGCATCCCCACCTTAATTATTTTTTTCGGTCTCGCACAGGTTTGATTATCTGGCGCGGGCGATAGAGCACTTGAGTGCGAGGTCTCCCAGTTAAGAAAGTACAGTGCGCGCTGCTAACGTCACTAGCCCAGGGAAGCCATTTACCTTTTGTTTCCATGATACAAATATCAATATATTTCAAACCGAGTCACCGATTTAAAATCGGTTTGAACGTAAATCTTTGACTTGTATAATGAGTGTAAGTTAAACGCAATCTTACGTACGCTCTTGTGCACAACTTACAATCATGCATGCATGTACTAGTTGGTAAAAGGTAACAATTTTCTGCCTCTTGAATAATTCAATAGTTTTAATTTCTTTCGCTTCGAGATATGTTTACAAATTCAATAGTTACGGTTGCATTGAATAAAAAAGAGAATTAAAGTGTGGCGTTGTAGGATCAAGGGTAACTGGTTTGAAGGGGTGAATAGGAAATTCTTAAAATTCTTTCCTTCTAAAAGAAATTACCACAATTTATTTCTAGGCAAGATTTCAATGCAATTTAAACCTGCACAATTCTACTATAGCAAGGGCATCACAAGTATAAGTCTCTACAAATATATCTCTAGCACAAGTAAATATGACAATCTTAGCAATCACAAAGTTAGAAATATAAGTGCGGAATGTAAGTGCGAAGAAATAACCATAAAATGACTCGAGAAGTTTTTCCCATGGTATCAAAGACGTGCTGGTCTTCATTAGTCCACGTTGAGGAAAGTCCAAACGACTTGGATCGACTCCACAAATTAAGCCTCACTCCTCAATCCACTAGTGGTTGCTCTTCCTCCGCTCTAGAGATGGTGAGCACCGAACTACTCACAAATTGGCGCTGGGCCTCTCCACAATCCTCTTAAAGATGTCACCTTGCAATCTCCTGCCAAGCCGTCTAGGTGCAGACAAACACCAAGAGTAATAAACCAAAGCTTCGCTTGAAGGCGATCAAGTGTCAAGGATCAATATAAAATGAATGCACTTGCTTTTGGCTCAACTACCTCAAATGAATGTAACAAGAGTAAATGAGGTGTAGAGTGAATGCTCTATACTCAAGAATGTTGCAATGAAGTGTCTAACTGTGTCCTTGAGTAGGTGGGGAGGTATTTATACCCCCACCAACCAAATCTAGCTGTTATACAACAATTCCTGAAATTTTTCAGGGTGAGTGGAAGTACCGCAGTACAAAGTTCGGTACTATCGCACCTGTTCTGACACAACGGTAATGAGAGACCATATGGATTTGAATCCATGTTTGTAATGAGTAATTGACTTGTGTTCTGGAAAGTTTGAGTTTGATTTGTGTGTTTTGAGCCAAATCTAAGTGTAGCGCAGTTGGCTGTGGTCGAACGTGCTTGGGATGCCTGTTCTACTATTTTGACTGGTCGTAGTGCTATTTCGTGATTGAATATTTTCTCTAATGCAAATGTATGATTATATTGTTTCGAGCGGTGTTATGTGATGTTTTCTTGTCTGTGATGGTTGCAGGACTTTGAGGCGGAGTCGTGGCGAGACATGAGATGGCCGGACTAGGCACAGGCAGTGCTGAGGTCAAAGCGGTCGGGAGATGCCGAAGACGGCGAGGGATCAAGGTGCCTGCGAGGCTTGGACAGCAAGAAACAAAGAAGCTTCTAGGAAGGTGCAGGAGTGACATTTTGGTAAATGCGCAAGGCTGCCAAGAGGAAGCGGATTTGGTTTTGAGTTAGCGGGTAAAGCATTCGTAAACCCGGAAATAAGAGGCTATATATAGGAGGGTTGTCTCCTGGTGGCCGGAAGGGTTTTTAGGGGTTAGTTTTACTTTTTCTCATGTTCGGTTGAGGAGTTGTTGGGCAGAGCAGAGTTTGTTCTGCTTTTGTGTTCATGTCTGCATGAGTTTAGGAGTTGGTGTTGTGCCCTTGTGGTCTCTGTGTGTGGTTTGCCTAGGATGTGAATTCATGTATGAATTGGCTGTAGAACTCAATTTCAATGCAATCATTCATGTCTTCTCATCAATCCTTGAATTGTACTTCCTGTGATTTGATGCCTCCTTTTTCCTTGTTCTATCTCGGTTTCTTTAGTTTCTGGTTGATGTTTGCTTTCTGATTGTTTTTAGTTCTTTTGGCTTGGCTGAGATGTTGCTATAAACTAGGAATTTCCTCAAGGTTCTTTGGTCAGCTTATTCCTGAGAGCCAACTCTTCATCCACAGTTTTATTCCCAAGATTTCATCTGCTCAAACTTCCTCTGTTTTCATTGTTTCTAGGGTTTACTGTTTTCGTAGATAGAGGATTTGTGTTTTTCTTGGTTCTTGTTAATCAGAAGATGAACTCTGGATGTGCTTAAGGTTCCATGATCAAAAGATGCTAGAACCTCAAGTTATGCAGAAATCAGACATCCTGGTCATAAGCAATTTGGCTAACGGAGTTCCTCTACTTCTCCCATTTCTAGGGTTTTGTTAGTAGAGGAGTCTTGTGCTTTTGATCTCTTCTTGAATTAGAGGCTTTTTCTTTTTAGGTTTGAAATCTCATGGCCAAAGAATAAGAAAATCACAACTGGATGCAAGGGTTGCACAATTTCTTGCCTTGGATTCTCTGTTCAAACCTGTTTCAACTTTTTGGTTTTTTAGGTTTAGAGATGCAATCAGATGTTCCTCCTGTTTCTTGTCTGTGTTATCCTCTCCCTGAGGTCAATGTGCCATTTAGTTTGTAGTGCAGATCAATTGACCTGAGAAGAGCAGTGAGCAATCGACAATTTCCTTGGTTTTTGGTTGTCATTCAGTACTTACTGTTTTCACTGGTTTCAATCAGTTGCTTCTTGTCGGCAGACAGTCTTTATTCGGTTCAGTTTTGTTTTTTTGCTAACAGCTAGTTGTTCACTGGTTTCGGCTAAGTCTGTTTCTTAAATGAAATTGTTGTCGGTCACTGCTGCTTTGGACAAACATTTGTTTTTCTGCTCTGCTCGCCTCTGATTTCCTGATTCCGGTCAGATCGGCTGTTAGATTGCAGTCAGACCGGTTGTTATACTGCAATTAGACCGGCCTGGTATTCTCGGTATTGCTTCTTGCCGCTGCTCTCCGGTCTGCATTTTCTGTTTTGTTCTCTGTTGTCTGCCTCTGTTTTGTAGCTACCGAAAGTCTCTATTCAGGTCGAACCGAAGGCATAACAGCGGTCAGACCACCAATCTATTTGCGGTCAGACCAGCAATACCTCTTGCGGTCAGACCTGTTTATTTACTACCTTTTGGTCAAACCTGAAGCTTTTGGTTTGTTTCGTTTCTTGGCAAATTTAGATGGTGTAGTTTCCAGCCTGGATTGAATTCTTTCAGTAAAGCTCATTTTCTGTCTAGAGTGGTTTCTTCAGAGCAGACTTTTGTCAGTCTGTTTGCATTTCTTCAGTGAGCATTTTCAAGTCTGGTTTTTGGTTTCCAGTGAGCAAACTTTTTCTGTCTTTGTAGCTGCTATAGCTATCGGAGAAGAAAAATTGTGTGAATGTTTGGGGTGGTTTTTTAAGGCACCATTCACCCCCCTCTGTTGCCATTTCGGTTCTACAATTGGTATCAGAGCCGGTTAGCTCTCTTCTATAGATCTTAACCGGTCTGTGAGCCATGGCGACGGACAAGTGTTCCACCAAGCCCCCTATTTCAATGGGATCGACTATCCCTTCTGGAAGAGTAGGATGGAGACCTACATACAGGCTCAGGGTTATGCCATCAGGAGAAAAGTGAAAACACGCTATGTTGTTCCTGCCAATGAGACCATCAATGTGGCAAACATGCCCGATGTTGAGGCAAATGTTAAGGCGAGGAACATCATAATTCAGGGTCTTAGCAGAAGTGAATTTGATCGCATCTCTCATGTCACATCGGCCTTTGATATTTGGGTGACCCTCGACGCTTACCATGAGGGAACCACCCAAATTAAGACGGTACGATAGGACCAGTTCAAGCGAGATTACAACAAGTTTGAAATGCTCGCTGGAGAGTCCCTTGATGAGTGTTTTGCGAGGTTTCACAAAATTTTGAGCTACCTCCGAGCGGTCGATCTCACATATCCCGACTCGGGCAACGCTCGACAAATGCTTTTCTGCCTTGGATTTGCGTGTTTGGGAGATGAAGGTGACCACCATCAAGGACACGACCGATCTTTCGACCCTGACTCTTGACGCGCTGTATTCACGCCTCAAGACTCACGAGATTGACATTGTCCCTTGCAAGTCGAAATCGCAGTCGATGGCATTGGTCACCGATCCCAGTCTTGCTTCTGGTGTTTTCTCTGATAATGCTACTGGTTTTTCCCTAGCTGCTCTCTGTAAAGTAACCGATGATCAATTAGAGCAACTACCTGAGAACCAATTAGACCTTCTAGCCAGAAAGTTCTCCCAAGAGAGTGAGGGACAGAAAGAGGAGTGGGCCGATAATCTGCTTCGAGTGTGGTGGCCCCAACCACATTCGAGCGAATTGCCCCAAGCTGGAGAAGGGCAAGAACGACTACAGCGGTGTGAGCAAGAATGACTACACCAACAAGAACCCCAACAAGAAGTCCCCAGCTCACGCCCAAGGCAAAGAGAAGAAGTACCGCAACCTTGGCAAAGCCAAGATGCTCTTCCACCGCATTCTCACCGCTTTCGACGACATCAACTTCAGCGACATGGAAGGATGGAGTGACGACGATGGCAAGGATGATCAAGACCCCAAGGATGGCGATGATTTCATCGGCATGTGCTTCATGGCACATGAGGGCGACATAAGCGACAGCGAGCTCTACAGCGACTTCGATGAGGTAGTCCCCTCCTACGATCAGTTCAATGATGCCTTTCTCAAGCTAGGAAAATTTTATGCTAGATCTAGAGCTAGGGTTGTTGATCTTGAGAAGGAAGTAGAGAGACTATCACGGGAGCTTACTTCACTTATTTCTGCTCCTTCTCGTGACGAATGTGATATATGTACTTCTTTGCTTGGAGATATGGAGAAGCTAAGGACCTCTCATGCTAGTGTGATCTCTGAGCTTGACATGCTTAAGGTGGAGAATGTTAGTCTGCTTGCTGAACTAGAGATGACTAGGGTAGCTTCTCTTTCTTCTACTGTTGAGACTACATATTGCACCTCATGTGAGGTTAAGGACAATACTTTTAGAAGTCTTTACACCATGCTCATCGATCTGCCTGAAAATTGTGAAAATTGTAATAACTTGAAGATTAACTTAAAGAAGACAGATCATAAAATTGCTGAATTGCATGCTTCCTTGCTTGAGCCAATTGCTTCATGCATGAACTGTCCCGAATTAACTTTTGAATTTGAATATGTCTCAAAACAGTTTCAAGAAATGATTGATCACAACAACAAAATGGCTCATTATGTGTCTAAGGACCTTGTTAGCTCACCATGCAATAATTGTGAAAAACTAAAATTTGAACTCGTTGTTTTGAATGATAAATGTGTGAAGCTAACTAAGGACCTACTAGAGAAGCCACCATCTTGTTGTGATGCATGAGCTGTGGTGGGGGAGAAGCCTAAGGAAGTGGTAGAGACACTTAGCGACGAAAACCAAATGGCTAGAAGTAGGACTGTCCCCAGTGCGTCTTGCGAAGCCCTCAATGTTGAGGCAGCTGTGCATCAGGAGAAATCCGGACATGCTACTCGTTCTTCTGCTGTTGGTTCTTCTTCCTCTCCTCCTACTGTCTCTTCTTCCCCCTGTTCTTTTTGCACCTCTCTCCTTCAGGAGTGTCAGTATCTTATGAACACTCTTGAGAGATTTGTAGGAGGCAAGAAGAAGCTAAATCTTATTCTAGATAAGTCCAAAATTTGTAAGTTCAATCAAGGTCTAGGATATGATTTTCTTGAGGATGTTCGGAAGCATCCACCTGCTGTTCTCAGACCCATAGCAGCAGGTGTGATCGAGGTCAAGCCCAGAACCAACAAGGTTGAGTTCAAATCTGTGGGCTTTGTCCAAGGGATATCTAATAATAAGATGGTAACACCTGTTGCTTCAAACTCCCAGAAGGCGAAGTTCCATTGTACCTTCTGTCAGAAGGATGGACACAGGATCGAGAGACGCTTCAGGTGCGCCAAGATCGTGTGGAGAGATTGTGTTCACGTTCTTAGGCGTATTCAGGGTCATCCCCAGACCTTGAGTGCACTTAAGACCAACACGAGTCTAGGGTTGATCAATTTGAGGTGTTTAGGCAGAGTCGAGGACTTGGCTTTTCTGGTTTCTCTGATTTTTGTCCTCGATTTGCCTCCGGTCATGATATCTGCCGTCCTGAGGGTAGATCTCATTTTTCCCGTCGAGATAGCTACCCGCGGCGAGATCAGCATGTTGCTGGTGCTCCGACTCACTCTTCCATAGCAGTCAAGCCCAGCAACAGCTTCAAGTCTGCTCATAGACCTTCTGGCTTTCTGAGCGACGGAGAGCGTAGGGTAATTAGAGGTTAGTCGTGTGTGACTACTTCTTCTGCTCGTCATGTGACTCAGTATTGGGTTCCAAAATCTCTTTTGATTTATCCCAGTACTGAGCCATCTCTCTCTTGTTGACTCCGGTTTGCCGGGCAGGGAAGGGAGAGGTTTGACTTGTAGACTCCGGCTGTTCTCGACACATGATCGGAGACTCCCGTTGGTTCTCTTCCCTTGTCCAGGCTCCAGGTGATGAGACTATCACCTTCGGAGACGCCTCGTCTGGGTGTGTCATCGCCAAAGGTACTGTGCGTGTTAATGATTCTTTCATTTTAAAAGATGTTGCCTTGGTGAGTAAGCTGCAATACAATTTGCTTTCTGTTTCTCAGCTTACTGATGACAAATTCGAGGTAAGTTTCAAGAAAAATGCTTGTAAAATTCTTGATTCTTCGGGGAGTCTGGTTTGCGGGATCTCTAGATTTGGGAGGATCTTTCATGCTGATTTTGTTGAGTCTTCTAGCGATCCTCTCAAGTGTTTAGTTGCTTCGGAGTCCCGTGACCTTTCTTTCTGGTATAGGAGATTTGGTCACATTGGATTTGACCATTTGACCCTAGTTAGCAGCCATGATCTCATTTATGGTCTGCCCAAACTCAAGATGGTCAAAGATCTAGTTTGTATTCTTTGCCGGCATGGCAAGATGGTTGCCGCTTCTCATTCTCCAGTCACTGTGACTATGACTGATGCACCAGGACAACTCCTTCACATGGACGCAGTTGGTCCAGCTAGAGTGCAGTCAGCAGGAGGAAAGTGGTACGTTCTTGTCGTGATCGATGACTTCTCGAGGTACTCTTGGGTGTTTTTCTTAGCCTTGAAGGATGAAATATTTACCCATTTTTAGGGTCTTTTTAGTAGGCTTTCTGTTGAGCTTTCGGGTGCCTTACAAGCGATCCGCAGTGACAATGGCATGGAGTTCAAGAATTCCTACTTTGAGAGGTTCTACGATGAGACAGGTGTAGAGCATCAGTTCTCTTCTTCGCACGTTCCCCCAGCAAAATGGCGTCGTGGAGAGGAAGAACCGTACCTTGGTCGAGATGGCCAGGACGATGCTTGATGAGTACTCTACACCTAGGAAGTTTTGGGTTGAAGCTATAGCTACCACGTGCCATGTTTCAAACAGAGTCTTTCTGAGGGCACACTTGCATCGCACTTCTTATGAGTTGAGATATGGGCGAAAACCCAGTGTCTCTCATTTTTACGTGTTTGGTTGCAAGTGTTTTATTTTGAAGTCAAAATTCGGGTCACGATCTTGTGATGGGATTTTTCTAGATTACTCGACTTCTTCGCGAGCATATAGGGTCTGTAACTGCGAGTCTAGCAAAATGGTAGAGACCTGTGAAGTGACATTCGATGAGGCCAGTCCGACGACTAGGCCTGATATCTCAGGTTCAGTAGAGCAGTCCGAGATCATCTTTGTGGATGATGAGAAGGATGGAGATGAGGGTTGTCTACCCAATCCAGTTCGTCCTCCCCCTGAGGTGCCTACTTCTACCACCGCACCTCGAGGAGATCAGCCCATTCCTTCTGCATCTTCTGGAGCTAGTGGCTCTGTTCCTACCTTGTCAGCTCATGAGGTAGAGGCCACTTTTTTATCTCATCCAGGACCTCCCTGTCATATCCAAAAAGATCATCCTTCACCAAATGCGATGGCACAATGGATAAAACAGCTTGGCACAAAGGATTGTATATGTAGCGAAATTTTCCAACCCGTTCCCTGAATCTCGAGGATGAGATTCTTTTAGGGGGTGGTTGAAACAAAACCGAATTTGAAAAATCAAAAATTGAGTTCAATTTGCATTTTGCTTTTGCTCTCTTGCTTCCTAACCCTAATCCGCACTAATCTCCAAGCAAAGCCGCTCCTAATCCCCATCATCACGGCATGAACGGTGGAGAGTGCGCGGTCACTGTGATCCATACGAAAACAGCCGACGCCTCGATTTTTCTTGCCGCCGCCCGGGTTTTCTTCACCGCCAAGCCTTCCCCGAGCTCTCTCACACCTTCTAGCCCTGCCAGCTCCTCCCCACTTGTCAGAGACCCGTACGCCTCACCTGACCCGCCCTGGCAGCGCCTGACTCGGCCGAGAGACGTGGCAGTGCCACCGACCGCTCACCGCCACTGCTTCTGCCCCTCTCCCGCGCCTTCTCCTCACAGTTGACCTACAGCACTCTATCACGCCCTTGACCGCCGCACCTTCGCACCTAAGGTAGCTCTGTTCACACTGCAAACCATGCTCTCCAAAACCGTCGCCGCCGCCGTGGTTTCTTCCCCTCTGCGGTGCCAAACCGCCTCCCTCAGCCTATTTAAGCGACCGAGGCCTCCAAGGTGAACTCCAGACTTCCCCGAAGCCAACCCAACACCCTGGAGCTCCCCTCGTCCCTCCCATTGTCGGTAATCGCAAAAATCCCCAAATCCAAGCCCTAGACCAATGTCCATCCTCCGGCTAGCCATTCTTCAATTCCTTTCACCAGTAGCGTCCCTGAGCCCCCAGAAACTCTCTCCAACCATCGCCCTAGCTCCCTGAAGCTCCACCTTCCCCGGCGCTGAAAGACACCTCACCGCCAAAGCTCCTCCCTGTGGCCGGCCCAAACCCAATCTCCCTAGCTCAACCCAACCCTTTCCCGAGTTTACCCGAACCCCAATGATGCTCAAAAGCCAGCTCAATCGCCCTGGGAAGCCCTCAATCAACCGCAGTTTTCAAATTTGCCGCAAAAGGGAACGGCTCACCGCCGGCGATTGGCGCCTCCGCCGGGCCTCCCACAACCAAAAATGGAACCCCCGTCCTTCCTCGAACCCATCCATACCCTCAAAGACCATCACAAAACTCCCTAGCGCCGCCGGCAGCTACCGCCTCCCTGCTCTGTTCCTCTACGCGCGCACGGGCGGACGGCGAAGAAGAACAGTGGTCGGCACTTTCATCCGACCGGTGCCAGCTGACGCGGCTGAGCCAGACCGCCTAGCCGTAACGGGCCCAAGCCCGAGGAACAGTACCGAACCGCATGAACAGAAACCCAAAATCCAAAATGCATGTTTATACTCCTTAGAACCGTTTCGAGCCCGCCAACCCAAATCTCAGGCCCATTTCCCCATTTGACCCTCCTATAAGCCCAAAAACCCTATCTATTTGAGTTTTTCGGATTTTCTTTCTTTGTTTTATTTCTTTATTCCCAGCCTAATCCTTTAGGCATGGGATTAATTTATTTGATTGTTTTGCGTTAGCTTCCGAAGTCGAGGTTTCGCTGGAGCAGGAAGGAGAAGCTCAAGTCCAGGCCCAGCCCCCCGAGGAATACGAACTTGTTGAAATAATAAATCCGCAAGGCAAGTCACATGTTTTGATTATTTATTAGTATTTTCATTATGTTATTTGTGCACTGTTATTTTATGTACAAGGAAAGTTTAGAATGACATGATATTAGTTAATGTCCTACCACCCGAAAAGCCCTGTTTAAATTGATGGCCATATTCACCTTGAAGAAACTAAGTAATATTAAAATTATTATTAATGTAATCACAGTAGAACAGGAAACTCAACAATCTTTTACTACTAAGAGTCTTGGCATTTTGCCGATAGAATTTCAAAAGTAGATCTAGGATTAGGAAATATCACGGGGTGCCACAAGATGGCTTAAGCCCATGATCTTATCCTAGGGTGGAAGTTTAGCAGTGCCGCGAGCATTGGAATATAAGTTTGTGAGTAGATGTTGTTTCAGTGAAAATATAAGAACTAGACCCTTATGCCAAGTAAAGAACATAGCAACCGCTCAACCACAAGCGTTGACTTGTCAAACCTGGTTTTAGTAGCTGCTCAAATCGATTGAATATCTACCATATGGATTTAATATACTGTTCCAAAAAGGGAACAGCCGGCGCAAACATGTGGTATAGAAATGGTAAAACCATATTTCACAACGGTAGGATCCGCTCTGTCAAGGCTGCCGTATTCCATGACAGAGGGTCTATAGTCTATCGGGTGGAGGCTACATAAAGAGATGAGCAGTGAAACAACCTTGCTTTCTTAACTCTGTCGCGGGAGTTGAGGAATCTTGTGGGTAAAGATAGGCAACTCTGCAGAGTCATTTATAAAAGTATTCGAATACACCGTGCTTCCGGTATATTCGAATACTAGGTTGCGTTACCCAGTCAATTACCTGTGGTGTATTGATGGGCCATCGACAAAGTTTTATTATGCTTCCGCTGTATTTTGTAAGTTTGGGAGATCTTGTAATCTCAGTTGTAATATAGTGGCTATAAGACATGTACTCTCTCTTATTATAATAAAGCATTGTCGGTTATGTAATCATCATTATTTGACTGTGTACACTAGTTTTGATCTGAGACTAGTGTGGTAATACACAGAGGGCTCAGATTCAGAAATCCGGTCCCGACAGGGAGGAGGCAAAAGGATGTGGCCGAGTGAGTGAGTGAGGGCACAACCCTAGCGGGGCCCTACTTATTGGAGGAATCAGCACATATAGTTCCATAATATAACCATATATGATTATGGGAGACTTCATAGACATTTATTTATTAGAACCGGATGTGATAATTATGTATCACAGATGATTCTATTCATCGCTACTAACATAGACGGTCACACATTTAAAATCATCTGTGATAATTGCAACACTGGCGGATTCAGGGAACCGTCTATGATGACACATCCAGTATAGCATTCTCTGTAGTAGTGAACACCCTAAACGCCTGTTCGACATCCTTTCTCGCCCCTTCTTAACAAAGGCAGCCCATTCTTGGTAAATTGCATCTACAAGATAGTAGCTGGTCTCATATCACCTCCCATTAACAAAATACTGCACCCGTGGAGCTTTCCCCTTCAACTCCTCAGTGAACAATGGAGATTAATTAAGTACATTGATGTCATTGTTGAAACTAACAACACCCAAAAAGGCATGCCATATCGAAACATCATATGAAGCTACTACTTCAAGGATAAGTGTAGGGATGCTATGGTCACCATGAGTGAATTAACTCTTCCATGCAACTGAACAATTCTTCCACTACCAATGCATACAGTCAAGAGTTCCTAGCATCCCAGGAAAGCCTCAAGGTTTGCCAACTTGTAGTAAGTGCTCCACATCCTCATATGTGGGGTGTCGTAAACAAAGCCCACCATACATGTCAATTACACCTTGTGTGAACATCTCCAACACCACATTGAAGTGCTCCCACCGATCTTTAGATAGTCATCAAGTTGGTCAGCAGGAGTGCCATATTCTATCATATGAATAGCCATCGTGCACTTCTATAGTGGCGAGAGACCAAGCCGTTTCATGCAATCTGCCACATGAGTGAAATATAGGGAGACCACTCAGCAAGGGGGCTCACGATGCATAGAATAGGGGTCTTCCCATCCAAAACCTTCTATGAAACACTGAGTTGATGCAGAGCAGGTCTTCGAAGAAAAAAATCGGCCAAGATCTGTTAGTGGGCCTCTTCACGATTCCTCCTGATGTTCCTCCTAATACCACTTTGGCGCCGAGAAATCCTATCAAGAAGTGTCGTGATTTTAGCCTTGAACTTCGTTGCGAGATGCCTAGCAAAAGAATCTAGGATGTCCTACTCGATGATGAGATGCTCCATGATCTTGGTTGGGTCTATAGTGTTGGTGTCAATAGAATCGTCTGAGTTGGAAGATGAGTCCGACTGGTCTGACATGGTGGGGATTGTTTAGAGGAGTACAAAAGGGATAGAAGTTGTTTGGGTTTGTGGAAATTGGTGTGTTAAACGAGTCTCTACAGAAACTACAGATCTACTAATTCCCAACCTTTGGTGGCATTATAATGGTTCCAGCCATGAACCAAATAACTGAACACGTAAAGAATAGATGAAGAAGTTGAAGAATTATTCGTACGAGTGTTTAGAAGGTCCCTTCCGCCGGACCAGGGGAAGAGAAGAGCCCAAGGGGGTACCATGACTGACGTCGAGCAGTTCCCACCAACCAGCAGGGGTGGAGGCCGAATCGACGGAGGAGGCGGCAGCAGTTGGCATTGAACTTTCCTGCAGCTGTCACCGAGTATCGACTAACAACACAAAAGAAATAGCTTCGCGTGTAGGTTAGGAATCGTGCGTACCGAAAATCACTTCCTGCACGCCGGATCCGTGCCGTGTACACAAAACGCGTGAATAAAAGATGACTACGCTCTAACAGCAAAACGTTTTGTCACTAATGCCTTGTTGTGCGCGGTGTGCCTGTCCCATCGCGAGAGGATGACCTCGTCCTCTCTCATCATAAAACCTATGTAACAACCGTTACAGATAGTTGAAATGGCACTAATAAAGATGCCCTCAGGAGACACTCACCTTGATTTTCCTTTCGTTTGTCTCCAAACTCATCCCTATCTTTCTATCCCTTATTATTATTGACTACCAAACATAGCTCCTCGAGTTGAGCCACATCATCTAGAATTTATGAAGCATTAATTTGATTATGATCAACAGCCCACATACATTAATGAACTTTCCCTAACTACCACTCCTTGCACTGTTTTATCCAAAACGGTTGCCATAGGATGGATATATCACTAGAACTCTCCAATTGCACCACCGCCCAAACATCCCTTCTCAAGCTCGATCACAACCTTTTGTGCCAGTTTTAAAGGCACCAAAATAAACTTAGGTTACGTGGGACATTACGATGGGTGGAATTCATCAGATATCATTGCTTTGACATGCAACTTGCATGCGCGGAGGTGAAATGCATGGCATAAATAGGTAACAAGGTGAGAACAGTGAATTAGTGAACAATTAATAGTGAATACTTACGGCAACAAGATTGATCACTAGTAGCGGCCTGTAAGGCAGCATGCATGTACATACATGCTGAATCTATGAACACATCTACCGTGATTTATATCAATTTGTTCTACCTCTCTTTTTGCTGTAACAATATTGTGCATGAAACAAATTATGTTACATGGAACTAATGTATCTTCTCATGCCCAGGATTCGTCGATGTTACATGTAGAAGATGAGTAAACAATTGGAGTCAAATAGATTGTTGCACTCCGTCGAAAAACAATTGTTATTTTTTATATCGCCAAGGCTTCGCTGTTTATCTTTGATCATCACTTTCGCATGAAGAAGATAGTTAAACAGGTGGAGTCAAATATACTGTTTACTCTGTTGAAAAATAGATCTCATTTTAGATATTGCCAACAGTCTTCGCCGTATATATTTGATCATCTTTTTTTGTAACATATCAGGTGAAATCCACTCTTAGGATACAACCTGGCCAGTTGAGGCATCAAAGCAAGTAAAAAACCTGAAAAAATGGATGATATAACTCTCAATTTAATATACTTATTTAAATATTTCAAGTTTAAATACGTTCGTGTAAAGAGTAACAAAAATGAGAAAACACTGATAAATGATAAATGAAAAGGAATGAGAACAAAAAAGAGATGTGCTACTATTCATGGAAAACTTACATTTTTTTTTGTTTCCTCTAACACACTATGAGTTTGATGTGGAAATTTGAAAGGTTACATAACACTCTCAGACCACATCGTCAATTGTGGCCCCTTTTTTTTGTCGATCAGGTGTGTCAACCGGTTACACCCTAAGGGTAGGTTGCAACAGATATGTTGCCTCATTTTTTGTATAATACATGTGAAAAGTTATAAAATATTATATTTTAAAGTATTTTCATGAGAATCTTGTTGTATCATTTTCGCATGAAAAATCTAAATAATTTTTGTATCTAGTACATACTAGCCAAAGCTAAAGGAATTGTGACACGTGATCTAACATGACAACCAATTTTAAATGAACAGAGTATTAGTTATAACTCAGTATCAAATTGCATGAAAACCAAATTTTGAAAACGAAGCTAAACATTATTAAGTCAACTTGGGAATTGCATAACTACAATTACTTTATTTACAAGTGATTTTGTCCGTCACTATAATGTAGAATTTCTCATCAACTCCTATGCTATCACATCACGGGAAGGAACCATATAGTGGTTTTGGTTCAGGCCACCAGGATCACGGGCAGGGAACTATCTCTTGTTGCCACCTATCACATCATGGGGAGGAGTTGGAGGATGGTGGATCGGGTTTGGGCCACCAGGGGATTGTCTCTTGCTGCCACCTATCACATCACGTGGAGGAGTTGGAGGATGGTGGATCGGGTTTGGGCCACCAGGGTATTGTCTCTTGCTGCCACCTATCACATCACGTGGAGGAGTTGGAGGACGGTGGATCGGGTCTGGGCCACCAGGGGATTGTCTCTTGCCGTCACCTGTCACATCACGTGGAGGAGTTGGAGGATGGTGGATCGGGTCTGGGCCACCCGGGGATTGTCTCTTGCCACCACCTATCACATCACGTGGAGGAGTTGGAGGATGGTGGATCGGGTTTAGGCCACTAGGGGATTGTCTCTTGCCGCCACCTGTCACATCAGGTGGAGAAGCTGGTGGATGGTGGATCGGGTTCGGGCCACCAGGAGATTCCCTTTTGCCACCACCTATCACATCCCGCGGAGGGGTTGGTTGGTGGATTGGGTTTGGGCCACTAGGAGATTCTCTCTTGCTAGCACCTATTACATGAGCAAGAGGTGTTGTGATGAAGCCCAGTCCATTGAACATGAGGAGAAGTGTTAGGAATAGGTGATAAACATGCACCATCTTTGATGGATTTGTTTTTGTGGGTAAGAAGTTCCTGGCCATCATATATATAAGGAATGATCACATGGCCACACACCCTTATCTTCTTTCTATAATGGTATGATTTTAATTCATCCTTATCCATGTACATTTCTAGTAGGGGTGTTTGATTTTATAACAGACCGATCAAACCGAATTGAATCGGTCAACTCGGTAAGCAAAATCCTTATCCATGTACATTTCTAGTAGGGATGAACTAGTAAGTAAAATCTGATGGTTGCCCGGGCGTCCAATCTGACCATTTTTAAGGGGTTGATTTGGAGAAGAGAAACTCACACTCCAGAATTATGGAGGGGCAACAGTCTGCCAGCGAGGGGAAGGCGGTGGTATAGGGGCGTGATTGAGCGAGCTGAGCATAAGATGGAGAATAAGGAAAGGAGAATGTCGTGTTGCCTCATTGGCTCGCCGGGTGTGGTCATGGCTGCGCATGGATGGGAGGGCAGCGGGCAAGAACGGGTAGGTGGGAGGTGGATCGGGAGTGGAATGGGGCTGGGACTGGCATCTTTGGCAAGAAGGGATAGGCCAGGCTGCACGACGAATGGCCGAATCTCTATTTCAGCGTGAGATCGAAAGGGCCATTATTTAGGGGCGACGTGGCCGGCTAGGCGGATGAACAGCAAATATTTGTGTTGCTGGT
The DNA here is from genome assembly GCA_017311315.1 of Dendrocalamus latiflorus. Classification (NCBI taxonomy): domain Eukaryota; kingdom Viridiplantae; phylum Streptophyta; class Magnoliopsida; order Poales; family Poaceae; genus Dendrocalamus; species Dendrocalamus latiflorus. The sequence continues at coordinate 15,126,392 of CM029661.1, forward strand.
AGTGGTCGGCAAAACATAATTTTTAGCTGGTAGTGGTCGGCAACATAATTTTTAGCTGGCTGTGGTCGGCAAAAACATAATGTTCTATATGATATGTTTAGCAACCGATCTCCCTTGCATATAGTTTTTGGCGATGGTGTCCTATCTAGACACATGAAGGAGAATTTCGTTGACAGAAACATCAATATATTCGCATAATTTACTACCATGATAATATCACGTGAGAACAAGCTAGCTTCTCAAAACAAACAAAAATACCGAGCAAAATGAAGGTACAGTATCCCCCCTTTTTATTAAGTGAGAAGCACCTCCGAAATACATTTGTATTTGTTTTGGTCTTGACTCAACTGAACAAACTCGAACTAATGAATCCAGTCGGCTTGGATTCATCTTGTATTCGGGGATGACCACGGACAAAGCTTTCCTTTTCTTCCTTGTGTATGACTGCTGCTACATTGCTTTGCGTGCCGGGATTGAGGCCCTGTTCTTTTCAGCTTCTAAAAGCTGCTTTTCGGCTTTTCTACAGTAACAAGCTTTTAAACGGAGTCTTTTTTCAAGATATGGTCTACTAGTTAATTGTAGTACATACTTTACTGACTTCATTTATATTGGCAAAAACCGCACGTGAGTTTCTGTTACTCTGTAATCTCTCGTACAAACAGCTCAAAAACCAAAAGCCACAGCCAAAAGCCATAAGCCGCAGCCAAAAAGAACAGGCCCTGATATGACAATTAGGTGTAGTTCTAAGCTTCGCGTTAGCTGGCTAGCATGTAAATGTATGTTTAGTAGCCACAACAAGTGATGTTGTATCTCTTGTTGCATGTCAGGTATTGGCCCATCGTGGTTGCAAACTAATAGAAGTAGGATATATGTGATATTAGCCTTTTACCCCGATTCTTTTTGTACTTTTAGTGCACTAACTATCATGCTAATTACTTCCTAATGCAGATTTGGCTTTCTTTGTCAATCTGATATTTATAAACCCAGCACCATTAGGTAGCGTTCTGCCTTATGAGCTCTCTTGACATTTTCTACTTGTTTGTGCATGATTGATTGCTTTTGAAAGACACTGTGCAGGTTTGACGTAGATATATATGGCTTTCTTGGTGCAGGTTCAATGCTGGAGACAGCGCAACCTTAAACAGTTGAATGGAAAAGCATCTCTTCCACTCGACACATCCATTTTCTCAGTGTCAATCTTTTAACGAATCTACTTGGTTCGACAATGTAAAGTTTTGATAGGCCACTTTGTTGTTATTGTTTGTCGAAGTATATAGATGCATGGAAATTTTACTTACAGATTGTGTACTATGAATGGGGAAATGTATGATCATTTCTTGTGAATAATTATTTTTGTTATGGATTGTGTATGTATTTGTTACGGATTGAGTAACTAGTTCGGGTAGTTTGTTTATGTTGCTTTTCACAATAATATTTCATCACAAATTTCACGTATTGGCTGGCTGCATACTGGCTGTCTCTGCCACGCACCTTTGGCGCAGAAGGGTGCGCGTTCACAGCTTGCGCGGGAGCTAGGGTTGTTAGAAACCCGGAGCTGGGCTTAAAGTTTTGGTCCATAGTGGGCATCTCACCATTAAACTATAAATAGAGAGCACTATTAGCTATTTTGTACAATAAGAAATCAGAAATAAAGCAATAAATAAAGACCAGGAGTTCTCTATATCTCTTTGTGTTTTCAATTTGCTATTTCTGTCTTCTGTGATTGATCTTATTTTGCATAAGCAGATGAATCGATCGGACTGGTCGCCAGCGACGGTTCCTCAACACGTTATCAGTACAAATCGCTCCGGTGAATCGAAATTAATCATCGAAGCACTAGTAGACTGAATTGTGTGTATCTAGATCGCTCTAAATTCGCAGATTTCGCTTTCTAAATTATTTTTCTATGGTGCAAATCCGCTCTAATCTACCGCAAGCAGACTTGAAGTCGCCGGCACAATATCGATCGGTAGATTACATTACACAGTAGATGTTGATTGCACTCTAAATTGAAAAAAGAAAAATATAGAAAAAATCAGCGCACGATCAACCCCGTACGACCGCCCTCTCCTCGTGTGCCGGCCGCCGGCGTCCACGCACTGGTCTTCGCTCGGGGCCGCCGGGATCCGCGCCCCGCACGGCCGACAGATGCCGGCTCTGCACGACCGAACGAGCCGCCGGCTCTGCACCCAAGGAGGTAACCGCTCATGGCCATGCCCGAAGGGCCGAACGCCGCTTGCGCCGGCTCTGCCCGGACCCGTGCGCGCCGCGCGCTCGAGTTACCGCCGCCGCCCGTGTTGACTGGACTCGCCGCTCGCTGGCTTGAGGTCACCGGCCTCTCGGCCTAGCAACCGATCTCCCTTGCATATAGTTTTTGGTGATGGTGTCCTATCTAGACACATTAAGGAGAATTTCGTTGACAGAAACATCAATATATTCGCATAATTTACTACCATGATAATATCACGTGAGAACAAGCTAGCTTCTCAAAACAAACAAAAATACCGGGCAAAATGAAGGTACAGTATCCCACCTTTTTATTAAGTGAGAAGCACCTCCGAAATACATTTGTATTTGTTTTGGTCTTGACTCAACTGAACAAACTCGAACTAATGAATCCAGTCGGCTTGGATTCATCTTGTATTCGGGGATGGCCACGGACAAAGCTTTCCTTTTCTTCCTTGGGTATGACTGCTGCTACATTGCTTTGCATGCCGGGATTGATATGACAATTAGGTGAAGTTCTAAGCTTAGTACGAATGATGGTAGCCTTACAACAATTGCCGATAGCGATGCTTGTATAATAGGTTCGGGAAGAGCCACAATTATACTTCCAGTGGCACAACTTTGGTCATTCAAGAAACCTTATTGTACTCCAAATCGACTAGAACTCTCCTATGTTTTAAAGATATCCACGCCAACAGTTTCCACGTTGAGACTGAAGAATAGTACGTAAGGAATACCTGCTCATTATGAAGTGCAATGTAAATGGAAAAAGGATATTAGAAAAACTTTATTAGAAACTGAGCTATACTACACCAACATCAAGGCACCTGCAGCCTATACTGTCCTGAAGACAGTATTTAGAAGCTCTGAACTCTTCTGTCTCTGGCATGACAGATTTGGCCACTCAAGTCTTAGAATAATGAGAAATGTAATCAACAATTCCCAAGGGTATAATATTAATTTAAAAAATTTCCCGAATCATGAAGATTTTGTGTGCCCTATATGTGCCATCGGGAAATTAATTACTAGACCTTCTACTCTGAAAATGAAGGATGAAGTCCCTACATTCATCAAACGCATCCAAGGAGACATTTGCGGTCCCATTCAACCACTTTCAGGGCCATTTAAATATTTCATGGTGCTCATCGATGCTTCCTCGAAATGGTCGCACGTATGTTTAATGTTTACGAGAAACCATATTTTCGCAAAGCTGATCTCACAGATAATTTGCATTAGAAATATTTTCCCTGATCATCACATAAAGTCCATCAGAATGGACAATGCCGGAGAATTTACTTCAAAGGCATTTGATGATTATTGCATGGCGATGGGAATTACAGTTGAGCATTCTGTACCGCATGTCGATACCCAGAATGGTTTAGCAGAGGCATTAATTAACAGAATTAAATTTATTGCCCGACCTCTTTTGTAGAATTGTAATTTGCTAGCTACATCTTGGGGGACACGCAGTCCTACAAGCAACAAATCTCATCAACTTTTGACCATCGGCCTACAACATCCATTCGCCTATGCAACTAGCGCAAGGGTCAACACCAAAATTTTCTCATCTCAGGAGGTTTAGATGAAAGGTTTATGTACCTATACCCCCTCCACAGTGTACTGCAATGGGTCCTCTCCGAAAGACTGGGATATACATTGGTTATGAGACAACATCCATAATCAGGTATTTAGAATCCATGACAGGAGATGTACATACCGCCTGCTTCGCTGATTGCATATTTGATGAGGATAATTTCCCAACATTAGGGGGAGAAAATCAACCCCTTGATGAAAAATATTGAGAAATTACGTGGCAAACCACGGGAATCCATGTACATGACCCACGCACTAGTGAAGCAAATAGAGAAATCTAGAAGATCATTGATTTGTAAGCATTAGCAAATCAACTGCCTGACCACTTTAGTGATTTGAAGAGCGTGACCAAGTCGTATGTTCCTGCACGCAATGCATCGGTGAGGGTTGAAATACCAAAAAACGTAGAAGGTATCCCTAATCCCGTCCAGAGGCCTCAGAATAAAAGAACGAGAATTCCGGCCCCTCGAATCCTAAGTAACCGGGGACGCCTGGTGAAGAAGGATAAGAACGATTTGACACAGCCGATCACTGAAGTTCCCCAGAACCAGAAGGGGAGCCTGTCGAGACCTGGCATTAGTATGACACATTCAAAAAAAGGGCATACTGGATCTTAACATCCCCATGGAAGAAGAAATCAACATGGATGTGTGTGCACACATCGGAGCCAAAAAACTAAAAGGACTTGCCACCGCAACTGAAAGAAGCGATGAGCAAAGAGAAGCTCCAGAAGAAGCAACTCATGAATAAATAGCTATAAATTATGTGCACACGGGAGAGTCCATGAATAGAACAACAGCTAATGTTGATATCTACTTTGCAAAGAAAATTTCCACAATCATCGATCTTGATCTCGAGCCTGCATTGCTCGCTCAATGTAAGAAGAGATTAGATTGGGAAGATTAGAAGAAGGCAATAGAAATTGAATTTTTATCTCTGAACAAAAGAGAGGTGTATGGGCCCGTATGCCGCACACCTCCCCATGTGCACCCTGTTGGGCATAAAGTGGGTATTTGTTCAAAAGAGATGAAAGAAATGAAGTTGTAAGATATAAAACAAGGTTGATAGCACAAGGTTTCACTCAACGTCCAAGAGTTGATTATGAAGAAACCTACTCCCCAGTCATGAGTGGAATTAGCTTTAGATATTTAATCTCAATGGCAGTGAACTTGGATCTAGAAATGAAATTGATGGATGTGGTAACTACATACCTTTATGAAAACTTGGATTCAAAAATCTATATGAAGTGTAACACCACAGCCAAACCATGGCCTGGAATGCTATCTAACTAAGTAATGTAACAAAGATAAACTACATTCACCTCACACAATTTCGGCAGAACCTCCTTTGTGTAGTTTTCTAGACCGGAAGATTCAACAAACAGTTCTATTAAATAAAGATAAACCAAATAGTAATGCAATCAAGACCTAATCAAAACTGACTATTCGTTTCTATGACATCTATAGCAATTAACATCTAAGATATAAATCATGAGCATCCTGAATCTTCTAAGCCTTTATTACAGTTTACTTCTAGCAAGCAATAGCCATAAGAGTACTAAAAGTAATTCATTCATCTACTAATTAATTTTTCCTTTCTTTCCATTGTGGGTAGATCGTGCAAAAGTGCAACAAGACTAATCCATCTTTCCCCCATTCATGCCGATCTCGTAAAGGTACCTAAAACACAACAAACAACATCGAGGAGGCCGATATTAATCATTGCATTGCATGTTGAGCATTTATAATGAAAATATTTGACCCACAGAAGTGGGTGCAAGATCAAGGAGGCCGACTAGAGGGGGTGAATAGGTTGTTTTAAGATTCTCTATGGCTGGAATCATTAGTACTGCCAACCATTGTCCGGTATTACCGCAACACGGTAGTACCACTCCACACAGGCGGAATTACTGATTTCTTTGGAAGAGAAAACCTTCCAAAAGGTGTCTCTCTAGAAAAAACATACGTAGATAAATCGGTCGTACTGCACACCACAGGTCAATAGTATCACAAGCCGGTCTGACCGCTCACACAGAGCCGGTACTATGGGTTTTGGACCATGCAATCTTCGACCACGTCGGGTGGTTGGTCTTCCACTATGCTGATCTTTGATGACACAGGTCTTCGATCATGTCGGGTGGTCGATCTTCAACCACACTGATCTTTGACCACACAGGTCTTCAACCACTTTGATCACGTCGATCTTTGACCACGTTGAGTGGTCAATCTTCAATCGCGCCGATCTTCGACCACACAGGTCTTCGACCAAACGATGCGGTAGTACCATAATCTCAATGCTGGTAGTTCCGCCCCGTGGTAGTACCGCACAATACACTGCGGTAGTTTTGAGTTTTTTGAAAAGTGCATGTACTTCAACAAATTTGCAAAACACATTTGCAAATTATAATATCATGCACACAAGGATCAACCATGATTTCCAACAAGTTGCAAAACACATTTGCACATTTTCATAATAATGACACGAGGTATAGGTATGTGGACTCAACATGTTTGCAAAACACATTCACAAACATAAGTCACATACTACAAGGATTGTGCATAAGATTCAACCATTTGCAAAACACATTCGCAAATATAAGTTTCATGCCACAAGGAGTAAGAAATATGGACTTCAAATACTTGTAAAACACATTCGTAATGTATAGTCCTATGTTACAAGGATTTAATATAGGTACCTCATCCCACTTATCACTTGCATTTGTCATTATCACCAAATCCAACTTAATGGAGCTTGAACATATAGTGGGATGAGGTCCCAATATGTAATATTTGGGCAATGAGGTCCCTGTATGAAAAAGGATAGACAATTAGTTCTCACACTAAAGAGTGTAGGTAAGAGTGAACACCAACGGGTGTTACACCTCACTATACCGGCATATATAGAAGAAGAGACATGACCATGAGCATTGCATTCATCAAAAGTGAATGATTATTTGGGATAATGAAATATGTGAATGGGAATTGACGTGAATAAATATGAGAAATTTAGGTAGTGGCAATTGGATATGAATTATTAATAAGTTGATGCCTCGTTTATTATTTTGCTTTGTACTTATTGAGTCATGGACCCATCATTGCTTATTTGTTGTTTTTAGGTGATCGTTGAAGGCATACCACATGTGGTGGAAGTAGGATATGGAATAATGCACTTTTATAGCTCCTCACATCACCTAGCAATATATTACTTTTGGTCATGAATAATTTAGTATCAATCATTGTAATAATTGGATAGGATGTGGTTTTTCTAAGTTCCCTATGGTTCGTAATGTTGCTAGATGGCACGTTCCTTAGTTTATACTTATTTATGATACTTTTGGTAATTACTTAGTTCGTATTACATTCAATTTATGGTCTAACATGTTGCTGAATTTTATGTTAATTTCATGTGAAATGATGATTCTTGATATCTAGATATCACTAATACTTGCTAATTAGTTTAAATTAGTATAGATAGAGGTTGCAGGTGGTATCTTGGGCTTTTGTTAAGCCGGGGTGTTACATTGGTACAAATCCATCCTAGAATGTCGGGAGCCCATTACAATTATGCAACATGAAGATCAATATCAAAATTCTAACCTTTAACAAAAAACAACGAAAGTTGCACCAAAGCCGGGCAAAAGAGAGAAACCTTGATCTAGTCTTACTCGTGAATCCTTGATGATCTAGATGACCTTAGATGGGTTCTCATATATCATAGCAAATTAGATCACAGCATGAACTCAAACTATAATGCCATCAAGATGAAAGCCCTATGATCACCCCTCTCTTGACCAAAATAAAGAAAATCACAAGGAAGAATCCATGGCACAACTCACTTTGAGAGGAATGTTATGAATTACACCTACCGATATTATCTACTACCATCTTGATTTTCCCTTCAAAAGAAATCCACTACCTTATTGATAGATTCTTATGCAATGGTGTGCAATCACGCGCAATTTTTGATGGAATGGGTAAAAGGCAAGTTAATTACGACCCTCCATGGCCTCAGGGCACCTCCCTTAGCATCAGCCTTGCTGTTGATTGCAATAATCACCAAGCACCCTACACGTCAAAGAACAATCAACTGTCCTAAGCACAAGTGAGATGCACTTGACTCTCATCAACAAAATCGATGCATACATGCATCACTTGACACCCACATCAACATGTCCACAATTCACATGCACAAGTGAAGATGTGCAATCATGTTTTGGCTTCATCATAGAATGTCATATTTGTTGTAGTATGTAGTAACAAGAACCTCTGTATCCTCTACTAGTAAGATGCATGTGCATTGCAATGGAGTACCAAATGAGGGTGATTCATATTATCAAACGATGATCCCAAACTAAACAATGAACATCAATTTTATCTTTTGAAAAACATGTATGGAGCAAAGTACACATGTACAAACTCATAAGTAAATTAATTTAGAAATAGATGTTCATGTTTAGTAGCTGATATTGTTTCTTGTGCAACATGATCAAAAATAAAATTCATAAGACATCTAGGACGTAAGGACATCTTTGTAGACAACATTTTTGGTAAATGTACTAGCAGAATTAAAGCTACCATCCTTTCCCGGTGTAGCAAGTATTCTAATATTGCTCCTAGCAGTAGGCTCGCGAGAGAGCAACATATAGTTGTCCATGTGAGAAAACTGGACCGAGGAGGTAGACACCTACATTTAATATTGTTTGACCCTATGCCTTATTGATGGTCATTGCAAAGTTTAGCCTGATATGAAACCGCTTCCTCTTGAACTTCAATGGAAACATTTCATCATCGGACGGGTGTAAGATCGAGGAGGCCGACTAGAGAGGGGTGAATAGGCGGTCTTAAAAATTCTTCTTTCAATTAATACCAATTTAAAGACCTATTCTATTTGTCTAATCCAAGTATATAATGCGGAAGTTTAAATTAATTTGGTTTAGCACAAATAGCGCCTAGATCAAATAAGTTCACCTAAGTGCACTAATACCTTAATGCTATATCAAGGTTTGCAATCCTAGGATGACAAGCAATCAATTTAATTCTATGTATGTAAATTGCTTTAATATAAAATGAGCACATGGAAACAAACCACAATTAACACAGTCTCTTTTTACCGTGGTGTTCAGAGACTTGTTGTCTCCCCTAGTCCACATTGAGGTTAGCCCAAATGAATTAGACTAGCTCCATGAATTAAGACTTCCATATCAAATCCACTAGTGGTAGCTCTTTCCTACTCCGAGTAGGTGATCTCCAACCATCACACATGCCGGGACTTCTCACAAGCTTCTTTGAGAAGATCACTGGGCACGACGCCTCCAACGTTGTCTAGGAGTCGGCAAACTCCAAAAATAATAAGTTAAGCCCCTTGTTTGACTCTCACCACGTGCAATAAATGCACAAGCTCAAGTGGATACAAAATCCACCTCTAGATGCAGCACATATAACTAGAGACATCTCTCCTTGCTCACAAGGTGCAACACATACACAATTGAGAGGAGAAGCTTACACTAGCTCAAGAGAGTGAAATGGAGTACCAAAAACCTTACCCCACCGGCCATAAGGGAGTATTTACACCCCACACCGCGAAACTAGCCATTGGAGACCAAAAAAACATGATTTTTGGAACTACTGCCGTTATAGGAGCGGTACTTCCGCTTTCCATCATAATGGCTATAAAAATAACCGTTATTCAGTCATTTGTGGAACTACCACAGTTATAAAAGCGATACTTCCATTTTTGGAACTATCGCAGTTATACGGGTGGTACTTCCGTTTTCAATTTTTCAGCACAGACAACACTCGGAAAAAACGGTCATAATTTTGAATCCGATATCGAAATTGAGTAATCTTGGACTCTATAGAAAGCTTATTCAAAGGGCTACATAATTAATCTATTTGCATGATATCAAACACATTAGATTAATGCAGAAATCATAAGAGTTCCTAAGGGTCACTACCATGGTCTAAGTCCAAGGAAATAACAATAAACAATCTTAGACCATACCAAGAGATATGCATGATCATGCTACAAGGAGTATGTACATGGACTTCAACCTTTTGCAAAACACATTTGCAGAGTATAGTCACATGTTATAAAGATTAGATGCATGAGTTTCAACTATTTGCAAATCACATTCGCAAATAATGACATCATGCCACGCAGAGCTGGAGTAAGTAGGATTGAGCTATCAACACATGATGAGACTCAAGCAACTAGACAAGACCCCTCTTAATAGTACAGTAAACCTATACTAGCAATCTGGTCTTCCAACCAAACACCAAGACCGGTAAAATACTAGGAACACATCCTTAGCTCTAGCTACTTATACCTTTTCCTTGAACATCCTCTTGAAGTTTGATAATGCACATCTTCACTTCAAGTTCGGGTCATTGTCTTCTCTTGACTTGATGATCAACTCATGACCATCTCCTTGATGATCAACTCATGAACATCTTCTCTTCGAAATATTGATGTGCATCAACACATGATGTATCCTCTTCTTGATGACCTTCAACTCATAAAGTTATCTAAAGTTGTCATCATCATGGAACCTAACCTATTCATCCAACTCATGGAAAATGTTAGTCCCACAAATCGATTGTCATTAATTACCAAAACTCACCATTAACTCATAATAGAGGGACTAGATTCTCAATCTTTCCCCTTTGGTAATTGATGACAATCTTCAACCCATCTTGTTGTCAACCTTAGCATGCATCTTCAAGTCATCAAGGAAAATCCGGGTGTAAACCTTTCAAACACTTGATAATCATGTTAGTCCCATACATAGATAATTGAGTATAAAGCAATATGAGTAAATGTGAGTATATATAGACTACACCAGTTTTATATACTCAAAGGATATGTTTCAAAGTAGAGATCCCAATATAAGTGCAAAAAGAAATATGGATCAATACTAATGAAACCACAAAACATAGAGTGAACTCCCCCTAAATATGTGCATACAAGTGTGTGTAATGAAGGCATATGCATATATTCATTTTAGACCATTGATGGAGTTCATTCTAATTTTGGATCCAAGGAATGCACTAATATATAAGAATGTGATTTTGAATGCATACCTCTTTGATTTCACCTTTTTATCCTAATGAGACTAAGTAATATCATAATCAATAAACAAGTTTAGTCTCACAATTGCATTTGTCATTATCACCAAGACCTCATAATTGTATTTATCATTATCACCAAAACCAACTTAATGGATCTTGATCTTTCAATCTCCCCCTTTTTTGTGATTGATGACAAATCCATTAACAATAATAGCAATTCGATGAAAATGAGCAAATGAAAGAAATTAAAGACTATTGGTGAAAGAAAGTAAAGAATATTGGTGAAATTAAAACCACATCACTAATATATCTCCCATCTAATTTCTCCCCGTTATCACAAGATTTCTCCCTCATTGTTATCACAAGATTTCTCCCCCATTATCCAAGCCTATTATCACAAATTTCTCCCCCATTTAGCATTATACAGCAAAAAGAGGCAATATTCACCGAATAGCATTGATTATCATAAGAACAAGAAAAGAAGAAAAGTTAAGCCAAACAAGAGATTTTCAACAAAAAGGAGCTTGATATCAATTAACTCAACTTAATGTGGTCACAAAAAGTATGAGCAAAAATGCATATGACCAAAATGATACCACTTAAATCAACTAAAGATATTTAAAACACATTTAAATAATCTTACTCTTAAGAGCTCCATGAAGGCTTTCGGCATTTGATATCACTTGTAGCATTTGAAGCACACTCCAATTTGACGTTTCAGAATTTCAGGATTTCACATTCCAATTGAGTTTCAAAAGCTAGCAGAAAAACAGACTTAGATATATCCAAAAAGCTAAGAAAATTTTTTAGTGTAGATCAATAACTGAGGATCAAAAGTCATAATTGTGCCTTCCCCAGATTATGAGCCCATTTTAAGATACAAAAACCATAAATCCGCTCAAAATCATACAAAGCTCTGAATTTTCAGCAATTGAGCAAAGAGAGAAAAAGTTAAAACTTTTTCAAATTAAAGTTATCGCCAACATTGGGAAGACATTGTCTATAAGGTCATCAATGTTAGAGTCCACACCGGTGTATGCCACACATTTCTCATCTGGAAGCTACACATAGTCATCTTCGACAGATTCCTCAGTGCCATTCCCAACATACAGTAAGTAGTCAGAAAACCATGGATTAGATTGAGCCCTCATGTTATGAACAAGCTTCAGTTGCTGCATGCAATCCCATAGGTAAGACTTACGTAGTGTTGCGTCCGTTATCTGCCCTCTTGTCCCATTCCTTACCATAGGAAGCACATGTTTGAAGTATCCCCCAAACATGACCGTCTTTCCCCCAAACGGTAGATCTGATCACACCAGTATGCCCCTCATACTCTTATCGAGTGCCTCGACCGCCTACCTCTTTGTCATGGATGCTTCATTCCATATTATAAGAGATGCCCTTTGAAGAAGCTTGGCTCTCCCACTTTGCTTGGTAAAGGTACAGACCCCACCTTCTTGAATACTCAATAGTATTTTGAATCTTGAGTGTACAATCCTACCTCTAGGCATGATGGAGGTAGCAACACCTGATGTTGCGGTTGCCACAGCTATCTTCCTTTCACCACGAATTTTTGCCAGCAATGCTTTGTATAAGAATGTCTTTCCAGTGCCTCCCGGTCCATCAACGAAAAATACACCTCCATCATTGCTATGAACTGAGTCCAATATGGTGTCGTAAGTACTCCTCTGCTCATTATTTAGACACGATGAGAGAGAGACATGCTCCTAGTATACCTGAATTGATGTCTCCTCAACAATCTCTCTAGCCTCTCTACCAAAAGTGTCGTATGACTCATCGATATCAGGAAGAGGGAACGATGTGATGTTCTTCCCCATCAATTGAAGCATATTCCTAATCTCTAATAACACTATTTGCTCAACTGTGTGAGGGCACCTCTGGGATCATCGGAAGTCATTAGACATTGCTTCTAAGTGTTTGTTTCAAAGACCACAGACATTGTTGGGTTCACAGAAAACCAGTATAGCAGCAAATATCCACCAAAGCGATGATGGCATCTGGAATACCCCGGCCTCAGCTAGGCACTCATCAATGGTATTGTCAGCCTCAATAAGGCCTCTTTTTTTAGCAGCTTCATGGATGGTCGAGTAGACAACATTGTCAATTGTTCTTTGGTCTTCAAAGGAGGTAGCATCAGCCACATGGTCTAGAAGCACCCTTAGGATGTACCTTTCTCCATCGGACGAATGTGCAGAGACGATTCTCCCAACCTGTGTGCATTGTTCTCTCCTTTTCCATTCCTTTTTGCCAGGCTGCCAAACCACAAACTCTGGGAAATTCCTATGCATTGAACATCAATGAATCACCCTCATTTGGTCTATCATATGGTGTAAGCTGCATTTGTAACCATGGTGGTTAAAGACTGCTCGTCGATGTATTTGGGATTAGTTCAAATGCTGCTCAGGTGTTTGGTCATGTAATTGCTGATATGTATATATGTTGTATATTGGTATGTTTGTCTATGTTCTCTTCTTAACACATGGTCTAGTAAGGTACCCAAGTATTGCAACAGAGTATCAAATGAGGGTGATTCATATTATCAAATGATGATCCCAAACTGATCCCAAACTAAAAATTGAACATCAATTTTATCTTTCAAAAAACATGTATGAAGTAAAGAACACATGCACAGGCATCAATATATGCTGACGACTGCTACAGTGACTGATAACTGCTACAGTGGCCAGTCACGCATGACTACTATAGTAATCCTTGTAGCTGCGACCGTGACCAAATACTTCAACTCCACGCACATGCACCATGACCACGACCACAGGCTTCGAGTCTTTCAACTTTAGCTTTGACCACGCTTTCGACCACGGTGTCTCGACCACACCTCATGACCACGACTGCTCGAACACAGCTTCTCTTCGACCGCTTCACCGACCACACAGGTCTTCAAGCACTGATCATCTTACTGTAGTTGTGATTGTGGCTTCAACCATGCATCGACCAAGCCTTTGACCGTGGCTTCGACCACAGCATCGACCAAGCCTTCGACCACAACCAGTGCACACGTCTGCTATAGCAACTATCGACTGCTACAGTGACAGGCTACACACATTTGCTACAGCACACTTCTCCTTCAACCACAGCTTCGACTGCTCCTTCGACCATGGCTTCGACTACGCCTTGTCAACCACATCACCAACTAAGGCTTGTCAACCATAGCACCTCGATTGCATCTCCGACCACACAGGTCTTCCAGCACTGCCTGTTGACTGTAGCTATGATCATCGACCACTATAGCTATGACTACCAACCATCGACCACTATAGCTATGACTATCGACCATCGACCATTGTAGTTATGACTATCAACCATTGGCAACTGTAGCTACGACTATTGACCATAGACCACTATAGCTACGACTATCGACCATCAACCACTGCACAGTTTAACTAACGACTACAATAGTACTCCTCCTAGTACCAACTGAGTCACTATGGCTTGGATCACTCCTTCGGCCGCGGCATCGACCACGGCTTGTCAACCACGCCTTCGACTGGTCTGGAGTCTCCGACCGCTCTCCGACTCCGGATCTTCAACTCCTACATATACTTGGACACACCAACTATGTAGCCCTCGAACACACTGAGTACTCGACTATGACCACATAGTACTCGAACACACGAAGTACTCGACTACAACCACACAGTACTCGAACACACTAAGTACATTTGGTTATGACTGTTGTGGCCAGGAGGTACTCAACCTCCCTGTCACATTGCAGTGCATCTATAGCGCTGCGGTGGCCGCCGCTGCCGCCTCTGTGTAACATCCCATTTTGGAAAACATTGTGCTAGCCCAAGAAAATTCAAAGTCTTCATCCAATTTCAAAGATTTCAGATTCAAATTTGCTTTTGCCTCTCAATTTGTTGTCTTCCTCCAATTCGTTGTTAGCCGTTAACAACTTTGCCTCTCAAAAAAAAGGAGAAACTTTTCCAACCGTCTCCCCCGGTCGCTCCTTCTTCTTCCTCCTCCTACCGTCGGCCATTTCCACTTCTCCCTCCTCTTCATCTCTCCCTCCCCTGCACCAGCGACCAGATAGGACGACGACCACCTCGCCTTCAATGCCCTGCCTTGGAAGCACCTCAGACCCGCCTCCCACCTGCGCACATAGCATCACCGTGCTCCGGCGCCCTGGCTGCACATCGGCTCATCGCCTCTCCCTACTCAGTCGAAGGACGGCACTGCCGCCCCGTCGTGTCCCGCATCATCTTCCGCATTGCGCCCCCTCTGCTCACGCTGACTCCATGCAAGGCTGTGGCCATCCCGATGTGCTTCGCCTTGGCTTTTTCCTCCCCCACTGCACCACTATGGTCCGGCTCTGCCACGCCTGTGCCGTCATGGCCCCCGCCAGCCCCGACAACAGTCTCCTTAGCCTTGCTTTCCGCTCCACCCCCCTGTGACTGCCGGGCCAAGCGACCCTCCGTCGAGATGACTGCACTCACGCTGCGACAAACCATGGACCTCGCCATCAATCCGTGTCAATTGCGGGAGGCTACGACTACCGCGCCCCGGGCTGTAGCTACTCGGGGCTGACACCACCGCACAGCCGATGCACTGCCGCCCAAGGGTTCCTTGCTACTCTCTCTTTCTCCTTCCCCGCCTAATCGGCTTTTCTCTCCCTACAGGCCGCCGATGAGCCTCTCCTTCACCAACTCCGGTGTCAAGCCTCCTCAGTGAACCGCCAAACCTCGGACCAATTGCCCGCGCCTAAAGCACTGCCCAGCCACCATGAAGCTGATCCCCACCTCGCTGAGCTTCCTCTCCCCTCCGATGAGCTGGCGCCGTCACCCACCTCGCTGCTAAGGCCATCCTCGCCGCCAGCTTCTTTGGCTCCACCCCAACCACCGCTCAAGCTCTAGGTGAGTTCGTGACCGCCCATGGAAGCTCCAATGCTGAGCAATCGAACGCTAATGGCTCGAGTCACTGGATTGCTCCTCCCCTATTCCAGCCACCACCGTGCTCACCGCTGGTTGCCGTCAGGCCAAATCAGGCCGCTCCACTTCTTCCCGAGGTGCACGCAAGGCCATAGAGCCTATTTTTGCCAACATCATCACGCTGCCATGGCCCCCTCACCGCCGGTCGGCTCTGCCTTCCTCACGGCAGGGAGGACTTTAGCTGCGTAATTAAACTAGCACCATCTTTAAGCCAGTCAATGACTGTCCTAACCGGCCGTTGGCCGTTAAAGACACTAATAATGGCAGGCCCACAAGTCAGCCACTATAGAATGGTAATGAAACTAGAATCTATTAATTTTTGGGCCCCACCTGTCAGAGAAACACACCCTGTCTCCTCTTTTTGTTTTTGGATTTTCTTGAGATTAAAACTTTGAAGAGCTTGTTCTTCCTCGTCGTAACTCCAAATTTAACAAAACTTGTATCTAAATTCTTCTAAAATCAAGATCTACGTATTGGTATTGGTTTGGCACAATTTTGAGTTCAGTTGAATTTTGTTTTATTTTATTTTGTATTTACTTGTTTTCGCTCGTCTGCGTTGCTCTTTCGGTACATTCTTCCGGGTAGAACTTGAAGAGGTGAGCGAGCTCCCGATCGAAGCAGCACAAGACCCTCAAGCTTTTGATCCAGGTAAGTCAACACTTTGATCATTTTGAGCCCATATTTCATGTGAATTTATGTTCGTTTAAAGTATCAAAACTGCATGCCTTACTTTATATGCAAACATATGTTACTCATAAGGTAGCTAAACTCCCACTTGTCGATCTAGTAATAAGATACCCCATCCTTGAAACTTGAATATCCATGAGGAACCTTGTCACCCTAGATAACACTATTAATCTCGATAGCTATAAGTCAAAATTAAACACCGTGCAAAGGTCTTGTCTAGAGTCCAGGGCACTAGTGGCCCTGATTATCAATCTTTAAATATGAAGACTGGTTTTAGGACAGTCATGGGATGTAAGTGATAGATAATTTGTGACAACTTAATTTATGCTTCTCACAACCCTAAAAACCTACTATACCAGTCTGGGCGGATGGTAAGAGTGGTGGGTGTGGATGTAATACAAGGACCTGTGGTTTGTGGAAAGAACCACCCAGACAAATTAAGGACTTAATCATGTAATGACCTCTCCGTGTACAACAGTGCAGCCACAAGCTGGCAAAATATAGGCTTGGCTAAATAATTGACTAGACCCTCTAGTCATCTCATGGAGGACGGGTGTAGGTGGGTAATAAAAACCCCGCATTGAATGGGACACCAAATAGAGGTGACGTTGCCAATGCTAGCATTTGTGGAAAGTGGAGTCCAACTGCGCTAACCTGTGATGGACATCCCGTATAACCTGTGGAAGCACCCCATAGGAGTGAGATGCTAAAGGGCAAGGTATCATAAAGGCCTCATGATAATCTCTCAATCTGCGCGACCAAGGAATCACGTAGACCCGTTGGGATGATTGTCTCTTGTACGTAAATATGTACAATCTCTGCAGAGTATACAATTGTTCAAACAGCCGTGCCCACGGTCAAGAGCGGACATGGGAACTTCCTCAAGTTAGTTCTATTCCAAAACTTTTTGAGGGTGAGAAGAAAACCGTCAGGCAAATGTAAACCTGACTTTGGGAATTTTCCTGGAGGGATGTACTCCAGCGTTATTAATAAGGTGGAAGTAACCAGATGATCAAAAGCTAACATAGGTGGAAGGAACCATGATATCGGTGGATGGAATCTACACTGCTATAAATACTGCACAATTTCAAACTCTTTAAAGAATATTTGTAAAATGCCAAGTTGTAGGAATTTTAATTATGAATATTTCAAATGTCGCATTAAGCAAATAAAAGAACCTGAGCCACTCTTGTTTACCTGTGCATCTATAATTATATGCATTCTGTGTGTTGGCTCGCAGAGCATGGTTGGCTGTGCTCACCCTCGCTCTTAATCCCCCTCCCTTAGAGTCTGTAAACCAAGGGCACTATGTCTACTATGAGGACCAGGGCAATGAAGGCGACAAAGATGGTGGAAAATAGGATAGGCTTCAGTAGTCTTGTCTCTAACCTCAGTCTAGCCGACCAGGCTAACTTGTGGGTGGATCTATTATTAGTCAGGCTTCTGGCTAATATCGGTGGCACCTAAGTGGTCTCAGTCGCTTGCTTATGGCAAGTTGAGCCCTACCACATTTGTATACGCTTTCGCTTCCGCACTTTATGTATTGTAAACATTTGGCCTGACAGCCCTATTGTAAACTCGACCCGACGTGGTCTATTTGAACTCTGGTAATGTAATGGTATGGTATTTTTCGTGTATGAAATGATGCAGCAATGTACCTGTGAGCACTATCTACTGATCCAGAGAATAGTGAAGTGAAATCACAGAGGATTCCAGGTTAGTAAAACTTGGAGTCCGATAGGGCTGGTATCAGAGCCTATGACTATAGAAACCTTAGTTAGACTGGTCGCGTTCTAAGGCCTAAGTCCTATTTTCAAAAACTATGAAAAACTTTGACAAATGTAGTGTATTACTACTTTGCTTAACTCTCTTAGTTCCCTTACTCTTCCAGACTTTCTTTTATATTTTCATCTGTTCTGACATATTGGTGTTCAAAATTTTAGATGGCTGGAGCTTCGTCAGTCGGTCCATGGGATCACTTCTCCCGTGGAGAGGACGATAGGAGTTTGTTGAGCTCCTACGACAGCTTCTACAATACCTAGGGTACAACCGTCAGCCCATCTCAAGGGTAGGAGGACCCGGATCCAGAACCAGGACTTGTGTACCATGGAGGTTTTCCTCTATGCACAGGACAGGGAGCTCAACTCTCACACCATCCAGGCTGGACCCCCTCGAACACACCTCTCGGACTCCATCTAGGATGCAGCGCGTATAGCTGTAGCCCACCTGTGCCAAGAGCACGAGGAGAGGCTGTGACAGTACCCTTTCTCCCATTTCCCTCGCATCCGCCAGGGGGAGTACCATCCAAAGCGCCTTGATGCCAGGGAGGACGACCCCCAGTTGTTGCACCAGATCCAACTGACACAGGCAATGGCGGTCACATATGCCCACGCTCTACAAGAGATTGGGCAGCTGCGTGCTCTTCTGACTTCAAGCTATGAGCAGTCAAACGTCCTCCATGCCCAGCTCACCCATTGCCAGGCCATCCTCCAGGTGGCAAAGCGTAAGAGGATTGCTGTCGAGGCCGGGCTTGAGCGTCTTCAGTCCAGGGCAGCGTACCCCCTGCCTTCGCCACCTTCGGTACAAGCACCAGCACCAGCCGAAGCACCAGCGCCAACGCTAGCACCAGTACGAGCACCGGCTCAGCGCCAGGGACCCTGCACCTTGCTCACGACACGGAAGAGCATGTGCCCGCCGCCCAAGAACGACCTCGAAGGACCCAGCAGGGAGAGTCGCCCCTCCCGTTCCCGTTCCCCAATAGCAGATCAAGCCCCTCCCGATCCCGGTCTCACTCCCGGTCTCCCAGCATCGGTTGAAGCCAATCCCATTCCCGCTTCCCAGGGGACTGCATCTTCTGCGGCTGGAGCCACTCCCTAGAGGAGTAGTCTATTGTAGGTTAGGCAGCGGTTGACTAGGCAGTCCTTTTGGTGTGCACGCACACTTTTCTCTCCAGTTGTACGCCCTATGTACCCGATTTAGTAGACATTGTGTATCTGGTGTCATGGCTGGACATAGCATATATGCCATGTCTAGCAGCCATGTACACTTAACCCTCCTACCGTAATGAACTATCTTAGGCCTGATGCTTTTTGTTGCATTGCTTTTCTTTTGCTTGGTTTTTTTTTTGCCGTGTTTTTATGGGGCTAGAGAGCCCTCATATATGTCTTCTCTTTCTTCTTTCAGGCCCTAAAATGCCTTAGTTGATCCAGATGGCGCCCAGAAAGGTTGCTGGCTGTGGTAGGGGCCAAGCTTCAGGGACCCCAGCCCGTGGAAGAGGTCAAGGTCGTGGACTGAACCTGCCACCACCACCACCAGGACCCCCAACCATGGCACTAGTAATGGCACAACAAACACAAATCCTCCATGTAATGCTCACCAGTCAGCAAGCAGGGGCAGCTAGCCGCAACTCAAAGCTAGCTAATTTCTTGAGGACTAGACCATTGACCTTTTCCTCAGCCAATGAGCCTCTAGAAGCTAAAGATTGGCTGCGTGATACTAAAAAGAGGCTCAGACTTGCCCGTTGCACTGAAGAGGATAACGTGGACTTCGCCACACATCAACTTAAGGGTGCCGCGGCAGCATGGTGGGAAAACTACCTCGCCTGCTGTGGGAAAGAGAGTCCCCTAGGAAATAATTCCAAAGGAGAAGAGGAAGTAGAAGAGGAGACCCCAGCAGTTGGCGCTCAGCAAGAGGAGCAGGCAACTGAAGAGGACCATGATGAGGAAGAAGAAGAGTTGGCAACAGCCAAGTCTGTCATCACCTGGGCCGAATTCAAGGTTGTCTTCTGGCAAAACTTTGTGCCAACGGGTATCATGAGGATGAAGAAGAATGAATTTCAAAACCTGAAGCAGGGAAATATGTCCATCAATGAGTACCTCACACGATTCAACCAACTAGCTCACTATGACCCAAGGGATGTAGCTAATCAAGAAGAGAAGATTGATCATTTCTTGGAAGGGATGCATGAAGAGATGAGAGCACAACTAATTCTGCACAACCATCTTACCTTTCACCACTTAGTTAATAAGGCCCTCATCCTAGAAAATGAGAGGAGAATCCTAGAAGTCAACAGGAAGAGGAAGTGGACAGCTCAAAGACCCCAGGGTATTTTCCAGTCCAAGCCAGTGTACTAGGGTAGCCCCTCCTTCCACCAAGTGGCAACGTCAGCACCCAAGGCTCCCATCCAAGCGCCGCGCCCCAGCGGAAGTGTGATTCATGTGCCCTGCCCCATAGGACAGTCTTTCTCGACCAACCCAGCAACAAATCTCCACTGTTTCAACTGTGGAGCAAAAGGGCATTTCACCAACAAATGCCCCGACTACCAGGTCATCCCGGGGAAGTTCAATTTGGGAGTCACCCTATCCCGAGACCAGTCATCAGCACCAAGCAAAGCCTATCAGACACCTCAAGCTTCACGAACAGCATCAACTCCAAATTAAGGCCGTGTCAACCATGTCACTGCAGAAGATGCCCAGGATGCCTCCGGAGTACTCATAGGTACTCCAGCGTTATTAATAAGGTGGAAGTAACCAGATGATCAAAAGCTAGCATAGGTGGAAGGAACCATGAAATCGGTGGATGGAACCTACACCGCTATAAATAATGCATAATTTCAAACTCTTTAAAGCATATTTGTAAAACGCCAAGTCATAGGAATTTTAATTATGAATATTTCAAATGTTGCATTAAGCAAATAAAAGAACCTGAGCCACTCTTGTTTAGCCGTGCATCTATAATTATATGCATTCTATGTGTTGGCTCGCGAAGCACGATTGGTTGTGCTCACCCTCGCTCTTAATCCCCCTCAGAGTCCGTAAACAAGGGCACTACGTCTACTATGAGGACCAGGGCGATGAAGGCGACGAAGATGGTGGAAACTAAGATAGGCTTCAGTAGTCTTGCCTCTCACCTTAGTCTAGCCGACCAGGCTAACTTGTGGGTGGATCTATTATTAGTCAGGCTTCTGGCTAATACTGGTGGCACCTAAGTGGTCTCAGTCGCTTGCCTGTGGCGAGTTGAGCCCTACCACATTTGTATACGCTTCCGCTTCCGTACTTTATGTAATATAAACATTTGGCCTGACGGTCCTATTGTAAAGTCGACCCGATGCGGTCTATTTGAACTCTAATAATGTAATGGTATGATATTTGTCGTATATGAAATGATGCAGCAATGTACCTATAAACATTATCTACTAATCTAGAGAATAGTGCAATGAAATCATAGAGGATTTTAGGTTAGTAAAACTTAGGATCCGACATTGCCTGGGCTGGTCAGAGCGATCTGAGTGATCCTGCAGCACCAGCATTTGGTGGCCGGTTCAGAGTGGATCTACTCGGCGGTTCAGTTTCTCTTCATCGTGCTCTTCACCCACCTCTTCTACAGATATGTAAGAATCCAATTACCAAACCACCGAAGAAATCTATCCATAATTGCTTACATGATCCTACTGGACCTAGATGGTTCTTTCCTGGTCCAATACTCGAGAGACTATTACTAATAGACACTGAACCATGCATAGCATGCAGGTGCGGATGCAAGCGATGATTGCCATCATCCTGTCCACCTTTGCCGGGTTCGGCGTGGCCATCTGTGCCAACGCCGTCCTCCAGATAATGAGATGGAGGGCCAGGCGGCTTGCGGCATCACCTGAAGAAGAAGAACCAGCAGCACGTCGCGGCACCGCCGAGCCCCCACCCGCCATAGTTCTGCTTTCCATCATCTTCAGTTCGGTCCTTGAGTCCAGTCCAGCTTGGTTTGGTTTCATTTGCACATAGTAACTAGGGTAGCCCATGTTTTCTGGGACCTTGTATGAATAACCCCCATTTTTGTATAAATATGAGATCGAGTGAGCCCTGAATCCATCTCCTTCAAGAGAAAATTGATCATTTGCCACTTTGAAGAGTGGGCTTCGCAAAATTGCCACTTTCAAAATTGGCTTCGCAAAAATGCCATGCAGTACATTTATCTCTTGATTACCATGCCATTTGAGCCATTTAACTCGTTTAATATTTTTTTTCTAATTTCAGGGGCTGAAAAAGATCTTTCTACCCTAACCCTAAACTCAAGACAACCTAATTAGCGACTGGGTTCTTGTCGCAGGCATTCGCCGGCAACAAGCCATCAAGGATGAGGATTTCCTCGAGAGTTTTAGGATAGCATATGTAGGGGTTGTAGAGCATGCAGTTTGGTGTACTGGCCGGGATTGCAATGTGCCAATGGCGATCACAGAGCAGAGCATGGTGAACCCGGAAATCGTGTTCGCTAATCAATGTCTAGATTTGAGGAAAGGGGCTGAGATTGCGGATTGCTGATGTCTCTGAGGCAGGGAAGCTTTTATGTTTTTCGTGGGCAAGCAAGCATCGCAAGAATTCATGCCCTACACACAAACACCAGAAGGATCACACAAGCATCCAGCAAACAAAGAAAGAAATCCACCGACGGTTTGTTAATTTTTTATTTTCTCAGTTCCTTTACCATGCCGCGCCAAGATCACAGCCAAGCCAGGCCAGGCCACCGAACACAGCAGCTTTTTATGCACAATTTCGCACGCCATGCTCACGGAAAGAACACGAGATCCTCCACACATCCACCACCAAAACCACCAGGAGAGAGCTCACAGATCCTCCACAGACACACACAGAGGACACATCTTCGGATGCATGTGGTACAGCTATCTATGGGAGGGAATAATTGTGATTCAAGAAACCTAATTAGGGGCCAAGAAACTAAGGAAAGAACGGCGAACCTGCGGAAGCTTGACGGTGGTGGAGGCGGCGACGATGCAGTAGCCGAGGAGCTTGGAGGCAAGCAGGAGGAGGCATCCCTTGTCCGGGATCTTGGCGTCCGCGAGCGCCGCGACGACGCACCCGAAGTTCATCCCCAGGATCTCCAGCTCCATCATCCCCACCACGGCCGCCGATCTCCCTCTTCTCCTCGCCGAGGCGTTCAAGACAACAAGGGTAGAAAGGTCTTTTCCAGCCGCTGAAATTAAAAAAAAATACTAAATGAGTTAAATGGCTCAAATGGCATGGTAATCAAGAGGTAAATGTACTACATGGCATTTTTGCGAAGCCAATTTTGAAAGTGGCAATTTTGCGAAGCCCACTCTTCAAAGTGGCAAATGATCAATTTTCTCTCTTCTTCTAGAACGAAGATAAAAGAAGTAAACAAGCAGCGAACCAAACAAACATCAAAGGGAGCAAGCCGAGCAAAGGATCGCTTTTATTCAATTCGATTCGTTCTAATCTGAAAATACCATCCAACTTCTCAAGCTGACCACTCACTCCACTTAACCACCTATTCCTTTTTTTTAACCTCATGCTTCCTCAGGAAAAGAACTAACTAGAGCTTGTTGGAGCTAAACTCATCAACTCGTTGGAGCTGAACTCATCAACTCCGAGTGCTACTCTCTGGGAGAAAACACACACACTTTTTTCCTTGGAACAATACACACACGAGTAGGGAGGACGAATCAACACACGAGAGACTTCTTTTGTGGTGGCGTATGCCTTTTCTTCTTTTCTGTTATTCACTCGCGTCTCCTCAAATTGCTCAACAGATTACATGGTTTAAATAAACCTCACGCACACACGCTCACTTGACCTGTACACGCATCCACTAACTCTACTAGATAAACTACCTGTGATCTGGTCTTCCCACCCATGATTCCCTGTGACTCGGTGCACACCACGCATTACCCGTATGACTCGGTCCTACTGAGACCAACTCAGATGCTTACGACCACACACAGACCTGACAAATTGTCTTCTTACGACTTCGAGTCCTTTCGTCCATGGCACTCTGACCATGACTCTTCGAGCATGGCTCATCGACCATGAAATCAGTTAGCTCCAAAGACAAACATTCTATTTAAATCAAATCCTCACCGAGAATTATTCCAAGAAATCAATTTATCACTCAATGAATCTCAAACAACTTGACACCTACAATCTCACCAAAATCATCTACTTGACCACCACTATCAAGTTGCCATTATACAACCTAAAAGGCTTTGCAACACGGATTGGTTAATCCTTCCTCAGAAGAAGATATAGATAGAAACAATTTTCAGCACATAGAAAAACGTTTACCACTCACCGTAGACACGAGACCAAGGAAAAAAGGTCAAATAGCCAAGATCTTGGAAAATAGAAGACGAGACCACAGTTCAGTGCACAAGTCCCACAAGAAAAGAGTATCAAACTTCAGCCGAAAATAAATAAATAAATAAATAAATAAATAAATAAAGCACTGCTTTTGGAAACTTGAGGGACAAAACTTGAATCCAACCGCGAATACCTCTACTACACGCTTCAATTTAACAAAGGACATAATTTTCTTTAATGGAAACATCACTTTACCAACTTCAAGCAAACGATCCTTTAAGCTCAAATCACATGAATCACTTAAGAACCGATTGAACCTTCCAATATGTCACTCTGCGCAAACTAATTTCAGATACCACAATAATTCATGAACTCCCATAGGATTATGAATGCACAACTCCAAACATTTCATTTAACTGACATCACGGAAGACGAACAAATTCCTTTACTTCTAAAAGAATCAACACTACCCTCATCATCTCATACTCAGTTTTACTAACCTCATCATTATTTATTCTTAGCATGAATCATCATAGCCTACCAGCGCATCATAAACAATTCCAAAAGAACACAATAACTTATTTCAAAGTGTTTTTTTCAATAAGATTGCAACAATCTTACTAACATCAAGAATAATACACTCTTAACAAGAATCGTTATCGTCTATCCTTCCATTATAAAGCCCTCCAAAATCTCATCAAATAGTTCCATGCTACTTTATCATCCTATCCTCAAATTGAAAGCATTTCAAAACCTTACAACCTCACTACGACAACCGCTTTAAATTAGAGGAGATCTACTACACAATTTTAATGATTCTACCAAAACTCTTCCATCAAAGACATAATATCATCTGACAATCCCACCATCATGTAAATATAGATCACATTTTAAACCCCATCCATTGCTCTCTTATTGATGTGCAACACCAAACTTCATTACACAACAGTTGCACTTAGCAATTACATACGAACACTAAGTATCCACAAAGATAACTCCAAGACTAATATCCACTGATACAGTAATCCAACACCTTCTGAATTTAATTATCCTAAACGGTTAGATTAATCCATTGAGACCTGTTGATCCAATTTATCCCAAAAGTTTACTAATTTTGTCTCTCTTATTGATCAACCAGTTCATCAAAGTTTCACGCCTCTTAGTAACTCTATTGATTCCATTAGGAATAGCCCTATTCATAAACATAGTTCATAAACAACTACAAGAAGACAACATCAACTTATTCGGTTTCACTTCCAAGGATACTCATACCATATCAATTTATTTGATTACAATCTCTGACTTAACCATAACCCAAGACATCACAAAAGGATTTTAACACCTCCCTTCAGAAAAGAGAGGTATTAAACTTCAACACTTAGAATAATCCAAAAGAATTACATAAAGCCAAAGCTTTCACATGTTAAAGAATTTGCAACATAAAACTTTCATTAACAAGAATACCAAGCGAACAAACGAGACATGTTTCACAATAAGACAAAACTCCCGCAAAGGGACCAACCATGCAAATCCACAATGCTCACAGGTAGCAAAAGTGTCTCAATAGTCCGAAAAACAAAAATTGCTTCAAAGAACAGGTAGAAACCAATTGAAAACCCTCAACTGCAATGAACCACGAGCCCAAGATAAATTCATCCACCACCACAGGATAAGAATTGACCAAATTCAACTTAGGGAAGAGAGAAACTTTTCTAAAGGACTCATTCCTAACCTCTGAAACTAAGTTGCTCAAGGAAAAATCCTTCACCATTTCATTACCACGAATAGTGATATAACCTGGCCATGCCAAAGGCCACACCGCGATCTCTATCTCTCGACATCAACTATCACCACACATAACAATCATATAATCAAATCGTAGGCACAAAAGATCATCTCATAACACGTACAAAGTCAAACATTAAGCACACATTCAACTATGATAACCGACGGAAACATAGATGCAATGCAAACCCCATTCCCACCTACAGTGCTTAGTGTGTCAAAATTAATATTTCATTAACCACGGACCTACAGCCCGCTCTGATACCAACTGTAACACCCCAGCCAAACAATGACCTGGAATGCTACCCAACTAGAAGTAAAGCAATGTTAACTAATTGCGTTACACAAAATTTCGGCAGAGCCTCCTTTGTTTATCTTTCTAAATCAAAGATTTCACAAGCAGTTTTGATTATAATAGACAATCCTCAAGTAATAAGTTCAATGCTAAGCAAATAGATTAAATATTACTAAACCATTCATGGATATAATACCTATAGAAAGACCATGAGCATCATAAATATTCTAAACTCTTATTACAATTAAAATCCAAGGGTAATAATCAAATGGTACTTAAATAGTCCTTGCGTCTTATATTTAATTTTTCTTCCTTTATTTCCATTATGGGTGGAACGTGCAAGTGCAACAAGACTAATCCTTCTTTTACCCCATGCATGCCGACCTCATAATGGTACCTAAAAAAACAACAACAACAACAAGAGTGAGTCCAACGACTCAGCAAATATAATAGATAGTAACAAGAACATTCATGAACATCACTTCACACATTCATCCATTAAAAATATAAATAAGCCAAGCTATGCAAGATGATCAAAAATCTCTTTATCTCTTTCTCTTTTGTATTTTACCGGTAATGCAAAGTGTGCATCCGTCGATGCACACCCATGCCTGTACCACCTGGTACAGGGACCAATTGCCCATACTCCACAAGTATGGGGACCTTTAGCCCGTCATGTCATCAACATGACGGGGACCTCGGCGCTTAGTCATCTCGTGACCAAGACTTCAATAGATCAACATGATGCATATGCATGAATGTCTGAATGACGCGTTCTAGCACTTCACGGAAAGATAACAACATCCTCTACAACTTTGTAGGAGAAGTCCAGATCTGAATCCCTACGAAAGTACCCCAAAACGACCGCCTAACACATTCTGTCCAGGCAGTCCAGAATACCGATATTGTAACAACTAATAAAAATGCATCCAATTGGGGACAACGGGGGTTACCCTTGACAAACCGATGTAGATTATGATGAACACCACGCAATCTCCTTCCCCTTCCGTTTCCCTTTTTCCCTTCCTCTCCTCCTTCTTCCGGATCAAAAACGTCTCGCTGCGATTGATCCCTTCCTCCGCTCGAAAGGCAGCAAAGGGGATATTTTTCACCGGTAGCAGGGGCTTCAATGGAGGAGGGGGAAGGAGGAGGGGCTGCTGGAGGCGCAGGGCAGGGAGGGGTGCGGCCGGGGGGAAGAAAGGAGGGATGAATAGGGGTGGAGGCTAGGGTTTGGGGGGAGGGGCGCCTCCCCCCTTTTTGGCCGGCCTCCACTTGGGCCAAGGCCCAGGCCCAGGTTGCCAGGATTTTTCAGAAATCCCCCTCTAAAAATCATTGTTTAATTATTTTCTATAAGGTCCCTCACTCCAATTAATCAATTAACTCTCGAATCGCTTTTGGGGTATTACATACAACTACTTTGGCCATAACTTCTCGACCGCATCTCCGGTAGTACCACTCACACAGAGTCGGTACTACCGGTCTTTGATCACACAGGTCTTTCGAGCACCAATTGGTATGGTAACTCTGACTACCAACCAGCTACTGTAGCTCTGACTACTGACCGGTACTGTAGCTTACGACTACCAACCAGTTATTGTAGATTCAACTACTACGCAGCTCAATTAATGACTGCGACTGCTATGACCAATTCACTGTAGTTACGACCGGTTCACTATAGCTACAACTACTAAGCAGCTTGACTCATGACTCCAACTGCCATGACAGGTTCATTGTAGCTACAACTGGTTCACTGTAGCTTACAATCACTGTATCACTCGAACATACCGACTGCTACAGTACTTGAACACACCGACTACACAATAGTCGAACACACTGAATACTCGACACACGACTACACAGTAGTTAAAACACGAGTACTACACATGACTACATAGTACTCAACATACGAGTACTACACACGACTATATAGTACTCAACACACGGTACTCGACACAAGACTACACAACAACAACAAGATTAGTTCTAACAATCAACCCCCTAATCTTGTTATCTGAGAGACCATGTGGAGGTGTCTCCATGTTTGTGATGAGTAATTGACTCGTGTTCTGAAAGTTTGAGTTTGGTTTGGTTGGTTCGCGCCAAGTCGGTCTATGGCGTAGTCTGGTTCGGTTGGACCTGGTCGAACGCGGTCGGAGGTGTTTAGGACGCTGGTTCTTTTTCTCGATCAGTCGTTCGGGCTATTTTGTGTATGAGTATGCTTTATTGATGCTAATGTTGTTTATGCTATTTCGAGCGGTGCTATGTGACGGTTTGCTTGTTTGTGTTGCTGCAGGACTTCGGAGCTAGGACATGGTGAGGCGTGGGAGGACCGGAACTAGGCACAGGAGGTGTTGAGGTCCAGACGGTTGGAGACGCCGGAGATGATCGAGGCTGTTGAGGTGGTTGTGAGCCGGGAGACAAGGAACCAGAGCTGGGGCTGTCGGAGGTGGACACGACGGGCAGCGGTGAGGTGGACCGAGAGACTAGGCTCAGGAGGAGCTGAGGTCTAGACGGTCAGGATGCTGGGTGCGGTCGTGTATAGCGGAGCGAACCAGGACTAGACTCAGGGAGGAATCGAGGTACAGACGGTCAGGGTGCTAGTTGCGGGAAGCTTCCGGGAAGGTGCTTGAGGGGCAATTTGGAGAATTGACTCAAGCCTGAGTGGAGTGGCTGGTTCCCTCCATTTCTTGTGTTGTGAGAGAGTTTGACTTTTTGCCTCATATGTGGGAGAGGTTGGAAGTGAGGTTTGGCCTGCACTTCTTGAATTTCTTCTTTGAGGAGGTGAGCTCCTCTATTTAGTGGAGATGAGTCCTGGAGGGAGAGGGCAAGTATTCTGAATGCAAGAGCTCAAGGCATTGTAGTGCTCTGGTGTGTGTTCTATGTGTGAGTTCACCTCAGGTTGTGAACCATGTAGTGAGATGAGATGGTTGTAAGACATCCAATGTAATCATTCCTCTCAATGCAATCATTCATGTCTTCTCCTCAATTCTTGAGCTGGTTTTTATGTGTTGAGATGATTCTGTTCTTCTCTGTGATTTGAGTTTGAGCTGAATTTTTGCTTGAGTTGCTACATCTTTTAGCTCTGTATGGGAACTAATCTCAAGACCATTTGGTCAGCTTTTCCCAAGAGCAAAAGAACTCAAGTGCAGATTTCTTCCAAGAACTTGCCTATCTCAAAACTTCCTCTGTTTTGCCCTCTCTAGGGTTTGAAGGCAGAGCAGTATGGTTTCTTGGATATTCAGTGGAATGTTGCTCTAGAGCTGTGATTTCTAGTTGTGAGACCTTCTCTTGCTGAAATGCAAAGTTTCATGTTCAATAGACATGAGAATATCTAGATGTTCAGCTTTTGGTCTCATCTCTCTGGCTATTTTTCAATTCTAGGTTAGATTTCAATTCCTTGCTCTTTGTCTGCAATTACTCCTTCCTTGAGGGTGTTTTGCTATTTGATTTGAAGTTCAGACAAGCTGATCTGAGAAGCACAGCATATGTCCATCCATTTCTCAGCATTATCCTCCTCTCCTATATTCCCTGTTTTATTTGTCAGCCTACGCGGTTTTCTGCTGCTGTTGCTCTCTCGCTAGAGGTGTGCCTGGTCAGACCGCACTTTAAGTGGCGGTCAGACCGCTAACCCTAGCGGTCAGACCGGTTGGGCACGGCGGTCTGACCGGGAGAGGCCGAGCAGTCTGACCGGCTGAGGCTATGCGGTCAAATCGGCCTATGACCTCCGGTCAGACCGGCCCCCAGCTTTTGGCTCTGGTTTGCTCTATTGCTCTGTGTCTCTTTTCCTTGCATGGTCTGTGTTGATTTCCAGTAGGGCATGAATCCTCATTCTTCATAGCTTTTGTAGCTATCGGAGAAGAGATTTTGAGTGGATACTTTGGGGGCAATTTTTGAAGGCACCATTCACCCCCCACCCCCCTCTGTTGCTATTTTCGATCCTACATTATCACTCTTCGATGCTTTCAAATGCACTGTCTTACCACACGCAGAAGCCTTCTCTTCTTGCCACGCTCAGCAGCATCTTGCCGCACGCAGTAGCCTTCTTACGTGACTCATGCACCTTTGTCGGTCTCCCACCAACACATTTGACACCGACACTACCTTGCCACATACAGCAACATCTTGCCTTGACGGTTGTTGATGTCAAGCACCAACTCTCTTGTGATGATGGCTACGACCACCATCATTAGCCTCATGATGACCCTCCTCATGGTGTGTCCACACCGGTGACGTTCATTGCCCTTCGCCACTAACATCACCACTACACACGTCGCGTGTGATGCCAGTACACAACCGGTCTCGCTGTGGCCACATAGACCCCTGTCATTGTGTTCCTAGGTGCTCAGTGCTGCGGCCAACTCGTCGCCAGTGCCCTGTGCACCTCCGCCTGATGCACGCTGCTGTGTGCACCATCACGCTAACCCAACGCACATCACCATACGCTAACCCCTCGCCTTAGCCCCTCAGACCTTGAGACTCTGATACCAAGTGTTGGAGCTGAACTCATCAACTCCGATTGCTACTCTCCAGGAGAAAACACATACACGCTTTTTCCCTTGGAACGACACGCACACGAGTAGGGAGGATGAATGAGCACAGGAGAGACTTCTTTTGTGGTGACGCACGCCTTTTCTTCTTTTTTGTTATTCACTCGTGTCTCCTCAAATTGCTCAACAGATTATATAGCTTAAATAAGCCTCACGCACACATGGTCACTTGACCTGTACACACACCCAATGGGGGGCGACTGGAGCTTTTTTTTGTAAAAAATTTTCCCACGGGTATATTTCTGTATTTTCGAATAAAAAATAGATTATTCGTACCAAAAATACCTTGCTAGATCATCTCATAACCTACATACTCAAATTATTTTGGATTTTTTCATGATTATTTTCGTAGTGTTTTGAGGTGAGATGTACGAATATGCTGAAAGGCCTTGTACTTATCATTGCATTACATTTATTTCCTTTTCTCATGCGTTTATGCGGTTTTGATGCTTTCCCTTTTTTTTGTTGGATTCTTCTAGAACATTAATTTCACTAAAATGGAAACTTACAGTGGAAGATGTACTGTCAATCTGCTCTGTATATAGTCATAAAAATGAATTTTGGTCATCATGTGTAATCTAGAGTTGTTGAACAATGTCATGTGTAATCTAGAGTTGTTGAACAATGTGGTGAATGGACAATTTTTATAATATTGTTAATTTCCTCCTTCATTTTGCTATGTTATTGTCATTCCTAACAAATCATGTTCCAACATATGGTTTATCAAATGTGTGAGCGACCTTTGTTGTTTCTTCTTGGTTACTTCATTTCTTGCTTGATTATGACCTTCGGTTTTAGTATCCTGCATCCTGAAAGGTCATTTTTGAACCATAACTTTTCCATTTTATTGCTCATGTAATCATCGATGGTCCTTGTCACTTGATTCCTTAGCTATTTCTTTCATTTTTTAGAACCATGCTAGAAGATGCACAAGTGAAAATTATATCTGTGGGCATAAGAAAACTTCGATACATAAGCATCGGCATTTAGGACGTAGCTTGCAAATTACAACTCCTTCAAACACATAATTCAATTAGTTAAAGTCAGCAAACTTGACGCTACATCACTACAAAATATCCAAATATGGTTTTCCGTTGTAACGCATGAGTACTTAACTAGTATATTGTAACACTCCTAAATTTGCAGTGTTTCTTGACGGTTATTTGTGAATTGGCTACGGTTGTTACATTCCTTTAGCATTTTTGTCATACAGCTTATGGTATTTCTAGCATAATTCGAATTAGCGACAAAACATTGCAAACATAGTGATAGCCAACGAGACGATGGACACTTAACTATTACAAAGGAATACTACCGTTATCTGTTGAGTTAAAAACTGTCTTGAAATGTTCCAAATTTAGTGGCGTCAGGAGGAAATTTAGAAACAAAATATAAATTCTCAACAACACGTACACAAAATCGATCTTGTGAATGCCCGTTCTAACCAAAATACGTGGCAGGAAAAATTCTCAACAATTCACAAGCCCTGCTTGCTAGCCACTTAGCTAGCAGAGAGGACTGTGGAAACACGTACGACGCAAGGAGTGGAAAAGCGTACAGTACAGAGGTCGTTTTCCATCGGCCGGGAAGCAGGCGCAAACCGGTGTGCCGCGCCGGTTGTTTCGACCCGACGGGGATGGGAGAGATCTCGCGCGCGACGCACGGAGAATCGCACGTCTGCTCTGCCGAAAAGACCGAGAAAAAGTCATCAACGGGGTGCGAGTGATTAGGCGTGTCGCTGGTCCAGGCGACCGGTGCGTTTATAGGGTTCGGTGCAATCTGGGAGACTTGAGCATCGGCGTGTGCAACTTTAATAGCTTGATTTGGCCAAGTAAACTAAACTTTGTTGAGTGGTGGAAAATATGAATATTGATAGGCCGTTTTAAAAGAAATTATCCTAATAAATTATTCTTAAAAGGAGACGGAAAGAGCCATCTCGTTTATTTATTTAAAAATGATAAATTATAAGAAAAGAAAAAAATACAGTTTCCTGCTTTCCATATCGATCAAGAACTGACGGATCCACGAGCGTGCGTCGGAGATAAGAGAGACTAGCCAAGCTAGTCACCTAGCTTGAATTGTTTGTGGCGTGTGATGTTAGTGTTTGGAATCTTGGTAGCACTTTGTTTTGATTTGATACCAGTTAGGAGGAGAATTATATAGGAGTATGTGGCACAATGCATGCCACGAGGTAGGGGCGAAGCCAAGGGGGAGGCTTAGTAAGGCTCGAGCCTCACCTCCCCCCGGCGGCGGACACCCCCCTTCCCCACAAGCCCCGGCGACGGCTTTAAGCCCAACAAGCAACAAAAAAAACGTAAACTTCAAGTGGCAGCCCGTAAAGAGGCCCAGCAAACTATCTTATTGGCCCACCAAGGCACCAAAACATCCACTTCACAAACATTTCCCAGGCGGCGGCAGACCAGAGCCCAGACGAGACACACAAATTCACAAGACACAGTCACAAATCCAGATCTGGCGGCGCCGCGGCCACCCGGTGGGAGGAGTCGGAGCGGGGCGACGAGGGGGCCGAGCCGGGGCGGGGGGAGCCAGACCGGGGCATCGAGGGTCGAGGCGCCGCCGGCGAGTAAGGCGAGAGGGGAGGAGCCGAGGAGAGGAGCAAGGCGAGGCGGCGGAGGAGCCGAGGAGAGGCGGACTCCAAGCGAGGCGAGGAGGCGGAGCCGTGGAGGAGCGAGCCAGCGAGGCGAGGCGGCGGCCGGCGAGCGACATCTGAGAAGCAGTGGCGAAGAGAGCCGAGCCGAGCTGCGGGGGAAATGGGGAATAAAGGAGCTGCGCTGGCGCTGCTGCGGGCGAACCGAAGTTAATAAGGGAGTCGGGCCTCGGGCAAGTGCGGCCGGTCGGGGCGTCGGGCGGATGAATTGATTGCCAACGAGTGTCCACGCAGCAGCACTGTCCAGTACTCGATTGTGCATTTGTGTGAACAGAGAATTGTGACATTGGGTATTTGAGGATAGGGCCGGCCGACTCACTGCTTTAAGGTAATTTTCTGTACTTTTTTTATCAATTTAGTATTTTAGAGTTTAGATTTTAGACTAACAATTTTCTATTATATAACTAATTTTTATATATTTTATACACAGGTGATTTTTTTCTACTCCGTACTCATAGCAGAATAATTATATATTATTGGGTATGCGCTTTCTATTATCAAGGTACGTACTTTGTATTTCTCTGTTTTTCGTTGTTTATCTTCAAAACTCCAACTGTATAATTTCTGTACGAATTTGAAATTCTATAAGAGTATAAGACTATATTTGTGTTAACTTAGTTTAATCCGACAAATACTTCAGCCCCCCTCAATTTTAATCCTGGCTTTGCCACTGCCACGAGGTATACACTAGACCATCTAGTGTTGTGCGATTTTTTTTGCTAAAATGGCAATTTTTAGAGTATAAGTAGTAAAAATGATACATTCGTAGCCGTAATTGCCAACATGGCGCTCCTCACTTTATGGTCACGGTGTCGATTAGCCTGGAACCGACATGTGGTGGAATGCCGCACGGTCAGCCTTGTATCGACACATGGCGGTTACCGTGCGATATTAACCCTAGCCCGACACGTGGCATAGTGCCGCACGGTAACCGCATGGCATTAGCATGCCACGTGTCAGGCCTGGCTAATGCTGTGCGATTACTGTGCGGCACTCCGTCACATGTTTTTCCGAGGTTAATACCACATGATAACCATACAGTGAAAGTACTATTTTTACAAATTTCATACAACAGATGCTATTTTTGCTAATTCTATCTCAAATACAGCCATTTCGACTAAAAACTCATGCTGTGCCGCATGTTATACTTTTTTTAGATAAAGGATATAAAATCCGGCCTCTATATCCACGGGGGATATATGCAGCCAACGGTTACACGAGCTCTTAGGCTCAAAGCCTCATAACTGAGGAGCATACAACAACAAGAAAGAGAGCTTAAGGACTATGAAAAAAAGCTAGAAAGACCACGCTTCAGAACTTCTTCTCCGTCCTTGCTTTCAACCAAGACCCTATCCTTCACCGACTGCGCCATCCAAACTTCGGTCTACTTTGTGCGAAGAAGGACCTCCTAGGCGACGCCTCCAACGAGACGACCAGAATCGCCAACGCCGCCCGCCTCACCGAGGCAAGGTTTTCACCTGGAGATCAGAGCACATGAGAGCTGTGGAGTGCCAAGACAACACCTCCAGGAAGGAAAATGGCGCCCGAAGGCGTCATCGTTGTCGGGACCGGTAAGAACACCGGCAAGGCTTTCGCCAGCACCTCCACAGCACCCCACGTACTACCCACACGCAAAAAAGACCTCCACCAACACTCCGGAGTTCTGCACACCTCAAGGCCATGACATAGCCACCCTTGAACTCCACGAAGAACCGCTTTCTGCAATGTCCGACTCTGAAGAAACCACTAAGCGACGCCTATAGAGGACTATCTGCTGCCACGCCGGACACCAAGCGCCATTGCCATCTTAGCCTTCACCGGTCGCCGCGGGATGCCTTAGGCACCCAGCAGCCAAACCGCCTGCCGCACGACAGGACCACAAGCCAACCACTACCGCCAGCCGCAGCAACTGGCCTCCATCCAGACCCATGCTAGGCTCCGGCGACCAGCACCGCCGCTGGCCCCGCGCTCTACCATATCCAAGCGCCAGCATGCCGGAGCCGCATGCCGTTGGCCGGCAACCTCGGCGTGGACGAGGCTGACCGCCACCAGGCCGGGCTGCAGCACGCCGCCACACCTCCTTGACGTCGCTTCACACGGGCGACAACGCCGCCCCCACGCATGTACGCACGAGAGACGGTGACGGCGGTGGAACAAAAGAGCGACTCCCAGCGGCCAGTCCTCCGATGGAAGGTGACGCCCCTGCACTGCGAGCTCCGCGACCTCGAGCCTCGCCGGCTCTTCTTCCCGCAGCACGGACGCCCAACAGGGCGCTTCCTCCGCCGGTGACCTCCACAGGGGCCCGGTCGCCTCTGGCGGCACGCACCAGCGGCGGCAAGGCGAAGGGGAGAGGTAAGGGGGGAGACGGCGCTGGAGCGCTGGGGAGAGAAAGGGTCGCCTACTCGTCTCCGGCCCCGGCCGCCGCTTACGCCGCGTTGCCTCCGCCGGCGACCTCCACAGACCAGGCGAGAGAGCCCCGCCGCCGCCTTCCTAGCACCTGCACAAGCCTTCGGCGGCGTGCTCCAGCGGCGGCAAGGCGAATGGAAGAGGTAGGGAGGGGAGACGGCGCTGGAGAGGAAGGGTCCGGTCCGTACATGCTCGCGTGTTATACGATCTACGTAGGGTAGTTGGATTATCTTGGGCCTGTCAAAACGATGGTAAAAGTATATGCTCCCTCCGTGACCAATTCCCCGTTCCTTCCCAATAAACAAAGTTTCAATGTTCCCTGTTCCCTCGGAACTATATTATTAAGGCGCTAGGTGGGTACACAGCAATTTTAGGAGAGATAATTCAATATTATAATAGTTAGAAAGAATAAATTCATACGTTCTAAAAACGACCTAACCCATACTTGCGGATGTGCCACCCCACTGCACCCGTGCGCTGCCGTGCAAACCGCCACATTTGTTGCTTCTGGCTCGATATACCTAGCGCTCGTCATGGACGCACATATCTAAACTAATAAAGCACCAGTTCAAATTATTTTACATCCACCCAACAATTACCTGCTCCACAGTCATGACCTTAACTACGTCCACACCACAATATGCACCCATAATTACACCATCGTAAAAACGTCCGCACCAGATTAACTCTCCTCCATTCTCTCTCTTTACCCAACCATTTCTGCAGTACCCCTCCACCCGAGCGACCTGCGCTGCCCCCTCCCTCCGCCTCCCCCGCGCCTCCTCCGCTCCCTCCGCCTCCCCCGCGCCTCCCCCTCCTCCCCTGCGCCTCCTCCGCTCCCTCCGCCCCCCCCCCCACGCCTCCCCCGCGCCTCCCCCTCCTCCCCCGCGCCTCCCCTCCCTCCGCCTCCCCCCATCCTCCCCCGCGCCTCCCCTCCCTCCGCCTCCCCCCATCCTCCACCGCGCCTCCCCTCCCTCCCACCGGCGGCTATGGTGGAGCCCCCAGCCGGATCGCCGCAGAAGGAGTCGGCCCTGACCGTCGCGAAGCTCCTCTCGGGCGAGGACCCCGCGGCGACGGAGGGGAAGCCAGCAGCCGACAAGGTAGCGCCTGCGGTGGTCACCCTGTCGGTCGCCGCCGCCGGCGGGGGCGGAGGCGGCGTGGGATCCAAGAGATGGCTATTCGGCGGCGTGGGATCCAAGGGTTTAGGGCTTCGGCCGCCGTGTTCTGCTTGGTCTCGCTCTCTGTCATGGCCGCGCCTACCCCGAGGTCTCCCCAACGCCGAAGATGGGAAACCTCCTCTTCCTCAACTCCCCAATGTCGCAGACGACGGACGACGAGGTGCTCATCATGGATGGCGTGCTCGTGGCCGACGGCTCCGCCTCCACTCCCAGGCTACCCACCTCCTTCACCGACCTCGGCTTCGTCTCCACCGGCTCCCCCGGTTCCGGCGGCAGCGGTCGCTACGGCCCCAATCGCCAGGTAATTGATTCACTTCTCACGTTGTCATTGGCTTGTGTGGGAGCCACGTTTGCCATTGGCTTGTGCTGGGAAGAGTTCGTGATGTATTTTTTGAAACCAGAGTTCGTGATGTGTTGCCGTGGGATAGTAGGATACCGTCGGTTAATGCTATTGTTTCATGATAGAAGTTGATGAATTTGAAAAACGAAGTAAAATCGTGACTGTATTAGCTAATGGCGATTGTTCACCAGATAGTAAGTTCATAGTTTTCTTAGCTGTAAAAAATTAAATTCATGTTGTGTGTATTCGCGAATTTTATGCTTTTGTCCTGAAGCTACAAATACGAAAAGGGAAAAAAAGTGTAGTATAAGTTTGGTGATTTCAAGTTGTACAAGTAGGAAAAGAAAGCCAATTCTATTGTTATATAGTTAGTTACCTTCTATATGCATTCGGGTGGTTTAAACTTTCTTGTAGCTTAAGGCCTTCTATGAGTTCATCAAGACAACGACTCAGAAATAGTCTATAAGCTTGCATGTTTTCCTAACTAGGAAGCATGTTATGTAGTTTCTGACGATTTTTCTTACAAAGAAGGGCGGCAGTGAGTTTTTGTATTTCAAAGTAGTTACCACTTACCACTGTCTGCGATGCCATTGTGTACTATGTCCTATCAATGGTGGGTAGACAAGCTGCCCGTATTTATCAATCAGGAAGCGTAAAAGAAGGGGAGAGTTTTTCTGTTTAGAAAAAAAGGAGGACGAAACTTGTGGACAGCTTAAAGGGAGGGGAAGTTTTCTCACCCTTGTCAAATTCGGACTCTGGAATTCGTAATATTAAATCATGCTTATGAAGGAACCAATCGCGGGAAGTAGAATTGTTGAGGGGGGCTAGAATGGGGCTGCCCACGGATCTGCATAAACTGACGAGTTGTTTCTCTTTTGCCCTTGATTCTGCAGTTTGCCCATGGGAGGGAGGAGTCTCGTGTGGTGCAAGCCATGAATCCAAGATTTTCCGAGGTAAATATTGCTTGCAGCATTAGCTTTAATTCATCAGGATTTTCGATCAGATCCTAAATGATCTCCTGCATGATTTCAAAAGTACATGTTCATTGTTTAACCCTGGATTTACAAGTTATTTCGGCATTTCTGAACTTATCAGAAGATATTTTTGTGTCATTCTCTCTCTCTCTCTCTCTGTGTGTCTCTCTAAGTAATTCGAAATTTCAAGATCAAACACAGTTGCTTGTAGATTTCTTTCAGAAGATTCCTCCATTGTTCAAGAAATAGTAAGAAAAATTTAAGTTCTTGTTTGGGATCATTTCTCTTTTGTTTTTTTGGCTTTGGTGTTAACCCAACTTCGCATGAAGCCAATTTACAAAATCCTGACAATGCATATAGCACGATCCTTTCTGAAGTAAACTATAGGGATTTGTTACCAGGCACTATTTCTAAAAACGACAGCAACCGGTAACCTTACTCATATATTAAAAATACATTAAGCAGGACTGTATGCATGCCACTTCAAATTGAACCATTCCGACATCAAATGGTTTATTTCAGAATATTGAGAAAAAGAGTGAACGAAGAGCGATTTTCTATCTCTACCCCTCTATAATACACCAAAATTTGGAATTCTTTTACTTGACCTTAAATTAAATGTCCGGGGAGTAGTTCGTGAACGCGTTAGCGCCGGCGCCGGATCCTGTTGTATGAAAACAAATTCTACTAACTAAAGAAGCATATGATGCATTTTATGCATCTCGATTGTGTAAATCTTGGATGTAATCTACTTGTTTTATGTGTGGAACGGTTTACATAGTAAAGTCCATGAAAACCTTATTCTGAATGAGGATTGTTTATAGACTTACATGTTGTCATACAAAGGTATCTACTGGTTAGCACCTACAACCAGATTGACATATGCTGAAAGAATATATGCCTTTATTTATACATTTTTAATGTTTGTATTGGAGTATATGTGGATCATATGATAGTCAGTTTTGCTTTTTTTAGGCAAAGTTCCTGAACAGTAGTGTCTCAAATCGGTTCCTTTGTGGAAGTTAACTACCCGTTCTGAATTGACTCATTCATGCAATGTGCCTACACCTGGAGTGCTTTTGATCTTTCTTGAGAGATATCCAGATAAATAACATCTACGAAGTAGGCTGATATTGATACCCAAATACCTATAATGTTTGGGCTGATGCCCCATCCTTTTCTTGGGTATGTGTACAGGGTCTTCTGGTCGCGGCAGACCTTGTCTAACTCGCCTTAAGATATTAACGGAGCATGAGTTTATGTATATTTGCTTCATCAAAGTATGCTTTTCTGTATTATGTATCCCATTGAAGACTAATAATATATTTTGTCGAACTTTGAGGTTGTATCTCCAGAAAGCTCATGAAATCCTGTTAACATAGATGTCCTTTTCTAATGCATTTTTTGGTGAATTAGCTCACATGATTAGTTATGCAATTACCTGTGGGCGTTTGCTATTATTGTTCTCTTAATTAGCAAGTATTGTTTTAAGATGATATTGTACGTTACACTTATTTTATTCATTATTGTTTCTATTTATTATTCTGTGAACCTTAAATTAAAAAAGCAATGACTTGTTACAAGTCCATTGATTCACATAGGTAAGTTGGACAGAGTAATCCATTGTTTCTCACTACATCATGATTTTCATCTGATATCATGATTTGTTGACTTCTAAATGTAGAAGTTAGGACTCCAAAAGTTAGTCATAACTAATTGGCAAGCAAGTTATTTTGTTCAAAACGAGTAGGTTCATTTTTCGCGTTCAACAGTCAACTGGTCA
This sequence comes from Dendrocalamus latiflorus, assembly GCA_017311315.1. Classification (NCBI taxonomy): domain Eukaryota; kingdom Viridiplantae; phylum Streptophyta; class Magnoliopsida; order Poales; family Poaceae; genus Dendrocalamus; species Dendrocalamus latiflorus. Next base: position 15,167,016 of record CM029661.1, read on the forward strand.
ACTGGATGACTGCAATCTTGGTGGCGTATTAGGAAGGTCGTTTTGTCTCATGTTTCTCACCATACTGTTTACCATACGTATTGACTGGCTTATATAACTTAGGACCTGGAAAGTAGGCAGAGTACCATCATTAGTCATTGATGCCATTGTTTTGTTCGAATGCAATGTGGGAACGCTGGGGACTTTTTGGTGACGGAACCGGTGAAGGATTTGTGCTCAGTTTTTTTTTGTTGGTTTTAGCATTTCATTCAAATGCTTTCGATATGCTTATAGATTTCATGGAACCAGTGGCCTAGATGAGACATCATTGTTATATGACATGAAATGATAACAAACAAGAAGAGATGTTAGTAAAAATCAGCAAGCTATGTATTGTTTCTTATGAGGCTTAGGAAGATCCTTGTAGTTGATATCTCAATGCTGAAAATCCACACTAACATTTTCTGGAAATGCTTGAAAATATTTTCCTTAAAGTGACATTATATTTCATTTTCTGACCGTGCTACTATACAGAAAAATGGTGACAGGACTTCGACGAGTTTCATGGGAAAGGGTCGATGTTAGCTTCCATAATACCAGACAGAGATTCGCAGCACACAGCATTATTCAGATTTCTTTTCTGCCTTCTTCCTATTGTTAAAACGTGTGCTCTTGCATCGTGAATTTTACGATGAAGCACTCTCTTAAATTTTCTGGTTCTTACTGCAGGTCAAGTACGCATCTATGAATGAAGGTGCCGATGTCATACTGCACATAATAGATGACTTCCAAGTCTGAGAGTTTTGCAGCGTATAGTTTTCCGGAACACGCACTCCATGGCTTACTGATCCGGAACGCGTCTGCATGGCAACATGAACCTACAGAGTGCAGAGGCTGTTCTGCTTATAGAAAAATTAGATTGAGCTCATCCCTTGTGTTGTTTAATGTTGTATAACAATGTCTTAAAACTGTATTTAAAGAGTGCCATGGAAAAATAATATAATGAAGTGTACATTCATTATTACAGAAAATTGCCCCATCATGCCCAGGGTCTGCGATTTTTTCTCCTGAAACTTGATGCGAACACAGCACCTCCAAAGTTAAATCGCTTTTCGGCTGAGATTGCGGCCCCGTTTTTTTGGCCCATGTTTCTCTCTGGGAGTTGAAACAAACAAAATGACTTCTTCAAATGGTTTTTTAAAACTGTTTTTTTCAACGGCTTTCTAAGTCCGTCAACGTGTACGTTGTCTGTGTTAATATTTTGTCATCTGTTATCGTCTCAAAAAGTATAACAAATAACCATCGACTACGGTTAAAAAAACAGGACCTGTGCCCCGCGCCGCCGCCTCCTCCACTGCGCCGCCGCTCCCCCATCTCCGACTCTCCCCCGTGCCTCCCCTCCGCTCCCCCATCCTCCACCGCGCCGCCGCTCACCCATCTCCGTCTCTCCCCCGTGCCTCCGCGCCACCACCACCACAACTACCACCACCACCACCAACACCTTCACCCTGTCCTTCTCCGCCGCCGCCAACCCTCCCCCTTCCTCCCCGGCCAACCACACCGCCCTGGACGCGGCCGCGGCAGCGACGACGGGGACGTCCGGGCACACGCAGAGCCACGTCGTTGTGGGGCGGCACGGGATACGGATCAGGCCGTGGCCGCACCCGAACCCGGTGGAGGTGATGCAGGCCCACCGGATCATGGAGCGGGTGCAGGAGGAGCAGCGCTGGTGGTACGGCGTCAAGGAGCCGCGCCAGATTCTGGTCGTGACGCCGACCTACTCCCACGCGTTCCAGGCGCTCCACCTCACCGGCCTGCTCCACTCCCTCCGCAATGTGCCCTACCCGCTCACCTGGATGGTCGTCGAGGCAGGCGGGGTCACCAACGCCACCGCGTCCCTCCTTGCACGCTCCGGCCTCACCTTCGTCCACATCCCCTTCCCGGACCGCATGCCCCACGACTGGGCCGATTATAATGTTCTGTACACACTCTGTCCAATACTTTAAACACCTCATGAAACCGCAGTCTTAAGTCATAGAAAATCTCTTCTAGGCCATGGTGTGTCAGATACTTAACACTAAACACATCACCTTCCCTGTAAGACTGAATGCCGATGACCAAACTCCAATCACATTACTTCTCATTGGTGATTGCCTAATTTCTGTGCTTTGGTTCTTGCGTTAAGTTTTTTGGTTGAGTTAGCTTTGGTGATTGCCTAATTTCTGTGCTTGCTTGCATTGCAGGAGCTGACCTTGTCGCAGGGGGAGTTGCTGGACAGGATCCAGAAGCTCAAACTGGTATGGATTGTCCAACAAAATACAGATTAGGGCTCGTGTGTGAACCATGAGCCGTTTGGAAATAGAATTGGATCTGGGAAATTTGTTGGCTTGATGATCTGATGCATGAGCATGGCTGCGTGGGTGGAACTCTGTTTCAGGAGGTGCAAAACTGGCGCTCCAATCTCGAGACACAGGTCAACACGTGCCAGAATGTGAGTACTGATCCTTCTCTCTTCTCACTTCTCACTATTACCCCAATTGTGTCACACATTCTCCTGCAGCTAGATAAAATGGAAGCATCAGATGCTGTTTAGTATAATTATACTCCAGCTTCAAACTTTTAGTCTACACTCACGTCATTGCAATTCTGTTGTGCACTGTCCATAACTGTAGGTTATATTGTTTTGCAACAGATCTAGAGCGTGGTCCATGAGTTTTTCTATCAGATTTTCTTTTAGCTGTAGGCTTGTACGTCAACATTTTTTTGCTTCTGATGAGGAACGATCTGACAGAATAAACTTAGCATCTTCAGTAGCGACACATGCTTATCTTAGATGTGTAAAATTTGCTAATGATGCAACCTGGAGAGAATTGTTGTTGGCAATTGATTTGCTGTGCCATGAAATGTTGAGAATCCATGAGTGTTTGCATCCCTCTCTTACAAATCAAACGCTGTTTAGTATATTTCTACTCCAGCTTCAATTAGTTCAAACTTCGAACTTTTAGTCTCCACTCACATCATTGCAATGCTGTTGTGCACTGTCCATGTCAAAACAGATAGTGCCCCTGCATCATCACAACTCTGTTGGCTTATGCATTGCTTCTTTTCGGTGAATACGCGTGCACGAATGCGTGTATTGTGCCGGGATGTGAATGGGCGCATAGAATTGAGATTATGCGACGGAGTTTTGGATTTTTGGTTGGAATTCTACTTGATGTTTATCAACTCAACTAGCCTTGAAATGCCTGCGATTATAACTCAACCAAACTTGATATTTTACTTTTGGTGCTTATGGTTAGTTAGCTATTTTACTTTTGTTTTTCATTTAGGATTGGATCAAAGAGAGCAAGGCAGGATACAAACAGTCAGATTTGGCTGCTCAATGCACCCACAGGTTTGTTTTCTTTTGTTAAAAGCAAGCTAAGAGTTAGTTTATTGTGTTATATAAATACATTACAATACAAATTAAGGTAGTGTTTAATATTTTGTTTAGTAGAGTTTACAAATTGGAAGCTATTAGATCCTTATATCTTGACATGATCTATGGCATTGCCATCAATGTTTTGCAGTTTGTTAATGATCTGCATGCGTTGATTAGTCCTCCTGTCAAAGGAACTCCACTTCCACTGATCTTGCTTGGAAAGGTATGCTGAAGCTGGTAGTGGGAAGTCAATCAGCTGAAGATAGGTTTCTAATTTTCTAATTTTGCTTTATGTCCTCCTCAGTCAAACAATGCACTGCTATCAATTTTCCTCTTTCTGGACCAAATTGTGTGGGCTGGAAGGACAGGAATATACAAGGTTTGCTTTTTTTTCTTCTTCACAACATCATATACTGGAAAAAAATACATTAGAGTGTTGCCCTACTGTCTCCGCTAAAATGAAAATCATACAATAAAATGAACTAATTACATGATGACAAACTATATATGGATAATATTCCAATTGTTTATACAGAACAAGGAGCGAGCAGAGTTCCTCAGCAGGATAGCATTTTATTGCTTCCTAGGCTCTAATACCTGTACTACCATTATTGAGGTATGATGTTTTTGTCTTAGCCATCTGGAAGCTACTCTGTTCTGGTGTCTATATGGTTTTGTACATATTTATCTTTTTTTACTATGAGGAAATAACATTGGATTTCTGCTATATCCTAGCTAGCTGAGCTTCAGCGGTTATCCAAATCAATGAAGAAGTTAGAAAAGGAGCTTAAACACCAAGAGCTGTACAAGGTACTGTTTATGTGATTATAGGGTCTGTAATGCAACCGTTTCCCATATTTCTTTGATACATCCTACTATATTGATAATGCCAGAACGAGCAATATCGGATGAAACTACAGAAGTCCAACGAGAGGCTTCTCACGCTCATCAAATCGAGCCTTGACATAGTTGTTGCTGTGGGGCTACTGCAACTGGCCCCCAAAAAAATCACTCCTCGTGTGACAGGGGCGTTTGGATTTGCTAGCTCACTCATCGCTTGTTATCAGGTATCTCATGCTTCCATTCTTGTCATTTGTTTAGAGCCACCCAAAACCCGAAACTTGAATTTATTCTATTTATTTCCTTGACAGTTGCTTCCTGCCCCAGCCAAATCCAAGTGATCTACCTGCTACATTACACAGATACTTCCCAAAATCAACGTATCTCCTCATTCCTCAGCAGCTGCAAAGATTTTGAATGGTCACCTCTCCAAACGGAGTCACGGAGAGTTCATAAAAACCAGGCCTCACACCAATTGTAGGAGAGGCTTAATACATGCGCCGTCGATTTGGAACGATATCTGGGCTGTTATTCTTCACTAACTACGGATCCGGCGCCGGCGCTGACGCGTTCACGAACTACTCCCCGGACATATCAGTATCGACCAGCGTGGTCGTAGTACTGGTTTACGACCACGCTGGTCGTGGTCCAAGGTCCCAGGAAGTTTTACCACCAAGTTGGTTGTGGTCGAAAGCCAACAGGGCAATTTACGACCATTTAGTCGAAAGTTGGAAACCTGCCGGGAGAGTTACGCCCACTGCAGTTCATTCTGAGCCTGGTCGAAAGGGTTTACGATCACGTTGTCCGTGGTCGGAAGTTGTTACGGCCACATTGGCCGTGGTCGGAAGCTGCTAAACCGATTTACGACCACGTTGTGTCGTTTACGAATACTTTGGCGCTTACGGCCACGTTGGTATTTACGACCACGTTGGCCTTTATGACTACGGTGGCATTTTCGACCACTTTGGCGCTTACGACCACATTGTGTCATTTACGAATATTTTGGCGCTTACGGCCACGTTGGTATTTACGACCACGTTGGCCTTTACGACGAAAAGTGTTGTATGTGGTCGGGAAGGTATTTAAGAAACGCGATAAACGGTCGTAGTTTCTGTTAACCGATCGTATGGTCTCGCGAAGCGGTCGCAAGACCTGGGAATCGGTCGTAGGCTTTTGAGCATTGCGTGTTGGGTGGTTCTGACCGGTCACGTATTTATGTGACATTCATTTTGTGACAAAAATATTTGGTTATACAATATATGAGACGTGAATCTTAATGAATCTGATTGTTCATTTTATTTTTTACAAATTTTATCTGATTGTTCATTTTCTTAGTGAATACTTCTTTTTTGCAAGGCATTTTTCATTTTTTGCATCGAAAAGAATCATGATCTAAAAGTTTTTGTAACATGTTTTTGATTTTTTAATCCTCTGACTGAATTTTAGTTTTTTAAGTGACTAAATATGTTTAAATGTGGATAGATTACCAGACATGTTCCTTTTTCAACTGCTTCTCAGATTTGTTTTGTCTTGTTTAGATAGTTAACCAATTTTTATGGTCACTTGTGTAGTTCATCTAATTTCACAAAGCTAAGATCAATCTGCTTTTTGTGCAGTGGGACGATGTTTGTGCAATTTGTGATGATGGTGGTCGTGTAACCTGGTAGGTGTATTTATAATCAAGTTTGAGTAGCTTCATCTCCTTTATACATGTGCAGTTACTGTCACTAAATCACTATGTTGCCTTAATAATTGTATTCCATTGAAAATTTGAGTAACTCTACTGAGGTTTGCATACCTTACCATTTTCTCCCTCCCTCACTGACCGTGGAGCATTTATGTCCCTCCCTCTTGCTTTTCAATTATACTCATTACCTTTTCTTTGACATGTATACATATACAGATACCTTGTATACATATACGGAGACCTGCATTATGGTGATGTCTCTGATTTTCTATTTTGATGATCAATTATATCTAATCTAAACTAATAAACCACCAGTTAAAATTATCCTACATCCACCCAACAATTACCTGCTCCACAGTCATGACCTTAACTACATCCACACCACAATATGCACCCAGAAATACAACATCCTAAAAACGTGCGCACCAGATTAACTCTCCTCCATTCTCTCTCCTTACTCAACCATATCCGACGGTCATCCTTCAATGGATCTGCAGTACCCCTCCCGCGTCCCGCTCTCCTCTGCAGTCCTCCGCAGTCCCGCTACGCGTGGGCCTCCTAATACTGAAAACCGTCAATAGACATGGTCGAAAGGTGTTCGACCACACTAATACTGAAAACCGGTCACGTGATAAACGGTCGTAGCTTCTGTTAACCGGTCGTATGGTCTCTCGAAGCCGTCGCAAGACCTGGGAATCGGTCGTAGGCTTTTGAGCATTGCGTGTTGGGTGGTTCCGACCGGTCACGTATTTATGTGACATTCATTATGTGACAAAACTATTTGGTTATACAATATATGAGACGTGAATCTTAATGAATCTGATTGTTCGTTTTATACATGACCTGAACTTGCTGGTGATATACATGAGTGTTTTCCAGATTATATACATGGTGATATACAATTGCGTGAAACTTAAACTATGAAAAAAATCATCATTTGGTTGTTTTCATGTGCATCCCCGAAATGCCGCCGTGGCGTTAGCACGGGCACTATACTAGTAGATTCAAGGGTGAGAGTTTCAACTAATTCCAAAGAAAAAGTGTTTAACAAATCTTGAAGCAAATCTAAAATAACGTTTTTGTTGTTAAATAATTGATTTTAACTTTGTTTAAGAAATGCCGATGTGCTGCCAAATTTTAATTATGGAGAGGCAACGCTATGTAAATTAGCCGTACACGTGCAAGGTTGTGTTGGGTAAGGACACCGGAACAAATGGAAATCCAATTTTTGTTTTGTATATAATGTGGAGTGGCACCTTGTATCTGTGCTTGATTAACAGAGTTCAATTCTTAGCGACTTCGGGACGAGTGAGTTATTTATGGATTGTTGTTTGTTTTTGTTTAAAGACTACAATGCCCCTGACCTTTTTTGGTGACTTATTTATTCTTTTATGACATGTTTTTTTATTAGTTTGGACTTGCAAAACATTAGTAACATAAGAATTTGAATACATAAGTGGTAGAAAAGCTTAATTATTCAAATATCTATGATCATATGTTTGTACAAATATGCTCTTACAAACAAATTACTCTCTTCTAGCAAATAAAGCATTAGCAATATTATCACGGAAGGCATTCATGCCCCCCTCGTCATCTCCCAATTGACTTGAACCCACATGAGAGCAACAGTTTCAGAGTTCCTTTCAGAAATAAACTGAAAATATGTAACAACTTTGAAGCATTTCCGTGCAAACAAAAGAACATCCATAGAAATATTCACCCAAAATTTGTTTACGAGCTCTGACAGACTTCAGCCCAAAAACAACTTCCAGGGTCAACCCAAGAAAAAAAAACAGTATTTTTGCATCAAAAGTATTAAATCATTGGAGTTCCAGCATGGTAGACAATCTATTTTCCAACTGCTGCTATATGAATGGCTCACACAGCTATATTTAACATATGATTACCATTATTTGGATATGATTCGGAGTCTACATGATGCACACAATTTAATCAGACTGCAAGCATATGTCAGTCAGATGTCTTATTAAATTTTAAAGTGAACCATGTGATGAAACATAAGTACAAGGTACTCCAGCAATAAATCAGGTACTAAAAGGAGTGCAATCCAAACACCTCATTGCTCATCTTTCTGAGAGGTACATACTGCTCAGACAATTCAATGAAACAGACAAGAATAGCACAACTCAGCCAACCATACAGACTAGCACAATCTGACGAATACCAAACAGGACGTCACAAATGCTACTTCACAGATAAAATCCTCAGCCCGCACAAGTTTATACCGAAGCATAAAAAATTTATCAGCCATCCGATCAGTATACCGAGGCATAAAAAAAATTTTATCCATGTTCTTACGAACATACACATGCAAAAATGCTCAGAATTATCTAATACCAATACACAGGCAAGCATTTGGGCTTGTAATGCCAACTGGCCTATCAAATGTAGTAGTTCATAATCTTTGGACTAAAATTATCTTTGCTAACATATGTCTGCAATGTGTGTTTTACACAGATTCATACAACAATTTATTGGTCATCAGATCGAGCAAGTAGATTAACAGCTTCGTCTTCACATCTCAGCAAGTTGATCGAGCAAGTTTATTGGTCATCACATCTCAGCATGATTAACAGTTTCATCCAAGCTTTAGAGTACAATCAAGAAAAACCCTCTGCACATACCAAATCCCAGCACGCCACCCCTGAGGCCGGCGCCCCCGATGCCCAGCCCGCCGCCCCCGATGCCCACACCGAGGCCGCCGCCCACGCCTAGGTCGTCGCCCCCGAGGTTGCCGCCCATGCCCAGGCCGCCGGCCACGAGGCCTTCGACGCCGCCGCCAAGGCCGCCGCCCGCGACTCCGCGGGCTCTCCCGCCACCCCTGAGGCCGGCGCTGGCAGCGCCCGTGCCCAGCCCGCCGCCCCTGAGGCCGATGCCCACACCGAGGCCGCCGCCGACGCCTAGGTCGTCGCCCCCGAGGTCGCCGCCCATGCCCAGGCCGCCGCCCCCGAGGCCTTCGACGCCGGCGCCTAGGCCGCCGACCACGACGCCTCTGCCTCCCGCGACTCCGCGGCATCTCCCGGCACCACGTCCCCTCCCGACGCCGCCCCGGCCGGCGCCGCTTCGGCCAGCGCCGCCCCTCCCAGCGACTTCCTCGGCGACCCCGGGGTTTCGCGCAACGGAATCCCGGTAGGCAAGCGCACGGGCAAGTCCGCCCTCCACATCATCAAAATATTGGGGATCCATCTTGGGGAAGAGGAGAGGAAGGAGGCGCACGGGATGGAGAGAGAGGCGCTGGGAGGGGAGGCGTAGAGAGGCGCTGGGAGGGGAGGCGCGTCGGCGCTGGGAGATATGCGCTGGGAGGGGAGGCGCTGCGAGGGGAGGCGCGTCGAGAGAGGCGCTGGGAGGGGAGGGGAGGGGAGGGGATGCGTTCGGGAAATATCTCAATGGCAAAGGTGGGTAATTGTTGTCATGTTTTATGGTCATTAAGATAAAGGGGGAGAAATAAGCTGAAATAAGCTCCTTTTTTGAGCTTATTGGATTACAATAATCTGGGCTATTAGATTATAATAAGTTACCTTATAATCTAGACTGTTTGTTTCCACTTATGATTATAAGCTGGATTATAATAATCTTAAGTGGAAACAAACATGACCTATATAGCACTTCTAGCTGTACATAGATATGTACAGTAGGTCACTTCCTATTGTCCGGAAAAGGAGAGAGAGCGAGTTTAGTATTAAAAGGATGGAATGCAGCAGTACGGTTCACGTGCGTCCCGTACCCCCATCTAGAGCAGCACAGTGGCTGAATGAAGCACGGGACAGGTGTACTAGCCAGCTGACATGTGTGATGATCTGGAGCGACCGTTGCGTCAGTAAAGCTGGCTACACCTGACGCCTGTGCAGAGCGGGGCCAGCGCCGCGTCAGACGAGACGGACGGAGGGAGAGGCCGGTGGGCGGCAGAAATTTTATCCTACCACGGCTGCACAGACGAACGCCTAATCAACGACTGACACGCGTCACACATCACTGTAGCAAGCACTATTTAATACTGTAGCAAAAGGAAAAGTAACGTAGCATATTTATTTTTTTTACTCTCTGCAGCACTGCTACAATACTCAACGGTTTTTGTTACAGGTGCTAAATAGTGTTTGCTGCAGTTTTCTACGATAAGTGTCAGCTGAATAGGCCGTTGCCCAAATTCATACTTGCAACCGTTGTATAATAGAATTTCTCGATGCGCGGGTGCGTGCATGGATGGCGGGGTGGCCTCGGCGAAAAGGGGCGCGAAAAGTGCATGTACCCTCACTTGTCGCGCGTACACGCCGACGCTCGCGCGCGCGCGGTGGCACCGCGTTGAACTAGGTCAGCGCGCGCGGGGTTTTGGAAGAGGACCGAAACATACGATGGTGTCAGTCTGCCACTCCGCCTTCGGTTTTCGGGGGGAAACGGTGGGTCGGGACCCCGGGTTTCGCTGGGACTTGCGCGCGCCGTGTGCCGACGCCTTTTGTTGCCGTTGTTTTTTCCTCCCCTCTCCTGTCACGTCACTCTACTTTTTTCCGGTAAGAGTACACATGACTTGAGAGTCGAGGCATCGAATACATGTGAACTGGGTGGCTACCGGCCCGGTGTGTACTTCTGCGTTCTGGATGCGTGCGTCGTCAATTCCTGGTCAGTCGGTCAGTCAGGAGTCCCGGCTGTACTTGTACGGGACTATGGCAGTTTTTTTCTTCTTTTCAGCCGACGGCTCCGGCATTTTTTCGGCCATCGCTATATTCTCAGCTATCGTCACTTCCAGGTCAGTCAGGGACTCAGAGTACCGTTGGACTCGGATTTTGCAATTCAGAATTCTCTATATTTTTTGTACTATTTTTTAGATCAATAGATAGTGCACACAGATACATTGTTGCATCAATTCATACACCGCATAGAATATAATATTACATATCAGAATTTAAATTATACCACGCCGGGTGAAAGTTTACATAAGAACCGAACAGGCTAAATGTTTACATTATAAAGTAACAGCGGTAGCAAAAGCAGTAATAAGACCATAATCCATAGGCAAGCGACTGAGGGGTAAATGTGTGACATGTATACTACCTAGGCTTAGGTGATATGTGTATGTGCACACAACTCTATGGTCTAATTGCCTAGGACTCTATATCGCAAAAGTCGTCCTAGTTCCCGTCGTTGTTTCCTCCATCTGCGGATGGGGTATCTTCATGGGCATTATGTTCTTGGTTCCCCGTATTTGATTATGGTATTGCCAGGGTGAGCACAATTCCACCGTGCTCCGCGAGCCAATACACAAGATGCAATAAATAACATGCATGGCTTATCAAGGAGAGACTAGGGTTATTTTATTTGTCAGAAATTGCTTTCAAATATACTACTTAGAAAATTGCCTATGACTTAGCAGTTTGAATTAAAGCATAGTGTGTATGAAAGAATACTTTATTAATAGTGATCCAGATACCATCCACCATTATATAGTCTCTGCACCATATGCTAGACCTTCAGCGTTATAGCCGTTTACATTATCACTGGGCGCGACACCAGGGCAACACAAATCAGGATTTTCCACTATCCTCCACCTTTCCATTTCCACCCACAAAGTTTTAGAAATAGAACTATATTTAGTTAAGTTCCCATGTCCACCCTTGACCGTGAGCACGGCTATTCGAATAGTTTTTGACTTTACCCGCAAGAGATAGTCCACTTGTTGCTCCACACGATACCTTAGTCATGCGGTTGGGTAGACTATCACAGGGCCTTTACGATGCATAGTCCTACTGTGGTTACGCACGCTAAGTTCTGCCTTCTGTAGGATGTGTACATCCCTCGAGAAGGGTCCCTCGTGAGCCATCACAAGTAAAAGTGGGGATGAGACTATCCATCCCTTTGTTCGTGTTCACACCTTCATGTAACCACTTTAGAGCTACACAAATTAGTTAACCTTGTCTATCATTTGCCAGCTTGTGGTTGTACTATTGTATACTGGAAGGTCATCACAAGATTCGGTCCTTAGAGTTATCTGGGCGGTTCTACCATTAACCACACTCTCGTGCACCACTGCACCACACCCCCGATTCATCCGCCCAGATATATAAGCAAGTTGGGGTTTTTGGAAACATAAAATAACCACATCAGTTATACCAAACATTCCATCATAACCTCCCAAATCAATTTCTCATAATTCAAAAGTAAGGTTTTGGGGCATTTTTGATACCCCCGAATAACTAAGCAATACTAAGCATGGCGAATAGTTGTAGACTTATTTTCGAAAGTTATAACATTATAATTTCACTAGGGTGATAAGACCCATACATGCAAGGGTTACAAGGAGAGTAATATTGACAAGTGCAATAATGGGCGTCTAACGAGCAACTTAAAATTGAACATAAATTGGCATATAAAATAACAGCATGCAAGTTGATAGTTTAACACGAAAGTAAATTTGCATAAATATAGGTTCAAATATGATCAAAGTATTGACTCACCTTGGTCGCAGTTGGCTTGGGCTTGGTCATTGAAAGTTGCTTTAGCCTCAGCTTCCTCCTCTTGAGCCTTGTATGCTATTTTTACGTGCACGAAAATTCAGATAAAAATCAGTAAACAAGATAAATCCCCACAAGAAATTCAAATGAACTCCAAAATTTATGATTTTGGTTCCATTGGTTATATTTTGATTTTAGAGGAATTTATAAATTTGTTTCACTCAATTTGGAGTTAAAATGGATAAGTTATGCTCTTTTGAAGTTCTCTGTTTAGATAAATTTGAGAAATAATTAAAAATCTGACTGGCGGGACCCACTGCAGATTATCGGCTACTGACGACAACGTGGTCGGTAACGACTTCATGGTTGGAAATGACTGTGCGGTCGGTAATGACCACGTGGTCGTGACTTCGACCGCGTGGTCGGGAGTTCGACTGCATGGTCGAGGGTTCGACCGCGTGGTCGTGAACGACTACGTGGTCGGGCGTTCAACCGCGTGGTCGGGAGTTCGACTGCATGGTCGAGGGTTCGACCGCGTGGTCGTGAATGACTACGTGGTCGGGCGTTCAACTGCGTGGTCGTGAATGACTGCGTGGTCGGGAGTTCGACCGCGTGGTCGTAAACAATTTTGAGTGGTCGGGAGGAGTTACGACCACGTTGTGGAGAAGTCCGACCACGTTGTGAGTGGTCGGGGGGTGCTTCGACCACGCTGTGAGTGGTCGGAGGGGCGGACAGGCGGCGGAACAGAGGACAGTTGGCTACGGCGACTCACGGCACCAGAGTTCAATTAACCAAGAGGGGAGCTTCTAAGTGAACTTGGGAGTCTACCTCGACGGTCGGCTTGGCTCGGGGATGACGGTGGCGAGCTGGCGATGTGCGACGGCGGTGGGTGAAGGGGACGCACGGTGCAGGCGCAGTTCAAGTGACGGAAGGTCTGACCGAGGATGGGGACGACGCCATGATGTTCTGGGGGTGCCTCGGTGGAAAGGAATCGAACTGTGGCGGCGCTAACCGGCCGATTGCTCACCGGTCGGTGTTGGAGAAGAAGGAGTCACCGGCGGGCTGCGGTGCTCAGAAGACCAATTCATTGAAGTAGGATGCTAAGTGGAGTGGTGTGACGCAACTGGAGGCCTTGGAGGGGATTTATAGCCGGGGAAAAGTGGTGGCGACAGGAGGGCAGTTGGGCGGTCAACGCAATGGCGTGGCGGTGGAGCGGCTACAGTGCTTGGGATGTGACTTCGGATCAGGGTGTGGGCGAGAGCCTGATGAGGCCAGCACAGTGACGATGTCAGGGGTGCGCGAGCCAAGGCGGAGGCAACAGGAGCAGGCACGCACTGCAGCTGACGGAGGCAACCGGGCGAGCCGATGGCGGGTGTAATCCTCTCCCATGGTGACGCAGAGCGATGCGACGGGGCGACGGGTCAAGCAGCAGAGCGAAGAGATGGGGCGAAGCTGCCGGGCAGTTGGCAATGACGCGTGCGGCAGTGGGAGAGTAGGAGAGATGGGTCCTGGTGACGCAAGCACAGGGCATGTCATCGACCGCTGGTCCGAAGGGGGTGCAGTATTGCGGCGAGGTGGGCTGTGGGATGAGATGGCGAGGCAGGAGATGCCTTCGGCCTTGGCCGAAGCAAGGGCGAAAAGAGAAAGAGATGGGGCTGCCTGTGCCGGCTAGGCTTGGCCGAAAACTTGCCCCAAAATTCGTTTTATTATTTTTCCCATTTCTTTCATGATTTTTCATTAGTTCTATTTGTCATAGTTCATCTTCAATTGTTGGAACCTCATCCACAATTCAAGAGAAAATCCACAAAATTTCCAAAAATCGAGAAAATATATTTCAAAACAACTCAAGGTTTTTAGGATGTTACAGTACTGTTGTAAGTGGGTTATTTTAAACTGTGATTTTAGTTTTTGGTTTATAATTTTTAAATTTTGATTGTTTGTAAGAGACAGTATACAGAGAAAAATAGTCACGTGTGATTTTGATGAGTATAGCTGAACTCGGTACAGTATCTACTACAATCTATCTGTAGACCCCACCATAAAAAGACGCACCGTTTAAAAGTTAGTTATTGTAATAGGAAATGATAAGTCAAAACTAAACCCAAAAAAACTTAGCCATAGATTAATCAGTCATAGCTAAAATACATCAACTATATAGTCTAAAAAACAGTGCCTATGCTACTCCTACAGTTAGGGGTGAAAACAGATCGGATAATTTTCGACTGATCTGGACAAAAATGAATTCGGATTGTCTCAGATCGGATTTTCTTCCGATAATTCTCAGATCAAAACGAATACGGATTTTTTGTCGGAAACGAACACGAATACAATAAGCCTAGATCCATCGAATACGTATACGAATACGGATTATCTGAATAATACAAAACCGGATATCCAGGATTTCAACCCAATAGGCAATAGCAACCGACAGCCCATCACTGCCATGGGCCCATGACTCATAGTACTATCATCCATGCCATGAGCCCACCTGCAGTTTTTAGCATTATGTTTTATCCTTCTCTATAAAAGTTTTATAACTGACTTTTTTAAGGTTCAAAGAAGAATGTGTTTTGATCATATTGTGTTATGTAGCTCTTGAGTCTGATCTATTCGTAAACCTATTTCCTGTCTTATCCTCATTGAATCATAAGATTTTTTGGTTTTGCTCATCGGTTCTAGCCCAAATCCATTCATTTCAAGGATTGTTTTTACATATGTGAAATGTTTGCCATGTTAGATAAATTTTACATGTATTTATTTGCATTTTTAGTAATAGCTTCTTGTTGTGGTTACAGACCAAACAGAGAGAGAAGTGGTAGTGGGGAGTCAGTGAGTAATCTGCCCCTCCCCCTGCCGGGATTGCGTATATATATATTCACATAGGGAGTGCCGTTACAGTTATACCCTTACACACATACATCCCTTCCAGGGGTACTTAGGTCTTTACACATATCCCATTTTGGGCCTTACAACCCTCTAACAGGCCTGCTGGCTTAGGTGGGGGCCACCCCTACAACAGGAGCCTCTCATGGTAAAGGGCTTCACAGGCCGGAGCCATGTTGCCGAGCCCTTTGGCCCCCTCCGTCCCCTGCGGCCTGTGAGCTTTCGCAACGCTTGGCTTAGTCTTGCTGCTTCGTGTGGCTCTGCACGGGCTGGCGGGGTCCTTCTTGCCGCACGTTATCGGGGACCGGGGAGGGTTGCGGGGAGGCCGACCAGCTTCGAGGTCGGATTCAAAGGCGAAGTCGGAGTGGGGTTCTACCCTGCGCCCCCAACTCCGCCATGCTCACGATGGTCCCACGTGGTGGTCCGGTTGTGCGCTTTAATGACTCCCGAAACCGCGCCAGCTCCTGGCTTGTCAGGTGCCGGTTGGCGTGCCGCGCAGTCTGTCTTGCCGTAAGTGGGGACGCGCGGCGGGCCATTATTGGAGCGCCGTGGGATGCGCGCGGTTGCGCAAGCGCGGCTGCTCGCCCCTTCCCCCGAGGAGCGAGATACGTGGCGGGCGTGCGTTGGCGCATCGTGTGCTGCCCGCCCACCTACCGCTGCCCGCCGCAGCTGGCCGCTGTTGCACCCGCTTGACCGCAGGCAGACACGGCTGCTGCGCTTCCGCCGGTTATGCTTCTGTGGGCAGGGGGGTCGAGGGGGCTTTAAAAAGTGCGCTGGTGGGTATGCAAGCACTCCTATTGTCCATCTTGCTGCCTGTGTTGCTTTGCCCGGGTTTCCTCGCGCCCCACCTCTGCTTTCCGCCGCTGCTCCTGATTGCCACCTGGGGGGAAGGATGGCCGCCCATGTTGACCCCGTGGGCCAGCCTGAGGGAGGCACGGCGGGTCCCGGCCCTGCAGGCCCACTCAACGGGAGTGCCTCGCCTAGCCAGCGCTGCCTTACGCCACCACTGGCGGGGTACTTGCCTGGTTCTGCGTGACCAGACGCAGATCAACCATTATTGGGATGCCGTGAAGTCGAAGGGCCGCTACTCCCGCGTACTGGGGCGGAGCCGCGTCACGGAGAAGACCCTCGCAACCCTCCTTCGGGAGAAGAAGCTGGAGGATCGAGACGGGGCTCATTTGCCGGACCCTGCCGAGACAGAGCCGCATCCGAGGGAAGGGGAGGCGATCGTGTTCGTGGCGTTCTTTGACGCCGGGCTTCGGATCCCATCGACGCGCTTTGTCGGGCATGTGCTGCGGGCCTACGGGTTGGAGTTGGCGCAGTTGACCCCAAACGCGATCGTTCGCCTGGCCGTCTTTAGCTGGGCGGTGCGAACAGAGGGCATCCATCCTAGCGCGAACTTGTTCGCCGTTCTGCCAGCCGAAGAAAATGGAAGGAAAGGTATACTCCAACTTTGGCAGCGTGAACTTCGTGTTGAGGACGCAATGTGCGCATTTGTTCCCCGCGCTAGCCACACGGGGAAAATGGGAGTCTGGCTGGATGCGGCGGTGGTTCTACCACCTTGTGACAAGCACAGGAGGCCTTCAATGCCGGGGGAGCCGATATCGTTCAACAGTTCTCCGGATGTGAAACCCGGGGCGACTGACGAACAACAGGCGCGGAGGCTTGCTGGCTTCGCCCTCCGATTCAGCATGCGTGACCTGGCTGAGGAGTTCACCATGTACGGGGTAGCGCCGCTTGCTTGCAAGTGGAAGTACGAGCGTCGGGGGCCCGACCGGAAGGATGGCGTCCACCCGGGAGTGTCTTCGCTGCACAAACCCTCGACGCCTTATAAGTATTATCGCCTTGGAATTATGCGCCGTCCTCATCTTTAAAAATTTTGAGAAACTATATTCTGGCCCTGCGTGCAATGCGCTGTTTGGAAGATGCCGAGCGCGCGGTAGTTGCGCTCCTTGGGCCGTACACGAGGAAGGAGCACAAGGCGCGCGAGGCTGCGACCGCCCCGACGAAGCAGGGGCGAATCAACCGAGTCTGCGAAGTCTTGGGAACTCCTGTACCGGACCGTCCCGTGCCGCCGGAGACCCCCGGCGGCCCGAAGGCGGGACCACCGTCTTCTCGGCGCAGGGCTCAATCGGAGACCGTTGCCTCCAGTCCGTCGGACGCGTCGCCAATCGGGGCCGTCAATGCGGGTGTGCGACATGCGCTGCGCCCGATCCTGCCAGCCCCGAGGAGCACATTACCCCTGACGAGGTTTCCGAAGGTGGCCAGGCAACAGGCTCAGCCGTTGTGGCCCCCGAAGACGAGGGCTCGTCGCTTCTGACGGCCATCGCAGCTCTGCCAGCCCCGCCTGCTGCTCCGACTGCCACGGCGGCCGAGGATGCACCCCCCGCGTCCCCGGAGTTGAAGCATCCTCGGATAGAGTCATCTTCGCGCCTGAGGGAACGATTTGGCGTGGCGGGCCCCGTTGCCGGAGTTTTGCAGCCCAGGGAAGAGGTCCTGTCCGAAGATGCTGGCCCTCGGGCCGACGAGACCCCCTCGGTCGAGGTGGAGGCCCTGCAGGCGCCTCCCCGTGCGGTGGATGGTACCGGAGGTAGGTGTGAATCCTTCTGTTCGCACGACTTCGCGAGACTGTCCCCGATTTGCTCGCTCATTCCGTCGCCATCCTCAGGCGGGGCGAGGTCTCCTGGACACGGTCAAGGGGCAAGCAACGGGGGTGTCCGCGATGTCCCAGGCTTTGTTGAACAGGGAACGATGTACACGCCCGACTCCGCTCCCAGCACCGGCGTGGGGGCGTATGAGCTTGGCGTCTCTGACTTCATCCCCGGCCTGGAGACACTTCGCACCTTCTCTGAAGTGGCGGAGTACGCGCACGACCGCTTGGACGGACGGGCGCTACGTTCGTGCGGGGGCGATCTTTTAGCGCTCGCACTGGGTGCCTTCGAGATGAGGGTAACTTCTGCGTTCGCGATCCGGCCTATTTACTCATCCGGCGGGTGACCCTTGCAATTTTGTGCTTGTAGACACTGGCCATAAGCAAGGCCCTCGAGGAAACACGCCTCCGCGAACGGAGAGCACTGGAGGACCAGCTGCACGCTGCTGATGATGCTCACGCCACCAAGGACGAGTGCATTCGGGTGCTGTCAGCGGAACGCGCCGAGGCCATCTCCGACGTGCAGCTGATAGGTGTGAATGCGAAGGGCGCGATGTTGGCGGCACAACGTGCCGTCGAGGAGGCTCAACGCGCTGCGGAGGAGGAGCAGGCGGCCTTCGTTCAGCAGATTTCCGTGCTGGCGGCGGAGAAGGAGCAACTCACCGTGCGAGTCTCCGCGCTGGAAGCAGAGAAGGAGCAGCTCGCTGCGTCCGTTGCAGAGAGGACCTAGTCCTTAGACAACGCATCCGCGTCTGCATGGAGCGCGATGGTGTGTTTGGAAGAGGCCCTTCGGGACCTCTCCGTGCACGTGGAGGCTGCAACTCACGACCCTGCGGACCTGACAGAGACGCTCGTGCGAGTTGAAGAGGGCTCAAGCGTCGCCCTTCGTGGCGCAAAGTCGTTCAGTACCCACTGCGGCTTCATGAGTGCTGGCCTAGCTCTCGCCCTGCTACACGCTAGAGGCTGTGAGCATGTCAGCACGCTTACGGACTCTCGACTTGACCTGCCCGCCGAGCCCAGGGTGATATCCGACGCCGTCCGCGCCGTCCAGCCTGCTACGCGGAACTTCTATAACCGGATTTGGAATTACATCGGGGAGGACGTCGCGAAGGTCGCGTTGCAGCAAAAATAAATAAATGAAATATATGCAATTATATACAAAAGGACTAGTATGGTAAACAAAAGCAAAAAAATGTATATATACATGTATACCAAAATAATGGTATAAAGATATATATATACTTGTACACATGTATAAAAAAATGAATAGCAATGAAATAAATAAAAAAAGAGAAAAAAGAGAGAAAAGGGATTGGGGTCAGAGCGGCCGAAACAGCCGGCCCAACCCCCGCTTCCTTCCCCGCCGCGGGCCCACTTCATCTCGCTCCCGACTCCCTGCGCCGCGGGCCCGTGCCCCTGCCCACACTCCCTCCTTCTCCCTTCCTCTCTGCGTCTTCCCCGTCTTCTCTCCCCTCCCCGTGCGCAACTTCTTCTGACTCCTCAGCGCCCTCCCTCCGCGTGGCAGCCATGCGCAGCACCGCCCCGCCCCGCTCTCTGCGCCGCACCTACCCCGTCGCCATCATTGCCGCGCCTGCCCCGTCGCGTCGCCACCTGCTCCGCGCCGCACCCGCCCATGGCCAGCCTGGTTCTGCAGCCCCGTCCCGTCGCCGCTCGCCCCCGACGTGACCGCACGGCATTCCCCTCCTCCTTGCGACTATAAGGACCCTGCCGATACCGCTGCTCTTCCCCGGTCTTATGCCCTTATCCCCTTCTTTCCTTGCCCAGCCCGAGCTCAAGCACTCCCATGCCCGTGACCTCGCCGCCGCCGCCTTCGTGCCAAATTCCATCACTCCGGTCATCTATTCCTAAAATCAAGAACATCACGATGAGCCTCCACTCCTCAACCGCCTTCCCTCCGAACTAATTTGAATTTCATGCACCGTAGCTCGCCGCACGGCCATCCTCCCCATCGTCGGCCAAAACTGCCGCCACTACCTCCGTTTCTCGCCCACGGCACCTCGGTCGATTTCGCTCCGATTACTTGCGGCGACTCCTCAGCGCCCCGGGCCTCCTCCAACCGTCACCAACGCTCCTCCCTCACCACAGCTCGCCGCCACCGAGAGGACCCTCTGCACCGCCGCTCACGCACGTCGCCGGCCTTCCTTGGAGCCTCTCCGGCCAGACCAAGCACATGGTAAGCCTGCTCCCACCTCCCCCATGCTCACGCGCACTCGGGTTTTTCCCTTTCTCCTCGCCGGCACCGGCGCCCCACTCCATCCTCGCCTCCGGCCGCTCAAGCCGACCCAGGCCGCTCCCGACACCCCCACGGCCCGTGTAGACACCGCCAAGAGTTTCCTCGTACGCGTGGGGACTCATTTTGCCGGTCGCGAGCGTCTCCCTGGCCACTCCTCGCCGGCGGTGCCGCCCAGCCTGTGCGCCGCGCCGCCTCCTCTGTTTCGCCTCCCAGTCACCCCTCTCTTCTTATTATTTGCGAAGGCTCGGTCAGCCCAGGCCTTTGTCCGACTTGGCTAAGTCAGTGCGCGTAAGAATTTCAATTCTCAGGTTTCGGGTTCGATTCCAATCGGCTGCAATTTCTTCCCCACATTTTTATTCGACTTTTTACAGCTCAAATTAATTGATAAAAATCAAGAAATACTCAGGGATAATCTAGGAAAGCTAATACATTTAAGTAGATTATAAAACCAGATTATTTAATATATAACTATGGATTAGTTATCACATATGAATAAGTAGTATTTAACTCAAGGACTAAATGTTAATTAAAGGCATTAGTAAAGAAAAGTTTCCTTGGTTTGGTATTGAAATTTAGTATGGATCTCAATTGAAAAGAAATTCCAAATAAAGTTAAAAGGTTTTGGATATGATATTTAGATACAAAGTCAAGGCTCTAAATTAGAAACTACCCTTAATTATACTTAGAACCTAGGTCAATATTTAAAATGCTGCCAATAAATAAATCCTAATGGTAGATTTTGCTAATTAGCAAATACTGAAATATATGACCTTGTAAAACCAACCTTGCTACATAAATAAATTTTAATTAAGGCTAATAACAACTAAGATGTAGAGACTTTCTAAGTACATGTGTATATAAACATCTATATGTATATATAAATAAGTGATTAGAGAAATGCGGATGGCATGAGCGCAACTCATTATTAACAATAAATAGTACAATTTTGCGGTCACCATAGATTCCCTAAAATGTATATAAGTAATGCTATCATTAATACACCGCCAGTCATGAAATCTCAAATGGTAACTTTAGTTGAAATGATAACAAGATGTACTCCTGTAAAGTAGGCTTGACTCGTAAAAAGATAAAATATCAAGTATCAGTAGTTTTCAGATAGCACTCAAATTAAAAGATCATAACAATATACAGATGCTAACATATAGCAGCCCTAGGTCACCAAGCACCACAATAATCCCACGGACAAATAGATATTCTAAAGTAAATATGTAACTGTTAACACGAGTAATTAGGATCACATAAAATGATACCTACTCGTAGGTCTAGCATAGCTCATGGAACTTCCTTGATAAATACAAAAATAATAAAAGAGATTATTAATAAAAGATCAAGTTATCATATTCTACCACTGACCTCACAACAAATCATCCTAATCACTCATAATGAAGCTAAATTGAGTTTACTTGGATTTATTTGGATCTTTTGAGTTATTTGCCTTTGTTTGAATTCAGTTGCTTAGCACGTAATTAGAAATTGGAGTCCGGAAGATTCTATGGATCAAGCGAGACCGAGATTGATGAAGACCCGGAATTAAAGATTATCGTATGAGACAACTTCATATGAGCTCAAGACCGCGGTAAACCGCGTCAGGCGAGTCAACACTTTGATCATATTGAACCCAGTATATCAAAGCTATTTCCTTTTTAATTAGCAACTTGCATGCTATTATTTCATGAAATATGTTATGTTGATTTCAGCAAGCTAGTTAAATCCTGTTGTTGCTGTTGTGTACATTATTCTCTTTGCCAAACTTGGACATGTGAACCTTGTCGCCATAGTAATAACTGACTTATGATTTCACAAATTAAGTCCCTATTTATATGACATGCTTAGGAATGCTAGCTACTTGGGGTGACACTAATGCCCCAAGGAATACCCTTCAAACTATTATGAATATGATGGGAAACTTATGGTGTGATGCCATAAGCCACATATGGTGCGATGCCATATGTATTGTTGGTGCGATGCCGACAATTAGCGTATGGTGCGATGTCATACGCCGCCCTTGGTGTGATGCCAAGAGGTAACTTATGGTGCGATGCCATAAGGTTAGTTGGTGTGATGCCAACAATAAGCATATGGTGCGATGTCATATGCCGCCCTTGGTGTGATGCCAAGAGGTAACTTATGGTGCGATGCCATAAGGTGAGTTGGTGTGATGCCAACAATAAGCATATGGTGCGATGTCATATGCCGCCCTTGGTGCGATGCCAAGAGGTAACTTATGGTGCGATGCCATAAGGTTAGTTGGTGTGATGCCAGCATGATTACATGGATTTTTACAACTAATGGTTTAAAAATGTGATTTCAAACCTGCTAGGTCATAAGGAATTTTAGTAATTGTATTCAAAAGCACTCTTTGGCAAACAAAATAGCCTTATGCCTTTCCATTGACAAGCCATGCATGTTATATATATTTGCATTCTGTGTGTTGGCTTGCGGAGCACGGGGTTGGAGTACTCGCACTCGCTTTTGAGACAAAATTTAGAATCAGGAATCAAATCACCTCGCCTCAGCATCAAGATTGGACAAGCTGGCCGAGAAGATGAAGATGTCAAGGGCTAGGTCGCGAACCTCCAGTTGGCTGCCTGTGGGCATGTCCTGAAGGTCCCACCTGCGTGCTTCGTTCTTCCGCTGCTGCAATTCGTTGATTTCGGCCTAATCGGCCCATGAGTAAGTCTATTACTATTAAATTTACGCTTCCGCATGATATGTATTTTGATATGCATTACTGTAACTGTGAGCACTATCTACTGATACAGGGAATAGTGCAGTAAAATCACAGTGGATTTGGATTGTAAAATCCAGGTCCGACACCACGGTGGCAACGGCGCGACCTCGCAGGGGCGGCGTTGAGTCTGGGTGTGCGGCGTGTTATGTATGGCGCATGCCGCATTTTGTAAACGAAGTGACAGTGCTCCCTTGCTTTTTGGTGTGCCCACCGCGTGTTGTTTGGTTGTGTGCTTATGTGCTGTTAGGGTCTCCGGTGGCTGTGGGTAGAGTAGGCGTGCGAGCCGGAGGGGTAGTCGTGGGATGGTGGCTGTGGAGCCATCGCCCGCCCGAAGTAGATGCGCGAGCGCTCCGTCCCCTACCCTTCGAAGTGGTGGCAGTGGAGCTAGCGCCTAGTCGAAGTAGACGCGCGAGCGCTCCGTCCCCTACCCCTCGAAGTGGTGGCAGCGGAGCTGGCGCCTAGTCGAAGTAGACGCGCGAGCGCTCCGTTCCCTACCCCTCGAAGTGGTGGCAGCGGAGCTGGCGCCTAGTCGAAGTAGACGTGCGAGCGCTCCATCCCCTACCCCTCGAAGTGGTGGCAGCGGAGTGGCGCCTAGTCGAAGTAGACGCGCGAGCGCTCCGTCCCCTACCCCTCGAAGTGGTGGCAGCGGAGCTGGCGCCTACTCGAAGTAGACGCGCGAGCGCTCCGTCCCCTACCCTTCGAAGTGGTGGCACCGGAGCTGGCGTCTACTCAAAGTAGACGCGCGAGCGCTCTGTCCCCTCCGTAGAATGTGCAGGGACAACATCCGCGTCTTATTTATACTCCGTAGAGTGCGCAGGGACAACATCCGCGTCTTACTTATACTCCGTAGAGTGCGCAGGGACAACATCCGCGTCTTACTTATACTCCGAAGAGTGCGCAGGGACAACATCCGCGTCTTATTTATACTCCGGAGAGTGCGCACGGGAGCAACATCCATGAGCGCGCGAAATTCGTTTCTTGTTTATACTCCGTAGAGTGCGCAGGGACAACATCCGCGTCTTATTTATACTCTGGAGAGTGCGCGCGGGGGCGTCCCCCGTTGCGTCTTACTACGTCTTAATTTAGAGTCCGCAGACTGGCGCGTGCGGAGGCGGACCTCGACGCTACGTCTTAATTTAGAGTCCGCAGACTGGCGCGTGCGGAGGCGGACCTCGACGCTACGTCTTAATTTAGAGTCCGCAGACTGGCGCGTGCGGAGGCGGACCTCGACGCTACGTCTTAATTTAGAGTCCACAGACTGGCGCGTGCGGAGGCGGACCTCGATGCTACGTCCTTGGGCGCGGGGGTGGTGCTCCGCGCTCTTTTTGCAGGGAATGACAGCTGGACAATGGTGAGCTTTATTGAACACCCGTTTGCGCGGGAAGCATGTTACAATGAGGGGCCGATGGCGCCGCAACCTCACGTATTGCCCTAGGCATAGTATCGGCGCAGCCTGTCCGCATTCCATGTGTGGCGAAGAATCTGTCCCTCGAGCGTGGCTAGGCGATATGCTCCCTTTTGCAAGGCCTCCGCGACGATATACGGGCCGTCCCATTTAGACTCCAGCTTGCCAACTGTCTCCGTGTGGAGCACCATTTTGAGGACTAGGTCCCCAGGCTGAAAGCCTCGCGTGTACACGGAGCGATCACGAGCGCGCAACATCTGCCTCGCATACTTTGCGATGTGCTGAGTTGCACTCGTGCACACACCGTCCAGAAGGTCTAGGGACAAACGTCGCTCTTCCTCTGGCACCTGGACGAGGATCCTTCGCGACCTGACCTTGATTTCTTCGGGCATCACTGCCTCGTCGCCAAAAAGGAGCTTGAATGGTGTGAACCCCGTCGGGCGTGTCACTGTGGTGCGGAGGGACCAGAGGACACTGTGAAGTTCACTCGGCCACTTGCCCTTTGGCAGACCGACTAAGCGTTTCTTGATCGCGGCGGAGATGGCGCCATTCGCCCGCTCGATTGCCCCGTTAGACTGGGGGTGCCCGACCGAGGCGAATCGGAGCGTGATGCCCATACCATCGCAGAATTCCTTGAAGGGGCTGCGTCAAATTGCAGACCGTTGTCGGCGGTGAGCTCCCTGGGTACGCCAAAGCGACAGATGATGTTCTGCCAA
Source organism: Dendrocalamus latiflorus (assembly GCA_017311315.1). Taxonomy (NCBI): domain Eukaryota; kingdom Viridiplantae; phylum Streptophyta; class Magnoliopsida; order Poales; family Poaceae; genus Dendrocalamus; species Dendrocalamus latiflorus. The sequence continues at coordinate 15,192,067 of CM029661.1, forward strand.
AGGAAACGTTGCATGGCTGCCGAGGTTATCTTGGCCAGTGCGACCGCCTCTGGCCACCTGGAGAAATATTCTAGCGCAACTACCACAAACCGCAGATCCCCTGGAGCTCGGGGGAGTGGTCCCACAATGTCGATGCCCTAGTGCGCTAGTGGCCACACCGGGGGTATGGGGTTGGGGTTCGTCGGGGGCCTGCGAATAATGCGCCCCATCCACTAGCAGCCCTAACATCGGCGCACGAGGTCCTGGGCATCGGCGATGGCGGTCGGCCAGTAAAACCCTTGCCTGAACGCCTTGCCGACCAGCGACCTCGGCGCTAGGTGCGACCCACATAGCCCCATGTGAATTTCTGCAAGGAGCTGTTTACCCTCTTCTGTGGATAGGCATCACAGGAGCGGCGCGCAGACTCCTCTTTTATAGAGTATCCCTTCAAACACCTGGAAGGATCTAGCGCGGTGCTGCAAGCGTCGGAGCTCAGCGGGGTCCTCCGGCTCCACGATGCCTTGTATGAAGTTGAAGATGGGTTCCCGCCAATCACCTCGCTGGACGATCTCGTGAACCAGGGCCGTGTCCTGGTTGTCCTGCGCGATGGCTGATGTCGATAAGACTTCGTAGAACGCTCCGCCGGGGGGGGGGGGCAGCTGCTGGCTGCCTGCCTTTGCGAGGGTGTCGGCTTGCTCATTGTTCGCACGAGGAATGGCCTTGACGGTGATGCCCAAAAAGTGCATTTCCCTTGCTCTTACGACTGCGAGGTACTTGGCCAGCTCAGGGTCCTTGGCTTGGTATGACTTGTCCACGTGGCCTGCCACCAGACAGGAGTCTGTGCGGACGAGCACGCGGCGCACGCCAATTGCCTTGAGCTTGGCCAGGCCGAAGAGCAGAGCCTCGTACTCGGCTGTGTTGTTGGTAGCAGGGAACGCGAGGCGTGCCGAGTATGAAAGGCACTGTCCTTCAGGTGTGGTGATCACCGCGCCTACGCCCACGCCTGCCACGCCGTAGGCACCATCCGTGCTGAACATCCACATCGGGTCAGCTTGCTGCTGGACGGTTTGGGCCGACGGGGTCCACTCCGCGAGGAAATTGGCGAGAACCTGAGATTTGATTGCTGTCCGCGAGGCATACGTCAAAGAGAACGGGGCGAGCTCGGCAGCCCACTTGCCAATGCACCCCGTGGACTCTTTATTGTGTAGCATCTCCGCCAGGGGGAAAGAGGAGGGCACTGTGATCGGGTGCACCAAAAAATAATGCCGAAGCTTTCGCGAAGCCATGACCAGGGCGTAGGCGAGCTTCTCGAGCTCCGTATTCTTGTCTTGGCGCCTTGGAGGGCTTCAGAGACAAAGTATACGGGACGTTGCACGGCGCCTTCCTCCAAGACGAGGACGGCGCTGACCGCCGTCGTCGATGCGGCGAGGTAGAGCAGGAGGAGAGCCTCTGGTGCTGGGGCAACCAAGGTGGGAAGGCCTGCCAAGTGTCTCTTGAGTTCGTCGAAGGCCTTAGCGCAATCGTCGTCCCAGCAAAACCCATCGCACCCGCGAAGCGTCTTGAAGAATGGTTGGCCCCGCTCCGCCGCTCTAGACAGAAAGCGGCTCAGAGCCACCATGCGGCCTGCCAGCCTCTGGACATCTCTCTTCGTCCTGGGCGGCTCCATGCCTAGGATGGCGTCGACTTTATCGGGGTTCGCCTGGATGCCCCGCCCGGATACTAGGAAACCCAGAAGTTTGCCCGCCTGCACGCCGAAGACACACTTGTCGGGGTTGAGCTTGATCCCTGCCCTCCTAAGATTGTCGAAGGTCTCCTGGAGGTCCCGACCGTGCAGGGCGAGCTATCTGGTCTTGACTACCACGTCGTCAACGTAGGCCTCTACGTTCCTCCCGAGCTGGGCGGCCAAAGCCAGCGCGACGAGGCGGGTGAACGTTGCACCTGCATTTTTCAGACCGAAGGGCATCCTGATAAAGCAGAACGTCCCAACCGGCGTAATGAAACTGGTCTTGCGCTCGTCGTCGTCGGCCATGTGGACTCGGTGGTAGCCGAAATAAACGTACAGGAAACTCATGAGTTTGCACCCTGCCGTGGCATCGACCAGCTGGTCTATGCGCGGCAACAGGTAATCGTCCTTTGGGCACGCATTGTTGAGGGCAGTGAAGTCGATGCACATACGCCAGGCCCCGCTCGCCTTTTTGACCAACACCGGGTTGGCCAGCCATTCTGGGTGGTGGACCTCGCGGATGACCCCGGCCTAGAGAAGCTTCGCCACTTTCGCCTTGGCCGCCTGCTGCCGATCCATGGACATGCGGCGAAGCTTTTGCTTCACCGGCTTGGCATCTGGGTGGACCGCGAGGCGATGTTCGATGAGGGCACGATCGACGCCCTTGATGTCCTCCGGTGACCATGCGAAGACATCGACGTTATTCTGGAGAACCCGGAGCAAGTCTTGCTCCACCTCCGGAGGGAGGCCGTCGCCAATAGACACACACCGCTCGCCCGACCCGAGTGGCACCTTTTTGACCCCGCCCTCTAGCTGAGGCTTAGGCGTCCATCCCGGAGCGGATGGTGTGTCCGCCCGAGGCTTATCCGCGAGGACGTGTACCTTGCGGTGTGGACTCCGGCTCACGTCTATACGCCTAGCAAGGGCCTGGTCGCCGAAGACGGTGATAACATCCTTCGGGCCTGGGAGCTTCACACATAGAAAGGCATGATGTGGAACCGCCCCAAAGGCATTGACGGCAGGCTGGCCCAGGATGGCGTTGAACGGGTGCGGGATGTCTACAACGTCAAAAACGATATCCTCGCTTCTGACGTTGTCGGCTTGGCATAAGGTAACCCGGAGGCGGACCTGCCCCAGGGCCTCCAGCGGGGGCCCCCCGAAGCCTCGGAGCGGGGTCTCCGATGGGCCGAGGCGTCCCCGAGGGATCCCCATTCGAGCGAGGGCCTCCGCGAACAGGATGTTCGCGGAGCTTCCCCCGTCAACGAGGATGCGCCTGACGTCGCAGCATGCGATGTCGGCTCGGATGACTAGGGGATCCTGGTGGGGGAACTCCACACCCCGGGCGTCATCCTTCGTGAAGGTGATGTTGTAGCGCGGCATCTCCAGGGGTGCTTTTTCTGAGGAGGTCCCTGGTGAGGAGCCCCCTGTGATGACACTGACGATGCGGCGCGCCGCCTCTTCCCTGGCCGCGGTCCACGGGGGGCTTCCCTGCAACTGTGGCACATAGGTTGCCGCGAGGGGCCAAACGGCCGGGGCTCGGGATTTGGCGGCTGCCAGTCACAGTTCCATAACCGGGATGCACGCCTTCGTGGGATGGTCCCCGTAGCCATGCACCTCGCACCATCTTCCATAGTCCAAGATCTCCTGCTCCGCGCGCGGCCTCTCTCCGCGGCCCGGCTTGCATCCCCGTCCTCGATCCCCTCCACACGAGATGGAGGTAGGCTCCCGGAGGGCGTCCTGAATGCCGAGGACACGGCGAGCTCCTTGGGGCCTGCGTTGGTGGCGCCGGGGCTTGCGCCTGCCTCAGGATGAGCTCCCCTTTCCGGGGCCTCTGCCTTCGGGAGTGTCCTCTAGGGTCTTCTTACGACTTTGTTCTGAGGGGTCGCTCCTCGCACTCCCGTTGCGCGATGACCCTGCCACTGGCGTGTGGCTGGGGCCTTCACTCCCGCGTCTTCGCGCATCTTCCTTCGCTCGCGCGTACTCTTCCATCTTGTCGAAGAGCTTGGCGAGTGTGTTGATGGGTTTCCTTGCATTGTACTCGGCCAACAGCCCCAGGCGAAGGCCCCGCACAGCTACGTTGACGACGGTTGTCTCGTTAACGTCCTTGACCCGACAGCGGAGCTCCGCAAAGCGCTTGAAGTATTCCCGGAGCTGCTCCGAAGCTCCTTGTATCACCGCGAAGAGTTGATCCGCGCCGACCCCCTCGACATAGTTCCCTTGAAAGCTGTTGCAAAGGCGGTCGCGGATCTGCTCCCATGTGTAGATGGAGTTGGGCTCTACGGTAAAAAACCAAGACAGCGCCGCTCCTTGTAGCGCGAGGGGGAGTCCCTTTGCCTTCGTGGTGTCGTCTCCGCTCCCGACTTCGACCGCAGTCTCGTACACACGCACGAACTCCCTAGGGTCCGTATCGCCCTTATACGATTTGATGACGCTGGGGAACTCGAAGTCGTCCGGCCACGCCGCCTGCTGCAGGTCCGCGGAGAGCGGGGACTCCGGGTCGACGCGCCGCAGCGGCACGCGGCTGAACGTGGGGGCATCGCGGCTGTCCGCCCTTTCCAGAGTGGGCTCTGGCGCGACCACCGGCGTGGTTTGTTGGCTTCGAGCCTCTTGCATGTCTCGCACGGCCCCGCGGAGATCCCCCAACTCCCGCTGGAACGCGCTGAAGGCCGCCGTCAAGGCATTCTCCACCCCAGATACAGTCGGGGCCGGTGATGCGTTTGGCGGGCCAGCCTGGACGGCCGCCACCACCGTTTGAGCTCCCATGTCACGCCGGACTCCACCGGGACTGCTTGCTGCCCCTCCGACGCGACTGTCTTTGGCCACCCGGTTGACGCTGCCGGCCCCCGGCGCGGTACCCGCGGCCCTGGCGGTAACGGCAAGACTGGCCACTTCAGCGGCGGCGGGGATGGCGGGGTCGGTCGTCGCAGCGGCGACGGCGGGGTCGGTCGTTACGGCGGCGGCGGGGTCGGTTGTCGCGGCGATAGCGGCGGGGTCAGTTGCTACGCCGTGGACGTCAACGTTCGCGGCCACCACACCTGTATTGTCGCCTATGCCTGCGACAGCCGATGCCGATGCCCGAGCGTTGACGCGACGCTCCACCGCGCCTGCCTCCTTCTTTGTTGCCGGCGATGAAACTTTTTTCGGTGCCATCCTTCTTCGGATCGTGAGGCTTGCTCCTGTCCTCCCCACGGACGGCGCCAACTGTTGTGGTTACAGACTAAACAGAGAGAGAAGTGGTAGTGGGGAGTCAGTGAGTAATCTGCCCCTCCCCCTGCCGGGATTGCGCATATATATTCACATAGGGAGTGTTGTTACAGTTATACCCTTACACATATACATCCCTTCCAGGGGTACTTAGGTCTTTACACATGTCCCATTTTGGAATTTTTCGTACGAATAATCCATTTTTTATTCGAAATTACAGAAATATACCCGCGGTAAATTTTTTTACAAAAATAGGCTCAAGTCGCCCAATGGAAGGGTGACTGGAGCCTATCGCCCAACCAGAAGCCGATTCTGTCCCTATCGCTCTACCATCAGGCTACTGCATCCAGTCGCCCTCCCATTGGGCGACTTTAATGCAGTCGCCCAATGGTTGAGCGACAGGGATCAAACCTTGGCCAAAAATAGTGAAAATTGGTGGAGATATTCTTCATTGATCCAAAAGCCTTCAGAAAAAATTTTGAGCAATTTCGGCTACGGGATCAAAAGTTATAGCAATCGACGAACACAAAGAGAGGAAACGGAGAGTGATTGAAACTGCTATAACTTTTGATCCCGTAGCCGAAATTGCTCAAATTTTTTCTGAAGGCTTTTGGATCAATGAAGAATATCTCCACCAATTGTCACTATTTTTGGCGAAGGTTTGGTCCCTGTCGCTCAACCATTGGGCGACTGCATTAAAGTCGCCCAATGGGAGGGCGACTGGATGCAGTCGCCTGATGGTAGAGCGATAGGGACAGAATCGGCTTCTGGTTGGGCGATAGGCTCCAGTCGCCCTCCCATTGAGCGACTTGAGCCTATTTTTGTAAAAAAATTTCCCGCGGGTATAATTCTGTAATTTCGAATAAAAAATTGATTATCCGTACAAAAAAGTCTCCCATTTTGTGCCTTACAACCCTCTAACAGGCCTGCTGGGCTTAGGTGGGGGCCACCCCTACAACACTTCTAATATTAAGACATGAAAATTTTCTAGTTTCATTTTGTATAGGTATGTTTTTCCTATAGAAAATATTTCTTTCACCTTAAGGGGGTGTTGGATGAGAGGGATATCCAAACATACCCTAAATGTGTGCACTATCAAGCCAAAAGAAACATCAGATAGTTAGGCTCATTGTTCTACTTTCAAACATAACATAGAGTTAATGCCAGCAAGGAATGCTTGATACTAAGTGTTATGTTTCCGATGAACTAATTAATGAACCTTGCTAGTGCTAATGTTATGTGTGGTTGTTGAAAATATGAACAGTTCATGAATGTTTGTATCAAATAGACTAGTATTTGTGGTCGTATTTGTTTCGATTCGTGTTCGTTTCATATCTATATTCGATATTATTCGTATTTGTATTCGTATCCGAGGTATTCGTACTCATATCCGCATCTGAGAAAAAAATATGAAAACAAATATGGTAGAGACATTATCCGTCCATATTCGATCCGTTTGCATTCCTACCTACAGTCCAGGATATTCAACGGCCCCATTCAAAATAGATTTTACTAATGGCTCTTGATTATGATTGTTGACTTTTAGCTGAAATAGTCATTATAATGGCTGTTAGTATTTAGCTAAGTCATTCAATTAAAGTAAATAAAGAAAAATGGAAAAAAAACCAAAAAAAAAAGAAGAGAAAAAACAGTGTTAAGAAGACAGCACATTCAAAACAGTTTTTAATTTTTAAGAACTAGAGACCGAAAGACAAAAACTGCTTTGAATGGATGAACAAGCAATTCCGTCGGTTTCGCTTTGCTTTGTCATTTCCTGCCATTTTTTCGTTCAACTAGTACCCTCGATGGAACTAATGCCGCTCTCCAAAGAATACCATCCAATGCCGGATTATTAATATTTTTTTTAACTAAATGCATGTGATAAGTCGAAGCTGGAGCCGTTCCGAACCCACATGCATTTGTGCGGTGTGATCTAGGCGCGGTGATGGGTAACGCACGTGATTACTTATACAAACGAAAACGTGGCTGCACGCCAATTAGGGGCACTTTGGTTGAGAAAATTGATCATTTGTAACTTTGAAGAGTGGGCTTCGCAAAATTGCCACTTTCAAAATTGGCTTCGCAAAAATGCCATGCACCTCTTGATTACCATGCCATTTGAGCCATTTAACTCATTTAATATTTTTTTCTAATTTCAGAGGCTGGAAAAGACATTTCTACCCTTTCTAATTTTGAGACAATCCAGTTGGACTTTTTCGGCCAGTCCAGCCCACAGTCCGTACCGTACGCCTCCTCAGTGGCGGAACCAGAGAATTTGACGAGCCTGGGCGAAGAACAGAGTCTAAATAACAAGCCCAGCTGGTTCTGGGGATTGATATGTGCTACCAACAGATGAAAATTTTACCAAACGGTAGACTTACAAAATTCATAGCTTAAAATCTATTCATCCGATTAACATGAATAAAAATTCTACAGGAAGCTATTGAAATCCTCTAAAACCTTCTAGTAGATGAAATCCCTTAAAATGACCATACATTACTCGAAAAAACAATATAACAGTACAGCAGGTTAAACCAATCTACTACTAAATCTCCCAACAAACACGGGCTATCTCCCTCTCTAATCTCGATCTTAACCTCTAACTAAAATAAACCACAGAAGGAAAAACTAGATCATCATCCAAATTAAGATTGTTTCCTCATGATTTCTTCCTCTCTTACTCCTGATCTTTGCCCCTACCACTGCTCTTCTATTCCTCCTTAGCTCTTCCTCCTGTTGGTAAGTGCAATGCAATTCTCACGCCAACAGTCGATGCTCTAATCTTCCTCTGAATTTTCCTTAATGCTCTTCAGACTCGGTAATAGCCGGCCTAGCGGCAACGACGTGGTGGACCGCTTACACACGCATGTAGCCAATCGTTGGCATGTAGCAAATGATGCGGCACGCATGTGCTAACGGTAGCCCACGCTGGCGATGGGAGCCCGGGCAGGGGCCCAGGGTCGCCGGGCCCTGGGTCCGCCAGTGCGCCTCCTCCTTCCTATGGCCGTACCTTTTGGCTGTTGAATTCACCATCTTCGATCTGCAGCCAGTAGTTGGCTTGTGAAGGATCAAAAAAATCCTAGTTGCCGGTTAATATCCTGTTGGAGATCATGTTCAATATTTCATACTACGTACTAATCTTTTCGCTTTTTTTTCAGAATCAGTTGCAGCATGCGGCGGATCAATGGAGGGGAGATGGATGGATCGCTCGAGAGGCTGATTTTTTTCTTTGGAGGATGAGTTTCCGGCGGTTTGTGTGTCTAGTGGCAGACTATCCCGTCCGCAGCACCCACACGCTGCGCCGCATCGACATGTCGCGCTTCTTCTTCTTCTTCCCAAGAAATAAGTCATGAAGAAAGCTTGACACCGTCGGAGTCGCCGGGATCCGCCGATGGAGGACTGTTGCCTTCCCGACCCGGCCCCGTCATGAGCTTCTACCCTCCCCAGCGCGAGGGCAGCTTGAGTAAGATGGGCTTGATGCTCCTCTAAGGACAAGGTGGTCGCATGGACCAGACAGGCCTTGCCGCCGTCCACACCCTGCCCAGCCTCACCGCGCCCATGTACTGGCCCATCTCCCTCGCCATCCGCAAGAACCTCTACATCCTCGACGGGAACCCTAGGCAGGACGACGACAGCAGCAGGCGGAGCTTCGAGGCGGAGGCTTTCATCTGCGACCGAATCCCCTGCCATCAGGGGGGCTGGCAATGGCGCGCTCCCCCGCCTCCACCTGGATCGACTCCTACGCGGTGTTCGCAGGCTCGCACGTCTGGATGTCCACCAGGGGCGGCGTCGGCAATGGCACCTACTCCTTCGAAACGGCAAGCGGCGAGTGGACACTGCCGTTCAGCGACCGCGCCGAGTATGTCCCCATGCATGAGCTCTGGTTCGACATCTCGTCGAGGGACGAAGGCCGTCGCGTCAGACCTCGCCGCCGCCGCGGAGAGGCCGCCTGTGCTGCAAGCCGTCTGGAAGGACATGGATACGCCCAAGGAGTGGCTCCTGCTAACGTCCTACGCCGTGCACCTGGATAAGGCAAGTTCTTCATCGGCGAAAAAAAAATATTAAATGAGTTAGCAAGGGTAGAAAGGTCTTTTTCAGCCCCTGAAATTAGAAAAAATAATATTAAATGAGTTAAATGGCTCAAATGGCATGGTAATCAAGAGGTAAATGTACTGCATGACATTTTTGCGAAGCCAATTTTGAAAGTGGCAATTTTGCGAAGCCCACTCTTCAAAGTGGCAAATGATCAATTTTCTCAGTTTGGTTCGAGCCTGGGAGCAATTCGTCTGGATAGAGATTTCATGGGAGCGGCCTGTGGCTGTTTGGTTCGCCCTCTGGTCTGATTCGAAGCGCACGCAGCTGCGCCAGGCCAGGTGCTTATTTTTGTCCGCCTGGTTTCCAGGCCAGTGATCCAATGTTCCTCTGTTTGATCCAACGTCCTGTCATACATTAATCTCACCACAGGCTATCAACTAAACAGCCCATTTTAGGCTTGTCTAGTCAGATAAAGATTATCAGAATGCTAAAATACCTCTAGGCATCACTTGATAAAAATCATCAAAATGTCAATAGACATCTAGGCACCACTTTTTATTGAGCATAGACCACAGGACACGCAGCTGCAGTGCTGCTGTCGCTTAATTTTCTTCTGTTCGTCAGTCGGCGCCGGCAGCATCCATCGCAAGACAGTCCTCTCATCTAGACCGAAGCCAAGAGGATGCCCGCCCGAATTAGCTTCTTTCTTTCGTTTTTTTTTTCATATATGGAGATTCTTTCTTTCGTTTTTTTCATACATGGAGATCAACAATGTCAAAATTAGTCCAACTGAATAAGAATACACTTTTTTTGTTACAGAAAGTGAATACACCCATGTCTTGCATATAATATAAAGTAAAAAAAAGGGAATAACATTACTCCATAGCAGTGGTTTTATTTGACAAGGCAAGAAATAAAAAACACACACAAGGTTCTAACAGTCATTGTGGTTTTATTATTACTTTTCTAAAAAATTTGTTCCAATAAACCTACAGTCCTTGAGAAGAAAATTGCTGAATGGTCCAAAACATGTGGGCTAAATGGCTAAGGTAGTCGTCTACTGACGGCCACTGCTCAGATAATTAATTCTTGCCAGCACCAATAGATGGGCCTTTCTGGAATGGAGGTAAGGTCGGAATTCAGCACGGGCGATATGAATCGAGCTGCACGGGCGACATGAATCGAGCTGGCTTTTCATCGGCCCGGACCAATCCTGATTTGTCTCCGGATTTGCTTCTCTCTATCTCTACTAATATACTAGTAAGATACCTATACATTACAACAAAATCTTAAAAAAGATTGAAACATAGTCAACATGACAGAATCCTAATAATCAACATGATTGATCAGGTTGCTTCCGTCAGAGCTTGTTTTCAACAATATAACACTGTTATATTTGTAGAATTCTGTTGTCATCTAAGTAAAACATCATATGATTTTCTTGAAGGAAAAAAGATGCCAAATTGTAGTGCTTTATTCAATTTTCATACGTCCTAGTGTCCCACTATCCAGGCAATGAAAAAACACACCATTAACCAAAAGTTAGGGCATTCTCATTACTTATTTAACCTTGAATTCCCCTAGTTAGTGCTGATCATATTAAAAAAAAACTCCTAATATTGAGGCGGTTAAATACAGCATGATCAAAAAATAGGTTGGCCTACTTCTAATTCCTAGGTAACATGAATTTGGAACTTAGGGGGGTCCCTGTTACCTTTGTACACTGGAACTATCTTAATCCTTGAATTTTCTAGAAGATGTGGCTACTACAGCTCTCCTATGAGACTCAGCCTGTTAAAAAGGTAAACTTTAATAACCTTTTTAAACAAACGAAGCAATAGGGAACAAATAAACACAATGCATGTCCGTGGAACCACTAAATTTATTTGGAGAAAAATGGCAGAGAAGGAATTTCATTCAACTAAAAGAAACCTTACATTTGAGATATATGATTTGGTGTCTTCCCTAGAGAGGCAATCGGCTGAGCAAGTACAACAATCTAGAAGGCAAGCAGGATTTTCTACCAGTAAACGAAGTAGAAGTTATAAATTGCAAAGGGGAGCCTAATAGCGAGACGGACCCAATACTTCTGATAATCGCTTCACTTCCATCGCCAGGACAGAGATGAATCTTTGTCACCTCTGCCAAACACCCATCGTTGTAAGCATGCTGGGAAACATACAACATTGCAAGAGTTACTACTACAAAAAGTTTAATACTAGACGGTCAATCACAGACGGTTAAAGATGAATCTTTCATCTTTGTCACCTCTGCCAATCACCCATCGTTGTAAGCATGCTGGGAAACATACAACATTGCAGGAGTCACTACTACAGAAAGCCTAATACTAGATGGTCAATCACATACGGTTTGACAAAACCGTCTGTGACCGACACTAACACAGACGGTTTTAATTTGGACACCGTCTGTGTTCGTGGCGTCGGAAAAAACGAGTATCACAGACGGTTCTTACCAATGAACCGTCTGTGATAATGGCGCCAGGCATTTATTGCGCTGCTCAGAACTGCATCTGTCTTCATTTCGATCCAGATCTAGCCGGTGCTGCACTCTTTCGCTCAGGAGGCAAGCTAGGCGATTTCAGGCCAATTAATTTGGTGGGAGAAGGCAGAGATTGAGCTTTGAAGATTCATACTTTCTTGGTTGCTCTAGATATGGTTAGTAATGAAACTTATTTTTCTTTGCATTACAATTTAGATCTAAGTAATTGGTGAATGTTATTGAAGATGGTTTGCAAAATTGTTGGTTATATAATAGCTGTTGTGTTTATAATATGAATTAAGCTAGCAAAGCCTGAATGCATGTGGTATATGTAGTAATAATTAATTAATTTAATTTTTAATACTAAGTTGTTATATATATACACATAACGTATGACCGAAGTTGGATGTATGCCGCGAACCGTGTGAGTGAAGAGTACATTAATGGCGGAGGAGGATATGCTGAATAAGGGGGTGGAATATATGTACTGTTCATGCACTGACTGCGAGAATTTAAAAATGTTTAAGAACCGAGGGCAAATTGAAGCGCACTTGATTCGGAGGGGTTTCAAAAAGGGTTATACGTGTTGGACCAGTCATGGCGAAGTCAATGATCATATGCCACCGGATGACATCGCCGGTGAAGTGAATAATATGCCACCGGATGACATCGCCGGTGAAGTGAATGACATGCCGCCGGATGATATCGATTGTGGTTCGGATTTGGATAGGTTGCACGATGACAATCTGGATCAGATGCTTCGCGATGTAGAAGAGAACTATGATGAGAGATAGTATGTTAAATTCCAAGGCTTGATGGAGGACTCGGAGAAACCTTTGTTCATGTGCTGCAGGTCAAAGTACACAAGGTTGTTGGCCGTGCTTGAACTGTTGAAATCGAAGGCAAGCAACGGTTGGTCCGACAAGAGTTTCACGGCGCTGCTAGGTCTTTTAGCGGATATGCTTCCGGAGGGAAATGAGTTGCCTAAAACCACGTATAAAGCCAAGAAGGTTCTTTGTCCATTGGGAATGGAAGTAAAAAGAAAAATGCATGTCCGAATGACTGTATCCTCTATCGTAAAGAGCATGCAAATATGCATGTATGTCCAGTGTGCAACGCATCCCGATACAAACGTAACAATCAATCAGATGAAGGCGAGGGAACAGAGGCGAAGAAAGGACCTCCTGCTAAGGTGGCATGGTATTTTCCTATAATTCCCCATTTGAAAAGGTTTTTTGCAAATTCAAAGAAGGCAAAACTGCTGCGTTGGCACTCGGAGGAGCGCAATAAGGATGGAATGCTAAGACACCTTGCTGATTCCGTCCAGTGGAGAAACATCGATAGGAGTTTTGCAGACTTCGGTGCAGAACCAAGGAATATAAGGTTTAGATTGAGTACAGATGGAATGAATCCTTTCAGTAGCATGAGCAGCCGACACAGCACATGGCCCGTGACTCTCTGCATCTATAACCTTCCTCCTTACTTGTGTATGAAGTGAAAGTATATTTTGCTGTCGATACTTATCCAAGGGCTAAAGCAACCTGGGAATGATATCGATGTGTACCTAGCACCGTTGGTGGAAGATCTAAAAGTACTGTGGAACGAAGGGGTACAGGTATGGGATGCATACAAACGAGAGAACTTCACTTTGCGCTCCTTATTGATCTGCACCATAAATGATTATCCTGCCCTTGCTAACCTATCGGGCCAGAGTACAAAAGGTGCCAAGCTTGTACCCATTGTTTAGATGGTACCGAGAGTGTGTTGCTGAAACACTCACGCAAAACCGTCTACATGCGTCACTGCCTGTTCCTTCGGAGGGCTCACCTGTATCGCAAGATGAAGAAACAATTTGACGGAGAGAAGGAAGACAGTTCAGCTCCAAGGCATTTAAGAGGAAAAGAGATTTATAATATGGTTAAGGATTTAGATGTTGTCCTCAGAAAGGGACGTAAATTGAGGGCTCATGAGAAGAATACCTGGAAGAAGAGATCAATATTTTGGGACTTACCTTATTGGGAGTACCTAGATGTTCGACACTGCATCGACGTCGTGCACGTAGAAAAGAATGTATGTGACAGCTTGATTGGTCTTTTACTGAACATTCGTGATAAAACAAAGGACGGCGTCAACGCACGGCTTGACTTGGCTGAAATGGACATCAGGCCTAAGTTAGCACCGACATGCACTGATAATGGACGAACGTACCTTTCCCCTACGTGTTACACTCTGTCCAAGGCCGAAAAAACAGAACTGTGCCAGTGCTGCATGGTGTCAAAGTTCCGTCTGGTTACTCCGACAACGTGAAGAAACTTGTTTCGATGCAAGATTTGAAATTAAATGGCATGAAGTCTCATGATTGTCATGTGCTGATGACACAGATGCTCCCTATTGCAATTAGAAATATTTTGCCGATCAAAGTCCGAGAGACAATCATGAGGCTATGTTATTTATTTAACACAATTGCTCAGAAGGTCATTGATCACAAAGGACTAGATGCTCTGCAGGACGAGGTGGTGATGACTCTATGTCATCTTGAAATGTATTTACCTCCTTCATTTTTCGATATCTTGGTCCATCTTATTGTTCATGTTGTGTGGGAGATAAAAATGTGCGGGCCCATATTCCTACGTAGCATGTACCCATTTGAGAGGTTCATGGGAATTCTCAAGTCTTACATAGGAAATCGATCTCGGACGGAGGGCAGCATCGTCGAAGGTTACGCAAGCGAAGAGGCCATTGAGTTTTATGTCGATTATATGGCTCAAATTCAATCGATAGGTGTGCCTCAATCTCGTCATGAGGAGAGGCTGAAGGGTATCAAAACTATCGGAAGGAAAGCAATCACTGCAGATATGGACACGTATACTCAAGCCCATTTCACGGTCTTACAACACATGATTGAAGTGACGCCTTATGTCGACCAGCACAAAGATGTGCTTTGGCAACAGAATCCAAAGCGGTCGGATATTTGGATCATGAGGCGACACAAAAGTCGGTTCAACCAATGGTTGAAGGAGTAAATCGCTAGGAGCTCGCCAAGTGAGATGCTAACATGGTTGGCAAAAGGGTCAACATTTACAGTTGTGACATGGCAAGGATATGACATAAATGGGTACACATTCTATACACAGTCTCAGGATGTAAAGAGCACTAACCAGAATAGCGGTGTCCGCATAGATGCGTTCAATACCGATGGGTCGAGAAACTCATACTATGGGTTTATAGAAGAGATTTGGGAGCTTGACTACGTGGTTTTCAAGATCCCCTCATTTCGTTGTCGTTGGGTGCATCTCCCACAGGTCGTTGACAAGTACGGTGTCACTACCGTGGACCTCCAACGTGTCGGGTACAAAGACGAACCATTCGTACTCGCCAACCAAGTTGTTCAAGTTTTCTATGTAACCGACTCGGCAAATAAGAAACACCATATAGTTCTTCATGGAAAAAGGAGAATTGTCAGAGTAGAGAATGTAGTGGACGAGGAAGAATACAATCAATTTGACGAGTTACCTCCTTTTGGAAATGGCATAAGGGTCGACGACGAACAACGTGACGAAACTAGTTACGTACGTATTGATCATCATAAAGAGCTAATTTTTAAAGGAAATAAGCAAGTGGAATGAGAATGTGTGACATATATGTAGGCATTTGCATTTATGTATATAACAATGCATGTATGTGATGTATATGTGAATGAGTCATACAAATGTATCTCTATGTTCATTGGGCTGTTGTAAAGAAATACACACAGCTCTGTTGTAAAGAAATACACTGTGTGAGGTCTTATGAATGCTGGTTGGTGTTTATATTATTGAATGCATGTATGTTTTGTATATGAGAATGAGTCATACAAATGTATCTCTATGTTCATTGGGCTGTTGTAAAGAAATACACCCAGCTGTTGTAAAGAAATACACTGTGTGAGGTCTTATTGAATGCTAGTTGGTGTTTATATTATTGAATGCTGGTTGGTGTGTTTATATTAATAACTATAGCTGGGGGCAAGGGCTTATCACAGACGGTTCTCAGTTTAGAACCGTCTGTGATAGTATAACTATCACAGACGGTTCTATGTTAAGAACCGTCTGTGATAGTACAACTATCATAGACGGTTCTAAATTTAGAACCGTCTGTGATAATAAATATCACAGACGGTTCTAAACTGAGAACCGTCTGTAATAAGCCTCCCTATAAATACCCTTTGGCTAGGGTTTGCGCCTATACTGCAGTTATAGATCTATATCTCGCTGCTCTCCCGATCTGTCTCCTCGGACCTCCGTCCACGCCGCCGTCGTCGCTGCCTCCTCGCACCTTCTTCGCCGCCGCCGTCCCACGAGCCCGTCGCCGGCCGCCTCCGTCCCCTCGAGCCCATCGCCCTCCTCCTCCCTCGGGCCTGTCGCCGGCCGCCTCCGTCCCCCCGAGCCTGTCGCCCTCCTCCTCCCTCGGGCTCGTCGGTGTCCTCCATCACCGTCGCCCTCCTCCTCTCCCCGAGCCCGTCACTCGCTTCGTCGTACCTGCGCCTAAGGTACCAAGCCCTCCTACAAACCGTCTACCATGTGTAGTATTTTTTTATGTCCTTACTAGCCTATTTTCGTGTCCTATACTCTTATATTTCGAATTTTGTTGTGGTAATGCTATGATCTGTCATGTCTGATTAGATTCTACTGTTAGAACGTTAATTTTGTAGTTGCAGATCAGTTCAGTAGATTTTTGTAGCATTGAGTTAGTTGTCTGTCAATTAAGAAAAGAAAAAATATTAGCATTGAGTTAGATTTAATAGAGATCTTGTTTACTGCAGTAGCGTAGTTTGCTATTTGGTTTATTTTGTAATGTTCATTTCTTGTAGTAAATTGTCTTTTGCTTCTTGTGAGTGTTAGTATATAGTATTAGCAACTAAAGTAGGTGTTAAGATAGGCACATCACCCCCTCTCTCTGTCCACAATATCATTATTAGCTACTTTCATGGACTCAATGGGTGCAAATCGAAAAGGATAGCCACCTCTGTCTATTTTCATGGACGAGGCAAATTACTCCTGTAGCCTGGACCCGGGAAATTAACCTTGTAAGTTAGTTAAGATAGATTCATCACTTCTCTCTCTACAATACCATTGTTAACTACTTTTATTTTAACTCTTAGCATCTAAAGTAGCTCAAGTCCACTCATTTTACTCATTTCATAAATCTTATTGTTGTTAAATCTTATTGTTGTCAAATCTTACTGTTATGTATATGTATATAAGTATGTGCTTATACCGCACTATTTACATATATGCTACATTGTGCTTACTTTTCATATATGAGAAGGCCAACATGTCATCCGCGCATTCTTCAACATCATCGCCGGATGCGTCCGCTCCAAAATCAAAATCAAAGGAAGAGGGCTATCGAAGAAGCCTGAGGGCCGATTTACCATCACAGAGGTCGATGGATCTGGGACCCCTCACCTTCCTCTCTCAGTAGTACGTGCATTCCGAAGAATCATCGGAATAGTTGCACGAGAATGAATTGAGATCACATTCGATTCGTGGAAGAGCGTGCCTGGGACTCGGAAACGTGAGCTACTGATAGAAATTTTGGCATCGTTCGAGATCTCAGAAGAACACCAAGACGCCGTGCAACGACAAGCCTTGCTAGCGGCGTGCAAAGCATAGAAGAACTTCAAGAGCACGCTTGTCAAGGACTACGTGGAGAAGGACGAAACGCCCTTTCATAAATACCCATTCCTGGAACCACAATGGGAAGAGTTCAAGGTGTTGGATCGAAATTGACGACAGAGGGGGGGTGAATGTCGCTTTTTGAAATTTCCCCAAAAAGAAACCACACTAAGCTCCTCTCCGATAGCTATAGAAAGCTATGAAGAGATGAATCTAAGTTCTCTGGATGTTCATACTGATCGAACACAAAAGACGTACAAAAGGAAATAAGAGAACAAGAAAAATTTAGAAAGAAATAGTCACAACAGCTGAAATGGCGGCCGGCCGGTCAGACCTCAAGCAACAGGCTGGTCTGACCGCCCCTGACCGGTCTGACCGCCATGGTTCGGCCGATCAGACCGATTTGTAGCCGCCGGTCAGACCGCAATTTGTCCACCGGTCAGACCGCAATCGCCGGCCGGTCTGACCGCAATGCTCAGTCCGGTTAGACCGGTCTTCGTGAGAAGGACAGACTGCAGAAGGATTTTTCAAACAGCAAATTCAACACTCCAGACAGTTGAGAAATTTGGGACTCTCTTTTGATCTTCTCACCCCAGAGCATCAAGAAAACAACCAAAATAGCCCAGGGAACCTAGGGAACCAAAAGAATCCAACTAGAGATCAAGAAGTTCAGATTTGGGACAAAAACCTGAAAACCTACAGAGGTAGCACCAAAAATCAAATTCCTCAACAATCCCAAGTCCTTTGATCCTGAGTTTTTGCAAGAACATCAGCAATGAACTTAGGATTCTAAAACTCAAATATCATGCCAACCAAAGAAGAGAATCAACAAGGGGCAAGAATCCATTGAGAGAAAACCCTAGAAATGAAGAACAGAGGAGGTAACAAAAGAGAACCTTTGATTCATTCAATTTGCTCTTGGGATAAATCAATCAAATGATCTTGAGACCTATCCCCATCATTGAGCAACCCATTTTGCTACTCCTCTGCAAGAATCAACGCAAAAACGAAAATCTCAGAAATCAAGCAGAGAGAGCGTCAAGAGGAAAAACAGGCACGAACAGGAGAAACACTTCAGAAGTTTCATTCCAATCAATCAAGGATTACATGGAGTCCCCATACACGATTGAAACAAGAGGAATGATTACATTGGCATCAACTCATATTCTCCCTCTCTCAAGTCTCAAGAAAACCCAAGAACACACATACTTGAGAGGAGATACAGAGAACCTACGGGAGACAACCTCCTGCACTCTCTCAACCACTAAAGCCTAAAGGCAAAACAACCCTCCAAAGGCCATTTTGACTAAAGCAAAACCCTAACAACCCCTCAAGCTCTAGAATCCATACCAACAACCAGGAAACTTCTCCTATTTATAGTCTTTGGCTAACGGGTCTCCAACCCGTTATGCCCGCAAAATCCCGAACGGAACCGCTTCCACTTGTGCAGCTTTGCGCTTTTACCAAAACGCCCCTCGTGCACCTTCTGGGAAGCTTTTGCATTCCTTGTCATCCAAGCCTCGCAGTTACCTCGAGCCCTCGCCATCTTCGGCACACCTCGACCATTCTGACCTTGGCACCACCTGCGCTTAATCCAGTCCTCCGTGCCTCGCCACGACTCCACCTCGACGTCCTGCAGCCATCACAGACAAGAAACACATCACATAGCACCACTCGACACAAGTAAACACAATTAGCATCAATGAATCATACTTAAGCAAGAAATAACCCAAATGACCGATCGGGAAGAAGAATATGCCTCAAATCCGTCTAACCAAACCCGACTGCACCAAATGCCGACATGGCACGAAAAGCACAAACCAAACTCAAACTTTCCAAAATACTTGTCAATTACTCATCATAAGCATGTGGTCACATCCACATGGTCTCTCACAAGGCAATGAAGACGACCGAAGATTTCAAATGTACAAGTGCGGCGCACAAGACCCTCCAGGCAAAAAACACACACCCCCACAGACTTGGCACAGCTGGGTATGCAGGTAAAATCCCACAGTGGACAAAGGAGGACGAATAGGCAGCCCTGCAGGACACCGCCCCGCCATTTGCAAATATCCTGGATGACCGCGCTCAAAATTGGATTAGAGCAAGGTCATCTACAACGACATCGGGGGATGTCTCCTTTCGAAACCCTGCAGACCAGTAAGTGTCCCAACGCCTGGTAAGATATCGATCGAACTATGTAGTTTGTAATTACTCCACAACTTCGTACGGAGTGAAATGACATGTTGTGCTCTTGCAGGAAGCGCTGAGTGTTGAATCTTCCCAGGGAACAAGGGAGAAAGATATACTCTCCGCGGCCCTAGGAAATAAGGAGCACTCGGGTCGTACGAGAGGCCTTGGGCTTTGCGTTCCTTGGAAACATGGTTTCCAAGATGACTCCGAAATGTATCGGCGTATGAAGAGAACCAAAGGCGAGCATGAGGCACAGCTACGAGAAGAGATCAAGGCATCTCTTAGAGAGGAGCTGGCTGATTATGTCAGAGATGAGGTGCGAAGATATACAGAAAATCAGTAGGCCGCCGCCGCTCCTGTGCTAGCTAGCCCGCACAACCGTCCGAGTAGTTGCGCGTCCAATCCGACGAAAAGCGAGGCCAGATTTCCTGTGGACGACATCCTGGTAATAATTATTATCTCTCGAATGCTTGCTCCATTGATAGGCCTATTGGAGTAACTAATTTTGTATCGTTATGTAGGAGCCTACGAAGTGCAGGCTCCGAGTGATATATGCCTCCGTTCCCTTGTACGCTGCTTGGGGTCAGGCATATCTGTCTGGTATCGAGGCCATGGTGCACCGTCAAGCTTTAGCACCAAGTTTCACAAAAGTTAATATGGATGGTGTGCATGTCAATTTTGAGGTCGTCCCGCTACCGAAGCCCCCCAACAACAAGATCGTGACTCTAGGGCAGACCATTGGAACATTCATCCAGTGGCCCAAAAGCGACATCTCCCTGGAGACTTCTTCACTGGTGGAAGGACCAGAAGGGCAGTGCGAACCAGAGCTACATGCACTGGTGCCATCTCCACAAGACTTATCTCCACTACCGCTACCTGCACCAGTGCTATCTCCACGGGTGCTATTCTTGCCAAAGCAACTTGCACTGGTTCTACCTTTACAGTCGACTACCATGAAGTCGACATACAGCCGAGGCAGCAAAGGCAAAATAAACAAGACCGATGATGATATCCCGTACCTGCCATTGGCCCGCAAATTCGTGCTTGGCGAGCCGCTGGTCGACCCAGTAACGCGCCTCAGTTTTCTACCAATTAGTTGCACACAATTACACAAGTGGTATATGGAACAGTCCAATAAGCCAGAGGGAGAACGGCACTCAGGTATCACTGTCAAATTCGCACCGGAAGATTTAGAGCACAATGTTCAAGAATGTGTCTTCGTGGTCACCTTCGAGGATTTATTTGATCTTTTCACGCTCAACGCTCTCAACGCATCATTCATTCGATGCTGGACGCGGTAAGTGTGTACAAACACAGTCTCCGTTCATGTCATACCGATAAATGTCATATATAATTTGTTGCTTTCGTGTGTATATATATAGACACATGCTGACTAAAGCTAGATTATCCAAAAAAATCGGTTGGTTTCTTGAACTCACACTTGGTCGCCATGCATACCATCGAGGAGGATACAACTTTCGTCGAGAGGTACATTGCATCAGCACTGGTGGCTTACCGTGATAAGGAATATGTACTTATACCCTACAATCAAGACTATCATTGGATTTTAATAGTAATTGTACCAAAATAGAACAAGACAATATACCTTGATTCTCTAAGTAAGAATAAAATGAACTTCACAGTTGTCAGCCAAGTAATCGATAGGTAAGTACATTTTCTCCATGCATACCTATATTGTACTCTTTCTTTCCTTCCGAATAACTAAGGTCAACTTTTTCGAATCACGTAAGACGTTCGTGATGTACGTTGCAATGGCAAGTGTCTCGACGCAAGGGGGCCAAAGGCCTGACACATGTTCCAAATTTTAAGGTATTTGTTATTACACATTAATTAATCCTGTGCAACAATTGGTAGTAATGCCTATTGAATTAACACATTCCATTTTTTTGCAGTGCTACCAGCAGTCGTCGGGCAACACGTGTGGATTCTACGTTTGCTACCATATGGACCTACTCTTGGATTCCTCGAGGATCACCAATTCCAAGGTTTGTCAATCTTCCCATAATTACTTCATACTTATCAGGTTATATATATACGCACATTGATATTCCTATCAACAGGCTGCGTCCATCCCCTCAACTGCATTGAAACAGCCCGACCTTTCACAAATTCGAGGAGAGTTGGCATACTTTTTGGTGGCTAGAGTCTTAAACTCACAAGGAGAGTTCTACTGCGCATAATGATTTTTTATTGCTCTTATCACTCCGGAATCGAGGTCTCGCAAAAAGAACAGATCCATAATCAACGAACTTATCAGCTGCACAAGCAATACTTGAATGGCAATCATGCACCATCCAAGTATAGCTTGTGCAGCCTGACAAGTTCGTTGATTATGGATTTGTTCCTTTCGCAAGACCTCGATTCCGGAGTGATAGAGCAATTAAAAAATGCAATGTTACCATCTAAGTGCAAATACAATGTAGGTCTTTTGTAATTGTGTATTTGTTAATGGATATTTTATTTCATTTCAACTAATTGATTTGCGAAATGGATGCTTTATGTTTGTGAAATGAAGTGCGATGTGAATTGGATGTTTTATGTTTGTGAAATGAATTGAGATGTAAATTGGATGTTTTATGTTTGTGAAATGAATTGAGATGTGAATTGGATGTTTTATGTTTGTGAAATGAATTGAGATGTGAATTGGATGTTTTATGTTTGTGAAATGAATTGAGATGTGAATTGTATGTATACATGTACATCTTTATTTGCTTGTTTCAGAGGGCATGGCTAGCATTTCCTGAGGCTAGCCAATAAACAGAAATAGATTTAGGGGTAGAAAGGAATATCACAGACGGTTTGTAACTAAAAACCGTCTGTGATAGCTGATAATCACATACGGTTTGTAAGTAAAAACTGTCTGTGATAGATGATAATTACAGATACTTTTTAGTTAAAAATCGTCTATGATTATCATCTATCACAGACGGTTTTTCACTAAAAACCGTTTGTGATAGCTGATAATCACAGATGGTTTTTAGTTAAAAACCGTATGTGATTATCACCTATCACAGACGATTTTTACTTACAAACCGTCTGTGATTATCAGCTATCGCAGACGGTTTTTAGTTACAAACCGTCTGTGATATTTACACCACAGACAGTTCGAAAACCGTCTGTGATAACCTTCGATTATCACTGATCCATAAATTCAGACGGTTCAGAAAACCGTCTGTGATGCCGTTTTTGAACCGTCTGTAATAGGGTTTTCTGTAGTAGTGAGTCAAACCAACAAAGCACTGGGAAACATGCAATATTGCAGGAGTCAAACCAAAGAACCAAAAGAGCATCAAAAACTAACAAGCTACCATTGAAATGAAAAAAGAGTAGAGAACCCCTACAGAGTTTATCCTGCACAGTTCATTGCATGAGTTAAACTATAATGTTTCTCTTCCAAGCCCATCTAACAATTGCTATTTTCTAGAACCATAGGCAGTATCTTCAACTATAATAGACTAATATGTATACGAATATAGTCCAAGTTGAGCATGCTGCAGTCACTAGATTGAGCATGCTACACTCAGTCACTAGATTCAGCATGCTACACTCACCACAGACCAAATAACATTACAATGCAAAATATAGAATGTTTACATACAAGTCAAAGAAGCTAGAGTTGATTATTTTAACTAGTACATGGGGTGAACATGTCAAGAGCATATTAAATCTAATCAATTCCTCAGATATTATGGTATGCTCTAAAATATTCAAATAAACAATCATCCTGAAAAGCATAAGTGGTAGGACATGCGAACAAAGCTGCAGATCCTTCATTTAGCACCACATGCAGTTATTGTCTTAAAATCAAGCTAGCAGGAGAACCAGGTCACAGAGCCACCATTGTGTTAAGGGACTGGGTGCAAAAAATATTGATAACTGCATGCTTGTCTAAACCATTTCATGGTAGCATTCGCCAATTCCATATGAGAGAGAACCAAAGATTAGGATTGACACTAGCTAATTGTTGATCTACCATGTTTGTTAGTTGCATCCATTTAGACGCCGTGAGACTGACACGAACCAGATAGTGCAAAACTCAAGTTCCAACCCTAAACATAAAGACATTGCACCTGATTTCAATTACCTGTGCCTACTTTGCCTGCACATACGGTGAATCCACCGACGACGGTGACCTTGTCGGCGGGAGCACCCACCGTTCATTGGTGGCATCACACGGGAACTCCCACCGCTCAACAGGGGGAATCATGTGGGAGCATCCACCGCTCACCGGCGGCATGGCGTAGCCTGAGCCGACCGCCAGACCAGAGGGGGCGTAGGGGCTTCACCGCGAGACGACGGCCTCCACACCCCTCAGGGACGTCCACGGGGGCAGCCAGCTCTTGCCGCTAAACATGGCAGAATTTTGTCGAACACTTGGCGTGCGGTTGTGAGAAAACCCTAAAAATGAAATGCCAAATTACTAATGGTAATGGGGGTCGACGAGATCCGGTGGTGCCGTGGCTAGATTCTATGTATCTAATGATAAAGAGCTCGGGACATGTAGACCCGACAACGGCTGGTTCACTGGCGCGAATCTGGCCGTCTTCGGTCGTCAACAGCTACCTCTTGTCACTCATCGCTCATCGGCCGTGGTGGAGAGAGAAATGAGAGAGATGGCGGTGTGGGCTCATGGGAAGAGGGTGGCGACCGAGAGTGGAGGCAGAGAGGGGTGGCTGAGCAGATGAGATTGACGGGGCGGGTGGGGAGTTGAGAGGGAAGGACTAGGGGAGACGGGAGACGTGTTGTGTGGGTGGGAAGTTGGGATGGGAGGACTACGGACGAGGCATGCGGTGCGTGTGTATGGGAGTCAGGGTGGGAAGGAGGGGCTGCGTGTGTGGGAGAGAGGTGAACGGATGTTTATCCATTCACTACCCCACCCCTCTCTTCCCTGTGCTACGCGCATGTTTCTCTTTTCAACCGATTGCACCATGGAAAAAATGGCCCTTAAGAAAACTAGAAAAAACCAGTATGCACTAATAAACGGACCCTCGTGGTCAGCCTCTCCTCTGGTTTGCTCACCCTTAACCAATGCTCCGAACCCAACCGCACGCTGTCTACTTCTCCCTTCGCCACCTCTAGTCGCCACCATGATCACATCACCCATTCCCCTACCACATGACAGCCCACGCATCCTTGATCTCACAATTGACTCCGATTTCAACTACCCCCACCACTCATTTCTCACTGTCATCGCTCTCTCCTCTTCACCCACGAGTTGTGGCGTGGCGGCCGTGCGGTGCTCGTGTGGTGGCCGGAGGGAGGCAGTCCCGAGCTGGAGGGTGGTGGTGTGGCGAGGATGCGATGGCGCAATAGGCTTCACTACTACAGACAACAGACGGTTCAAAACTGTCATCGCAGACAGTTCCTGAACCATCTGCGTCTATGTGTCAGTGATAATAGGTGGTTATCACAGATGGCTCCTACACCGTCTGTGATAACTTACAATATAGACAGTTTTTCAGAAAAACCATCTGTGATACTTGACTATCACAGATGGTCTTTTATAAAAACCGTCTGTGATATTCGACTATCACAGATGATTTTTGTTATTAACCGTCTATGATATACACCATATTACAGACGGTTAATAACAAAAACCGTCTGTGATATCATTCATATCACAGATGGTTCAGTGTTTGAAACTGACTGGGATATGAATGATATCACAGGCGGTTTGGAACACCGAACCGTTTGTGATAGCTATTTCAGCAACGATTTTATTTGCTCTTTTTCGGCTAGCCTCAGGATATACTAGCCATGCCCTCTGAAAACAAGCAAGATCACATATATAGCATAGGACAATCATTACATAAATCACACAGATGAATGAAACAACACCAGCAGATCTCATATATACACAGATCTCACAAATGAATTAAATTGAATGAATTGTTTGATTAAGCACAATTGAGTGATTACAATTGAATCCAATGTTTCAACATCTAATTATCACCATTGCCGAGGTGGAACTCTCCAGTTTTGTTTATGACCTCTGCTAGCAAGAATTGGGAGAGGTTTCCATGAATTTCAACGAGTTTGTCAAAATTATATGCACTTTTGTCGAAGTCCACCCGCTGTCGCTAGGAGCAATGTTAAGTCATTAATTAGCATATGTGTGTGTGTATATATATATACATATATATAATCAGAAAATAATAATTATTGGAAGGTTGACAAACCTCTGTATCATTCATCTTAGTGTCCGTGATTTCCTTCATATGGCGGCAAACATAGAATCCACATACGTTGCCCTGTAGCTACTGGTGGCACTGCAAAAATAGAATTACATACATAGGTATTGTCAATTCTAGATGCATTATAACAAAGTGTGATATATGATTGTTATGTTGTAGCGGGTATCGGAAATCGTGTCCTGTATCACAATGTGTCACTTGATTCGTTGTGTCTCTCTCTTAGGGCAACATAAGCAGTAAACGACCTACATGACTCCAAAAAAGCTAGCCTTGGCCATTGCAAATGAAGGAAAGATTACAATAGAGTTATGTATGGAGGAAATGAGTTTACCTGTTAATTGCTTCTTGCACACAAGTGAAGTTGTGGTTGCTTCTAAGTGGAGAATCAAGATATATTACCTTACTCCACTTTGGTACAATCATAATAAAAATCCAGTGAGACATAGTCATGTGTGTCGCCATAGTGATTAATCCTAAGTTTATGTTGCATATAAAGTACAAATGAAACTTGTGTGGCAACTAGTGAAGCACTTACTCTTGGTTGAAGGGTACCATGATGTACTCCTTGTCACTGTGAGCAATCAATCTCCTCATTATATAATCTTGGATGAAGGATGCATTTTCGTTGATAGATTACTCAGAGACCAAGTGTGGGTTGAGGAAACCCACCAGTTGTCACCGTCGCCGAACTTGTTGGATCATATATCTATACAGGAGGGAGAGGCATCGTCGGGAGGGAGAGGCGGCGTCGCACGCGCAAGTGAGCAGTCAGATCTAGCAAAACTTAGTAGTGGCGATGGAGATGGAGTGAGTGAGGACTCTACGAGCAGAACCTATTAGGGAATATTTATAGAGAAACTATCACAGATGGTTCATTATCACAGACGGTTCTATAAAAGAACTGTCTGTGATATTCGACATATCACAGACGGTTCTTTTATAGAACCGTCTATGATAGTATCATCACAAACGGTTTCTTCTGATAAACTGCATGTGATAGTTCGCTCCATCTAGTCACCAAAAAATCATGCTGGCCATGCAATATTATGAAAAATGCAAGCATAATTATAAATATAATTATTTCTTAGTTCCTAAGTCAATTAGAATTACAATGGAATATAGTTATATAATCACATGCTGAGTTTTCTAATTATGATTACATTGCAACAATTTCCAAATAGGCGCTAGCTTTGTGGGCTGCTATGTCGGCTGCTCATGTTATCATAAGGATTCATTCCATCTGTACTCAACTCAAACCTTATATTCCTTGGTTCCACACCGAAATCTATAAACATCCTATCGATGTTCTTCCACTGGACAGAATGAGCAACGTGTCTTATCTTTCTATCTTTCTTATGCTGCTCTCACTGCCAACGTATCAATCTTGCATTCTTGCGGTTTGCAAATAAACGCTTCAAACGGGGAACTACAGGAAAATACCACAACACCTTAGCAGGATGTCCTTGCATCACCTTGATGTCCTTCCCATCATCAGAGTCATTTTTACGCTTGTATCGGGATGCTTTGTACACCGGACAAACATGTAAGCTAGCATACTCTTTATGACGGAGTGTCACACAAGTGATCGCGCGGTATTAGCCACGACCCGACATGTGGCATGCTAATGCCATGCGGTGTGGCACTATGCCACGTGTTGGGCTAGGTTAATGATGCATGTGTCGATTCAAGACTAATGACGCATGGTGACCGTGCGGTATTCCACCAGGTATCGGCTTTGCCGCATAGTGACCGTGAGGTGAAGAGTATTATTTTTACAATTATGACTACGAATGTGTAATTTTTGCTAATCATGCTTTAAAAATTGCCATTTCGGCAAAAAAAAAACCCTCGCACAACACTAGACGGTCTAGTGTGTACCTCGTGACATGCATTGTGCCACATACTCCTATATAATTCTCCTCCTAACTGGTATCAAATCAAAACAAAGTGCTACCACGATTCCAAAGACACTCCACACGCCACAAATTTTCAAGCTAGGTGACTATCCTGGCTAGTCTCTCTTATCTCCGACGCACGCTCGTCGATCCGTCAGTTCTTGATCGATATGGAAAGCAGGAAACTGTATTTTTTTACTTTTCAACTTATAATTTATCATTTTTCTAAATAAATAAACGAGATGGTTTTTTCCGTCTCCTTTAAAGAATAATTTATTAGGATGATTTCTTTTAAAACGGTCTATCGATATTCATATTTCCCACCGCTCAACCAAAGTTTAGTTTACTTGGCCAAATCAAGCTATTAAAGTTGCACACGCCGATGCTTAAGTCTCCCATATTGCACCGAACCCTATAAACGCACCGGTCGCCTGGACCAGCGACACTGCCTAATCACTCGCACCCCGTTGATGACTTTTTCTCGGTCTTTTCGGCAGAGCAGACGTGCGATTCTCCGTGCGTCGCGCGCGAGATCTCTCCCATCCCCGTCGGATCGAAACAACCGGCGCTCTTTATCAAAAAAAAAAAAAAAAAACAACAACAACAACCGGCGCGGCACACCGGTTTGCGCCCGCTTGCCGGCCGATGGAAAACGACCTCTGTACTGTACGCTTTCCACTCCTTGCGTCGTGTTTCCACGGTCCTCTCTGCTAGCTAAGTGGCTAGCAACTAGGGCTTGTGAATTGTTGAGAATTTTTTTCCTGCCACGTATTTTTGTTAGAACGGGCATTCACAAAATCGATTTTGTGTACGTGCTGTTGGGAATTTATATTTTGTTTCTAAATTTCCTCCTGACGCCACAAAATTTGGAACATTTCAAGACAGTTTTTAACTCAACAGATGACGGTAGTATTCCTTTGTAATAGTTAAGTGTCCATCGTCTCGTCGGCTATCACTATGTTTGCAATGTTTTGTCGCTAATTCGAATTATGCTAGAAATGCCATAAGCTGTATGATAAAAATGCCAAAGGAATGTAACAACCGTAGCCAATTCACAGATAACCGTCAAGAAACACTGCAAATTTAGGAGTGTTACAATATACTAGTTACGTACCCGTACGTTACAACAGAAAACCACATTTGGATATTTTGTAGTGACGTAGTGTTAAGTTTGCTGACTTTAACTAATTGAATTATGTGTTTGAAGGAGTTGTAATTTGCAAGCTACGTCCTAAATGCTGATGCTCATGTATCGAAGTTTTCTTATGCCCACAGATATAATTTTCACTTGTGCATCTTCTAGCATGGTTCTAAAAAATGAAAGAAATAGCTAAGGAATCAAATGATAAGGAATTATCTTGTTCTCACAATTGACTCCTATTTCAACTGCCCCCACCACTCCTTTCTCACTGTCGTCTCTCTCTCTCCTCTTCACCCGTGGGTTGCGGCGTGGTGGCTGTTCGGTGCTCGCGTGGTGGCCGGAGGGAGGCGGTCCCGAGCTGGAGGGTGGTGGTGTGGCGAGGATGCGGCGGTGCAGCAGGCTTGCAATGGTGAATAGCGGGAGGGCTGAATTCGGAGGCAGCGCAGCTGGGGAGGTCCAAACGGTCGGTGGCGTATCGTGTGAGCAACATCGGTCGTACCGGCGGCGATGCGACCAGTCAAGACCGGATCCGATGGCGGCTCGGTTTTTCGACGTTAGATCCGACAGTTGTGCGGTGGTGTCGGCTGGTTCCGGCATGTTCCTCCCCAACAGCAGTTGGTTCTATTGGGGATGAGAGGAAACCACCTCCCCGTTCTCACAACTACCCCCCGCCTCCCCCATTTCCCCCACCTCCCTCCTATACTATCTGTCGGACGCCCATTTTCCCAACTGCATCTACTGCTCCCCGCCTTCGCAGCCGGACACCGAGCTTCCCCTCTGCTGTTCCATGTCTCCCCAATCAGTCACATAGCCGCTTACTAGCATTGCTCCGCTCCTCATCAGCCCAGCCGCCTTCGCTCCTCAACTGCCCAACCGCTTGTACTCCTCACCGTCCTGGCATCCTAGCTACCCGACCGGCCAAATCTGTTGGGGTCATCGCCTAACTCAAGATTTGCTTGGGCCGCCGCCCCTGCTGTGCCAGCTGCAACTAAGATTCATGTAATAATTATGTTGGGAGTTAATCATGCATGCCATTCAACTCAAAAGATTTACATAGGGTTATTTGCTGTCAGCCTACATCATTCACATGAAAACATACATGATTCAGAGGTTCACCAAAAAAAAAACCCATCAATTTTACAATCATACAGAATGCGACATGACACATCATAAA
This sequence comes from Dendrocalamus latiflorus, assembly GCA_017311315.1. Lineage (NCBI taxonomy): Eukaryota > Viridiplantae > Streptophyta > Magnoliopsida > Poales > Poaceae > Dendrocalamus > Dendrocalamus latiflorus. The sequence continues at coordinate 15,221,782 of CM029661.1, forward strand.
GAAGAAGACTGCATAATCTGATATATATGAATGTTTGTATGGCACAAATTCCCAAAACTAGAGATGACAAGTGCACAACAAAACAGCAGGACGAAGCGACCGTACGTCGCCTCGCCTCACCAGTCACCAACCTGGAGTAGTCAGCTAAGGGACGCCGACGCCGAAAGATGCTTGTTGCCTTCCATGGTTACGTGCTCCTCCAGCTTTGCTTGCAAGCGCGAGCTCGTCTGCTCGGTCCTGCGCTGCTTCACACCGGACACTCCTCCGCGCCGACGTCGTCTTTGGGGTCGTTCTTGGGCTCCACGGCGGCGGCGGCTGGGGCGACGACGCTGGCGCGGCAGAGCGGGCACGTGGCGTGGAGATGCAGCCACGCGTCCACGCACGCGGCGTGGAACCGGTGCCCGCACCGCGGGAGGAGGTGCGCCCGGTCGCCGTCGCGGAACTCCACGATGCACACCGCGCACTCCGCCGCCATACCCCCGCCGGCGTCGCTGCTGATGGAGTACACGGACACGGGCAAGGAGGACGCGATGTCCGGCTGGTCGAGGTCGCGCAGCCGCCTGGACGCTCTCGGGGAGGTCGCCGGCGACGAGTCGGCCGACGCCGCCGCCTCGTCGGCGCCACCGGGGGAGGACGGCCCTCGCTTCTTGGACCAGAAGTAGAAGAAGATGAGGAGGATCATGAGCACGTTGAGGCCGACGACGCAGGCCGTCAGCAGCGGGCCGTGTGGCGCCCAGTGGCTGCTCGCCTCCGCCGCCGGCGGGCTCGGGCTGCCGCTCTGGGCCGTGGACATGGTTTCTGATCCAAGAAGAGGGCTTTCGACAAGATAAACAGCAGATTGTAATCGCCGATGGTGTGCATAAACCACAAAAACTAAGACCTTTTCACAAATTAAAGCGTCGTCCGAAGTAGATGATCAAGTTTGGAAATCGATCTCAAGAAAAGAAACACGAGATTGGAAGGATTCTTGAAGATAAAGAATGCAAAGAGACGCAACGAACAGGGAAAGAAAGCAATTAAGAATGAGAAGAACAAGAGAGGATGGTGGTGTAGGACAGTGGAACAAATGGGGGGTTTGTAAAAGGTAGAAGGGCGAGGTGCATTGCCACTTGGGGTTTGGAGTGTGCAATGGTGATGAATTTGTTAATTGCCAATGGTTTGACCGGGGGTGTGGCTTGGTTCCAATTGTAGTAGGTTCTTTTTAGCCGTGTCCGATAACTTATAGTTATGACTAGTGGTTTTGGTCTTATTACAAGTACTCATACGGATAAATTGAATATCAATAAGTCGATAAACCATTTTGAAATGTTGTTCCAATAAATCACTTCGAAAAGATATTAAAAAATTCGTATTATTTATTTGTTCGAAAACTATAAATAATAATTCATAATCCGGAAAGGATCCATCCTAGCTAGGTTGGCTAGCTCTTGCTGTTCATTGTATTTGTAGTGTGATGGTAGCTGAATCATGATAGAGCTAGGTGCATTTGTTTCTTTTTTTTTTCTAGCACCAAGGGTTCTCACACAGAGAATAAATCATTAAGATTAGTTGGGAAATGTTGCATGCATTCAACACCAGAAACAACAGCCACATTGCTGATGTGTCAATGGTTTAGTGATTGACATAAGGTCTGACCACTTTTGAACAATCCAACTCATCGCATGCACTGCTGATGTGTCAATATATTAGTGGCTGGGCAATGTAGCTTCCAATAGGATTTAAGAATTAGATCTTGTGTGAATGGGTTATCAAGTTTTTTATTTGGTTCTCGAGAAGGAAAAATATTCACGAGGCCCTCCATGGTCCCCTTTCGATGCTGGCGGCATGTGAATAGACTTGTACGGGGAAAACATTAAAAACATTACTCTGCTTTTTTTTTGACAGAACAGGATGGAGGCCAACGGGAATTTTATAAAATAAAAAGAGTTTATATATAAGCAGTAAAAAAAGATGTATAACCAGGTCACAGAGCCACCATTGTGTTAAGGGACTGGGTGCAGAAAAATATTGATAACTGCATGCTTGTCTAAACATTTCACGGTAGCATTCACCAATTCCATATGAGAGAGAACCAAAGATTAGGATTTGGCTAGCTAATTGTTGATCTGCCATGTTAGGCCCCGTTTGGCACAGCTCAGCTTCACTAGTGAAGCTGTTTTTTTTGTTTCAGCTTCACGAGCAGCTTCACCGGTGAAGCTAAAACTGTTTTGGAAAATTGTTTGGCAAAACAGCTTCACCAACAGCTTCATGCATGGCTGAAAGAGGGCAATTGTCCAAGATGCCCCTGTCTACCTGACTTGTTCTAACATTTGGAGTTGTATGTTTGTATATGGTCATATGAATTAAAAAACAATATATTTGAATGAGTATGAATTAAAAAATTAAAATTAAAAAATTAAAATCATTAGAGAAGTGCGAACGGTAGAGAAGTGCGAACGGGAGGAGAGGAAACAGGTGTGGGGACCCAGTGGCAAAGTGCTGTAATTTCTGTCAACTACAAGGGCAGTGGGTTCCTAGAACTGCGAGCCTGAGGGAGAGAGCTGTGAAAAGCTACTATTTTCAGCTTCACCCCACCCCATTCCCTTGTGAGAGCATGATTTAAGGAGCTTCATCCATGAAGCTGTTTGCAAAAAGGGTGTTTGGCAAAAAACAGCTCACAACAGCTCATGAAGCTGTTGATGAAGCTGTGCCAAACAGGGTCTTAGTTGCATCCGTTTAGACGTCACGAAGGAGACTGACACAAACCAGATAGTGCAAAACTCAAGTTCCAACCCTAAACATGAAGACATTGCACCTGATTTCAAATACATGTGCCTGCTTTGCCTGCACATACGGTGAATCCACCAACGACGGCGACCTTGTCAGCGGGAGCACCCGCCGCTCATTGGTGGCATCATGCGGGAATTCCCACCGCTCAACAGGGGGAATCATGTGGGAGCAACCACCTTTCACCGGCACCATGGCGTAGCCTGAGCCGACTGCCAGACCAGAGGGGGTGCAGGGGCTTCACCGCGAGACAACGGCCTCCACGCCCCTCAGGGACGTCCACGGGACAGCCAGCTCTCGCTGCTAAACATTACGGAATTATGTCGAACACCTGGCGTGCGGCTGCAAGAAAACCCTAATTTTTTTTGCATCCTATACGTCAAAACAGATCAAGAAAGGAAAGCGAGAAGCCCGGGGGTCACCTCGATCGAGACCCATGTGCGAAGCCCTCGCCTTACTCATGTTGAGATAGATCAGAATTAGCATGACATTAATAACCGAAGCCGCCCTGCCCCCTCCTCTCTTGAGCCATGCCGCTGACGCCAGGAAGAAGCAATCAGATGGGAGAATTTGCCATCATGGTAATTGGGGTCGACGAGATTCGGTGGTGTTGTGGCTGGATTCAATGGATCTAATGATAGAGAGCTCAGGATGTGTAGATCCGATGGCGATTGGTTGACTGGCGTGAATCTGGCCGCCTTTGGTTGTCAACAGCCACCTCTTGTCACTCGTCGCTCATCGGCCGTGGTGGAGAGAGAAAGGAGAGAGACGGTGGCGTAGGCTCATGGGAAGAGGGCGGCGGCCAAGAGTGGAGGTGGAGAGGGGTGGCTGCGCGGATAAGATTGATAGGGTGGGTGGGGAGTTGAGAGGGGAGGACTAGGGATGAGGCGTGCGACGCGTGTGTACGGGAGTTAGGGTGGGGAGGAGGGGCTGCACGTGTGGGAGAGAGGTGAATGGACAAACTCCCATGTTATATTAGTAGAGAAAAGAGAAGTTTATCCATTCACTACCCCACCCATCCCTTCCCTGTGCTACGCGCGTGTTTCTCTTTTCAACCGATTGTACCATGGAAAAAATAACTCTCAAGAAAACTAGAGAAAACCAGTATGCACTAATAGATGGACCCTCGTGATCAACCTCTCATCTGGTTTGCTCACCCTTAACCAATGCTCCGAACCTAATCGCACGCTATCTGCCTCTACCTTCCCCACCTCTAGTCGCCACCATGATCTCATCACCCATTCCCCCACCACATGACAGCTGCCCGCTACCGGCTTCCTCTAGCTTGCACCCCTGGCTACCCCTATTCACAAGTCACTGAGACAGGAGACTAAGGTGTGTGCTCTCTTGAAGTCTAGCTTCTTTGCATTTGGTCCCTCGGTGTAGGGTGGATAAAAGATCTGATGCTATCTAAGCCGGTCTATCTTTAGAGTTTAGAAACGGCCGGAGAGTGAAACTCACTAGGTGGATGCGCACTTGCCTAATGTTTTTGCTAGTATTCCTCCTCTCTTTATATGTTGCCAGAATCTCGCGTTCTGCCGACCGCAAGTGCTTTGCGCCAACAGTAAAAATCTGATGCAGACGCATGCATCCACTTTTACGATGACAGACGTGATAACTCACAACTGTAGACTTCATACGGATGAAGTCGAAGTGGATGGTACCCTTGTCAAATCGACGTGGGAACTAAGATTCGTGTTATAATTATGTTGGGAGTTTCTTTTCAACATAATTACGTTGGGAGTTAATCAAGCATGCCATACACCTCAAACGATTTACATAGGGTTATTTGCTGTCAGCCTACATCATTCACATGAAAACATACATGATTCAGAGATACACCCAAAAAAACCATCAATTTTGCAATCATACAGACATGAGACATGACACATCATAATGAAGAAGACTGTATAATCTGATAGATATGAATGTTTGTATGGCACAATCCCCAAAACTAGAGATGACAATAACACAACTAAACAGCAGGACGAAGCGACCGTACGTCGCCTCGCCTCACCAACCTGGAGTAGTCAGCTAAGGGACGCCGACGCCGAAAGATGCTTGTTTTACGTGCTCCTCCAGCTTTGCTTGCAAGCGCGAGCTCGTCTGCTCGATCCTGCGCTGCTTCACACCGGGCACTCCTCCGCGCCGACGTCGTCTTTGGGGTCGTTCTTGGGCTCCACGGCGGCGGCGGCTGGGGCGACGACGCTGGCGCGGCAGAGCGGGCACGTGGCGTGGAGATGCAGCCACGCGTCCACGCACGCGGCGTGGAACCGGTGCCCGCACCGCGGGAGGAGGCGCGCCCGGTCGCCGTCGCGGAACTCCACGATGCACACCGCGCACTCCGCCGCCATACCCCCGCCGGCGTCGCTGCTGATGGAGTACACGGACACGGGCAAGGAGGACGCGATGTCCGGCTGGTCGAGGTCGCGCAGCCGCCTGGACGCTCTCGGGGAGGTCGCCGGCGACGAGTCGGCCGACGCCGCCGCCTCGTCGGCGCCACCGGGGGAGGACGGCCCTCGCTTCCTGGAGAAGAACCGCCAGAAGTAGAAGAAGATGAGGAGGATCATGAGCACGTTGAGGCCGACGACGCAGGCCGTCAGCAGCGGGCCGTGTGGCGCCCAGTGGCTGCTCGCCTCCGCCGCCGCCGGCCTCGGGCTGCCACTCTGGGCCGTGGACATGGTTTCTGATCCAAGAAGAGGGCTTTCGACAAGATAAACAGCAGATTGTAATCGCCGATGGTGTGCATAAACCACAAAAACTAAGACCTTTTCACAAATTAAAGCGTCGTCCGAAGTAGATGATCAAGTTTGGAAATCGATCTCAAGAAAAGAAACACGAGATTGGAAGGATTCTTGAAGATAAAGAATGCAAAGAGACGCAACGAACAGGGAAAGAAAGCAATTAAGAATGAGAAGAACAAGAGAGGATGGTGGTGTACGAAAGTGGAACAAATGGGGGGTTTATAAAGGAATGAACTCCTCTGACTTAACTTCTCTCTCACGTGGGTCACTGCGCGTGGCCCCACGCGTCAGTGACAGGAAGTTACGTCAGATGATCTCATTTGGTTTGTAAAAGGTTGAAGGGGGGCACATTGCATCTTGGGGTTTGGAGCGTGCAATGGTGACGAATTTGTCAATTGGGGGGTGATGGCGAACGATCACCACCGCCAACGGGAGTTAATTGGACGGACATGACGGCTCTGATACCACGTGTAGAAACCAAGACTAGATTTTGGCTTGGAACGACGCTCGGGATTTCGGCGCTGCAGATTTACGACGCCCTCTCCGGCGTCGCCACCCGCAGTCTGGCTCTGCGCCTGCCTCTTGCTCCGTTACGAAGTAGAGGCTCACGTGTAGAACTACTCACAAACTTCCGAGTCCGCCGAACCGAAGCTTTCACCGTCCCAGGAAGAAGATGAAGTCTACTGCACGGTGATGAAGACTCAATCACGAACTCACGCACGCGAGATAGATGGAGTTGTGCTCTGAATCAACATACCTTTTCTATTTCCATTTGTGCTATTTATACAAGCCAATACACAAACAGTTACTCCCGGCAGTTCTCCTGCTAACAAGGCGAAAACACTGCGGCGTTCCGGCAACCGGCGCGTATGTACGTATACATGAACAATAACCATACACGTGAACAGTGTCATGCACAGGATTTATTCTTTCAGGTTTGCCCAGGGTGTGGCTTGATTCCAGTTATAGTTGATTCTTTTCGGCTACCTCCGATAACTTATAGCTATGGCTAGTGGCTATTTCAATAAATCATTTTGACAAAATAGAAAGGAACCATTCTTGTTTATTCAGAAAACTATAATTAATAAGTCATAATCCGGAAAGGATCCATCATCCTAGGGTTGGCTAGCTCTTGCTGTTCATTGTGTTGTACTGTGATGGTAGCTGAATCATGATAGACCTAGGTGCATTTGTTTCTTCTATTTTTCACGCACCAAAGGGAAAAATCTACTCCTGCTCATTTGGGGCGCGCACTGTACATCACCTCGGTTTTGTTTACCCCTATTGTCCAAAGTCAACTTCAGCAATAAAATAGTTGGCTATAAATAAGAGATGACATGATAATAGATGGTTCTTTTATATGGTAGCTTATGATTGAAAATTTTGTATTTTAGACTGTTCGTGAGAGGAAATACACAGAGAGATAGTTGCATATGATTTTTACCAGTATAACTAAACTCGATACAGTTTATACTACAATATATCTGTAGACTCCGTCTTAAAAAAATAATATTTAAAACTAGTTACTGTAGTAAATATAGGCCTAAGCCAAGTGGTTTCGAGCCCACCCGGTATCAGTCTAATTCTCTTAAGTTTCCATACATGGTAAGAGCTATATATGTTGGGATCGAACACGAAGATTATATATTTTTAGAAGCATCATCCTAGATTTGCAGTATATCTTCTACAGATTTATATCCACCGTTATAAAGTGTGAACCTTGTTCTTTCTTCGTTCTCTGCTTCTCACTTAAATTTGGCGCTGCTAGGTGGGCCTCCTTTGTTCTCGCTCTTTGAGTTTATCCACAAAAAAAATCAACTAACTCCTGAAAAATGTAAAAAAAAAAAAAATCCACCCAAAAACTCAGATCCAAGAAAACCACCTCTTCCCTTAGTCCTTACTCCCCTCCTACTACCGAATACACCCGTTGCCAGTTGCCACCCAATTAGTGCGGGAATGAAACAAAATTGTGTGTCTTTACCGAAACTTATTATTTCCCTAGAATTCTATAGGTATTTACTAGTATAGATGAATTTATAATTACCAAAATATTAGCACCTTAAATACTTTTATCATCCATGGCTACTGAATTGTGTACTTGGGGATCAGAAGAAAAAAATGCAATCTATCTCTTTATCAAAAAAAAATAGATATGATCAAACGATTAGCTTTTGGTGAGTAAAAGGTGTAAATTATGGGGATTCTAAGACATTTGTTGACTCTCCTCACATGAGTGGAGATGGCATTTGATGTTGTCGTAATTATTGCATTAAAATAATCAACAAAGAAAGCTAGAAAAGATGCATTGTTCAAAGCAAGAAATACAAGAAAACAAAAAAAAAGAAATGCTCTTGAGTAAAAGACAAGACTTTGGCGTGGGTCGGAGTTGTCCCTCGCGCAAAGTATCGTAAGGATTCAGAGATTTGTCAGTGTGTTATTGGTTCTACGTAGTGGCATGGTGAACCATTAAAGGGATAAATATATTGAAGGATGAATCAAATGATAATAATGTGCTGTAGTTCGTTCCAAAAGTAGGTACGTCAACCACAAAATAAATATCGATTTAAGATTTCAATTATTCAAACTATGCAACAATACAAAATATACAAGGAAAAATAAGAAATGTAATTTAAACTATTCGTACAATTTTCTGCAAATAAGGCAAAAGTAATTAACATAAATGTCCATCAGGCTACACGACAAAGACATCTCTAATAACTAATTTTGTAAAGCTAATCGATTCCTTGAAGATCAAAATTTATCAACTCGCAAAATGAAAGCACGCCCATGCATCTAATAAGATATAGAAATGGAATAATTGTTTTAAAAGATGTGACATACAAAATGTCAAGTGTTGCAACATTGGGAAGTGTCTCAATTGGTGGTGTGTTGACCAAGAAGTTTATGGATTTTTGTATGTAAGACGTTTATAAATCATCATTTTGTAGAAGTAGCTCTTAACTAAACCAGAGAGATGCAATTAACTTCACTTCATTCTTATGAAACTAAATGGGCAAAACAAAACTTTATTCTTATGAAACTAAATGGGCAAAACAAACTTATGAGGTAGAAGTAGCACCAAGGGTTCTCACACAGAGAATAAATCAATAAGATTAGTTGGGAAATGTTGCATCCATTCAACACCAGAAACAACAGCCACATTGCTGATGTGTCAATGGTTTAGTGATTGACATATATGGTGGTGATCGGTTCGGCTTAAAAGCTCATAGCTTATGGCTGAAAACACTGTAGCTGGCTGAAAAAAGCACTGTAACTGACAGAGACTTATTTAGCATAATTAAATTTAAAAACATTTAAAATATAAAAAATATGTTAGCCCATTACGTATAATACAAACAAATACGGAAAAAAAGAACCGGCAAAAAAAGCTCAACAAAAAGCCAAAAGTTCAGAAAAAAATGAAATTTATGAATAGTGAAAAATAAGCCAGAAGTCAGAAGCCGAAGCCGAATTGATCAGGGCACTGACCAGTTTTGAACAATCCAACTCATCGCATGCACTGCTGATGTGTCAATATATTAGTGGCTGGGCAATATAGCTTCCAATAGGATTTAAGAATTAGATCTTGTGTGAATGGGTTATCAAGTTTTTTTATTTGGTTCTCGAGAAGAAAAAATATTCACGAGACCCTGCATGGTCCCCTTTTGATGCTGGTGGCATGTGAATAGACTTGTACGGAGAAAACATTAAAAACATTACTCTGCTTTTTTTTTTACAGAACAGGATGGAAGGCCAACTGGAATTTTATAAAAATAAAAAGAGTTTATATATAAGCAGTAAAAAAAAGTATAACCTCAAGGGTGCCAAAATATTAAAGAAAACTACTCAACAAACTCTGCATTTCGTCCTTCAACAACTGTTTTGCTCTATAGATAGCCATTGCAAAAAGCTCCTTAAACTCTCTCTTCCAAGCTGCCAAAAAGAGGAGTCCATTATTAGAAATAATTCTGTTTCAATGTATCCAAATTGTCCAGGGTGCGATTATGATGATCTCCTTGATGCAAAGTAAACTAGTACGGGTTATAGGGTTCTAAACTAAAAGTTAAATTGAGAGGGATAAATCTAAATCAATGTGAAGGAAACGCTAGCACCATTGACTAAAAATGCAAGAGAAAAAGAGGTGCTTTACAGTCTCTTTAGTTCTAGCAGAGCAAAGCACACAATCATAAGTTGGAGCTATGAAATTCTTCCTCGCTAGGAGGTTTTTGGTGTTAAGACGATCATTCAAGAGTAACCAGAAGAAAACCTTTAGCTTGCTCATAACACAAGATTTTCATAGCCAAATAAAAGGTTTAGGCATTGGCATCGAGCTGACTAAAATATTATAAGCTTTCTTGGAAACGTATTCTGAAGACTCTGCATATTAACGCAATCTTTTGTATTGTCATTAAGTATGGATGTGACTAAAGAAATTAAAAGCAACCAGCTTATTCACTACTCCCTCTGTCCAGCAGTATAAATTCAATATGCATAAGTAGAAATCATATTATTTAAGTAATATTTAATAAAATTGACCATAGTTGCTCCTATTAGATAGACATAATACTACTCTTTTTATTAGAGACAAATATGATCTCATTTTATTAAATATTACTTAAATAATGTACCTCTTAGATATACATGTTGTACTTATACTGCGAGACAGAGATAGTAATCTATTGGCAGAACTATCCACCGGATTTTCAACCTCATCACTTCCAAAATGTATGCAGGAACACTTCTCTGAATAGAGATTAATGTGAGAGTCACATGCATATATGTCAAATATATATGGGGAGAGTGAATAACATCACTAATGTAGAAAAGATCATCACAGGCGGTTTAAAAATATCGTCACAGGCGGTTTCGTGAGCCGTCTGAATTTATAGGTTAGTAATGACATGAGTTCATCACCGACGGTTTTTGAACCTTCAGTGATGTAGACTATCACAGATGGTTATTAACTCAGAACCGTCTATGATAGTAGACTATCATAGACGATTTCGGTTTATAATCGAAATCATCTATGATAGCTGATGTATCACAGACGGTTTGTAGATGAAACTATCTGTGGTATTATTTTGTATTGCTAAATCTATTTCTGTTTGTTGGCTAGCCTCAGAAAATACTAGTCATGCCTACTGAAACAAGCATAAACACAAGTACATGCATACATTTAATTCACATTTATTTCAGAAACAAGAACATCCATTTCACAAATCAATTAACTCAAATGAAATAAATTAACCATTCATGAATAAATACACATATGTACCATTAAGTTCAATATTATCCTAATTAAGTTCAATCTACATTGTAGAGCTCCCCAGCTTAGTTTATGACTTGAGACAATAAAAAGTGCATAAACTATTCTCAAATTTTTTGGAGCTCGGCCTTTTCCAACACAGTTGTAGCGATGGTCGCAACCTGTCGCTAGGAAGATCAAAATCGTGAATACATATAAATTAATAAGTATGAAATAATTACTGCAAGATTGACAAACCTGAGGATCATTGGTCACCGTGGAACCGAGGAGTAGTTCCATGTTGTGGCAAACATAGCATCCACATATATTGCCCGGCGGCTGCGGGTGGCACTGCAAAAATAGAATTGGTTAGTTCGAGAGGCATTAGGCATTACTATGAAGTGTTATATAGGATTAATGTATACTAGCGAATACCGAAAAATTTAAATCATATCGTAGGGCACTTTTCCCTCCCTTGGATCTCCCTCTAGTATCAATCTATGCAGCAAACTACTTACATGATTTCAAAAGTTAGCCTTAGGCATTGCAAAGAAAGAAAAGGCTACAATAGAGTTATTTATAGAGGAAATGTTTTTACCTATCGATTAATTATCGGACAACTATGAAGTCGTGTTTGGCCCTCTTTACGGAATCAAGGTATATTACCCTGTTTCATTTTGGTATAGTTACAATTAGAATCCAATGAAACCTACAGAGATATGTTGCCATGGTCATTAAACATAAGTTCATGTTGATTATAAAGTACAAATCAACAAGTATAGTCACTAGAGCAGCACTTACTCCTAGTTGTAGAGCAAAAAATATGAATTCCTCGTTGCGGTGAGCCAACAATGAAGTCGTCATGTAAGCCTCGACAAAGGATGCATCCTCCTGGATGGTTTGCATAGAGACCAAGTGTGGGTCGAGGAAACCTATCAGTGATTTCCTTGATCTGGAATCAGAAACCATGTATCTATATATATACACACACACAAAAGTAAGGAGTTATATATGACATTTATCGGTATTACACGAGTATGGACAATGATTGTACACACTTACAATATCCAGCATCAAATGAGTGAGACATCAAAGGCGTCGAGACTGAAGAGAAAGAACAAGTCCTCAAAGGTTACCGTGAAGACACAGTTTTGAATATCGTGGTTAAGATGAAGCAGCCCGAACTTAACGTTGACACCTGAGTGCCGTTGTCCATACGTATTGTTGGCCTGCTACACGTACTATGCATGCAATCTCTGGCAAGTGAATCATAGAGTTAGGAGGTGCTCTAATGGGCCAACCAAGGCTCACGTAGCACGAATTTCTAGGACAATGGCAAGAAGGGGATACCATCGGTCTTCTTTAGTTTACCCTAGTCGCCTCACTATTTAGAGGTTGACTTCATGGGAGTCAATCGGGCACGAGGTGTGAATATGAGTACTATCAAATTCAATGATTATTAGATAATTGCTTTTATTTTTGTTTAGACCAAAGAGAACTAAAATATGACTTAGCATTTATTTAGAGAATTGATTCCTAAGAGCATTAGCAATTCATCTTCGGAATATTGACATCAAAAGGACATAAATTGAAAATTAAGCCTAGGCATTCATCCTCGGGACATGTATTGACGAAACAACAACAGAGCAAAAAGGATAATTGGTAACCACGATGATATATTGTTCATTGCCATATCATAAACAGGAAAGAAGAATGCTACATACGGTGTGCTCAGGGAGAAGACACGCCGGGGAGGAGGCACTGTGCTCGAGGCGGAGGCGCGCTGGGGAGGAGGGCGGCGTGCTCGGGGAGGAGGCAGTGTGTTCAGGGAGGAGGTTTGTCAGGGAGGAGGCAGCATGCTTAGGGAGAAGGCGGCGGCTTGTGCTCGGGGGGAGTTAGAGAATCTTAAGAGTTTGAGTTGGGGCGCAGACAAACCCTAGAGTCCAAATATAAATATGTTGCACATCACAGATGATTCTAAATGAGAACCGTCTGTGACAATACACAGACAATTCTAAATGCATTCTCATATACATAAATATAAATTCACATATATATGACACATTCTCAGGTATTTGGACGTTATGTAAACCATCTCTGAAAGTCTAGGATATACGTTGGTTATGAGACAACATCCATAATCAGGTATTTGGATCCCATGAAAGGAGATTTGCATACAACCCGTTTCGTTGATAGTATATTTGATGAGGATATTTTCCCTACATTAGGGGGAGAAAATCAACCCCTCGATGAAAAATATCAGAAAATTACATGGCATGCCACGGGAATCCATGCATATGACCCGTGCACTAGTGAAGCAAATAGAGAAGTCCAGAAGATCATTGACTTACAAGCATTAGTAAATCAACTGTCTGACCACTTTAGTGATTTACAAGCAAATATATATATGTGACACATTCTCACATAAATGCAAATTCATATATATATATATGTGTGTGTGTGTGTGTGTGTGTGACACATTTTCATATACATAAAGGCAAATTTACACACACACACACACATAAAACATATTCTCATATACATAAATGCAAATTCACATATATGTGACATATTCTCATATACATAAATGCAAATTCAGAATATGTGATACATAATATTTCATTCATCATTCTACTTACTTATTTCCTTTAAACATTAGCCCTTCATGATGATTGATGCATATGTAGCTAGTTTCGTCATGTTGTTCTTCCGCGACCCTTACGCCGTTTCTAAAAGGAGGCAACTCGTCAAATTGATTGTATTCTTCCTCGTCCACTAAATTCTTAACTCCGATAATCCTCCTTTTCCCACGAAGAACTACGTGGGGCTTCTTATTTGGCTAGTTGGTTACATAGAAGACTTGAACAACTTGGTTAGCGAGTATGAATGGTTCGTCTTTGTATCCGACATGTTCTAGGTCCACGGTAGTGACGCCATACTTATCAACCTTCACCTATGGGAGATGGATCCAACGGCATTGAAACAAAGGGATCTTGAAAAGCATGTAGTTGAGCTCCCAAATTTCTTCTATGAATCCATAGTAGGAGCTCCTTAACCCATCGGTACTAAATTCATCTATGTAGACACCGCTGTTCTGGTTAGTGCTCTTTATATCCTGAGCCTACGTATAGATTGTATACCCATTTATGTCATATCCTTGCCATGTCACAACTGTAAATGTTGACTCTTTTACCAACCATGTCAGCATATCACTTGACGAGCTCCTAACGAGTCGCTCCTTCAACTATTGGTTGAACTGATTGTTGTGCTATCTCGTGATCCAAACATCCAGCCACTTTGGATTTTGTTGCCAAAGCACGTCATTGTTTTGATCGATATATGGGGACAATTCAGTCATGTGTTGCAACACTATGAAATGGGATTGAGCATACGCATCCATATTTGGAGCGATTGCTTTCCTTACAATGGTCTCGATACCCTAGAGCCTCCCCTCATGGTGAGATCGATGCACACCTATCGTTTCAACCTGAGCCATATAATCAACGCAGAAGACATCTTCGATTGCATAACCTTCGACGATACTGCCCTCCGGTCGAGATTGATGGTCTTCTCTTCTTGTGCCCTTGTCTCCCACGTCTCCCACAAGTCACATGTACTTGTATTCACAATTAGACACTTATTCTCTAGAACTTCCCACGATGCCTTTCCTTCAAACCTGAACATAAGTAAAAACTTACACTTAGGAGCAAGTTCATCTGTTGGTTAAGTTTCGTTGCCTACACTCTTGTCATTGGATCCTTGTATGCTTGAGATGAATTAACATGATGTTTTGGCACACGAAGATCTTCATGAGTAGCACCACGTGAACTTGGAGAAGTAGATGACAAGATTGTGAAAGGGATGTCATCATCACGCTTTAATTTGTGAAAAATATAGAAATACGCTCTATTTTCTTCACCAAGTTGTCCAAATTCTCAGGCTGCCTTGCCATTATAAACTTATCTGTTGAAATGTTCTTGTCGAGTAATTGCATTTTTTTAGCAAAGGTCTTTTAACATGCCAGTTAAGGGCCCTGCGCTGGATCATTGCCCATCCAAGTGGAAACGCTCAAGGAGAAGCACTCCATCTTCGCAAAATACTTGTCATTCGTCAAATGAAGTTCGAAAAAATTACAGTCAGTTGTCCCACTTGAAAACAAAAAAGGGATAGTTCATTCTCAAGCATTTTTTGAAAACTAAAATAATCAAGCACTCATAAAATCAATCTTACCAAGACCATGTTCAAATCATCCTAACATAAACAAATTATAACACACTATGTAAATATAACATAGTAATAACTACAGTAGCATCACCACCACGTACACTGAAGCCTAAATACAACCGAAATTTACAATCCAATAATGCCAAACAGGGGGTCAAACCCATATGGGAAAATCTACTCTCAAATAAACAAAGTAATCGTCTACAACTATTTTATTAATCAACTTGATGTATTAGACAGATGCCATGACATTTTACTGACATGTACAAATAACCTGCGGGTCAAACTCTCAAACTTCAATTAAATGTATGACCCGCATTGGTCAAAATTTCAGAATCCGCCAATTTCTCTAACAAACTTCTATTAGTCTTTAGTGGTTGGAGAGGCAGAGTCGTGCTCCCTCTGTCCTTCATCGATGGGTTCTAGATAGAACAGTGAGTGTTTATCCCTTCCAAGCATTCATGTTTGAGCATTGAGAGAGTGAGGAGATGGATTGAGAGTCTTGTAATCATTCCTCTGTATTCAATCGTGTCATCGGGACTCCTCTGTATTCCTTTTGGTTCAATGAATGGAAATCTGAAGTTTCATTTTCTCTGTTCGTGCTCTCTCTGTTCTTCGTTGCTCCTTTTGGTTGATTTCTGAGCTGTTTGATTTTTGAGTTCTTGCTTGTTGGGAAGGCCCAAAATGGGTTGCTCTATAATGGGTTAGTGCCACAAGATCATTTGATCGATTTCCCGAAGAGCAGACTTGGTTTAATTCTCAGATTTCAGTTTTGGCCTTCCTCTGTTCATGAACTCAGTTTCTAGGGTTTTGGAGCTGCTCTTGATTCCCTTGTTGAGATGGCTTGAAATTTGGTATGGAGAGTCCAGAGGCTATTAATTAGCTACCCTCAAAATTTCATAGCCAAAGGATCAACGGTTGGGGAGTAATTTGATTTTTGGCTCAGGTTGTGCAAAAATTCAGATTTTTACCCATAATCTGAAACTCTTGCTTCTTGGTTTGATTCTCTTGTTTCCCAAGGTCCCCTTACTATTTAGTTTGTTGTAGTAAGGCCTTGGATCAAAAAGATTGAGAGCAAACCTTCTTTTTAGCCAAAAATCCGAAGTCTCAAAGTTCCAGCCTGAAAATCCTGTTTGCTGTTTTTCTCGAGAGGTACTACCGCTCCTCGAGAGGTACTACCGCTCAGAGGTACTACCGCTCGTCCTAGCGGTACTACCGGTTTTGTTCGGACCAGTCTGATCGGCAGCGAAGAAACGTTCGGACAAGTCCGATCGTCGTGCGGTACGACCGCTCCTCGAGAGGTACTACCGCTCAGAGGTACTACCGCTCCTCAAGAGGTACTACCGCTCGTCTCAGCGGTACTACCGCTTGCAGTCAGACTTGCTCTGAATTTATTTTTCTTGGCTGCCTCTTTCTGGATCTGGTTTTTCTTTGTTGCCTTGTCTTCCAGTAGTGCTTATCTTCTATCTTCATAGCTTTCATAGCTATAGGAGAAGAAGTATAAGTGTGGGTACTTGAGGGGCGAATTTAATTTTTGAGAGCGCCTATCTTCTATCTTCATAGCTTTCATAGTTATAGGAGGAGCAGAAGTATAAGTGTGGTTTTTACAAGCAAATATATATATGTGACACATTCTCACATAAATGCAAATTCATATGTGTGTGTGTGTGTGTGTGACACATTTTCATATACATAAAGGCAAATTTACACACACATATAAAACATATTCTCATATACATAAATGCAAATTCACATATATGTGACATATTCTCATATACATAAATGCAAATTCAGAATATGTGATACATAATATTTCATTCATCATTCTACTTACTTATTTCCTTTAAACATTAGCCCTTCATGATGATTGACACATATGTAGCTAGTTTCGTCATGTTGTTCTTCCGCGACCCTTACGCCGTTTCTGAAAGGAGGCAACTCGTCAAATTGATTGTATTCTTCCTCGTCCACTAAATTCTTAACTCCGATAATCCTCCTTTTCCCACGAAGAACTACGTGGGGCTTCTTATTTGGCTAGTTGGTTACATAGAAGACTTGAACAACTTGGTTAGCGAGTATGAATGGTTCGTCTTTGTATCCGACATGTTCGAGGTCCACGGTAGTGACGCCATACTTATCAACCTTCACCTATGGGAGATGGATCCAACGGCATTGAAACAAAGGGATCTTGAAAAGCATGTAGTTGAGCTCCCAAATTTTTTCTATGAATCCATAGTAGGAGCTCCTTAACCCATCGGTACTAAATTCATCTATGTAGACACCGCTGTTCTGGTTAGTGCTCTTTATATCCTGAGCCTACGTATAGATTGTATACCCATTTATGTCATATCCTTGCCATGTCACAACTGTAAATGTTGACTCTTTTACCAACCATGTCAGCATATCACTTGACGAGCTCCTAACGAGTCGCTCCTTCAACTATTGGTTGAACTGATTGTTGGGCTATCTCGTGATCCAAACATCCGGCCACTTTGGATTTTGTTGCCAAAGCACGTCATTGTTTTGATCGATATATGGGGACAATTCAGTCATGTGTTGCAACACTATGAAATGGGATTGAGCATACGCATCCATATTTGGAGCGATTGCTTTCCTTACAATGGTCTCGATACCCTAGAGCCTCCCCTCATGGTGAGATCGATGCACACCTATCGTTTCAACCTGAGCCATATAATCAACGCAGAAGACATCTTCGATTGCATAACCTTCGACGATACTGCCCTCCGGTCGAGATTGATGGTCTTCTCTTCTTGTGCCCTTGTCTCCCACGTCTCCCACAAGTCACATGTACTTGTATTCACAATTAGACACTTATTCTCTAGAACTTCCCACGATGCCTTTCCTTCAAACCTGAACATAAGTAAAAACTTACACTTAGGAGCAAGTTCATCTGTTGGTTAAGTTTCGTTGCCTACACTCTTGTCATTGGATCCTTGTATGCTTGAGATGAATTAACATGATGTTTTGGCACACGAAGATCTTCATGAGTAGCACCACGTGAACTTGGAGAAGTAGATGACAAGATTGTGAAAGGGATGTCATCATCACGCTTTAATTTGTGAAAAATATAGAAATACGCTCTATTTTCTTCACCAAGTTGTCCAAATTCTCAGGCTGCCTTGCCATTATAAACTTATCTGTTGAAATGTTCTTGTCGAGTAATTGCATTTTTTTAGCAAAGGTCTTTTAACATGCCAGTTAAGGGCCCTGCGCTGGATCATTGCCCATCCAAGTGGAAACGCTCAAGGAGAAGCACTCCATCTTCGCAAAATACTTGTCATTCGTCAAATGAAGTTCGAAAAAATTACAGTCAGTTGTCCCACTTGAAAACAAAAAAGGGATAGTTCATTCTCAAGCATTTTTTGAAAACTAAAATAATCAAGCACTCATAAAATCAATCTTACCAAGACCATGTTCAAATCATCCTAACATAAACAAATTATAACACACTATGTAAATATAACATAGTAATAACTACAGTAGCATCACCACCACGTACACTGAAGCCTAAATACAACCGAAATTTACAATCCAATAATGCCAAACAGGGGGTCAAACCCATATGGGAAAATCTACTCTCAAATAAACAAAGTAATCGTCTACAACTATTTTATTAATCAACTTGATGTATTAGACAGATGCCATGACATTTTACTGACATGTACAAATAACCTGCGGGTCAAACTCTCAAACTTCAATTAAATGTATGACCCGCATTGGTCAAAATTTCAGAATCCGCCAATTTCTCTAACAAACTTCTATTAGCTCTGCTACCACTAGCATGCACCACCACTAGAAATCTAAATATATAGATCCCCTGCCCAAAAGTTTATCCATCTCAATCTTAATTGGTGTGTTCATACTTCAGCATCCCTACTCATCCCTCTAAACTTTGTTTCTAGGCCACAATGACCATGGAGGTGGCAATCACGCTTAGCAACATAAGAAATATTGACAAAGCATGTAGTGCAAGGTCATATACAGTATAGGCAGTTACATAAAATGTTTAGGGATATAATTAAAAAGTATTGGGGCATCTTTGAAGACCCCCTCTCCAAATCTTCCTTGCTACTTAGAGAGCTTCTTTTCTGCATGAGCACATGGAGAGCTTTAGGTATGTGATCTTACAGGGTGTACCTCCAAGTTGGCAGCAGAAAGATATATTTTTGTGGAAATCAAGATCCTTCGTTGGTTATATATGTGTATAGTGCGGATTACCGAATCAACAATTCTGCGAGAAGAAGAGGAGAGTTGGTTATAATACGAAGTTACAAATTGAAACAACAAACACTTGTCTATGAGAAAACTTAAAATGTTTTGTTATTATGAATAGCCTGTTGTATGAGAGGGCATTTTGGGAATTTTCAGATTTGCTTTATTAGAGAGAGAGAGAGAGAGAGAGACAGAGATAAGGCCTTCGTCCTGTACGGTTTTACCACACGCGCCAATGTCTCTGGCGATTTTGCTGCGGCCGTTGGTGGCGCCGCCCTCGTCTTCTTCCTCTTATATCCAGTCAACCTCTTCTCTCTTGGGCAGATCTAATCCTCATCTTCCTTTCTCCACAATACATCTCCACCGATTGCTTTTCCCGATTGAATCTGCCTGCTACTAAGCTCTTCTTCTTGAGTTGCGGCAACGGTGGTGTCCTTGGTCCGGTCCTCTCCTCCTGCAACTTGGAGCCTTGTCTTCTCATCGTTCTCTCAAGTGGACGCCTGCGGTGCTCTAAAGAAGGCGGAGTCGTGAAGAGTTGGGCCTAGGCAGCTGTTGTGCAGGCGATTCACTAGGCATCTCGGACTCCTCTCGTGAGGCGGAGGCGCTACTATGGTGGTGTGAAGAGGTGCTGTGATTTTCAACCTCTGTTGGTTGTGGTTGGGTGTTGGCTCTGGTTCATTCCAGAGCTTCTAGGCACTCAGTTTTTGCTGTGTTGTGCGGCATTATCTGAACCTCGACTTCACATGCTTAGTGAATCCTAGTACGTGAACGCAGCTTTGTATATCTGATAACCGTGCCGGTTATTATGGTTCAAGTGGCGACGATAGGTTTTCTAGGTCAGTGTCACCCTCAACGTGCCTAGCCAAGTTTCCTCTAGATAGCTTTGAGTGCTATCTCGGTTGTGAGTACTTCTGGTGCCTTTCGGTTGACTGTTGGTTAATCTATCTTATTGTGCCATACTAGTGAGTTTTATATCTGTTCTATTCAGTTGGTTAAGCACTAGTATTGGGGAATTGACATGATTATCAGTGAGCTCGTGAATGGTCGATAAGGATTAGGCAAAGTGAAAGTGTGACAATGTAATTGTGTACTAGCCTTTGAGCTGTTGTTGTTATTATCTCACTTTCGGCTCTGTTGACAACCGGCTGTTTATTGTCTCTATTAGAATAATTAATCATGTGTAGTTAATTAACTGGGTGCTATTCTTTTACTGCTACTTTCATATTAATCAAGCTTGTTGGATATTTGCCTGTTAATTATTATTTTGTTATTTATTATCTAGTTGATTAATTATTTAATGGAGTAGAACATCTCATTTTCTAGTTTTGGAGTACTACTGTCACACTATTAGTGATCTAGAGGCCTTTGTGTCGAGGTGGCCTTATTCCATCAATAAGTTTTAAATTAAACTCAATTTGAGCATTATATCATTGAGTTCTGTCTATCTCTTGCTCTAGTTGATATGATTTCGATTATACATGGCTTGAGAACAGATTATCATCATGCGATGATTTTATTTATGCTCTTGTCATTTTACTTTTCTTGGAATCATGTATTTCTCATAATTATTAATTCTAGAATTATAGCTAAATTCATGCTAAAACCGTATTATTTGCAACATAGCCTACATTACAATATCCTTTTTCTTGCCTATGCGGAAATAAATCAAGCATACGCTAGCAGTCTCCAAACAGACAGAATTAACAAAGGGAGCTTGTCATGTATGCATATTTTAGTGAATCTTTTGCAGCAATACCCGGGACCGGGCGCGGATGGCTCCCAATCTCTCCAAGCGACGTCCATATCCTAACATGATGCGCAAATGCAGCCAACCTCTCCGACCTCCATCACAAACAAAAAGAAAAGAGCAGAAGCTAGTGCAGAACGAAAGGCATTAGATTCTTGCAGAAGCACTTGTAGTGCCTGTCCTAGTCGCGGCAGAAATTTGCAGCAGACGATACTCTATGATCACAGCAAAAAGAGAATCAATGGCCCATCGGAGAAATTTGCTGCTGCTGCTGCTGCTGCTGCTTCTGTCCTGTCCCCACTGGCAATGCAAATGCATGTCGGCTTCTGCAGCGATCGATAGTAGCCAAAGCAAGCGGTTGTTCTCATGCGGCGTACGTACGTCTCGTTCCAGATAGATGCTGATGCCGTGCCGGATTAGAAAAATCCATGAGCGCTTTTTAAAAGCTTATCGCTGACCAATGTACGAATTGGTACGATCTGAGGGAGGCACATGTGAAGCGAGTAAGAAAACATATCCGCTGGAGCGGACAAGCTGGAGATTTGGGCCGGTTTATTTTGATTTGTTCAATTGACTTCTACCTCATTTTTTACTATTTTTAAATTTTATTTTTTTTTATTTTTTAGTTTTTTTTGAGTTTTTTGCCGATTCTTTTTTGGTATTCATCTGCATTGTTCATGATAAGCTAACCTTTTTTTTCTATTTTTAAATTTTTTTAAATTTAGTTATACCAAATAAGCCATCATCAGTTACAGTATAATTTTAATCGGTTACAATACAATTTTAACAGGCACCTTGGTTAGAGATAGTGCTGCAGTTGCTGATCGCGACAGGGCATGGCATTAGCTGCTGGTGCAGCACCGTAGCAGTGATATGTACAGTAGATGCACTACTACACAGCTGCATGCAAACTTGTATAGTCTACAAAAGGTTATTATGGATGTGCTTTAATATTTGCTGATCGAGGTATCAGAGGAACAAGATGCTGCAAAGAAGGAAAACAACAGTTTCATGGTTGTCTGAAGAACGGAATGCCACTCTCAGGGATGTAGTATAACATGCAGGATCCATCCGGCCAGTTACAACTGTTTTGCTCTGAATCGTGTGATGAAATGCTAGTTTGCATTGTACTAGGAAAAGTTTACTTCGCATATTATATTTGTAATGACCCTATTTCTGAGGTCATTGGGTTTTTCTCACAATCGCCTAGGAAGATTAGCCGCGGAGTGTTGTAGATAAGTGTGCATCAAACTTGCTTATGTTTTAATCATAAAAGCCAAAGCTTAGCAGCCGAGTTTACAGCATTAAAGGCATCCATGCCCAAAGTTTATATTACAACATAAAAGTTCTTCCAAATGAACTACATGCATTGTCGAGCGTAGACGAGATCTAAAATCAATACTCATCACCTTCTAGGGAGTTATCAAAGTCTCCCACGAAAGCTTCCATGGTATCTTCCTAAACATCATCTGTTGATAATTTAGCAAGTATGAGTATAACCGTACTCAACAAATCACGCGGGAATATCTAATTAACTACTTGCCAGTGTGTCAATAGAATGAGGTATGAAGTTTTTAATCATTATGACTATAAATGCATGTTTATTTGTAAATATTTTTAGACTTGAAAAGCAAAACATTAACTTATTAAGAGAAAAGGGGTTTAACAAACTCATTTATCATCTTAAAATCACTTAAATCCTACTTATGCCTTGTTGTTGGATTCACCCATTAAACACAACCTCAATTACCAGAAGCTTGACGTATCCGAATACCATGTCTTACTCTGCAGAATTGCCTAGCTTTATCCACAAGATTTTCAAACTCACAATGTCATACAATAGAAACGCAACATGATAGAGTGCGACTAAGTTGAGATAACAAGGTCGTTCACTGCTCTATTCTTTCTAGCTTTTACCCGATAGGCTCGAGACCATTCAACCTTTATTGGAATCCACTAGCCAATGCGGAAATCACGGCCCGATATTGTGTGGACCTACCGTTATAAAGAATAGCAAGTGACTTTACCTATCTAACTTCCATTTCACCCCTTTCTCATAGGGCATCCTGAAACTCTGGGATATCATTCTCTCTTGTTGTTATTCAATCGAATCGAGCGGTGTACTAGACCAGATTTGACAAGTCAAACTTGTGGTTGAGCGATTTCCGCGTCTTTTACTTGACATAAAGGTCTAGTCCTTACTTGACATAGATGAGGCTATCATTCACATACCCCGTGTATTACATCACAGCACCACCAAATGATACCAAAGCCACAAACCCAGGTGAGGTCATGGACTCCAACTATCTAGTGGCTTCCCACCAAGTAGTCTCAATCTTTAGTATCATTTTAAAGTCTACTGATGTGAAGCAAAATTATTCCTAGTAGTTCAAGTAAATCATTTTAATTGTCCAATATACTATTGATTATCTATATAGTAATTAATTACTAAGCTTGTCAAGATGAATATGGCCTTTGTAATTACAACATGGCTTTCGGTGGTAGGATCTAACTATTTATCATGTCATTTCAAACTATTATTTTATATAAATAAAAGTGCTCAAATAATACTGATGAAAGTAATGATGATTTAATAATATGGGATCAATATGATCAAATATATGTGATTTGCCTTCTTTTTTGTATTCTTCGACTGGGCCTACGTCATCTATGTCTTGATTTGCTCCTGTGATTGTTTACTTAATGAACCTGGGTGCTATTGTAGAGGAAAAGAAACCAAATAAGTCCGAGCTTGAAAGAAAGTGAGCTGAGAGCAAAATAAAATAAAAAAACCAAGAAAGAGTTAAACATAATAGAGTTTGTGGTTACGGTCTATACGAGGTTTGGATGGTTTGAATGGAATTCAAAATAGGTTAAACAGGCTCAGGATAGTGGAATTCAGTATAAATAGGCACAACGGATTTTGGGTGAACAGTAACAGGTTTAGGCTAAAGCTAATGTGCTAAGTTATGAATAGTATTGGGATTAAACAGTATAGCTTGGCCCAATTGGCCGACTAGGCCAAGGAATAGCTTGGGCTGGCTTTGCCAGCCTATCTCAGTGATCCACAGAGCATGAAGACTAGCTTTATTCAAAGGTTGTGCTTATGGCCACCAGAACAAAGGGAATGATAGTGGCATGAAATTGAGTGGCAATGACAGTGGACAGCAACGAGTGGTGGTGTCGCCAGTACTACTTCAACACAAGCAACCTATTTTGGGCACACGCGAGGGTGGAGCTGGCTTGGAGATTGCTTGCGATGATGGTGCTTAGCTGGAACAGGGGCCCAGCATAGTGGAGCTATGGCTAGGCTTCAACCAAATTGGAGACCGCTCGAGCATCTAGGAGGTGAGGAGTCTGGCGGCAGTAATGGCTTAGCTTGGGATGGCATGAGGAGTTCTAGCGACGATGACCATGGGTGTTGGAGCAGTGGTGCATGGCAACGATGAGCTAGGGGTGGCAAGGATTGACAAGAAGCTGGGGATTGCTTTGTGGGGTTGAGGTGGTGCTAAGGGTGCAGATAATCGAGTTAGAGAGGAGGTTGTGGTGAGAATTCAGGTTTTGGGGTCACTGGTGAGAATTTAGGTATCGATAGCATGGCTTGGCCGGAGAGGAGGAAGAAGGCTTGTTGTAGTTGTGGTGGAGCGATGCAAAAGGTGATGAACTTGTTCTGAGCTCAGCTTTATATCTTGTGAAGGCGGTGGCACTAGGAGCGATCAACGATGCCCTCAACGCGTGGATGGATGGGTAACTTCCATGCTACAGCGGTGGAGCTAGTGGTTGCATTAGCGGCAGAAGAAGCTTAGTTCCCTACTAGTGTGGGCACGTAAATTAGCGTGGTGAGCAGTGGCGTTATGTGTGTGTTGAGCAGTTGGCAGCGAGAGGCGGCAACGGCGTGGTTTAACGGTGGAGTGGCATGACGCGTGGTTAGCGAAGGCATTATGGCGGGGTACAACCGGTTGGTGAGTGGCGAGGATGCTGTGCAATCTTTGATGCAGGTGCAACGACAAGCGAGCGAGGTAGTGCTGGCAAGAGTGTGAACAACATTCTAGTGCGTGGTAGAGAGAACAAGGTGAAGGCACAGTGGCAATACGGTGCCTTTCCAAATAGAAATCGGATTTCTCAAAGAGGAAAGCGGAATTTGGCTAGAGTTTTCGGATTTTGTAAAACTTTCAAATTCAAGAAAATTTCAAATAAATTCATAATTTTTGAATTTTTCAGACTATTTCAATCTTTGTTGTTGTTCCTCTATTTTATTTTTCATTTTGCCCATAAATATGGCATTCTCTTATCAGGTTTGCGCTTGATAAGTTGAAGTTAGACCGTCATCTGGTGTTAAATTAAAGTGTTTGACAAAGTGCCATGTATGAATCGGTTTCTAACCATTAATTCATAAATAAGAACTGTGGAAATAGAAATATATATGCAAAAAGGGAAACCTGCATGCATGGCAGGTTAAGCATGATAATTGTTGGGAAACATGGGCTTGGGCCTGAGGCCTTGGCCCATGGTGGGCACCTCACAACTTAGTCTATATAAAGAGGGTCCCAATCATTGTTCTTGTACCTGAGAGAAGAGAAAGCAACAAAGAAAGGAGTTCCCCCTCATCTCTTGTGTTCAATTTATTATTTCTTGCATTACCTGTGTTTGATACATCTCTCTTGTCAAGGAGGAATTGATCAGACCGGACACGCCCGTGATGGTTCCTCAAACACGTTATCAGCACGAATCGCTCTGGTGGATCGCAAGGTAATCTTTCACAGATTAAATTACATATCTAGATCACTTTAATTTCGTAAATTTCGCTTTCTGGATTATTTTCAATGGTACAAGTCCGCTCTAATCTAATGCGAGCAAACTTGAAGTCGCCGGCACAATGTCGATCGGTAGATTACTTGAAAGAGTAAATGTTGATTGCACCGTAGATTGAAAAAAGGAAAATTCGCATGCGGCCAAACGAACCACCGTGACCGTGCCGCTGGCCAACCATGTCGTCGTGCATCGATGTCGGCCCTAGGCGAGGCCGACGTCGTTCGAGCTCCAGTAGCCGTCGGCCCACAACCACGCCGCCCGAGCCACCTCAGCCGATGGCTCTCAATCGTCGCATTGGCCGACAGCGGCCACTCGGCTGTTGCTTGCCTTTCACCAGAGCCGCACCTGAGTGCCACCTGAGCCGTCGCACCCACATGCAACACCGCTCCTGAGCGCAGCTCGCATACACCACCGCCTCCTGAGCGCTGCCCCATATGCACCGCCACCGCTCTGCAAATCGGCATGCGCCCGCTTGCGCTGCCCGAGCCATCATTGGCTCCCCGACTACAGTCATGCTGCACATCGGCCGTCAGCCCCGAACAGCCGCCCACATCGCCACTGGACTTTCGGCCGCTGGCTGTGTCATACCTGGGCCACCGACCCTACACCCAAGTGCGCACGCATGCACCGCCTGCCCCGGCCACCTGCGACGCCTGGATGGGCCGCCACTTCAGTGAACAGGCATAGGGGAAACCCTACCCCCTTGCTCTTTTGATTCAGCCAAAGTAGGCCGTGGGCCAAAAACTGGGCCAGGAGTGGCCCGGACGGGGGATCCTAAATTTTGCAAAAAAAAAAGAGCCCTTGGGAAATCAATAAATTATGCAAAAATTTTCTTAGAACTGAAAATTAGCGGATAAGCCCTCAGAAATTACAGAATTCACTCAAAATTCATATTCCACCATAAAAGGGCCTTAGGAGTTCAAAATTTGAATTATTTTTAACATTTGAAGCATGTTTAGCTCTGTTATTATTACTTTCTATGTTTTTTGTATTTATTTTCTATTTTGATTATTCATAATTATTGAAATTTCCTTTAATCACCAATTTAGCAGTAAAATTTATAGAAAATGCATAGAAAATTCTGGAACATTATGATAACCTTTCGTACCATTGTTCTATTTATTTTATGCATATTTACCTGCAGTAAACTTATACATTCCTTTTATACACATGTAGATGAAAGGCATCACGAATCGGGAGTTTGAGGAGTTAGCCCAGCATAGCTAAAATTACTTGACTTGGGCCTACGATGTCGAGGTTGTACTTAGAGCCAAGAAGCTCCACGCCACCATTGTTATTGGTGTGTCAGAAGATGCCAAACCCACCCCTGGGGAAAATGATCAGGCACCTCACTTCCTTAGGCACCACCTCTGTACCACTCTCAAGAATGAGTACATGGCAAAGAAGAGCGTGCTAGCACTGTGGACGGCACTTAAGAAGCAATTCGAGAAGCTAAAATACACCATTCTTCCTTAGACAGAGCAAGAATTGATCCGATTGTGGTTTGCTGACTTCAAGATGGTTGGAGAGTACAACTTTGCCCTACACAGAATTTGCATCAATCTTCAACTCTGTGGTAGGTAGGTCACAGATGAGCAGAAGATTGAGAATACCATCTCCACCTTTCACCCAATATAGTTCACTCTGCGCGCAACTATTGTTAAGATGGCTACAAGGAGTATGCTGAATTGATTGATATTATGTAGGTTGTAGAGACTCAAGATGAAATTCTCCGCAAGAACTTGTAGGACCGGACAGGCAACAGAGGGGGTGAATGGTGCCTTCAAATTCTCCCCAAGTATTCACTTAACCCTTTTCTCTAATAGCTACTGAGCTATGAAGACTAGAGTTGAAAGCTCACTCGAAAGACCAGCATAGCAGAGAAAACACAACAAAGGACAGACCATGGTCCGAGACCAGCAAAGTGGCCGAAAACTTACTACGTGGTCATAAGTCTTAACAATGTGGTCGTGAGTTGACAGAGTGGTAGTGAATCTAGTTACCAGACGATAGTACAATGTGGTCAGAAATCGACTACGAAATGAATATTACCGTAGTCAAAAACTAACCGCTCATTGGAAATCAGCCTAGTCGGAAATCGACTACCGAACAGAAATCACTATAGTCGATAACCACCGAGACCAAGACCAATGCAATCGAAAATGAGTGCAGCCAAGACCTGACGTGGTCGTAGACAATGTGATCTAGTGGTCAAATAATCAGTGTTGTTGTAACCACTCGACACGTGGTCGTGAGCCAATTAGATGGTCGAACAACCAACGTGGTCAAAATTAGACTGCAACCCAAAAGATCAACATGGTTGTAAAACCTACGTGGTCGTAAGCCAATAGGTGGTCGAACAACCGACGTGGTCAAAAGCACACGAAGCAATTGAAAGACCAAATGTGATCAAAGACAGAGCGATACTATCTGAGACTCGACCGTGGTTGAAACCAACGTGATCATAAAGGCGATCGAGACTTCAGACAGTAACCATCGCGACTGTTTCAGATATGAAAGAAACCCAAAGATCTTGCAGCGACCGAAAGCTTGAACGTGGTTGAACAGCAGTCAGAAACTTAACCGTGGTCGTAGAACTAGCAGCGGTCATAGCTTTCACGGAAGAACAGAGGAAAGCAAAGAGTGTACAACCGCCAGAACCAAACTCCACAGAACTTTTGATTCAAAGATCAACTGGCCATAAAACTTTATAAACAACAAGATTAAGGTCTCAATAGGTTGCTCTAATCTTTAATTGAATACTTAGCAACCAAATCGAGAGCTTTCTAAGATTTCACCAAAAGCACTCAAAACCGAAACTAAGAGAGTGAAAAGTCAATCAGACCTTGCTCATGGGAATAGAACAGCCAAGATCGCTTTGAGTATGATTTCTCAACACATAGCAAGTCAGATCATCAAGAAAACAGGGAAAACCATTCTCTTAGATCAAGAAAGGAAAGACATGATCAAAGAATAGAGAAAACCAAGAACACAGATGAACAAGACCAAGCCAACACAATACCAAACAGATAACAATACACAAAACGAAGATCAAAGATAAATGTATTGCTCAAATGATTAGTTTCACAGCCACTCCCCTTGGGAGGACCAAGCTCTAACCCTAGAGCCGCTACATACTCTCTAACCTAACAACCATGGAGGAAGGAAGAGCTACCTACCACCAGACATACTCATAGTCTGCCTCAAGCCTCAACTAACTCTTACCTCCACTCCCCTTTTTATAGGCTCAGAAATGAACCCTAGACCTAATGGATCCAACCATTAGTCCACACCGGGGATAACTCGTTAACCCCACCTAACACCGGGTTTTACTCACGCATGCTTCTCAAAGCAGCTTCCATGTGGCTCCAATGACTTGTCGTCAAGCCTCTCACGCATCCGGATCCCACCGAACCATCCTCGCTTACAAACGACCCAAGTCACTTGGCGCACCATGTCCTTTTCCTCGTGTATGACGGCACCTGGCATCCTTGACCGTCTGGACCTCGACATCTCCTTGAGCCTAGTCCCAGTCCACCTCGCCATTGCCCGTCATATCCATTTCCGGTAGCTCCTGCTCCGGTTCCTCGTCGTCCCAGCTTGCAACCACTTCACCAGCCTCGATCATCTTCGACGTCTCCCTGACCGTTCTAGACCTTAACACCTCCTTGTGCCTAGTCCCGGTCCTCCTACGCCTCACCATGACCTAGCTCCGAAGTCCTGCAACCAACACAAACAAGCAAACTATCACATAGCACCGCACAATACACAAGGATCATTAATTTGCATAATCAGATTATATCCAAGTGAACAACACAGCAAACCACTGGTCTAAAAGAACCTACAAGTACTCTGAAGCACAAGACAAAGGTACTCATAGTCCATGAGATCCTTCTAGCAGTCTACGACCACACTGCAATATGCTACAACCATGTAGCAGACGCTACGACCATCGAGTGCACAGTCACACAGAATGCTATGACTATCACTCACAATCAGGCAGATCTATGGCCATGCATCAGTCGCTACGACTTACAACTATCGAACAAAAGCATCTGGTCGCTACGACTTACGATCACACAGACAGAGTGCTTTGACCATCGCTCATAGCCAGTAGAGTCTACGACCACCGACCACGACCAGTAGAATCTATGACCATCGACCACGGCCAGTCAGATCTACGACTATCGACCACGGCCAATCAGAGCTACAACTATCAACCACGACCAGACAGAGCTACGACTATCGACCACAGACAGACCGAGCTATGACTATCAACCACGAAGTCGTAAACTCGATTGCCGATCACATAGTCGTAAAACTGGCTACCGACTACAAAGTCATAAAACTAGCTGCCGACTGCAAAGTCATAAAACTAGCTGCCAACCACATGGTCGTAAAGACTACTGCCGATCACAGAGACACACAACATGGTCGTAAAGAGCAAGTCGTAATAGCACTTATGACCACCAAGTCGTATCAGCATCTACGACCACCAAGTCGTAACGGCAACGGCATCTACGACCACCTAGTCGTAATGACGCCTACGACCACCAAGTCGTAACAGCGCCTATGACCACCAAGTCGTAACAGCACCTACGACCACCTAGTCGTAATGGCGCCTACGACCACCAAGTCGTAACAGCACCTACGACCACCTAGTCGCAGTGGTGCGTACGACCACCAAGTCGTAACACGAGTTGCTAATCACAAAGACAAGCACAAAGGTCATAAGTCCGGCTGCCGACCACATGAACACACGCAACGATCTAAAAGAGCAAGTCGTAGAGGGCAAACTTCTGCTTAAACCTCAAAAACCAAACTCAACCTCTACACAAGCTCTAAGGGAAAGATTAATTACTCATCACAACCATGAGGTGACCTCCACATGGTCTCATAAAACTTTATCGCACAGCCACCTGGGAGCCCTGCTGGCCATGAGGCCAACACTGGGAGCTACAAGGTGCGGAAGGCTATAATGAAGAAAAGCGAAATGAAGGGCAAAGCTGTAGCCTAGAAAGGCAAGTCAAATGCTCCACAGGAAAATAAGGCCAACAAACCAAAGTGGGACGATAAGCCCTATGATCAGCAAGACCAAACCTGCTACAAGTGTAGCAAGTAGGGGCATTGGTTGCCGATCTGTAAAGAGCCGTAGCACATCATCGATGCCCTCCAAGCCAAGAAGAAGAAGGACGCAAAGGGCAACATAAAACCCACTTTGCTTTCATTGAGGGGGAGAATTCCGAGCAGCTGCATGCACCAATAGAGGTTGATTCCACTCCTGCAGTAGCACCCTTTCTTGACATTGCAGCCGTTGCCACCATGAATTCCCATGAAGAGCATCTCACCCCTGAGAAGATAGCAGCTGAAGTCTCTGGTTTCTTAGCAGATTCAGTCTAATGCACAGAATGCATTTAGAATTTAATTATCATATATTTTCATGTGTGGAAGGACTAAGTTAGACTTTGCATTGATGGTACTCAAACAATTTATTTTCTCGTGATGGTTGAATGATATTAATTGATTTATTCATTTATTCAGTTAATAATGGCATGATATGTTATAATGTTTGAAGTATTTTATTGATGTGTTGATTGCCTTCTACTACATATTAATAAAGTACTTTATATTGGAACACGTGTGGTGCCCTATGGAGGAAGTGTGCTTAGCTGACAACGGCACAACGAATACCATCTTGAGAGAGACAAAATTCTTTCAGTCGATTAGAAAGAATGCTACAGCCTTACAAAAATTGCCTGAGGTGATGCTTGTATAATAGGCTCAGGACGAGCCACAATTGTACTTTCAATGGGCACAACTTTGGTCATTTAAGAAGCCTTCTTGTACCTAGAATCGACTAGAACTCTCCTAAATTTCACGGATATTCGAGCTAACAGTCTCCACGTTGAAACTGACGAAGAGTATGGTAAAGAATACCTGCTCATTACATAGCATGAGGCAAATGGAAAAGGGTATTAGAAAGACTTTCTTCATTTAAGACTGGACTATACTACACTAATATTAAGGCACCCGTCGCCTATATTGCCCTGAAACCATATTTAGAAGCTCTGAACTCTTCTGTATCTAGCATGATAGATTAGGCCACCCAGGCCATAGAATGATGAAAAATATAATTAACAATTCACAGGGACATAATATCGATGTGAAGAATTTTTCGAATTAAGAAGATTTTATGTGCCTTGCATGTGCCACCGGAAAATTAATTACTAGACCTTCTACTGTGAAAGTGAAGGATGAAGTTCCTGCATTCTTAGAACTCATTCAAGGAGACATTTGGTCCTATACAGCCACTGTCGGAACTATTTAAATATTTTATAGTGCTCATTGATGCTTCCTTGAAATGGTCGAACGTATGTTTATTATCTACAAGAAACCACGCTTTTGCAAAGCTGATCTCATAGATAATTCAAATTAAAAATAATTTTCCTGATCATCATATAAAGTCCATCAGAATGGACAATGCTGGAGAATTTATTTCAAAGGCATTTGATGATTATTGCATGGCAATAGGAATTAAAGTTGAGCATTCCGTACCACATGTCACACCCAGAATGGACTAGTAGAAACATTAATTAAGAGAATTAAATTTATTGCCCAACCTCGGATTCCAGGATGCTTCTTATTAGCTGCTTCTTATCTCACTAGATTGAGCTCACTCACTTCTTGTAGGTTCTAGCGAGGGTCGGGCCACCCTCGGGTAGACAGGGTACGTGTTTGCTCTCTAGTGTGTGTTTTACGGTCAGCTATTAGTCCTGGAGTCATATGGGGTAGATGAGAGTCAGTCTGAGCCATAGTTGTCTCTATATCTTATCTATGCTTTAAGGACTGCCCGTTTGGATTTACTTTGCCAGCTTCTCATTTTTATTGTTTTGGTTCAGGGGGAGTTCATTTGGGAGCTTCTGAAGCTTAATTTTGACATAACTCAACTTAAACTAAAAGTTGCATCTATTGTTGAGGGGGAGCTGGACTTTCTTGCATTTTCAGCATTCTAGCATTGTAATCAATCTGCATTGAGCCTTGATTATTATCCTGTTATGACATGCTTCAATGCTTTACACCTTGCCATGACTTGTGCTTAGCTTGCTAGATTCATCATGACTTCATATGTATAGACTAGCTCTTTACCATGATAAGTTAATTAAAATTGCTCAACTTGAATTAAAACTTGTCGTGCTAGCATTTGAGTCTAGTCTCTCTTGAGCTATCCCTTTATGATTCATGCCATGTCAAGTAGGCTAAGTTGAGCGTTGAATCTCTATTGAGCCATAGTTTGAGTTGTTTTAGTCTCTTGATGATACTTGAGTTAGTACAAAATGTTAAAAAGCAAAAAGATCTCTTTTGTGCGAAAAAACTGATTTCACCAATTCTTTCCTATGAGACGGCTTGCCATTGCACTTGGCACGAAGTTAGGGGAAGTTTTGGATGACCTAGACTATCTTCTTAAGCTGCTTGCTTGGAGTAGTCGCATAAGGCTTGAGATCTAGCACATGATAAAACAAAAATCTGGTTGGCAACAACCTTGAGTTTCAAAAGAAAATATGTCATTTGTGCTCCATTTGCTTAAGCTTCAAAAAGAACCAAGTACTTTAACCAAAGTTTCAATCGTGAGCTTATAGCACTCTATTTGGACTCAATGTTAGCTTCCTTGTTCCGCTTAGCTTATTGACATGGCCTGCATCATCCTTGGATATCTCTAGTTAGACTTTGCTCATTGATGACTTGACTTGCTCACTAAAATGCATTACATTTCAGATTGTCATCTGTGATAATTGCAACACTGGCGGATTCAAGGAACCGTCTATGATGACACATCCAGTATAGCATTCTCTGTAGTAGTGAATACCCTAAACGCCTGTTCGACATCCTTTCTCGCCCCTTGTTAACAAAGGCAGCCCATTCTTGGTATATTGCATCTACAAGATAGTAGCTGGTCTCATATCACCTCCCATTAACAAAATACTGCACCCGTGGAGCTTTCCCCTTCAACTCCTCAGTGAACAATGGAGATTAATTAAGTACATTGATATCATTGTTGAAACTAACAACACCCAAAAAGGCATGCCATATCGAAACATCATATGAAGCTACTACTTCAAGGATAAGTGTAGGGATGCTATGGTCACCATGAGTGAATTAACCCTTCCATGCAACTGAACAATTCTTCCACTACCAATGCATACAGTCAAGAGTTCCTAGCATCCCAGGAAAGCCTCAAGGCTTGCCAACTTGTAGTAAGTGCTCCACATCCTCATATGTGGGGTGTCGTAAACAAAGCCCACCATACATGTCAATTACACCTTGTGTGAACATCTCCAAGCACCACATTGAAGTGCTCCCACCGATCTTTAGATAGTCATCAAGTTGGTCAGCAGGAGTGCCATATTCTATCATATGAATAGCCATCGTGCACTTCTATAGTGGCGAGAGACCAAGCCGTTTCATGCAATCTGCCACATGAGTGAAATATAGGGAGACCACTCAGCAAGGGGGCTCACGATGCATAGAAATAGGGGTCTTCCCATCCAAAACCTTCTATGAAACACTGAGTTGATGCAGAGCAGGTCTTCGAAGAAAAAAATCGGCCAAGATCTGTTTGTGATGAACCATGTGGAGGTGACCACATGTGTATGATGAGTAATTGACCGTGGTTTAGATAAGTCGAGTTTGGTTTGAGTGGTTTGGACCATGTCGTTGCGTTGTGCGACGGACTCGGTCGTTTTGGTCAAACTTGGTCGTATTCGGGTTAGGTTGCATATTCTGATGATTCGACAGGTTTGGACTTCATCTGTGGTAAGTGTGATGGTATTTACGCTTTCATGTGTCGAGCGGTGCTATTTGACGTGTTTTCTTGTCTGTGTGACTGCAGGACGTCGAGTTGGAGTCGTGGCGAGACACGGTGGACCGGACTAGGCGCAGGTGGCGCTGAGGTCAGAACGGTCGGGATGTGTCGAAGACGACGTGGACTCGAGGTGGTTGCGAGGCGTGCGAGGCAAGGAGCGCGGAAGCTTCCCGGAAGGTGCAGGAGGGGCGAAACGGGAATTTCGCAAGGCTGCACAAGCGGGAGCGGGCTCCGTTGGACGTAGCGGGCGTAACGGGGCGGAGACCTGTTAGCCAAGTGCTATAAAAGGAGAGGAGGGGCTGCATGCCCATGTGAGCACTTGGAGGGAATTAGGGTTAGCCCTAGTCAAAAGAGGCTTTAGGAGGTGGTTTTCCTTTAGTCTTTAGTGGTTGGAGAGGCAGAGTCGTGCTCCCTCTGTCCTTCATCGACGGGTTCTAGATAGAACAGTGAGTGTTTATCCCTTCCAAGCATTCATGTTTGAGCATTGAGAGAGTGAGGAGATGGATTGAGAGTCTTGTAATCATTCCTCTGTATTCAATCGTGTCATCGGGACTCCTCTGTATTCCTTTTGGTTCAATGAATGGAAATCTGAAGTTTCATTTTCTCTGTTCGTGCTCTCTCTGTTCTTCGTTGCTCCTTTTTGTTGATTTCTGAGCTGTTTGATTTTTGAGTTCTTGCTTGTTGGGAAGGCCCAAAATGGGTTGCTCTATAATGGGTTAGTGCCACAAGATCATTTGATCGATTTCCCGAAGAGCAGACTTGGTTTAATTCTCAGATTTCAGTTTTGGCCTTCCTCTGTTCATGAACTCAGTTTCTAGGGTTTTGGAGCTGCTCTTGATTCCCTTGTTGAGATGGCTTGAAATTTGGTATGGAGAGTCCAGAGGCTATTAATTAGCTACCCTCAAAATTTCATAGCCAAAGGATCAACGGTTGGGGAGTAATTTGATTTTTGGCTCAGGTTGTGCAAAAATTCAGATTTTTACCCATAATCTGAAACTCTTGCTTCTTGGTTTGATTCTCTTGTTTCCCAAGGTCCCCTTACTATTTAGTTTGTTGTAGTAAGGCCTTGGATCAAAAAGATTGAGAGCAAACCTTCTTTTTAGCCAAAAATCCGAAGTCTCAAAGTTCCAGCCTGAAAATCCTGTTTGCTGTTTTTCTCGAGAGGTACTACCGCTCCTCGAGAGGTACTACCGCTCAGAGGTACTACCGCTCGTCCTAGCGGTACTACCGGTTTTGTTCGGACCAGTCTGATCGACAGCGAAGAAACGTTCGGACAAGTCCGATCGTCGTGCGGTACGACCGCTCCTCGAGAGGTACTACCGCTCAGAGGTACTACCGCTCCTCAAGAGGTACTACCGCTCGTCTCAGCGGTACTACCGCTTGCAGTCAGACTTGCTCTGAATTTATTTTTCTTGGCTGCCTCTTTCTGGATCTGGTTTTTCTTTGTTGCCTTGTCTTCCAGTAGTGCTTATCTTCTATCTTCATAGCTTTCATAGCTATAGGAGAAGAAGTATAAGTGTGGGTACTTGAGGGGCGAATTTAATTTTTGAGAGCGCCTATCTTCTATCTTCATAGCTTTCATAGTTATAGGAGGAGCAGAAGTATAAGTGTGGTTTTTACAAGCAAATATATATATGTGACACATTCTCACATAAATGCAAATTCATATGTGTGTGTGTGTGTGTGTGTGACACATTTTCATATACATAAAGGCAAATTTACACACACATATAAAACATATTCTCATATACATAAATGCAAATTCACATATATGTGACATATTCTCATATACATAAATGCAAATTCAGAATATGTGATACATAATATTTCATTCATCATTCTACTTACTTATTTCCTTTAAACATTAGCCCTTCATGATGATTGACACATATGTAGCTAGTTTCGTCATGTTGTTCTTCCGCGACCCTTACGCCGTTTCTGAAAGGAGGCAACTCGTCAAATTGATTGTATTCTTCCTCGTCCACTAAATTCTTAACTCCGATAATCCTCCTTTTCCCACGAAGAACTACGTGGGGCTTCTTATTTGGCTAGTTGGTTACATAGAAGACTTGAACAACTTGGTTAGCGAGTATGAATGGTTCGTCTTTGTATCCGACATGTTCGAGGTCCACGGTAGTGACGCCATACTTATCAACCTTCACCTATGGGAGATGGATCCAACGGCATTGAAACAAAGGGATCTTGAAAAGCATGTAGTTGAGCTCCCAAATTTTTTCTATGAATCCATAGTAGGAGCTCCTTAACCCATCGGTACTAAATTCATCTATGTAGACACCGCTGTTCTGGTTAGTGCTCTTTATATCCTGAGCCTACGTATAGATTGTATACCCATTTATGTCATATCCTTGCCATGTCACAACTGTAAATGTTGACTCTTTTACCAACCATGTCAGCATATCACTTGACGAGCTCCTAACGAGTCGCTCCTTCAACTATTGGTTGAACTGATTGTTGGGCTATCTCGTGATCCAAACATCCGGCCACTTTGGATTTTGTTGCCAAAGCACGTCATTGTTTTGATCGATATATGGGGACAATTCAGTCATGTGTTGCAACACTATGAAATGGGATTGAGCATACGCATCCATATTTGGAGCGATTGCTTTCCTTACAATGGTCTCGATACCCTAGAGCCTCCCCTCATGGTGAGATCGATGCACACCTATCGTTTCAACCTGAGCCATATAATCAACGCAGAAGACATCTTCGATTGCATAACCTTCGACGATACTGCCCTCCGGTCGAGATTGATGGTCTTCTCTTCTTGTGCCCTTGTCTCCCACGTCTCCCACAAGTCACATGTACTTGTATTCACAATTAGACACTTATTCTCTAGAACTTCCCACGATGCCTTTCCTTCAAACCTGAACATAAGTAAAAACTTACACTTAGGTAGTATGAAATTATCATCACATTAAAATCCACTTAGGAGCAAGTTCATCTGTTGGTTAAGTTTCGTTGCCTACACTCTTGTCATTGGATCCTTGTATGCTTGAGATGAATTAACATGATGTTTTGGCACACGAAGATCTTCATGAGTAGCACCACGTGAACTTGGAGAAGTAGATGACAAGATTGTGAAAGGGATGTCATCATCACGCTTTAATTTGTGAAAAATATAGAAATACGCTCTATTTTCTTCACCAAGTTGTCCAAATTCTCAGGCTGCCTTGCCATTATAAACTTATCTGTTGAAATGTTCTTGTCGAGTAATTGCATTTTTTTTAGCAAAGGTCTTTTAACATGCCAGTTAAGGGCCCTGCGCTGGATCATTGCCCATCCAAGTGGAAACGCTCAAGGAGAAGCACTCCATCTTCGCAAAATACTTGTCATTCGTCAAATGAAGTTCGAAAAAATTACAGTCAGTTGTCCCACTTGAAAACAAAAAAGGGATAGTTCATTCTCAAGCATTTTTTGAAAACTAAAATAATCAAGCACTCATAAAATCAATCTTACCAAGACCATGTTCAAATCATCCTAACATAAACAAATTATAACACACTATGTAAATATAACATAGTAATAACTACAGTAGCATCACCACCACGTACACTGAAGCCTAAATACAACCGAAATTTACAATCCAATAATGCCAAACAGGGGGTCAAACCCATATGGGAAAATCTACTCTCAAATAAACAAAGTAATCGTCTACCACTATTTTATTAATCAACTTGATGTATTAGACAGACGCCATGACATTTTACTAACATGTACAAATAACCTGCGGGTCAAACTCTCAAACTTCAATTAAATGTATGACCCGCATTGGTCAAAATTTCAGAATCCGCCAAATTCTCTAACAAACTTCTATTAGCTCTGCTACCACTAGCATGCACCACCACTAGAAATCTAAATATATAGATCCCCTGCCCGAAAGTTTATCTATCTCAATCTTAATTGGTGTGTTCATACTTCAGCATCCCTACTCATCCCTCTAAACTTTGTTTCTAGGCCACAATGACCATGGAGGTGGCAATCACGCTTAGCAACATAAGAAATATTGACAAAGCATGTAGTGCAAGGTCATATATAGTATAGGCAGTTACATAAAATGTTTAGGGATATAATTAAAAAGTATCGGGGCATCTTTGAAGACCCCCTCTCCAAATCTTCCTTGCTACTTAGAGAGCTTCTTTTCTGCATGAGCACATGGAGAGCTTTAGGTATGTGATCTTACAGGGTGTACCTCCAAGTTGGCAGCAGAAAGATATATTTTTGTGGAAATCAAGATCCTTCATTGGTTATATACGTGTATAGTGCGGATTACCGAATCAACAATTCTCCGAGAAGAAGAGGAGAGTTGGTTATAATACGAAGTTACAAATTGAAACAACAAACAAGACATAATTGCAACCAACAAACACTTGTCTATAAGAAAACTTAAAATGTATTGTTATTATGAATAGCCTGTTGTATGAGAGGGCGTTTTGGGAATTTTCAGATTTGCTTTATTAGAGAGAGAGAGAGAGAGAGAGAGAGATAAGGCCTTCGTCCTGTACGGTTGCTTTTCCCGATTGAATCTGCCTGCTACTAAGCTCTTCTTCTTGAGTTGCGGCAAGGATGGTGTCCTTGGTCCGGTCCTCTCCTCCTGCAACTTGGAGCCTTGTCGTCTCATCGTTCTCTCAAGTGGACGCCTGCGGTGCTCTAAAGAAGGCGGAGTCGTGAAGAGTTGGGCCTAGGCAGCTGTTGTGCAGGCGATTCGCCAGGCATCTGGGACTCCTCTCGTGAGGCGGAGGCGCTACTATGGTGGTGTGAAGAGGTGCTGTGATTTTCAACCTCTGTTGGTTGTGGTTGGGTGTTGGCTCTGGTTCATTCCAGAGCTTCTAGGCACTCGGTTTTTACTGTGTTTTGTGGCATTATCTGAACCTCGACTTCACATGCTTAGTGAATCCTAGTACGTGAATGCAGCTTTGTATCTCTGATAACCGCGCCGGTTATTGTGGTTCAAGTGGCGACGATAGGTTTTCTAGGTCAGTGTCACCCTCAACGTGCCTAGCCAAGTTTCCTCTAGATAGCTTTGAGTGCTATCTCTGTTGTGAGTACTTCTGGTGCCTTTTGGTTGACTGTTGGTTAATCTATCTTATTGTGCCATTCTAGTGAGTTTTATATCTGTTCTATTCAGTTGGTTAAGCACTAGTATTGGGGAATTGACATGATTATCAGTGAGCTCGTGAATGGTCGATAAGGATTAGGCAAAGTGAAAGTGTGACAATGTAATTGTGTACTAGCCTTTGAGCTGTTGTTGTTAATATCTCACTTTCGGCTCTGTTGACAACCGGCTGTTTATTGTCTCTATTAGAATAATTAATCATGTGTAGTTAATTAACTGGGTGCTATTCTTTTACTACTACTTTCATATTAATCAAGCTTGTTGGATATTTGCCTATTAATTATTATTTTGCTATTTATTATCTAGTTGATTAATTATTTAATGGAGTAGAACATCTCATTTTCTAGTTTTGGGGTACTACTGTCACACTATTAGTGATCTAGAGGCCTTTGTGTCGAGGTGGCCTTATTCCATCAATAAGTTTTAAATTAAACTCAATTTGAGCATTATATCATTGAGTTCTATCTATCTATTGCTCTAGTTGATATGATTTCGATTATACATGGCTTGAGAACAGATTATCATCATGCGATGATTTTATTTATGCTCTTGTCATTTTACTTTTCTTGGAATCATGTATTTCTCATAATTATTAATTCTAGAATTATAGCTAAATTCATGCTAAAACCGTATTATTTGCAACATAGCCTACATTACAATATCCTTTTTCTTGCCTATGCGGAAATAAATCAAGCATACGCTAGCAGTCTCCAAACAGACAGAATTAACAAAGGGAGCTTGTCATGTATGCATATTTTAGTGAATCTTTTGCAGCAATACCCGGGACCGGGCGCGGATGGCTCCCAATCTCTCCAAGCGACGTCCATATCCTAACATGATGCGCAAATGCAGCCAACCTCTCCGACCTCCATCACAAACAAAAAGAAAAGAGCAGAAGCTAGTGCAGAACGAAAGGCATTAGATTCTTGCAGAAGCACTTGTAGTGCCTGTCCTAGTCGCGGCAGAAATTTGCAGCAGACGATACTCTATGATCACAGCAAAAAGAGAATCAATGGCCCATCGGAGAAATTTGCTGCTGCTGCTGCTGCTGCTGCTGCTTCTGTCCTGTCCCCACTGGCAATGCAAATGCATGTCGGCTTCTGCAGCGATCGATAGTAGCCAAAGCAAGCGGTTGTTCTCATGCGGCGTACGTACGTCTCGTTCCAGATAGATGCTGATGCCGTGCCGGATTAGAAAAATCCATGAGCGCTTTTTAAAAGCTTATCGCTGACCAATGTACGAATTGGTACGATCTGAGGGAGGCACATGTGAAGCGAGTAAGAAAACATATCCGCTGGAGCGGACAAGCTGGAGATTTGGGCCGGTTTATTTTGATTTGTTCAATTGACTTCTACCTCATTTTTTACTATTTTTAAATTTTATTTTTTTTATTTTTTAGTTTTTTTTTGAGTTTTTTGCCGATTCTTTTTTGGTATTCATCTGCATTGTTCATGATAAGCTAACCTTTTTTTCTATTTTTAAATTTTTTTAAATTTAGTTATATCAAATAAGTCATCATCAGTTACAGTATAATTTTAATTAGCTATAATACAATTTTAACTGGCACCTTGGTTAGAGATAGTGCTGCAGTTGCTGATCGCGACAGGGCATGGCATTAGCTGCTGGTGCAGCACCGTAGCAGTGATATGTACAGTAGATGCACTACTACACAGCTGCATGCAAACTTGTATAGTCTACAAAAGATTATTGTGGATGTGCTTTAATATTTGCTGATCGAGGTATCAGAGGAACAAGATGCTGCAAAGAAGGAAAACAACAGTTTCATGGTTGTCTGAAGAACGGATAACATGAAGGATCCATCCGGCCAGTTACAACTGTTTTGCTCTGAATCATGTGATGAAATGCTAGTTTGCATTGTACTAGGAAAAGTTTACTTCGCATATTATATTTGTAATGACCCTATTTATGAGGTCATTGGGTTTTTCTCACAATTGCCTAGGAAGATTAGCTGCGGAGTGTTGTAGATGAGTGTGCATCAAACTTACTTATGTTTTAATCATAAAAGCCAAAGCTTAGCAGCCGAGTTTACAACATTAAAGGCATCTATGCCCAAAGTTTATATTACAACATAAAAGTTCTTCCAAATGAACTACATGCATTATTGAGCGTAGACGAGATCTAAAATCAATAGTTATCACCTTCTAGTGAGTCATCAAAGTCTCCCACAAAAGCTTCCATGGTATATTCCTAAACATCATCTGTTGATAATTTAGCAAGTATGAGTATAACTGTGCTCAACAAATCATGCGGGAATATCTAATTAACTACTTGCCAGTGTGTCAATAGAATGAGGTATGAAGTTTTTAATCATTATGACTATAAATGCTTATTTATTTGCAAATATTTTTAGACTTGAAAAGCAAAACATTAACTTATTAAGAGAAAAGGGGTTTAACAAACTCATTTATCATCTTAAAATCATTTAAATCCTACTTATGCCTTGTTGTTGGATTTACTCATTAAACACAACCTCAATTACTAGAAGCATGGCGTATCCGAATATCATGTCTTACTCTGCAGAATTGCCTAGCTTTATCCACAGGATTTTCAAACTCACAATGTCATACAATAGAAATGTAACATGATAGAGTGCGACTAAGTTGAGATAACAAGGTCGTTCACTGCTCTATTCTTTCTAGCTTCTACCCGATAGGCTCGAGACCATTCAACCTTTATTGGAATCCACTAGCCAATGCGGAAATCACGGCCCGATATTGTGTGGACCTACCGTTATAAAGAATAGCAAGTGACTTTACCAATCTAACTTCCATTTCACCCCTTTCTCATAGGGCATCCTGAAACTCTGGGATATCATTCTCTCCTATTGTTATTCAATCGAATCAAGCGGTGTACTGGACCAGATTTGACAAGTCAAACTTGTGGTTGAGCGATTTCTGTGTCTTTTACTTGATATAAAGGTCTAGTCCTTACTTGACATAGATGAGGCTATCATTCACATACCCCGTGTATTACAGCACAGCACCACCAAATGATACCAAGCCACAAACCCAGGTGAGGTCATGGACTCCAACTATCTAGTGGCTTCCTACCAAGTAGTCTCAATCTTTAATATCATTTTAAAGTCTACCGACGTGAAGCAAAATTATTCCTAGTAGTTCAAGTAAATCATTTTAATTGTCCAATATACTATTGATTATCTATATAGTAATTAATTACTAAGCTTGTCAAGATGAATATGGCCTTTGTAATTACGACATGGCTTTCGGTGGTAGGATCTAACTATTTATCATGTCATTTCAAACTATTATTTTATATAAATAAAAGTGCTCAAATAATACTAATGAAAGTAATGATGATTTAATAATATGGGATCAATATGATCAAATATATGTGATTTGCCTTCTTTTTTGTATTCTTCGACTGGGCCTACGTCATCTATGTCTTGATTAACTCCTGTGATGGTCTACTTAATGAACCTGGGTGCTATTGTAGAGGAAAAGAAACCAAATAAGTCCGAGCTCGAAAGAAAGTGAGCTGAGAGCAAAATAAAATAAAATAAAATTAAATAAAAATCCAAGAAAGAGTTAAACATAAGAGAGTTTGTGGTTACGTCTATACAAGGTTTGGATGGTTTGAATGGAATTCAAAATAGGTTAAACAGGCTCAGGATAGTCGAATTCAGTACAAATAGGCTCAACGGATTTTGGGTGAACAGTAACTGATCGAATGAATAGTACAAGGTTGACACTATTCCTAGTGGGTCGGGTTTGGTGAACAGTAACAGGTTTAGGCTAAAGCTAATGTGCTGAGTTATGAATAGTATTGGGATTAAACAGTATGGCCTGGCCCAATTGGCCGACTAGGCCAAGGAATAGCTTGGGCTGGCTTTGCCAGCCTATCTCGGTGATCCACAGAGCATGAAGACTAGCTCTGTTCAAAGGTTGTGCTTACGGCCACCAGAACAAATGGAATGACAGTGGCAAGAAATCGAGTGGCAATGATAGTGGACAACAACGAGTGGTGGTGTCGCCAGTACTAATTCAACACGAGCAACCTATTTTGGGCACACGCGCGGGTGGAGCTGGCTTGGAGATGGCTTGCGATGATGGTGCTTGGCTGGAACAGGGGCCTAGCGTAGTGGAGCTATGGCTAGGCTTCAACCAAATTAGAGACCGCTCGAGCATCTAGGAGGTGAGGAGTCTGGCGGCAGTGATGGCTTAGCTTGGGATGGAATGAGGAGTTCTCGCGACGATGACCTTGGGTGGTAGAGCAGTGGCGCATGGCAATGATGAGCTAGGGGTGGCAAGGATTGACAAGAAGCTGGGGATTGCTTTGTGGGGTTGAGGTGGTGCTAAGGGTGCAGATAATTGAGTTAGAGAGGAGGTTGTGGTGATAATTCAGGTTTTGGGGTCACTGGTGAGAATTTAGGCATCGACAGCATGGCTTGGCCGGAGAGGAGGAAGAAGGCTTGTGGTAGTTGTCGTGGGGCGGTGCAAAAGGTGATGAACTTGTTTTGAGCTCAGCTTTATAGCTTGTGAAGGCGGTGGCACCAGGAGCGGTCAATGATGCCCTCAACGCGTGGATGGACGGGTGACTTCCATGTGACAGTGGTGGAGCTAGTGGTTGCATTGGTGGCAGGAGAAGCTTAGTTCCTCACTAGTGTGGGCATGCAAATTAGCGTGGTGAGCAGTGGCGTTGCGCGTGTGTTGAGCAGTTGGCGGCGAGAGGTGGCAACGGCATGGTTTAACGGTGGAGTGGCATGACGCGTGGTCAGCGAAGGCGTTATGGCGGGGTACGACCGGTCGGTGAGTGGCGGGGATGCTGTGCAATCTTTGATGCAGGTGCAATGACAAGCGAGCGAGGTAGTGCTGGCAAGAGCGTGAACAACATTCTAGTGCGTGGTAGAGAGAACAAGGTGAAGGCACAGTGGCAATATGGCACCTTTCCAAATAGAAATCGGATTTCCCAAAGAGGAAAG
Source organism: Dendrocalamus latiflorus (assembly GCA_017311315.1). Classification (NCBI taxonomy): domain Eukaryota; kingdom Viridiplantae; phylum Streptophyta; class Magnoliopsida; order Poales; family Poaceae; genus Dendrocalamus; species Dendrocalamus latiflorus. The sequence continues at coordinate 15,266,507 of CM029661.1, forward strand.
CGGAATTTGGCTAGAGTTTTCGGATTTTGCAAAACTTTCAAATTCAAGCAAATTTCAAATAAATTCATAATTTTTGAATTTTTCAGACTATTTCAATCTTGATTGTTGTTCCTCTATTTTATTTTTCATTTTGCCCATAAGTATGGCATTCTCTTATCAGGTTTGCGCTTGATAAGTTGAAGTTAGACCGTCATCTAGTGTTAAATTAAAGTGTTTGACAAAGTGCCATGTATGAATTGATTTCTAACCATTAATTCATAAATAAGAACTGTGGAAATAGAAATATATATGCAAAAAGGGAAACATGCAGGCTACTATTGATTTCCCATTGGGCTTCTCATGCCATATGCATGCATGGCAGGTTAAGCATGATAATTGTTGGGAAACTTGGGCCTGGGCCTGAGGCCTTCGCCCATGGTGGGCACCTCACAACTTAGTCTATATAAAGAGGGTCCCAATCATTGTTCTTGTACCTGAGAGAACGGAAAGCAACAACGAAAGGAGTTCCCCCTCATCTCTTGCGTTCAATTTATTATTTCTTGCATTACCTGTGTTTGATACATCTCTTGTCTTAAGGAGGAATTGATCGGACTGGACATGCCAGTGATGGTTCCTCAAACACATTATCAGCGCGAATCGCTCCGGTGGATCGCAAGGTAATCTTTCGCAGATTAAATTACATATCTAGATCACTTTAATTCCGTAAATTTCACTTTTTGGATTATTTGCAATGGTACAAGTCCGCTCTAATCTACCGCGAGCAGACTTGGAGTCGCCGGCACAATGTCGATCGGTAGATTACATGAAAGAGTAGATGTTGATTGCACTGTAGATTGAAAAAAGAAAATTCGCATGTGGCCAAACGAGCCACCGTGACCGTGCGACTGGCCAACCACGTCGTCGTGCATCGATGTCGGCCCTAGGCGAGGCCGACATCGCCCGAGCTCCTGTAGCCGTCGGCCCACAACCGCGCCGCCCGAGCCACCCGCCAGCGCCACCTCAGCCGATGGCTCTCAGTTGTCGTACTGGCTGACAACGGCCACTCGGCTGTCGCTTGCCTCTCACCGGAGCCGCACCTGAGTGCCACCTGAGCCGGCGCACCCACATGCAACACCGCTCCCGAGCGCATCCCGCATACACCGCCGCCTCCTGAGTGCCGCCCCATATGCACCGCCACCGCTCTGCAAATCGGCATGCGCCCGCATGCGCTGCCCGAGCCACCGTTGGCTCCCCGACTACAATCGTGCCGCACATCGGCCGTCAGCCCCGAACAGCCGCCCACATCGCCACTGGAGTCCCAGTCGCTGGCTGCGTCGTACCTGGGCCGCCGACCTTACACCCAAGTGTGCACGCATACACTGCCTGCCCCGGCCACCCGCGACGCCTAGATGGGCCGCCACTTTACCATGTGTTTGGTTGCAAGGACTAGATGGGACGGGATGGGATGGACCCGTTTTTGTAGGTGTTTGGATGGGAGACAAGCAGAGTCAAGGACATCCCACTAGGAATATTCCTTGTAGATCCGGGACCAGGCAATCCTCTTTTTTCATGGGACGGAGTCATCCCACATGGGATAGAGTCATCCAACCTCTTTGTTTTTTAAGTACTATTTTGTTTAAATTTTTTTTAAATAAAAACTCAAAGGCTTATGTGTAGAAACATATCAACAATAGCCTTCAATTTTTTTTAAAAAAACTCAAATGCCACACATGTCCCACCTTCATCCTTCCATCCAAACAAATGATGGGACCATTCCATCCCACTTTATCCTTCCAACCAAACAAAAAACAGGGATGACTCTATCCCCCCAACCAAACAAAAAATGGGATCATCCCATCCCAAAACCAAGGACAGGACCATCCCATCCCACCTTGTCCCTAAACCAAACACAACCTTAGTGAACAGGCATAGGGGAAACCCTACCCCCTTGCTCTTTTGATTCGGCCAAAGTAGGCCGTGGGCCAAAAACTGGGCCAGGAGTGGCCTGGACGGGGGATCCTAAATTTTGCAACAAAAAAAAGAGCCCTTGGGAAATCAATAAATTATGCAAAAATTTTCTCAGAACTGAAAATTAGCGGATAAGCCCTGAGGAATTACAGAATTCACTCAAAATTCATATTCCACCATAAAAGGGCCTTAGGAATTCAAAATTTGAATTATTTTTAACATTTAAGCATGTTTAGCACTATTATTATTACTTTCTATGTTTTTTGTATTTATTTGCTGTTTTGATTATTCATAATTATTGAAATTGCCTTTAATCACTGAAATTAGCAGTAAAATTTATAGAAAATGCATAGAAAATTCTGGAACATTACGATAACCTTTCGTACCATTGTCCTATTTATTTTATGAATATTTACCTGCAGTAAACGTATACATTCCTTTTATACACATGTGGATGACAGGCATCATGAATCGGGAGTTTGAGAAGTTAGCCCAGCATAGCTAAAATTACTTGACTTGGGCTTACGATGTCAAGATTGTACTTAGAGCCAAGAAGCTCCACGCCACTATTGGGATTGGTGTGTCGGAAGATGCCAAACCCATCTCTAAGGAAAACGATCAGGAACCTCACTTTCTTAGGCACCACCTCTGTACCACTCTCAAGAATAAGTACATGGCAAAGAAGAGCGTGATAGCACTGTGGACGGCACTTAAGAAGCAATTCGAGAAGCTAAAATACACCATTCTTCCTTAGACAGAGCAAGAATGGATCCAATTGTGGTTTGCTGACTTCAAGACGGTTGGAGAGTACAACTCTGCCCTACACAGAATTTGCATCAATCTTTAACTCTGTGGTAGGTAGGTCATAGATGAGCAGAAGATTGAGAATACCATCTCCACCTTTCACCCCAATACAATTCAGTCTACGCGCAACTATCGTCAAGATGGCTACAAGGAGTATGCTGAATTGATTGATATTATGTAGGTTGTAGAGACTCAAGATGAAGTTCTCCGCAAGAACTTGTAGGACCGAACAGGCAACAGAGGGGGTGAATGGTGCCTTCAAATTCTTCCCAAGTATTCACTTAACCCTTTTCTCTGATAGCTACTAAGCTATGAAGACTAGAGTTGAAAGCTCACTCGAAAGACCAGCACAGCAGAGAAAACACAACAGAGGACAGACCATGGTCACAGACCAGCAAAGTGGTTGAAAACTTACTACGTAGTCGTAAGTCTCAACAACATGGTCGTGAGCTGACAGAGTGGTAGTGAATCCGGTTACCAGACGATAGTACAACGTGGTCAGAAATCGACTACCAAATGAATATTACCGTAGTCAAAAACTGACCGCTCGTTGGAAATCAGCCTAGTCGAAAATCGACTACCGAACAGAAGTCACTATAGTCGATAACCACCGAGACCAAGACCAACGCAATCGAAAATGAGTGCAGCCAAGACCTGACGTGGTCGCTGACAATGTGATCTAGTGGTCAAACAGCGTTGTTGTAACCACTCGACACGTGGTCGTAAGCCAATGAGATGGTCGAACAACCAACGTGGTCGAAACCAGACTGCAACCCCAATGATCAACGTGGTTGTAAAACCTACGTGGTCATAAGCCAACAGGTGGTCGAACAATCGACGTGGTCAAAAGCACACGAAGCAATTGAAAGACAAAATGTGATCAAAGACAAAGCGATACTATCTGAGACTCGACCGGGATCATAAAGGCGATCGAGACTTCAGACAGTAACCATCGCGACTGTTTCAGATCTGAAAGAAACCCAAAGATCTTGCAGTGACCGAAAGCTTGAACGTGGTCAAACAGCAAAGCGATGCGGTCGGAAACTTGACTGTGGTCATAGAACTAGCAGCGGTTATAGCTTTCACGGAAGAACAGAGGAAAGCAAAGAGCGTACAACCGCCAGAACCAAACTCCACAGAACTTTTGATTCAAAGATCAACTGGCCATAAAACTTTATAAACAACAAGATTAAGGTCTCAATAGGTTGCTCTAATCTTTAATTAAAAACTTAGCAACCAAATCATGAGCTTTCTAAGATTTCACCAAAAGCACTCAAAACCGAAACCGAGAGAGTGAAAATTCATTCAGACCTTGCTCATGGGAATAGAACAGCCAAGATCGCTTTGAGTATGATTTCCCAACACATAGTAAGTCAGATCATCAACAAAACAGGGAAAACCATTCTCTCAGATCAAGAAAGGAAAGACACGATCAAAGAACAGAGAAAACCTAGAACGTAGATGAACAAGACCAAGCCAACACAATACCAAACAGATAACAATACACAAAAAGAAGATCAAAGATAGATGTATTGCTCTGATGATTAGTTTCACAGCCACTCCCCTTGGGAGGACCAAGCTCTAACTCTAGAGCTGCCACATACTCTTTAACCTAACAATCATGGAGGGAGGAAGAGCTACCTACCACCAGACCTACTCCTAGTCTGCCTCAAACCTCAACTAACTCTTACCTTCACTCCCCTTTTTATAGGCTCAGAAACGAACTCTAGACCTAATGGAACCCGTTAACCCCACCTAACACCGGGTTTTACTAACGCACGCTTCTCAAAGCAGCTTCCATGTGGCTCCAATGACTTGTGTATGACCCAAATAACTTGGCGCACCACGTCCTTTTCCTTGTGTATGACGGCACCCAACATCCTTGACCGTCTGGACCTCGACATCTCCCTGAGCCTAGTCCCGGTCCACCTCGCCATTGCCCGTCAAGTCCATCTCCGGTAGCTCCTGCTCCGGTTCCTCGTCGTCTCAGCTTGCAACCACCTCACCAGGCTCGATCATCTTCGGCCTCTCCCTGACCATTCTGGACCTTAACACCTCCTTGTGCCTAGTCCCGGTCCTCCTACGCCTCACCATGACCTAGCTCCGAAGTCCTGCAACCAACACAAACAAGCAAACCATCACATAGCACCGCACAATACACAAGAATCATAATTTGCATAATCAGATTATATCCAAGTGAACAATCACAGCAAACCACTGGTCTAAAACAACTTACGAGTACTCTGAAGCACAAGACAGAGGGACTCATAGTCCACGAGATCCTTCCAGCAGTCTACAACCACAATGCAATCTGTTACGACCATGTAGCAGATGCTACGACCATCGAGTGCACAGTCACACAGAATGCTACGACTATCACTCACAATCAGGCATATCTATGGACATGCATCAGTCGCTACGCCTTACGACTATCGAACACAAGCAGCTGGTCGCTACGACTTACGATCACACAGACAGAGTGCTTTGACCATCGCTCACATCTAGTAGAGTCTACGACCACCGACCATAACCAGTAGAATCTACGACCATCGACCACGGCCAGTTAGATCTACGACTATCGACCACGGCCAGTCAAAGCTACGACTATCGACCACAGCCAGACCGAGCTATAACTATTGACCACGAAGTCATAAAATCGATTGCCGATCACATAGTCATAAAACTGGTGCCGACTACAAAGTCGTAAAACTAGCTGCCGCTGCAAAGTCGTAAAACTAGCTACCAACCACATGGTCGTAAAGACTGCTGCCGATAACAGAGACACACAACATGGTCGTAAAGAGCAAGTCGTAATAGCACTTATGACCACCAAGTCGTATCAGCATCGACGACCACAAAGTCGTAACGGCACCTACGACCACCTAGTCGTAACAGCGCCTAAGACCACCAAGTCATAACGGCACCTACGACCACCTAGTCGTAATGGCGCCTACGACCACCAAATCGTAACAGCACCTACGACCACCTAGTCGCAATGGCGCATACGACCACCAAGTCGTAACACAAGTTGCTAATCACGAAGACAAGTACAGAGGTCGTAAGTCCGGCTGCCGACCAAATGAACACACAGCAACGGTCGAAAAGAGCAAGTCGTAGAGGGCAAACTCTACTTAAACCTCAAAAACCAAACTCAATCTCTACACAAGCTCTATGGGAAAGATCAATTACTCATCACAACCATGAGGTGACCTCCACATGGTCTCACAAAACTTTATCGCACAGCCACCTGGGAGCCCCGTTGGCCGTGAGGCCAACGCTGGGAGCTACAAGGTGCGGAAGGCTATAATGAAGAAAAGGGAAATGACGGGCAAAGCCGTAGCCCAGAAAGGCAAGTCAAATGCTCTACAGGAAAATAAGACCAACAAACCAAAGTGGGACGATAAGCCCTATGGTCAGCAAGTGTGGCAAGTAGGGTCATTGGTCGCGGATCTGTAAAGAGCCGAAGCACATCATCGATGCCCTCCAGACCAAGAAGAATAAGGACGGCAAAGGGCAACATAAAACACACTTTGCTTTCATTAGGGGGAGAATTCTGAGCAGCTGCATGCACCAATGGATTTTGATTCCACTCCTGCAGTAGCACCCTCTCTTGACATTGCAGCTGCTGCCACCATGATATCCAAGGAAGAGCAGCTGAAGTCTCTGGTTTCTTAGCAAATTCAGTCTAATGCACAGAATGCATTTAGAATTTAATTATCATTTATTTTCATGTGTGGAAGGACTAAGGACTTTGCATTGATGGTAGTCAAACAATTTATTTTCTCGTGATGGTTGAATGATATTAATTGATTCATTCATTTATTTAGTTAATAATGGCATGATATGTTCTAATGTTTGAAGTATTTTATTGATGTGTTGATTGCCTTCTACTACATATTAATAAAGTACTTTATATTGGAACACGTGTGGCACCCTATGGAGGAAGTGTGCTTAACTGACAATGGCACAACGAATACCATCTTGAGAGAGACAAAATTCTTTCAATCACTTAGCAAGAATGCTGCAGCCTTACAAAAACTGCCTGTGGTGATGCTTGTATAATAGGCTCAGGACAAGCCACAATTATACTTTCAATGGGCACAACTTCGGTCATTCTAGAAGCCTTCTTGTACCTAGAATCGACTATAACTCTCCTAAATTTCAAGGATATTCGAGCTAACAGTCTCCACGTTGAAACTGAAGAAGAGTATGGTAAAGAATACCTGCTCATTACAAAGCATGAGGCAAATGGAAAAAGGGTATTAGAAAGACTTTCTTCATTTAAGATTGGGCTATACTACACTAATATTAAGGCACCCGTCGCCTATATTGCCCTGAAACCATATTTAGAAGCTCTGAACTCTTCTGTATCTAGCATGATAGATTAGGCCACTCAGGCCATAGAATGATGAAAAATATAATTAACAATTCACAGGGACATAATATCGATGTGAAGAATTTTCTGAATCAAGAAGATTTTATGCGCCCTGCATGTGCCACCGGAAAATTAATTACTAGACCTTCTACTGTGAAAGTGAAGGATGAAGTTTCTGCAGTCCTAGAACTCATTCAAGGAGACATTTGGTCCTATATAGCCACTGTCAGGACCATTTAAATATTTTATAGTGCTCATCGATGTTTCCTTGAAAAGGTCGCACGTATGTTTATTATCTACAAGAAACCACGCTTTTGCAAAGCTGATCTCACAGATAATTCAAATTAAAAATAATTTTCCTGATCATCATATAAAGTTTATCAGAATGGACAATGCTGGAGAATTTACTTCAAAGGCATTTGATGATTATTGCAAGGCAATGGGAATTAAAGTTGAGCATTCCGTACCACATGTCACACCCAGAATGGACTAGTAGAAACATTAATTAAGAGAATTAAATTTATTGCCCAACTGCTTTTGAAAAATTGTAAATTACCAACTACATATTGGGGACATGCAGTCCTACATGCAGCAACTCTCATCAACTTTAGACCATCGGCATATAACATCCATTCACCAATGCAACTAGCGCAAGGGTCAACACTGAAAATGTTTCATCTACGGATGTTTGGGCACTCTCTAAAAGTCTAGGATATACGTTGGTTATGAGACAACATCCATAATCAGGTATTTAGATCCCATGACAGGAGATTTGCATACAACCTGTTTCGCTGATAGTATATTTGAGGATATTTTCCCTACATTAGGGGGAGAAAATCAACCCCTCGATGAAAAATGTCAAAAAATTACATGGCATGCCACGGGAATCCATGCATATGACCCGTGCACTAGTGAAGCAAATAGAGAAGTCCAGAAGATCATTGACTTACAAGCATTAGTAAATCAACTATCTGACCACTTTAGTGATTTAAAGAGTGTGACCAAGTCGCATGTGCCTGCACGCAATGCACCGGAGAGGGTTGAAATACCAAAAAAATTAAAGGTATCACTAATTCCGTCTAGAGGCCTCAGAATAAAAGGACGAGAACTCCGGCCCCTCGAATCCCAAGTAACCGGGGACGTCTGGTGAAAAAGGATAAGAAGGACTTAACACAGCCAATTACTGAAGTTTCCTTGAACCAGAAGGGCAACCAGTTGAGACCTAGCACCGGTATGACACCTTCAAGGAAAAACATACCAGATTTGAACATTCCAATAGAGGGAGAAACCAGCATGGATATGTGCATACACATCGGAGCTGAAAAACTAAAGAGACTTGCCCACGCAACTAGAAGGAGTGGTAAGCAACTAGAAGCACTAGAAAAATCAACCTATGATGAAATAGCTATAAACCGTGCGCACATGGGAGAATCCATGAATAGGATAATAGTCAATGTTGATATTTATTTTACAAAAAAAATTACCACAATCATCGATCTTGATCCAGAGCCTACATCGCTCACTAAATATAAGAAAAGATTAGATTGGGAGGATTGGAAAAAGACAATAGAAACTGAATTATTATATCTGAACAAAAGAGATGTGTTTAGGCCTATAAGCCGCACGCCTCCCCATATGCACCCCGTAAGGCATAAGTAGGTATTTGGTCGAAAGAGAAATGAGAAAAATAAAGTTGTAAGATATAAAGCAAGGCTTGTTGCACAATATTTCACTCAACGTCTAGGAGTTGATTATGAAGAAATCTATTCCCAGGTTATCGGTGGTATTACCTTTAGATATTTAATCTTGATGGTAGTAAACCTAAATTTAAAAATGAAATTGATGGATATGGTAACAGCATACCTTTATAAAAATTTGGATTTAGACATTTATATGAATGTACCTGAAGGTATCTCTATCCCGAACTAAGAAAAAACAAATAGAAATCTATACACTGTGAAACTTAGGAAATCACTATACGGACTTAAGCAATCATGCAGAATATGGTATAATTGCTTAAGCGACTTTCTATATAAGAAAGGCTACACAAACAATAAGGCTTGTCCCTGTGTATTTATACGGTGATCCCACAATGGATTTTGTGTAACCTCAGTATATATAGATGATCTGAATATTATCGAAACCTTGGAAGTTATAAAGGAAGCGAGTTCTTACCTGGAGTCAGAATTTGAAATGAAAGATTTGAGTAAAACCAAATACTGCTTAGGATTGTAGCTTGAGCATGTCCCTAAAGAAATATTAGTGCATCAGTCAACCTACACCCAGAAGGTGTTAGAAAGGTTTGGCTTTAGAAAGGCGTACTCATCGAAAGTACCGATGATCGAGAGATCTTTACAACAAGACAAAGATCTGTACTGACCTAGAGAAGAGGGGCAGGAAGTCCTGAGACAGGAATTCTCATACTTAAGTGTAGTAGGAACACTTATGTATTTAGCAAACTGTACTTGGCCGGATATTATATTTGCCGTAAATCTATTAGTAAGGTATAGTGTAGAACCTACTAAAAGACATTGGTAGGGAATAAAGGACATCTTACGATATCTCCAAGGAAGCAAAGATCTTGGGTTATTCTATAGAAAGAACCAAGACCTAAATATGACTAGCGATGCAGATGCCGGGTACTTGCTAGACTTGCATACAGCCAGGTCACAAACAGGTTATATATTTCTATATGGTGGAACTGTAATTTCATGAAAATCGTCTAAGCAAAGTCTTGTATTGACTTTGATGAATCACTCGGAAATCATAGCACTATACGAAGTTGCACGAGAATGTGTTTGGCTTCGACAAATGATCCGTCACATCTAGGAGTCATGTGGATTGAATATCATACAAGCTCTCACAAGTATCTCTGAAGATAATATATCTTATGTTGCACAAGTACAGATGGGCTACATGAAGAGTCATCTTACAAAGCATATCAACCCCAAATTCTTCTATGCTCATAATTTGCAAAAGATGGATGGAATTAAGATACTGCATACTAAGTTGTATGAAAATCTTGTAGATTTATTTACTAAGTCATTTACTAAATCGCTTCCAACATCTAACTTTAAAATATGTGTACGTGGAATTAGAATGATGAGACTTAAAGAAGGGCAGAACTTAGGGGAAGATTCTTCTCGAGCTCACTATTAAAGCTTAATCACGAAGATCGAGTACCCAATAATAAATCCTGTAGATTAAATGAAATTAGGTAAATTATACTCTTTTTCCTCCAACAAATTTTCCTAAAGTTTCTCGGTTAAGATTTTTAATGAAGCAATTCGTGCAACACAACATAACTTGTATCATGTACTATTTCTCTAAATTTTTCCTATTGGATTTTTATTAAGTTTTGATAAGGCATGAATGTGTCGGATGAGTGCTTAAGTGTCGGGACCCCGGATTTCCGAATCCGGACCCTCTGTGTATTAATGCACTAGTCCCAGATCAAAACTAGTGCACACAGTTAAACAGAAATGAATACATTACCAGCAACATGTTATTACAATAATTGAGAGTACTGACTGAAAGGTCTCATTATTACAAATGAGGTTTCAAGACCTCACACACACAAAACACAGCGGAAGCAGAAGATAAATCCGGCGAAGACCCATCAATACGCCACAGGCAATTGACTGGGGAAGCGCGACCTAGTTCTCCGGGAAGAATCCATCACAGCCGCAGGCGAAACAGTAGTCGTAGTCACCTTCTTGAGCTTCGCAATCTTCTGAGGTTTATTTTTAAGTGTAGCATGTGAGTACATAAAGTACTCCGCAAGTCTTGCGAAAAATGCAATAGATGCAAGGCTTGACAAAGGAAGGCTATATGGTTCTTTTGCACAAAGCAACATTTTCATTCAATTACTTCTAATTATTTTTGAAGGCCTCAATTTAATAAAGTAAATGTTTTAGCAGAAACTATCATCAACTTTCTAGTGAAGGTTCCATCTACCAACACTAGCCAACCAATTACAATTGGTCAAGTTTAAAACTGCGGGTTCCATCCACCCTCTCTGGCTCCAACCGCCAGGATACCCTTCCGAGAGTTCCCTCCACTCTCGGAATACAAAAACTTTGATTTTAATACCAAAACCAGAAATCTACCATGTGAATGCATTCCTTGCCCGCCCTTGACCGTGGGCACGGCTATTCGAATAGTTCTACACTCTGCAGAGGTTGTACAACTTTACCCACAAGAGATAAATTATCCTAAGAGTCAACACGCTTCCTTTGGCATGAGACCCAGATAAAATATCACAAAGCCTTTACCTTACTCTAATCTAGCTAGATACCACCCGCTGAGGTTTCACCGCAGGTAGGCTAACTGCCCGAACCGAAGCCCCCTCTTGCGCCATATGAGTACAGTAAATCCCTGTCCCTCACTGTGAATAACCAGTCCATCCCTGGCACCCACTTTCCACTGGTGGCACCTAAACTAGACTATCATAAGTTAATCAGCTAAGTCGTACCCATATAGACTTGTGGTTGTACGGTTAATGCTCAGTCTGGACAAACACAAGCGTCGGTCCTTAATTGACTAGGGTGGAACATACACTTAACAAGATCTCGTGCTTCCAGCACCAATCCAAACCAACCGTCCACCCTAATCTAAACCCATTTTCACATTTCATTTTATTTTAAAGAACAGTGGCAACTCCAATTACCACTAAGTTTATAAAAACAAGGGTATTACAATAATTCATAATTTCCCATTTGCAAGATTTATGAGGTATTCAATAGCATGGCTAAGCATTGTTCTACCATTCTAATATCAACAATTAAATATATTACTCTCATTACTGAGTCAAAGGAATTTCTAGGGTTGCAAAGGTACATGGTAATCAACTTCAAGTGAGGGCATAACAAGTTGGATTAACTAATACCTAAAGATTTGAACTAATATTTTATATAAATAGCAATGCACATAATTTAAAATAATTAAAACATTTCAAAATCATAGGCTCAAGATGATCAAAGGAGACTTGCCTTCTTGAGCGTGGTTTGGTTCTTCTTGCTGCGACTCGACGAATTCCTCGGCGACGGCGGAATCTACGCGCGAAAAGACAGACAAGCAAAACAAATAAATTCAAACAAAATTTAAATAAAATTCAAAAATTCATAAATGGATAGTTTAGGATTTTAGAAAAATTTAGAAATTTGAACGGCTCAAATCGGAGTAAAAATGAGAAAGTTATGGCTTCCGAAAGATTAAAAGGAGAGAAAATGAAAAGGCTGATTTTTGGGATTTATTTTTGTACTGAAAAATGCTATTTATGACGTCAGCTATTTTGAATTTTCCGGGCGGGAAAAATGATTTGAATGACCGGTGGGCCCGGTCTACCGTGGACCGGATCCACGGACCACAAGCCTTGCCGACGTGGCACACCGGCCACATGGCGCCATGCGGGCGCGAGGTGGCGGCCACATGGGCGACCACGCGGGCGAGGCCGGCCACGCGGGCGCACGCACGGGCTGCGCGGGGAGGCGCACGACCGGCGGCCGGCGGGACGGGCGGCGAATGGCGGCGGCGGATGAGGAGAGGCGGCGGCACTTACCGGCGGCGACGGCGGAGGCTTGGGCGGCCGGCGGCGGCGCTAGGAGGTGGCGGCGGTTGAGGCGACGGGAGGCGGTCCGGGCGGCTGCGCACTCGGCCGAGATGGGGAAAAGGAGGGGCGGTGGGAGGCGGTGCCGAAAGAGGCTATGGAGGGGGGTTTTTATAGGCGGGGAGAGGAGGGGAAGGCCGGCCATTAGGGGACTTAAATTGAGGGGAAACGGCCGGCGGAATGGCGGGAATTAATAGAGCATCCGTTTCCACGCTTTAATCGGGATTTTATGAGGGAGAAACGCGGGATTTTAAAGCTTATTTTCGGTATTAATGGTGGAGGAGAGAGAGAGTGGGAGGAGGAAGAAGGTGAGGTTGAAGAAGGATATGACATATGGGTCCCATGTGTCATAGAGAGTGAGAGTAAGTGAAGGGGTACGGGCCGTCGGATTCACGACACGTGGCAAGTGAGTGGATGAGGGTCTTTGGATGGTTATGAAGGGGTAAGTGATCATGTGTGGCTAGGATTAAAACGTGGAGAGAGGTTGATTAAATCTGAGAACGACACATGGCGGGATAGGATTAATTTGATTTTTATTTTCGGAATAAATTTCAGCAATTACTAGAAACTTTATAAACACTTGGAAAATTAATATTTAATGTCTAAAAATTCCAGAAAAATCATAAATATTCCTGGATTTATTTTAGACTTAGTAAAAATATTTTTAATTTCAGATTTGATTTTAATAATTTTATAAAATACTTTTTAACTTTGAAATTGATTTTAAAATTTTAGAAAATTCTTGAATATTATTTAAAAATTTAGGAAAGGCTAGGAAAAATATAATTTTTCTTTTTTGGCTTTAATAAAATATTTAAAATACATTTTCTTGCTTTAAATTTTAAAATAAAATCTAGAAAATCAAATAAAAGCCAAGTAAAATCCAATTACTTTAAAATAGTTAATTTGAATTTAATTTTTTTCCAGAAAGCCAAATTTTGGGATGTTACATTAAGGGTGAGTGTTGGGAAATTTGGGTCTGGGCCTGAGGCCTTGGCCTAATAGTGAGCACCTCACCACTTAGTCTGTATATATGGAGCCCTCATCTCTTGTGTTCAATTTATTATTTCTTACATTACCTGTATTTGATATATCTCTCTTGACTAGGAAGAATCAATCGGACTAGACTCGCCAGCAACAACTCCTCAACAGTAATTATCCTCCAACTCAAGTTAGTTTTTACCATTCCTGATCTAACGCCCTTTTAGTTGCTGACCGGGTCATACACAAATGAACTTGAGAGACCATGTGGTTATGACCCCATGTTTGTGATGAGTAATTGACGAGTATTTTGGAAAGTTTGAGTTTGGTTCGTTCGTTTCGTGCCATGGTGGCATTTGGCTCAGTCGGGTTTGGTTAGTCGGACATGAGGCGTATTCTTTTCTCGTTTGAGCTTTTGGGCCATTTTATGCTTAAGTACAATTTGTTGATGCTAATGAGGTTTACTTTTGTCGAGCAGTGCTATGTGATGTGTTTCTTGTCTGTGATGGCTGCAGGACGTCGAGACGGAGTCGTGGCGAGGCACGAAGGACCGGACTAGGCGCAGGTGGCGCCGAGGTGTGCCGAAGACGGCGATGGCTCGAGGTGGTTGCGAGGCTTGGACGACAAGGAATGCGGAAGCTTCCCAGAAGGTGCAGGAGGGGCGTTTCGGTAAAAGCGCGAAGCTGCATAAGGAAGCGGATTTGGTTAGCATTAGCGGGTAAAGCTTGAGGCTTAATGGATAAAGCAAATTTCAAATCCATTAGTGGATGGCTATATAAAGGAGGGGTGTCTCCTGCATGTAGTCAAGTCTTGGATAAGGGGTTGATGGCTTTAGGCTTTTCTCTTTAGTTGGTGAGCAGTTGTTGGGAGGAGCAGGAGGTGGTTCTTTCCCTGTACTTGAGTTCTTGAGTGGAGTATGGAGTAGAGGGAGTGGTTTGAGTGTGTGCATGAGTTCTTGAGAGAATCATGTAATCATTCCTCTTGTATCAATCATGTATGGGGACTCCTTCGTGATCCTTGTGTTCATGGGAATGAATCTTTTAAGAAGTCATTTGAGTTCCTGCCTCTCTATTGGTTTTTGTCTCACGATGTCCTCTCTGCTTGATTTCCAATATTTCTATTTTTGTGTTGATTCTTGCTAAGGAGTAGCAAAATGGATTGCTCTGTGATGGGATTGTATTTCTAGACCCTTTGGTCAGCTAATTCCAAGAGCAATTTGATTGAATATCAAGAATCACATTTCTCTCTTTCCTACGTTCATGTTCATAGTTGTAACATCCCAAATTTGCTTTCTGGAAAAATTTAATTTCAAATTAATTATTTTAAAGTATTTGGATTTTATTTGGCTTTTGTTTGGTTTTCTGGATTTTCTGGAGTTTAAAACCTATTTTTAAAAATTAAAAAGTATTCTAAAGTATGAAAATTAAATACTAACATTAGTTGAAAATAATTTTATTAAGTCTAAAATATCTCCAGGAGCTTCTGTGAATTTTTCTGGAATTTTTGGAGGTATTTTCATATTTTTCTGAGGCTTAAATAATTTCCTAGCCTTTTCTGAAAATCAAAATCAAATTCTAAAAAATAAAAATCCAAATCCTCTCCCTCTGGCCGACGCGTGGACGGCCCAGATCCGCCCACGTCGCTGCCCGGCCCAATCCTGGCCGCTTCCCCCTCTCCCTCCGCCAAACGAGCCCGGCCCGTCAGCCATCCCGCCTTCCCCTCCTCGTTGGGCGACACGTGGCCGCCCGATCTCCTTTCTTCCCCACTGGCGCCATCCTGGCCGCCCTCGCCCCTTCTCTCGCTGCCATCCCGGCCCCGCCTGTCAGGGCTTTCCCCTTCCTCGCGCCACCTTCCTTCTTTTCTTCCCCTCTTTCCTTCCTTGTGCCGACGACCGAGTTCCCCGCGGATCCCGCCTTTCCTTCTCCGCCTCCTCTCCGGTTTGGAAACCCGCGCGACCGCATTCCCCTAATGCCGCACCCCCTTTCCTTCCGCGCCCCCTCTTTCCTTCCCTGCTCTCTCCCTTCCTTCTTCCGGCCACCATCACCAGCGAGCGATTGCCGCGCTTGTGTCCCCCCTCCGTCCCTATAAAAAGCCCCCTCGGCCTCCCCTCTCACCGCACCTCCTTCCTCCGCCCTCGCCCGCTTCTCCAGAGCCCCTAGGGTCCCACCTGTCAGTGGCCAAGAGCAGCCTGGGGCCACTGACAGAAGGGTCCCACTTGTCAGTGGCTGAGTAATAGGCTCACTGACATGTGGGCCCCACTGGCCATAGACTCTGAGAAAACAATAAAATAAAAAGAATAAAATGTAAATTCTGCATGTGGGTCCCACCTGTTAGAAATTTAATAATTTTTGGAATTAATTGAACTGAAATCTTTAAATAAGCATAACTTATTCATTTTAACTCCAAATTGAGCCGTTCAAGTTTCTAAATTCTTATAAAATCATAATCTATCCAAATAAGGCCTCTATTTGAATTTTTAGATTTTATTCAAATTTCTGTTTGTATTTATTTGTTTTGTTGCTCTCTCTTTTCGCGTATAAATTCGACTGTTGTCGAAAATCTCTCCACTCCGCAGCCAGAAGACCCAGAGTGCGTGTAAGAAGGCAAGTCTCCTTTGATCATTTTGAACCTATGTTTGTGAAATATTTTAATTATTTTAAATTTATGTGCATCGCTATTTACATAGAATCTTAATTTTGTTTTAGCAAGTTAGTTAAACCAATTATTGGTATGCCCTCAATTGAAGTTGAATGCCATGTACCTTTGTAACCTTAGGATTTCCTTTATCTCAATAATGAGATTATTATTAAATCTTTGATAAATTTTAGAACGGTAGTAAAATGCTTAGTCATGCTATTTAACCTTTGTAGCCTTGGAAATGGGAAATTATAATTCTTTTAACTAGTCTTTGTATCTGGAAATTAGTGGCGATTGAAGTTGCCACTGTTCTTTTAAAATAAAATAAAATGTGGAAGTTGGTTTAGACTGGGGTGGATGGTTGGTTGGGATTGGTGCGGAGAGCACGAGATCTTGTAAAGTGTATGTTCCACCCTAGCCGATTAAGGACCGACGCTTGTGATTGTCCAGATTAAGCAATACCGTACAACCCCGAGTCTATATGGGTACGACCTAGCTGATTAACTTACAATAGTCTAGTTTAGGTGCCACCAATGGAACGTGGGTGCCAGGGATTTACTGGTTATTCACAGTGAGGGACAGGGATGTACTGTACTCATACGGCGCAAGAGGGGGCTTCGGACTGGGTGGATGGAGCCCTTCTGCGGTGAAACCTCAGCGGGTGGTGTCTAGCTAGACTAGAGTGAGGAAAAGGCTTTGTGATATTTTATCTGTGTCTCATGCCAAAGGAAGCGTGATGACTGTTAAGATAATTTATCTCTTGGGGGTAAAGTTGTACAACCTCTGCAGAGTGTCAAACTATTCGAATAGCTGTGCCCACGGTCAAGGGCGGGCAAGGAATGCATTCACATGGTAGATCTTTGGTTTTCATTTTAAAAATAAAGTTTTGTACCTCGAGAGTGGAGGGAACTCTCGGAAGGGTATCCTAGCGGATGAAGTCAGAGAGGGTGGATGTAACCCGCAATTTCAAACTTTATTGGTTAGAGTTGGTTAACTAGTGTTGGTGGATAGAACCTTCACTATACAATGCTTATTAGTTTCAGTTAAAACAATTAATTGGTTAAAATGATGCCTTCGAAAATAGTTAGTAGTAATTGAAATACAATATTGCTTTGTGCAAAAGAACCATATAACCCTCCTTTGTTAATCCTTGCATCTACTGCATTTTTCCCAAGACTTGCGGAGTACTTTATGTACTCACATGCTGCACTCAAAAATAATACCCAGAGGAATACGAAGCTCAAGAGGGAGACTGCGACTACTTCGCGGGTGGATACGACGAAGGATTCCCGGAGTACTAGGTCGCGCTTCCCCAGTCAATTGCCTGTGGCGTATTGATGGGCCTCCGTTAAATTTATTTTGCTTCCGCTGTGTTTCGTGTGTGCGAGGTCTTGAAACCTCATTTGTAATAATGAGACCTTTCAGTCAGTACTCTTTAATATTGTAATAAGACGTTGTTGGTTATGAATCATTTATGTTTAACTGTGTGCACTAGTTTTGATCTGGGACTAGTGCTGTAATACACAGAGGATCCGGGTTTGGAAATCCGGGGTCCCGACAATAGTTCTAGGGTTTGATGTGATTTTTTGTTTTTCCTTTAAAAGAGTGTGCCCAAGTTTGAGTTTCAGAGTCCTAAGACTATCCTCTAGCTAATCTCTTGGTTTTATGGTCAAAGAATCAAGGATTAGGTAGGAATGTGATTCTTGGTGCAGCTCTCTGCACTTTTTCAGATTTTGGCTCAAATCAGAAATTCTTGATCTTGAGTTGGATTCTTTTGTTTCCCAAGCCCCTCTTGCTATTTAGGATGTAGTTGTGCTGCTCTGGGTTGAAAAGATTGGGAGCAAACCCCCAATTTCTCAGTTCTTGAAGATCTAAAATATTTTTTCGAGTTTTAGTTTCCAGTCTGCATTCTCGGGTTGCTCTGGGATCAGGGGACCGGTCAGACCGGCGTTACAAGCCCGGTCAGACCAGCCTGCATGTGGCGGTCTGACCGGCCCTACCTCTTTTGGTTGTTGTTTTCAGTATATTTTTTCTTGACCCCTTTTGGTTGTTCATTTCCCTGGTGTCGTCGACGGGTAAGTCATATGTTAATTAGTTATTTTCTTTGTACTAACGACGGTCGTCCTTACAGGTGCAGTTCACACATGTGTAGGTCACGCGGGCGTACCTGCCCTTTGTTGAGCAGATCGACTGCCTCACGGCCGACGACATGCGTTGGGAGCCGTACTCACATGCGGCACTGATGGACCGTGCTTCCGATGGGTTGTCGACACTCTGCTGGCATGACCGAGCTTTCTGGCTGACGCACCGGAAGCTTGTCTACGACATCTTCGTGGAGGACTACTCGCCGTAACGAGTGATGCGGCAGTTTGGTCTACGCCAGGCTATCCCGGTACCAGTCGGACCTGCAGTGCCGCCTCCTGTGCACGCGTGAGTGCCTGCGTTTTATAAAATTGTACATACTTACTATTCTATTGGCAATTACTAACGAAGTGGTTCTACAAGCAGGCACTCTAGAAAGGGAGTAAAACGTGGTATGGATTGGACGACGAAGATGCAAGGGTGGATTGTGCAGTGGGATGGTGTGCTTGACGACCTAGTTGAGGAGGACCGCCCGTACGACAGCACGGAGTACACGGAGTACCTGCGCTTGTTCCAAGGCTGGACACGTACGAGGCTCGTACATGTCGTGGACCCACCCCCCCCCCCCCCCCCGCACACCTCGCCGCTCTGACAGACACGTATCCCGCGCACCTCGCACGGGACGCGCACATCGCGGTATGTTACACGTATTTTCGAACATTCCCTAATGGCAATGCTACCTTGGATGATTAACCGTTTTATGTCTTTTCTTTCAGGCTGACGTGGGTGTTTCGATCATCACGGAGGCCCAGAGTATGCTGCATAGGCTCGCCGCAGGTGCCGAGGTGAGCCACAAGGAGCACAACAGCACGTACCGTTGTTTCACGGAGTGGGGTAGACGTATCGTGCACCTGCTGTCCTGCACGAGGCTACCTGCGGCCTCCACGCCCACGCCCAGCACACGAACGGTTCGGCCACCGGTGTCGCCCCGACCGGCGTGGCACTACTCTGGAGGTTCTACGTGGGCATGTCCTACAGCACCTCACCCGGACGAGGCTGGAGGATCTGCCTGGGGAAGGCCTCGTACACCGCCAGGGCAGATGTTCTCGCATCCTCTATACATCCCTGGCTTACCCACACAGAGGGTGTACTCGACGTCGTACGCCCCTCCTCCAGGCGCGATGGCACCAACTGAGGGTACGTATCGTACGATCTCCGTTTTATCGCAATGCTTTATATCTGAAACTAACGATATTACTTTTGCAGGTCTTTTCCCGTCCGAGCAGAGGTTCAGCCCCTCCGCGAGCCCGGACGATCTGGACCAGTACTTCTCCGAGTGGGTTGGGCGGGCGTCTGGGTCTGCACCTCCTAACACAGCAAAAGAGGTTCTCTCTGGCAGTGCCCTCCTCGGTGCACCGGAGGGCACACAGCCAGAGGTGCAACTGACTCCACCAGCTCAGGGGCGGGTGCGACACGCTCCTGATCGTTTTACGTTGTCGACGCGTCGTAACCCGTTGTAGCGGAGGATGGCCAAGCGGGGCCTTACAGGAGGACACGAGCGTGGAGACGGGGCAGGCCAAGGTGGCGACTGAGGGTAGCCCTGATTGTACACCATTTTTTCATGTACTGCTTACGTTTGTTATTTACGATGTGAACTTTTTAGTACTGTACCATGCTTACTTGTACTCCTCGTTACCTACTCAATGCACGCTCCAAACGAATAGTGAAATTCAATGATGGCAACCGCACGAAGATTCTCAGTAACATCAAAATATCATTTACCATCGGAGTATTTCTCATCGAGCTCATCCCAAAGTTGCTTGGCATTCGTGAAGTTGACATAGACGTCAAACAAGCGATTAGACAGGATGGCCAGTAAACGGGCTAAGACTGCATTATTGGCTTCTTCCCATTTCATCGTTTCAGGGATCGCCAGCGGAAACGCCGGTGGATTTGAAATGACCCAGAAGAGTTTAAGGTCAGTCAGCCAAAGTTTTGCTCTCGCCTGCCAACACTTGAAATTGACTCCGTCAAAAACTTCAGGTTTTACGATTTATGAGTTGCGTCAGGAATTTCATTTATCACTAATTAGTAGACGTCACGGAATTTTGCAATCATTGCAGGAAGGTGACGATGAACATTCGCACTGCTCAGCTACAACAGGCAACTTATCATAACGAGAATAATCAAATCATCCGATCATGTCTTCTCCTCTGAGTACTGTTTTTTTTTCTTTTCAGCTTTAGCTTCTAATTTTTTTATAGTAAATAACTTTTAATTTACAGTATCTAACTTTTAAATAGTATTTTTTGAAGACGAGATTTACTAGCTGGTTATAGTGGTTATTGCAATAATTTCATCTAGATCGATCAAAATCGCATATAAATATCTTTCTTCGTACAACTTCTCTATAAACTGTTATAATTTATTACCGTAGGAGAAAAAAAACAGGCACTATAATCTCTCTACCGCACTCAATGAACTACAAGCCACTTAACTGCCGCAGGCATATACAACTGCCCATTGCACCTTGCGCCCCCGATGTGGCATCCGAATCATCATGGTCCGGCTGCCGACGTGTCTACACATCAGTGGTCGACCAAAGCTGGAGCAAATCGGGATCGAGAAATTATCGCGCCTGCATTTGTTTACGGACTATTTAATCTCCTCCCTCCAGGATAAAAAAAAATACAACTCACAAGGCTCTGCATGTGACGACGCATCTGTGCTAATGACAGGTTATTAATAAACTATCAGTACAAGGGACGAGAAAGCACTGGACCTTTCTTGAAGAAATGGTCAAGGTTGGCTGGGTGAATTAACAATGCGGTTGGAAGGATTAGAGTTAAACAGCGAGTTAGGTAGCGAACCAATCCGTTTGGCGTACGTCGCACCCAAATTTCTTTATTATTTCTGACGTTGGTATTCTTGGAAACTAGTGCGCTCTTTCTTGTAGAGCTTCGGAATTAGGTTGGGAAAAAGATGAGCACTCAGACAAATAATTAGTGTGGATCGACGAAGGGGCAAGTCAATGCGCATATATTCGGTTTTAGGAGCAGAAAAGTCAGTGTGTAGATATATCCGGTTTGTGAAGTCAATGTGCATACTGCAGGTAATTACAATTTACAAGTGCGTCGTATGTACCAGAGAACACATAGAATGTCTTGCTTCATTTTTTTTCTTTTGAGGGAAATTCTTGCTTCAAATGGGCAGTTAGTATATAGCGTAGTTACTTTTTTATTGAAAGATTGTCCAAGTTTACATTAATAAACAATGATAAATATGTAACTTTTACGGAAGATCACGCAAATTGTAGCGCGCTTACCGTATGCATTGATTCAATGAGTATATATAGTATAAGACAACAAGTCCAACATCCTGGTATTGTCAAGCTTACATGCATAGAGATAAGATCATATGCCAAATAAAGAGTTGTAGTCGGTTAGGGTTGCTGTCTTGGATGGTAAGATCTCGGAGAACCTGGCTACATGATCCTGAAAATCCTGGCGTCGTAGATTGTGTTGTAATATTTGCGGTATAAGCAAAGATATACATATAATTCCAATAAAATCATATAAACACATCAAGAATATCAATTCATATATGCAGATCATAGCAAGAATATAATCATATGAATTGACCATATTATTCATGATATACCACATATTCATTAATAGAGATAATACTACTCTAAACATGAATATGTATGACAAGGTATAAAGCATATGCTAATCAACAATATCAATTAAATCTAGATTAATTGATTACTCTTTGCTCTCAAATGTAGGGTTGCACAAGATTAATCTTGGCCGTCCCGCTACTAAATCATAAACTTTTCATCGATTGGTTATAACAAATTAACATTCAATCTTTGAGCTCTCAAGCTGTACCCAGATTAAACAATATATTCTTCACATGTGTACATTCAGTCTGCAGCCAAGAATTGGCTAAATCAAGTTAAAGCACATATAAGATGTCTCTTTGCAGCAACTTAATCAAACCTTAATTAGCCAAATATAACTTCTAACAGATCTGAAACAGATGGGTAGAAATTTCTACAAGCTGAAGACAACTCCAACCAAATCACACATATACAATATATTTTGTCTAAAGCTCACAGTTAACAGAATCACAGAACATGAGCATAATCTAATGACAGCAAGTGACAGCAATTAGAGCTCAAAGATTAAATCTACCAATCTCAGAATATGATTTCATATATCATCGAGCAATCAAATATCCCTCAAGCAATCTATGTCTCTCAGTGCCAGATAATATATGGAATATTAACAACTAGCACAGCAACACAGATTGCAAAATCACAGAATCACTCACAATACCGGTGTTATTCGAAAACACCCGAAGAACAGGGGCTAGGCACGCTTGCGCGCTGTCCCAGAAAACCTATTGCCCTCACACCACCGTGATAGAGAGCAGTAGGCACGGAGATACAGAGCCCTCTCACCGAAGTGATGTCCACGCCGGCGAGTCGAGGTAGGAGATTGCCGCACAAGCGCAGGGAGGAGCCGGCCAAGCACCTCACCGGAGCACCAGGGGATCAAAGTATTCAAGCACCACAAGCCAATAATCTCAGAGAAAGAAAGGGGAAGCTCACTCTTGTTCTGCTTCCCAACCGAAGAACCAGCCGCAATTTATAGCCAAGAGAGAGGGGAGGGGATGAGCACTCGGCGGCGCCACCAACGGCCGGGACCGGGTCTCCCGCACCACCACCGCAGCCTCACCTTTCATCCGGATCTGAGGACCGGGTCTTCCGGGAAGAGGAGGAGGAGCGGCGCAACTCACGGGAGATGGAAAGCGAGCCGCACGGGAGGAGGAGTCGCACGGGAGAACGAGCCGCACGGGAGAACGGGCCGCCAACCGACCCGCCGCTTTCGCCGCGCAGCCACCCCTGGACCGCCGCCGCCGTCGCCCCTCCAGAGACCCCGCTGAAAGCATCTAGGCCCCTAAAAATGTTAGTTTTGGTAATTAATGAATTTATGTGAATATGGGACTAATGTGTGCATTAAGTGTTTGAAAGGATATGTTCAAATAGCAAAGAAAGAGGCTCACAAAATATCCCATGAAGATTCAAGATCTCTAGGGCGACAAGGTAAATAGTTTAGGTATCTATTTTGTTTTACCGGTCTTGGAGTTAGGTTGGAAGACCGGATTATAGGATAGACGCCGTACTATTAAGAGGGATCATGGTGATTGCTTGATCATGTTCAAATGTGCCCTTTGGATCAATTTAGGATCATGCATGCACTTAGAAATTAAAATTAAATCAAATCTGTGCATTGTCAGAAAATCCGGTAGTTCCGGCGTGTATTAGGCGGAACTACCGCAGGTCCGGTAGTACCGGGCGCCCGGGCGGAACGTTTTTTCCAGAGAGCGTCCGGACTAAGACTTAGTCTCTCGGAAAACGGTAGTACCGCGGTTTGACCTGCGGAACTACCGGACTGCCGGTAGTACCGGGCACTCGAGCGGAACTTTATTTCCAGAGAGCGCCCGGACTTTAACTTAACCTCTCGGAAAACGGAAGTACCGCGGTTTTACCTGCGAAACTACCGCATGTGCGGAAGTTCCGGACACCCGAGCGGAACGTTTTTTCCAGAGAGCGCCGAGAATAAGACTTAGTCTCGTTGAGATCGGAAGTACCGGGCTTGGGGCGGAACTTCCGGACGTCCGGAACTACCGCGGTTTTAACGGCGGTAGTACCGCACTCATTGACCAACGGTTACTTCTGACTCTCTGACATAGCCGTTCTGACCGGTCAGCTAGGGTCCGGTAGTACCGCGGTTTTGCCTGCGGTAGTACCGGATTTCCTGAATTTTCAGGATTGTTTATTGTAACGGCTATTTGAGGTGGGTGAGGGTATAAATACACCCCCACCAGAACTAGGACGTTGTTGTTGAACATCCATTGAATACATTTGAGCCTAGAGCAACCTCTCACACCTCATTCACTCTCTTGTGCATTCATTTGAGGTAGTTGACCCAAAATTCAAGTGCATTGCATTCTAGTTGATCCATTGAGCACTTGAGTGAGATCAAGCCGCAGTGGTCTATTCTCTTGGTGCTTGCCGGCACCTAGACGGCTTGGCGGAGCTTCGGTGATCTTCTCAAGAAGATTGTGAGAAGGCCCGGAAGATTGTGAAGGCTTGGAGCTCGCCTACCCGGAGAGGGAAAGGGCATCCAATAGTGATCGAGGTGCTTAGGCTCATTCGTGGAGCCGGTCCGATTCGTTCGGGCTTACCTCAACGTGGACTAGGGGAGACCGGCAAGTCTCCGATCACCACGGTAAAAAGTAATCGTGTCAAATTGTGGTTTGCTCTCTTGTGATCATATTCTTCCAAGCAACGCTCTTTATTCATATCATTTGATTGCTTGCTTAGTTAGAGTAGCAATTGTTGTTCTCTACCTTTCGTTATTGCTCTTAGTCGATTACTTGTGCTAGTGTTAGTGTTATCTTGCTCTATCAATCCATCAAGTTTAAAATTGCAAATTAGAATTAGACGAAAATTTTAAAACCTCCTATTCACCCCCCTCTAGTCGGCCTCCTCGATCTTACAAGTGGTATCAGAGCTTGGTCTCTCAAATTTGGACTTAACCGTCTAGAGAGAAAAGGATGGCTAGTGAGGGTATAGCAATAGGAAAGGCACCTCTATTTGATGGCTCAAATTATGCTTATTGGAAAATTAGAATGTCTATTTATTTAAAGGCCATGAGTCCTCAAGTTTGGAAAGTCGTAAATGAGGGTTACGTTATCGCTCTTGATCCGGATCACCCAACGGATCAAGACGGGCGTAATGCTCATTTAGACGCCCAAGCTATGAATGCTCTATTTGGAGCCTTGAACGCGGATGAGTTCAATAGGGTGAGCAATCTTGAGACGGCTCATGCTATTTGGACTACCCTTTCGGAAATACACGAAGGGACATCCACGGTCAAGGAGGCCAAATTGCATCGGCTTAGGATCAAATATGAGACATTCACAATGTTGCCCCATGAAGACATTAATGAGATGTACTCAAGGCTCAACAACATTGTGAATGAGCTTAAGGGCCTTGGAACTAATCTTTCCAATCTTGATATTGTTCGAAAGATGCTTAGGGCCTTGTCGGAGAAATATGAAGTGTTGGTGACTCTCTTCCTCAACTCACCGGAGTTGGCAAGAATGACACCAATGCAATTGTTGGGCAACCTCATCACCAACGAGCTATACAAGAAAGACAAGGAAGAGCTCTTGGAGCAATCCTCTTCCAAGAATAAGAAGATCACCGCTTTCAAAGCTAAAGCGGTAATGAGTGAAGAATCCGAAGAAGATGATGAGGAGGATTCCGAAGAAGAATTTGCACTTCTAGTAAGAAGAATGAAGAAGTTCATGAGAAGACGCCCATTTCGGAGTACAAGCCATGAGAAGACCAAGAAATGGTATTCTTCCTCCAACAAGAAGTTTAGCAACATTCGTTGCTATGAATGTGATGAGAAGGGGCACATTGCCTCTCAATGTCCAACAAAGAAGGATGACAAGGAGAAGTCATCAAAGAAGAAGAACTACAACGGCAAGAAGAAGCTTTTCAAGAAGCTTCACAAGGATGGCAAGAATGAAGCCCATATTGGTGAGTGGAACTCCGAAGAGGAGTATTCGGACTCCGACTCAAGCGAGGACGAATCTCCCAAGAAGAAAGGGCTTGTGGGCATTGCAATCAAGGAGGCTCCATCACTATTCTCCACTCCTACATGCCTTATGGCTAAAGGAGAAAAGGTAAACTTGCTTGATGATGATGAGCCTTCATATGATGACTTGATGAATATGCTAGTTGAATTGAATGAATTTCTTGGAAAAGAAAAATCAAAGTTTAAGGTCTTAAAGAGAGAACACACCTCTCTCAAAGACTCTTATGAGGAGCTAAAGGAAGCTCATGATTTGCTTCTCCAAGAAAATCACAAATCTAGTACTAGCATTGGAGTTACTTGCAATATCTTGAATGAAATGTCTAGTATAGAAATTTCAAAGTCTAGCATATCTACTTGTTGTGATGATCTACTTACCATACCTTGTTCATCAAGTGTAGATTCTAGAAATGCTCTAAATCTTGTTCATGATGATATCATTGCTAATGAAAACAAAAATTTAAAAGAATAAGTGCTAAAATTAAACAAAAGCTTAGAGAGAGCTTACAAGGGAAAGGAAACCCTTGATAAGTTACTAAGCGATCAAAGATGCTCTTTCAACAAAGAGAGACTTGGATATGTCCCCCAAAAGGGTAAAAAGCCGGTATACAAGCCTCCAAGGTTTGTAAAGGAAAATGGTAAGTATTGCACAAAATGTCGGTGTATTGGACATATGCCAAGTGATTGCTCAAAGAATAACATGCATTCCATTGGTTTATATGATTCATGTTATATGCTTAGAAAATCCACAAATGGAAATGTTATTGCTCATTTCATTGGCACCTCAATTTTGGGTGCTAAAAAGAAATCCATTTGGGTACCCAAGACCTTGGTCACTAACCTCCAAGGACCCAAACAAATTTGGGTACCTAAAAGAACTTGATCTTCTTTTGTAGGTGAACTACAAAACCGGTGGAAGGCATTGGGTGTTGGATAGCGGTTGCACTCAACATATGACCGGAGACCGGAAGATGTTCACCACATTTGAGAATGGAAGCAATGACAAAATCACATTTGGAGACAATAGCAAAGGAAAGGTATTAGGATTGGGTAAAATCGCTATCTCAAACGATCTTTCAATTTCTAATGTATCTTTAGTTGAATCATTAAATTTCAACTTGCTATCCGTTGCTCAAATATGTGATCTTGGCTTAACATGCTCATTCTCAAAAGAAAATGTTATAATCTCAAAAGATAATAATAATGAACTAGTCTTCAAAGGCTTTAGATTTGGGAATCTCTATTTGGTAGATTTTTCTTCAAATGAGTCTTATTTGAAAACTTGTTTAATTGCAAAAACTTCTTTGGGTTGGTTGTGGCATAGAAGGCTAGGTCATGTGGGAATGATTCAACTTAAAAAGCTTTTTAAGCATGACTTAGTGGTTGGCTTGAAGGATGTAAAGTTTGAGAAAAATCGACTTTGTAGTACTTGTCAAGCCGGAAAACAAGTCGCTAATTCTCATCCTTCCAAAAGTATCATGTCAACCTCTAGGCCATTAGCGCTCTTACATATGGATTTGTTCGGGCCAACAACCTATAAGAGCATTGGAGGAAATAGCTATTGTTTAGTCATTGTGGATGATTACTCTAGATATACATGGGTCTTCTTCCTAAATGACAAAAGTGAAACCTCCGGGATTTTCAAAAGTTTTTCAAAAAGGGCTCAAAATGAATTTGATTTTAAAATAAAGAAAATTAGGAGTGACAATGGTTCCGAGTTCAAAAATACAAAAGTTGAAGACTTTTGCGATGAACTTGGAATAAAGCACGAACTTTCCACAACCTACACTCCGGAGCAAAATGGAGTTGTAGAGAGGAAAAATCGAACATTGATTGAAATGGCTAGGACAATGCTTGATGAATATGATACTTCCGACAAGTTTTGGGCGGAAGCTATTAACACCGCATGTCATGCCATAAATCGCCTCTACTTACATCGACTCTTGAAAAAGACTTCCTATGAGCTTCTTGTTGGAAGGAGACCGAACATCTCTTACTTTAGAGTATTTGGTTGCAAATGCTATATTCTAAGAAAAGGTGTTCGGCTCTCAAAATTTCAAAGTCGATGTGATGAAGGCTTCCTTTTAGGGTATTCCTCAAATAGTAAAGCCTATAGGGTCTTTAATAAAAATTCGGGTTTAGTGGAAGAATCATGTGATGTACAATTTGATGAAACTAACGGCTCTCAAGAAGAGCACGAGAACTTGGATGATGTAGGAGATGAAAGTCTTCGCAAGGCAATGGAGAACATGCAAATCGGAGACATCAAGCCAAAAGAGGATCCAACATCGCCAAGCTCATCTAGACAAATGGAACCACCCTCTTCTTCCACAATAAACGATGTTCAAGTTATTGAAGATGAAGAAAAGGATCAACCGCAAAATATGTTCAAGATTCACAATGCAATAGCCAAGGATCACCCAATTGACCAAATATTGGGTGACGTAAGTAAGGGTGTTCAAACTCGCTCTAGAGTAGCTTCATTTTGTGAACACTATTCTTTTGTATCTTCACTTGAACCTAAGCGTGTAGAAGAAGCATTAGATGACCCGGATTGGATAAATGCTATGCATGAAGAGATGAATAACTTTGCCCAAAACGATGTTTGGACTTTGGTGGAGAGACCCAAGGAGCACAATGTCATTGGCACAAAATGGGTCTTCCGGAACAAACAAGATGAGAACGGAATTGTGGTAAGAAATAAAGCAAAGTTAGTAGCTCAAGGTTATACTCAAGTCGAGGGCTTAGATTATGATGAGACTTTTGCGCCCGTTGCTAGACTTGAATCAATTAGAATCTTGCTTGCTTTTGCATCATGCTTTGACATTAAATTATTTCAAATGGATGTCAAAAGTGCATTTCTTAATGGTACAATTTCCGAATTAGTATATGTGGAACAACCCCCGGGATTTGAAGATGCTAAATACTCTAATCATGTGTATAGATTGTCAAAGGCACTATATGGTTTAAAGCAAGCTCCTAGAGCTTGGTATGAGCGCCTTCGTAACTTTCTAGTGTCAAAAGGCTTTAAAATTGGTAAAGTAGATACAACTCTATTCACAAAAATTATTGGAGATGATTTCTTTGTATGTCAAATATATGTTGATGATATTATATTTGGTTCTACTAATCAAGACTTTTGCAAAGAATTTGGTGAGATGATGTCTAGGGAATTCGAGATGTCAATGATTGGTGAGCTAAGCTACTTCCTTGGACTTCAAATCAAACAACTTAAAGATGGGACGTTTATAAGCCAAACAAAGTATGTGAAGGATCTACTCAAAAGATTCAGAATGGAAGAAGCCAAACCCATCAAAACACCCATGGCAACGAACGGGCATCTAGACCTCAACGAAGAAGGTAAGTCGGTAGATTTAAAGCTTTATAGATCCATGATTGGTAGTTTGCTTTATCTTACCGCATCTAGGCCTGACATTATGTTTAGTGTATGCATGTGTGCACGTTTTCAAGCTTCTCCAAAAGAGTGTCATTTAGTGGCCGTAAAGAGGATTCTAAGATATTTAAAGCATTCCTCAAGCATAGGGCTTTGGTATCCCAAAGGTGCAAAATTTGAATTAATTGGATATTCGGATTCTGATTATGCGGGATGCAAAGTGGATAGAAAAAGCACCTCAGGTAGTTGCCAATTTCTAGGAAGATCTCTAGTGTGTTGGTCATCCAAGAAACAAAATTCCGTAGCACTTTCAACCGCCGAAGCCGAATATATTTCAGCGGGAAGTTGTTGTGCTCAATTGCTTTGGATGAGGCAAACATTGTTGGATTATGGGATCAATTTTGATAAAGTGCCTCTTTTGTGTGATAATGATAGTGCTATCAAAATATCCAATAATCCCGTTCAACACTCAAGAACCAAGCATATAGATATACGCCACCATTTCTTGAGAGATCATGTGAGCAAGGGAGATATTGAGATTAGCCACATCCGAACCGAAAATCAACTAGCGGATATTTTCACCAAACCATTAGATGAAAGCCGCTTTTGCAAATTGAGGAATGAATTAAATGTCATAGACTACTCAAATGTAGCTTGAAATCTCACTTCATCTATTTCTGCTCATTTGTTGTGCTCATTTGGACTTTTGTTGGTTTTTCCCCTATTTTGGTCAAAAATTCGTTTAATTTCATAAATATTAGTTTCAAAATATAGCATTAGCTCGATTGATGCATAATGATCCTGAATGACTTTAGTTGCATGCAAAACTAGGGATCATTTGCAAAATTTCAAGTTCTAAATCTAAAATTCTGAAAAGTTCCAGAAAATCCGGAACTACCGCAGTTCATTGTGCGGTACTTCCGCTCCTGTCAGAAAAACCGGAACTACCGCAGTGTAATTCGCGGAACTTCCGGAATATCTGTGACTACGGTACTACCGGCGTGTTACGCGCGGTACTACCGCTTTCTGTGGGATTCAATGCGGTTTTCAAAACCACCAACTCCTCCAACCGTTACTCTTTTTCCTTTATCTCTCTCTCTCTCATCTTCACTCCTCCCAAACCACAGCCGCCTACTCCTCTCTTCTTCCTCTCCTCCACCCTCTCTCTCCCAAGAAACTCTCTCCTCTCCCGATCTTTGAATCCGAGGGGAGTTCTTCGTTTTTGGGCGATTATTTGCACCCCAGGGTTCTCCTCCTTCGACTTCACAAGGTAAATCGGATCAGAATCCACTTTTTATCTTGTTCTTAGAACCCTAGGTAGAGTTTAGGTTAAAATTGAAATGTGATGATTTTTGCTGAAATTTTCTTGGGCAAAGTAGTTTATTTGGGGTATTAGAATGTTTATACAAACATGCACTGGATTCAATCCCAGAAATACCCCAAAAGATTCAATTTTTGTCATGCCCTAGAAATGTCCAGAAAAACCGGAACTACCGGTCGAAGTGGCCGGAACTTCCGGGGTCCCGGTAGTACCGCATGTTTAATGCCGGAACTACCGGATTTCCCAGAAGTACCGCAGTTTTGCCGCCGGTACTTCCGTTTTTCCTGAAACGGCAGAAATTCATTGCTTTCAATTTCAAACCTTCTTTCGCTTGCTCTACTTCTTACCTTGATTATCCTACTGTGTCATTGAAGATGCCGAGGATGAAGAATGTCTCGCACAAGTCCTATGGGGGCACAGCTGGTCAATCCTCCTCGACTCCTACATCTCAGTCAGCGGCGCACAAGGGCAAGGGTCCCGCCTCCGACCCTGAGAGTGACTCAGAGGATTCGCATGAGAGCGAATCTGAGGCCTCGCATGAGAGCGAGGAATATGCAATCCCAGATGAGGAGATGCCTGAGGTAACTGCAGACCACGAAGTGGACCTCGACAAGATCACTAATGAAGATTATGCCATTCTTCGTCGCCAAAGTCAGTATGTACGCCCTCGAGACTCAATGAACCCCCAATTTCATTCAAAGTTTCAAGAGAAGGTGTACCAGGAGATGTATGGTCCAGCCCGAAAATTTGCTGCACATAAGTATGTAGACTGGGATCACTTGTCGCAGATCGACAAGTTCAGTGGTGCTTATCAGCTCTTCCAGCGAGCCGATATCCATCAACTTGTTGCATTCAAATGCAACTATATGGACAACATGATCAGACAGTTCTATGCTACCCTGTACGTCTCTCCCAACTTTGAGCATCTGAGTTGGATGACAGGGACCCAGTTCATTGAGTGCACCAGGCACGAGTTTGAGCTAGCACTTGGGACGGAAACCAGTGCATATGAGAAGGTGTTCAGCAAGCGAGCTCTTCCTATTGCTGCATATTCAGAGTATTATGACCAAGCTGCTGAACGGACACTGGGGACGACAAATGGCTTACTTCCTATTCCCAGCCTTGTCAACAGGATCATCAACCACACCATTCTTCCCAAGAGCGGGAATTATGATGCTATTCGTGGCCACGCGTGGAATGTAATTGATTACATTATGCGCGGCCAAAAGTTTGATGTGGTGGATCTTATCATCAGGGGGATCGACGCCAATAAGAATGACAAACAGAAAAGGATTAACTTTGCACCATTCATAATGGCGGTGATCATTAGGAAGACTGGATACCGAGGAGCACTCTGCACCCCGCACAAGCCATACAAGCCGCGTGCAGAGCCTCCTGTTCCTGCTCCTGTTCGCACCCGTGCTCAGGCTCAGCCTCAGCCTCAGCATCAGGCAGCTGCTGATCCTCCTCCCCAGGGCGAGGGCGACGTGTCGCTTTCCCAGATTTACTCTGCCATACTCAGGCTGGAGGAGCGCCAGGATGTCTTGATCTCCACTGTGTCTTCCCTTGGTGATCGCGTATCAGCCTTGGAGAGTGCAGTTCAGCCGCCTTCTCCAGTTCGTTATGGTTGTCGCACTCGTCGCCGTGGTCCTCCTTCTCCCAGTGCAGCTCAGGACTAGCTCCTCTTTTTGGTACTTCGATGCCAAAGGGGGAGAAATCTGTTAGGAGAAGAAGTTTTAAGTCTTATCTATCGTTGTAATAAAGTATGGTGAAATGAACCATGTAATGCTTAGTATGTGGTTTAAACTCTGTGGTTGTTTAGTATTTTAATTTCTGATGCTTTGTAATGAACTATGTCCTGTCCTTAATACAATGCTTGTTTTACTTGTCTTTTGCGTATCCTTGAATTTGGTGAATATGAATACTATGATGAAATCATGCCTATTAAATTCCTGCAAAATTTGATGCACATGTTTAGGGGGAGCTCTTTCTTATTAGTTCCTAAAATGCAAAAATTCCCCATGTTCTAAAAATTGCTAAAATTTCAAAGTCTTTGTGATATACATCTTGCAAATTAGAAGTATATCCAAATCTTAAATTCTTCTCATAAACTGCTCTTGTTGTCATCAATTACCAAAAAGGGGGAGATTGAAAGCATCTAGGCCCCTAAAAATGTTAGTTTTGGTAATTAATGAATTTATGTGAATATGGGACTAATGTGTGCATTAAGTGTTTGAAAGGATATGTTCAAATAGCAAAGAAAGAGGCTCACAAAATATCCCATGAAGATTCAAGATCTCTAGGGCGACAAGGTAAATAG
The DNA here is from genome assembly GCA_017311315.1 of Dendrocalamus latiflorus. Lineage (NCBI taxonomy): Eukaryota > Viridiplantae > Streptophyta > Magnoliopsida > Poales > Poaceae > Dendrocalamus > Dendrocalamus latiflorus. The sequence goes on from CM029661.1 coordinate 15,299,652, forward strand.
TTTAGGTATCTATTTTGTTTTACCGGTCTTGGAGTTAGGTTAGAAGACCGGATTATAGGATAGACGCCGTACTATTAAGAGGGATCATGGTGATTGCTTGATCATGTTCAAATGTGCCCTTTGGATCAATTTAGGATCATGCATGCACTTAGAAATTAAAAATAAATCAAATCTGTGCATTGTCAGAAAATCCGGTAGTTCCGGCGTGTATTAGGCGGAACTACCGCAGGTCCGGTAGTACCGGGCGCCCGGGCGGAACGTTTTTTCCAGAGAGCGTCCGGACTAAGACTTAGTCTCTCGGAAAACGGTAGTACCGCGGTTTGACCTGCGGAACTACCGGACTGCCGGTAGTACCGGGCACTCGAGCGGAACTTTATTTCCAGAGAGCGCCCGGACTTTAACTTAGCCTCTCGGAAAACGGAAGTACCGCGGTTTTACCTGCGGAACTACCGCATGTGCGGAAGTTCCGGACACCCGAGCGGAACGTTTTTTCCAGAGAGCGCCGAGAATAAGACTTAGTCTCGTTGAGATCGGAAGTACCGGGCTTGGGGCGGAACTTCCGGACGTCCGGAACTACCGCGGTTTTAACGGCGGTAGTACCGCACTCATTGACCAACGGTTACTTCTGACTCTCTGACATAGCCGTTCTGACCGGTCAGCTAGGGTCCGGTAGTACCGCGGTTTTGCCTGCGGTAGTACCGGATTTCCTGAATTTTCAGGATTGTTTATTGTAACGGCTATTTGAGGTGGGTGAGGGTATAAATACACCCCCACCAGAACTAGGACGTTGTTGTTGAACATCCATTGAATACATTTGAGCCTAGAGCAACCTCTCACACCTCATTCACTCTCTTGTGCATTCATTTGAGGTAGTTGACCCAAAATTCAAGTGCATTGCATTCTAGTTGATCCATTGAGCACTTGAGTGAGATCAAGCCGCAATGGTCTATTCTCTTGGTGCTTGCCGGCACCTAGACGGCTTGGCGGAGCTTCGGTGATCTTCTCAAGAAGATTGTGAGAAGGCCCGGAAGATTGTGAAGGCTTGGAGCTCGCCTACCCGGAGAGGGAAAGGGCATCCAATAGTGATCGAGGTGCTTAGGCTCATTCGTGGAGCCGATCCGATTCGTTCGGGCTTACCTCAACGTGGACTAGGGAGACCGGCAAGTCTCCGATCACCACGGTAAAAAGTAATCGTGTCAAATTGTGGTTTGCTCTCTTGTGATCATATTCTTCCAAGCAACGCTCTTTATTCATATCATTTGATTGCTTGCTTAGTTAGAGTAGCAATTGTTGTTCTCTACCTTTCGTTATTGCTCTTAGTCGATTACTTGTGCTAGTGTTAGTGTTATCTTGCTCTATCAATCCATCAAGTTTAAAATTGCAAATTAGAATTAGACGAAAATTTTAAAACCTCCTATTCACCCCCCCTCTAGTCGGCCTCCTCGATCTTACACCCGCTCGTTCTAAGTCACGGGGAGGCATCAGCCTCCCCCCCCTTTTGTCCCCCTTCGGCCCACCGACAGGTGGGCCCTTTTTCTTCTCTTTTTTTTTTATTTATCAAATGGGAAATTACCATTTTTCCCTTGGCACATACAACGGTCCCCACCAATTTTCCAGTTGATAACTGGTGCTCAAAGTCTTGTTCAATATACAACTTTTCGACTATGGGTACCTTTCGGGTTTGAACCCAAAGCCTAGCGACAGGGACTACGACTCTGCACAGACAAAGGAGGACTGCGCCTTGATCCAATGCCTTGGTGTGAGAATTTTCACCCATATCACATTATGTACTGGGCGGCTTGCTCTTTCCCTCTCGGGTTGGGACGTTACGGTCATGTCCCCATATCTAACTCATGAGTACTTTAAGAAAGTATACCCCTAACTTTCTTTGATTGCGACCTCACGATCGTACTCACGTAGGTGAATTCTCCAGGGAATCCTATAGGACGATTCCCGAAGTCATAAAGACATTGAATTCATTAAAAGCTATTGCTCAACCTTCCATACAGACTGAGCACTGCAGCTAATGGGACCCTTTAGATGTGCTCTCTAATCCCACACAGTTTGTTGTCCTAGAGCCTAGTTCACGGGATCTCCGATCTCCTAGGATAGGTTACCACCAATGTGAGCCTTTATACGGGTATAAGCCCCATTCCCAGTGATGCTGCTTGGATGGCCTTTCGCGCCAATCCTTTAGTGAAAGGATCTGCCAAGTTCCTTTCAGACTGGATGTATTCTACAGTAATAACACCCGTCTCTCTGGCATGCCTTACCGACTTAAGTCGTCTCTTTATGTGTTTTGAGGACTTCATATTGTCCTTCCTACTCTTCGCCTTAACCAAAACGGTTTGGTTATCGCAGTAGGTCAATATGGCTGGAATAGGCTTTGCAGCACAGGTAGGTCAGAAAGGAGTTCTCGAATCCATTCTGCTTCTACAGCTGCTGAATCAAGAGCTACCAATTCAGCCTCCATGGTGGACCGTGTAAGAATAGTCTGTTTGGAAGACTTCCATGACACGGCCCCACCTGCTAGAGTAAATACATAACCACTCGTAGCCTTCATGTCATCCGAGTCACTGATCCAGTTAGCATCACTGAATCCTTCTAAGACTACCGGATGACCCGAGTAATGTATACCCAAATTAGAGGTTCCCTTCAAATATCTTAGTACTCTTTCTAGTGCTATCCAATGATCATCTCCTGGATTGGACGTATAACGACTCAATCTGCTTACAGCATATGAGATGTCTGGCCTCGTTGCACTAGTTAGGTACATCAGGGATCCTATGATTTGAGAATACTTAAGTTGATCCTTCCCATGCCCGGTGTTCTTATGTAGCTTTGCATTTGGATCATAGGGTGTAGCTGCTGGCTTACAGTCCATAAACCCAAATCTGGTTAGGACTTTATTCACATAATGGGATTGCGAAAGAGTAATCCCATTCTCACCCTTTATAAGCTTAATGTTTAAAATAACATCAGCTTCACCCAGATCTTTCATATCAAAATTCTGGGAAAGGAAAGACTTTGTATTATTGATTACATCTATGTTAGTCCCAAATAGCAATATGTCATCTACGTAAAGACATAGAATGACACCTTCGCCCCCACTAAACCGATAGTAGACACATTTATCGGCTTCGTTTACACAAAAGCCGACCGACGTCATCGTACTATCAAATTTCTCATGCCATTGCTTAGGAGCTTGCTTTAGACCATACAAAGATTTAATCAATCGACATACTTTCTTTTCTTGCCCTTCAACCACAATCCTTCAGGCTGTTGCATATAAATCTCCTCATCCAACTCTCCGTTTAGGAAAGCGGTCTTTACATCCATTTGATGTACTAGGAGTTTGTATGCAGCGGCTAGCGCTAAAAGCACTCGAATTGTGGGTAAGCGAGCCACAGGAGAGTATGTATCAAAATAGTCTTCTCCTTCTTTCTGCGTAAAACCTTTAGCCACTAAATGGGCCTTGTACTTTTCAATAGTACCATCAGGTCTATGCTTTCTTTTAAAAATCCATTTGCAACCTACTGGCTTACAACCAGGTGGGAGATCTGCAATTTCCCAAGTTCCGTTAGACATGATGGAATCCATCTCGCTATGGACTGCCTCCTTCCAGTAATCCACATCCGAAGATGCGTATGCCTCTGAAAGGGTTCGTGGTTCATCATTCACGACATATGTGACAAAGTCATCGCCAAGTGACTTCTCAATCCTCTGTCTCTTACTTCTCCTCAACTCCAGCTCTGGAGTTGAGTTATCCATACTAGGAAGAATAGAGATGTCATCTATACCGATATGGTCACTTCCTTCACTCGGTCTCATAGGAAACACATGCTCAAAGAATGTCGCATCACGAGATTCCATTACTATATTTGTAGTGATGTCACTCACCTCAGATTTGACCACTAGAAATCTATAAGCCGTGCTATTTATAGCATATCCTAGAAAGACACAATCAACGGTCTTAGGACCAAGCTTTCTTTTCTTCAGCAACAGCACATGCACTTTTGCAAGGCATCCCCACGTTCGAAGATAGGATAAGTTGGGTTTTCTCCCCTTCCATCCTTCATAGGGTGTTTCCTCCTGATTGCGAGGTGGAACCCTATTCAGAATGTAATTAGCTGTGAGAACTGCCTCACCCTACCAATAATCCGGCATACCTGAACTCTGAAGCATGGTGTTAACCAAGTCACAGAGAGTTCGGTTCTTCCTTTCGGCTATTCCATTAGATTGGGGTGAGTATGGTGGAGTAACTTCATGTATTATTCCATTTTCTTCACATAATTGGGAGAATTCATGTGAGACGTATTCACCGCCTCGGTCCGATCTTAACCGTTTGATTTTCTTTTCTAGTTGATTTTCAACTTCAGCTTTGTAGATTTTAAAGTATTCAAGTGCTTCATCTTTCGACTTAAGTAGATAGATATAACAATACTTAGTCGCATCATCTATGAGAGTTAAAAAGTATCGTTTGCCACCTTTAGTTAATATTCCATTCATCTCGCAAAGAATGGATTAGTTCAAGTGGAGAAGTGCTCCGCCCTTCAACGCTATGAAAAGGTTTTCGGGGCTGCTTAGCTTGCACACACACTTCGCACTTTGAACCCTTCTCATAATTATAGCTTGGAATTAAACTCATCTTGCTTAACCGCATGATGGCTTCAAAATTAACATGACACAACCATGAATGCCAAATATCGTGAACTTTATTGCAATGGGAAACATTATAAAGGTTTGCATTATTCAAATCAAGAATGGATAAGCGGAACATGCCTCCGCTATCATAGCCTTTGCCCACAAAATTACCAAACTTGGTCAAAATGATCTTATTTGATTCAAATACAAGCTTTATTCCTTGCCTACACAACATTGACCCGCTAAGGAGATTGCGAGTCATCGCAGGCACATACAGCACGTCTTTTAGGGTGAGTGTTTTGCCCGAAGTGAGCTTCAGGCAAACCTGTCCGATCCCACGTACTGTTGCAGCGGCTCCGTTGCCCATTAGGACGGATCCACCACCTTCACCCTGAAATGAAGAGAAACAAGATCGATCAGCACATATATGTCTAGTAGCACCTGTATCAATCCACCAATCAATAGATGGATTTGCCATAAAGGCCATAGGTACGTACTCTTCTGAGTTGGTGTTAGCCAGCACGACATTAGCCTCAGCCTTGCGGCTCTTGTGCTGACCCGGAGTTGGACCTCTGCCTTTCCGATTGTGGCAATGATTGGCCTTGTGGCCAGCCTCACCGCAAACAAAGCAGACAATGTCATCCTTTTTCTTCTTCATTTTCTTTGGTTGTAGCTTGACTTGGGGCTTGAATTTGGGTTTCCCAGGGCCTCCAGTTCTTTTAACCTCCACCTGATGAGCTTGAACTTGAGCCTTTCCCATGCCGTCACCGGCTCTAGCACGCTCTTCGACATTGATAGCCGTTGACAGCTCATTAAGCGTCAAGCGCTCCTTTATATGTCTACGAGCGGTCACAAAGTCACGCCACGAAGGCGGTAACTTAGCCAGTATGACATTCACTTGGAACTTCTCTGGCAGGGTGCAGTCGTACTGACTCAAGTCACGTACATGGAGTTGAAGCTCGTGGAGCTGCTCCATCACCGACCGCCCCTAGACCATCTTGTAGTTCAAGTAATTGGCTGTAATAAAGGACTCATTTCCATTATCTCCTTCGGAGTATTTCTCATCGAGCTCATCCCAAAGTTGCTTGGCATTCGTGAAGTTGACATAGACTTCAAACAAGCGATTAGACAGGATGGCCAGCAAACGGGCTAAGACTGCATTATTGGCTTCTTCCCATTTCATCGTTTCAGGGATCGCCAGCGGAAACGCCGGTGGATTTGAAATGACCCAGAAGAGCTTAAGGTCAGTCAGCCAAAGTTTTTCTCTCGCCTGCCAACGCTTGAAATTGACTCCGTCAAAAACTTCAGGTTTTACGACATCAGATGAGGAAGCCATTTCTTTATGAATAGGTTTTCTGGATTGTTGTAATATTTGCGGTATAAGCAAAGATATACATATAATTCCAATAAAATCATATAAACACATCAAGGATATATAGCAAGAATATAATCATATGAATTGACCATATTATTCATGATATACCACATATTCAATAATAGAGATAATACTACTCTAAACATGAATATGTATGACAAGGTATAAAGCATATGCTAATCAACAATATCAATTAAATCTAGATTAATTGATTAATCTTAGCTCTCAAATGTAGGGTTGCACAAGATTAATCTTGGCCTTCCCACTACTAAATCATAAACTTTTCATCGATTGGTTATAACAAATTAACATTCAATCTTTGAGCTCTCAAGTTGTACCCAGATTAAACAATATATTCTTCACATGTGTACATTCAGTCTGCAGCCAAGAATTGGCTAAATCAAGTTAAAGCACATATAAGATGTCTCTTTGCAGCAACTTAATCAAACCTTAATTAGCCAAATATAACTTCTAACAGATCTGAAACAGATGGGTAGAAATTTCTACAAGCTGAAGACAACTCCAACCAAATCACACATATACAATATATTTTGTCTAAAGCTCACAATTAACAGAATCACAGAACATGAGCATAATCTAATGACTGCAAGTGACAGCAATTAGAGCTCAAAGATTAAATCTACCAATCTCAGAATATGATTTCATATATCATCGAGCAATCAAATATCCCTCAAGCAATCTATGTCTCTCAGTGCCAGATAATATATGGAATATTAACAACTAGCACAGCAACACAGATTGCAAAATCACAGAATCACTCACAATACCGGTGTTATTCGAAAACACCCGAAGAACAGGAGCTAGGCACGCTTGCGCGCTGTCCCAGAAAACCTATTGCCCTCACACCACCGTGATAGAGAGCAGTAGGCACGGAGATACAGAGCCCTCTCGCCGAAGTGATGTCCACGCCGGCGAGTCGAGGTAGGAGATTGCCGCACAAGCGCAGGGAGGATCCGGCCAAGCACCTCACCGGAGCACCAGGGGATCAAAGTATTCAAGCACCACAAGCCAATAATCTCAGAGAAAGAAAGGGGAAGCTCACTCTTGTTCTGCTTCCCAACCGAAGAACCGGCCGCAATTTATAGCCAAGAGAGAGGGGAGGGGATGAGCACTCGGCGGCGCCACCAACGGCCGGGACCGGGTCTCCCGCACCACCACCGCAACCTCACCTCTCATCCGGATCTGAGGACCGGGTCTTCCGGGAAGAAGAGGAGGAGCGGCGCAACTCACGGGAGAGGGAAAGCGAGCCGCACGGGAGGAGTTGCACGGGAGAACGAGCCGCACGGGAGAACGGGCCGCCAACCAACCCGCCGAGCCCGCCGCTTTCGCCGCGCAGCCACCCCTGGACCGCCGCCGCCGTCGCCCCTCCAGAGACCCCGCTCGCTCTAAGTCACGGGGAGGCATCGGCCTCCCCCCTTTTGTCCCCCTTCGGCCCACCGACAGGTGAGCCCCTTTTCTTCTCTTTTTTTTATTATTTATCAAATGGGAAATTACCATTTTGCCCTTGGCGCATACAACAGATTGGCAATAGTCCTAAAATACTGGTGCAGAGGAAGGCGTAATTTAGGTTACAGACTCATGAATGAAATGAAGATCGATTTTGACATATTTCATGTGTTGATGTTGGACGGGATTGATGGAGAGGTACATGTCGGAGACGTTGTCACAAAAGATGATAGTGGCACTGAGAAGAGGACGATGCAACTCCAGTAGAAGTTGGCGGAGCCAACATGCTTCAGCAACATCATTTGCAATGCATGATACTTCGCTTCGACGCTTGAACGGGAGACGATATGTTGCTGTTTGGAAGACCACAACACTAGATTGTCACCAAGGAAAATACCGTAGCCCGAGGTAGATTTACGGGTATCCGAACAGCCAGCCCGGTCTGCATCCATGTAGGCCACAAGATTATCGGGAAAGGGACAGAATAGCTGAAGACCATAGTGCATGGTGCCCTTTAAATAACGCAAAATGTGTTTGACAAGAGAAAGGTGCAGCTCACAGGGATCATGCATGTGGAGGTATACTTGCTAAACTGCATGAGTAATATCTGGACGAGTAAAGGTGAGATACTAAAGAGCACAAGCTAGACTACGGTAGTGAGTAGCGTCGGCTAGAAGAGGACAACTTGGGACTGGTAGCAATGGGGGTGCTGCAGGGTGTAATATCCCAAAAATATTGCATGTGAGTTAATGAAATAAAATAATTTTGATTCTTTAATGAAATAAAATAAAATAAGGATGTCATTGCCCCGGCGTTGCTAGCTGCCGCTGGCTTCCTCGAGTTGTGCATGGCTACATGCATACGTGCGTCTTTGATGCTGCTACATGCTAGCTAGATGTTGTCTTCCCCCTGCACCATGCTACTACGTGCGTCTGCATGCTGCTGCTGGCCGCCGCTAGCCGTGCTACCCTGCCTCTGCCGCACGTCACTGTTGCCTGCTGCTGGCCGCTGCATGCATGCAAGATGCGCTGCCGCGGCAAGAGTACGTGATGGGCTGCTGCTGTTATAGCTTTGGAATTGCATCTAGCCATCACGGTAGATAGAAGAAACGAAGGGCAGGAAGAAGGAAGGATGTGCACGGAGGAAACATGGCAAGGAGGGCAAGGGAAGAAGAGGAGGAGATTCGTTTGCCGTCCCCGTCGACCTCGACGTTCGCACGTAGGGTAATGACCCAAAATTCTTTCCTCCGCTAGATCATCTATTCGCACGTATTTGCAAGATTGTGCTTAGAGATTTTTGGAGAACCATGTGTAGTAGATCGGCAATCCGTGTGGTACTTTTATAGTGTTATTTTGGGCACATTATAGGATTAATTTGAGCGTTTGAGCTATTAGACCGTTGTAGATAATTTTATTATGTTTCTACATTGTCCTTGAGCACGTAATTTGGTTGGATAAATTAAAAAATACGAATTTAATCATGTTGTCCAGCGAGTCATCGTCAATTAGTGATATTGTAGAAAACTAAGATTAAAATTACTGCATGGCTGAATCAGAGTTTTGGCCCTACAAAATTGTAGATCATTATTCAATCTTTCCATAGAGTGCTATGAAATTAAATTTGGTTGGAGAGATTAAAAGTTATGGCAATTGAAAGTCCACTACTTTGCAAATAGTCGTGACAAGACTTTGTCATGGTAATATTTAGATTAAAAATAGTATAATATCGAATTGATATTTGAGATGAACTGAGAAATTATGCATTAGAAAATGTAGATGCTCAAACTATTGTCATTTGTTGTTTTCTAGTAAGTGTTAAAATAAATATGAAATTTGTAAGGTTACCGCTAGTGAGCCATCGTGATTAGACAATGCTTTGTTATTTTATAGACTAAAATCAGTATAAGATTGAATTAAATTATGGTGGTACATAGGAAGATGTCGATTTTTTTATGCAATTTCCATAAGTGATTTCATTTACTATGCTTCGTGTGGTGGAAAAATAGTTATGAAACTGTGAAGTCTGCTATGGAGGATTGTTTCAGGTTGACTTCAGGGCTGAAAACAGGGTTCAGATGAATTAGCCTTAAAATTGTGATAACTAGGAGAATGCGGAGAATTTTATGTAGATTCCAGAACATATGTGGTTTCTAGTGTTTGATTTTCAAAATTGAAAGCTATGGCTGTTTGATCACTGGGACAGCAGGATCAATTGTTGGTAAATGGGAGAATAGTCATGTCAAGAGTATTTAAGCGTAGAAGTGTGTGGTCTTATTTGCATATTATGGCTAGGTATTAAAATATTATACTATGATTGTTAACAGATTTTAATGTTTTGTTTCGGTGGTTGACCGCCATCCAACAAGTCTTCATACACGATTAAGGCAAGTGCATGGTAGAATGATAACACGGGTTGTTTACTCTTGTTTTATATTAATAAAGTACTTAATATGCCGGTTTAAATGTTTACAATTGCTTTCTATATTGGTCATATGATAATGGATTAAATGGTGATGATGATAAATGATTAATGTTTATAAATGATTAATATTGAAACAATCATTGCATTTATATAACGAGCATTCATGATGGAAAGAGGTGACCTATGTAGGCCTTTAGAGTCTACTTTGTGTGGGGGACTCATGGGAGTGGTAGAGTAAGACCTACTTTGGTAGGCACTCTACGAGAGTAGAGATGAGGTCCCCGTATGAAAATAAACGGGCTTGAGGTCCCCACATGAAAGATGGTGGGCTTCAGTGGACACTGATGGGTGTTACACTCCATTATACCGATATAAGCAAAAGAGATGTTGAGACATGTGCATAGCATTCATGAAAAAATAAAAGAGATGATGAGATATGTGCATGGCATTAATGAAAGATAGATGGAAATAAGACAGTTGTAAATTGACATGGATATTTGGTAATATGTTTTAATACCGTTTACTATTTTATTATGTGTTTGCTGAGTCATGGACTCACCTTGCTTGTATTATTGTTTTTACGTGAACGTTGAAGGCGTTATGCATGGAGATGGAGTAGCACAAAAATTAATTCATGCACTGGCATTGTTTCACTTATCACATTAGACAATAATATTTATTATTAGTGCTTTGGCTGATATAAACTCTTGCAATTGATTAATAACTTCCTTTAGAACATAGAGCTATTAGTATGGTTGTAATCAAATAAAGTATCATTTGTTAGTTTCAATAATTGGTTTAGCTTTGCTATTGTTATTTCTTCAATTAAATGTTCATATTTTTATATTTAGTATCGTCATGTTTATGCTTAATTTAATATTTTGTGAAAGCTTGGTCATTGTGTAGTATTAGTAGTTGTGAAAGATGGTTTAATATGGAAAGGGTTAGAGTTGGTGGTGACATTCTGGGCTCATGTCAAGCCAGGGTGTTACACAGGATTGCAAGATGTCATCCCGATGCGGCCAAGAATGTCAAGTGTGTATTGACGTTGTGACAGAAAAAAGCCTTGTGCATTATGAGTTATAGAGACTCCAAGGAAGTGATATATGGAGACGCCCAAGATCTTTGAGAGGGAACTCGCTTGGAGAGCAGTGACAATGGACTGAAGAAAATTGTAGGAGGAAGGCATGACATCAATGTATCGATATAAAGAAGCAAATAAGTGAGATCGGTCCCATGCTTGTACAGAAAGAGAGAAGAGTCGACTTTGGAGGTAGTGAAACCAAGGGAAGAGAGGTGTGAGGCAAATCGGTTATACCATGCCTAAGGAACTTGCTTCAATCCGTAGAGGGAGCAATTCAAGTGACAAACATGAGTGGATTTGGAAGGATCAGCAAAGCTATTCAGTTGATGATAGTAAACAATTTTAGTAAGTGTGTTATGGAGAAAAACATTGTTGACACCGAATTGATGAATTGGCCAACCATTGGAAAGAGAGATAGAAAAAATAGTGTGAATGGTGGCTGATTTAATGATGGGACTAAAGGTCTCATCGTAATTGATGCTAGATTGTTGAGAAAAATCACGAAGCACCCAGCGGGCCTTGTAGCAATCAAGTGATCCATCTGGCTTTAACTTATGATGGAAAATCCATTTGCCATAAACTATATTGGCCACCGAGGGACGAGGGACTAAATCCCAAGTTTGGGTGGCCTAAAGTGCATTGTACTCTGCCTGCATCACAACAAGCCAATGTACACCTTTGAGAGCCGAGCAAACAAATTTAGGAATGGGAGAGATGCTCGAGGCTAGGAGATTGAGATGCTAGACGGGTTGAGAAATCCCCAGTTTGCCACAGGTGGTCATAGGGTGAGCATTGACCATAGGATGAATAGCTGTGGTATTGGGGTTGACAGTCAGAGCTACCACGTCAAAAGAAGTGGCTTGCACGACAATGGAGCTGGCTGGCACGGTAGCAGAATTGGCTAGCGCGACAATAGAATCGGCTAGTGTGGCAGCCAGATGGGCTAGCGTGGCAAGAGAAAGGGGCACGGATGCTACAAGAGGCGCGAGCGGTAGGGTTACCACATGCGGTGGCAGGGCTACCGTGGGCAGTGGCGATGTAACTATAGGTTGTGGCAGGCTTGCTGTAAGCAGATGTGCTGGCTGTATTGTGGTGGTACACTGGGCAATAGGAGGCTGAAAAGACACATCAGTATGTAAAAAAACTAAGATATATCTTTGTAGAAGAGGATGCCTAGATCGCAAAAGGAAAGGAGGACTCATCGAATATGACATAACAAGAGATGATGCGGTTGGTGGTAAGGTTAAAGCAGCAATACCCTTTGTGACTGGATGAATACTCGAGAAAAACACAAAGGGTGGAATGAGGAGAGAGTTTGTGAGCTGTAATAGTGGAAAGATTAGGGTAGCATAGGTAACCAAAAACTCGAAGGTGAGCATAGGGTGGAGGCAAACCATAGAGAGCATGGCTGAAAGTATCTAGGCCTCTAAAAATGGTTTAGATAATTAATGACAATATGTGAATATGGGACTAACATATTTATTGAGTGTTTGAAATGTGTAGTCCCTATAATGAACATGATAACCTAGAAATGCATGCTAAAGGTCAACATGAGGATTAAGATTGTTCAAGACAAAGGTATAAATAGTCTAAGATCTCTTTTCTGTTTTACCAGTCTTAAGAAAAAGAATAGAAGACTAGATTATAAGATAAATGTCATACTATTAAGAGGGATCAAGGCTAGTAACTTGACCGCATATTCTTATGCCATTGGATCAATTTAGGATCATGCATGCACTTAAAATTAAAATTGATAGCCAATTGTGCAATGTTAGAAAAATCGATAGCACTGTAGTTTAAACGGCAGAACTACCACATCTCCTGAGTGGTACTACCGGAACCTAGATGTACTAAAAAGATAGAGAAATGCTTTTTCTAGAGAGCACCCTTAGAAGCACATTTATTTTTCTAGAAAATGGTAGTACCAGAGTTTAAACAGCGGAACTACCATAGAGCGGTACAATCGGACCTCGAAAGCTCCGAAAATCTGAGAGGTATGTTTTTCCAAAGAGTGCCAAGTTTTGGCCCTCGAGACAAATAGAAGTACCGCGCCAGAAATCGAAACTACCGAAGATCGGAACTACCGTGATTACAACGGCGGTAGTACCGTGCTGTATTTCAACGGGTAGTTCAGAAGCTCTAAAATAGTCATTATTATTGTGTCAAAACAGGTGCAGTAGTACCGGTCGATGAATTGCGGTACTTCCACTTGTCCTGATTTTTTCAGGAATTATCTTGTAACGGCTAGATTTGGTAGGTGGAGGTATAAATACTCCTCCACCAGCTCAAGGACGGTGTTAGACACTTCATTACAATATCCTTGGGTATAGAGCATTCACTCCACACATTATTTACTCTTGTTCCATTCATTTGAGATAGTGAGCCAAAATCAAGTGTATTCATCTTAGATTGATCCTTTGGCACTTGATCACTGTCAAGCAAAGTTTTGGTTTATTACTCTTGGTGCTTGTTGGCACCTAGACGGCTTGACGAGAGATTGCAAGGTGACCTCTTTAAGAAGATCATAAAGAGGCCCAGCGCCAACATGTGAGTGGTTTGGTGCTCACCATCTTTGGAGTGGAGAGAGCAACCACTAGTGGATTGAGAAGTTGAGACTTAATTCGTGGAGCCGGTCTAAGTTACTTGGGCTTTTCTCAACGTGGACTAGTAAAGACCACCAAGTCTTTGGCACTATAGAAAAATATTCCTTATCATTTGGTTATTTCTTTACCTCTTCTTTTTGCACTTATATTTCTAACATATTATGATTATTGAGATTGTCATATTTAGTTGTACTAGATATATACTTGTGGAGACTTGTGCCTGTGGTGACTTAGTTATACTAGAATTATGCGGGTTTGAATTGCTTTGAAATCTTGCCTAGCTATAAATTTTGGTAATTAGTTTTAGAAGACAGGAATTTTTAGAACCTCCTATTTACCGCCCCCCTCTAGTCGGTTATCCTTTATCCTACAATGGTGTGGAGTAGAAAAGTTGAGGGTTTTGGTGGGGTAACAGTTGAAAAGATAGTTGATAGTATGGAGAGCCTCGGCCCAATAAATCTCTGGCAAACTAGCTTGGAACAGGAGCAAGTGAACAATGTTGATGGTGGAACGAAAACGCTTGGCCCGACCATTTTGAGGAGATGTATGAGGGCACGATATGCAGAGTGCAATGCCGTGAGTGAGCAAGAAGGTGCAAGGTGAGGAATTGTCGAATTCGCAAGGTGAGGAATTGTCGAATTCGCAGCTGTTGTCACATTGGATGCCTTTGTGGGAGCATTGAACTGTGTGGCAATGTACGCGAAAAAGTCAGTGAGGGTGGAGAGAACATTGGATTTTAGACAAAGAGGAAATGTCCATAAGAAGTAGGATAAGTCATCAAGAATGACAAGGTAATATTTGTATCCTGAGATGCTAGGAACAGGAGAAGTCCAAAGATCACAATGAATAAGATCAAAAGCTTTATTGGCATGAGAGTTGGAAACATGGAAAGGAAGTCTCGTGTGGCACCCTAATTGACAAGCATGACAGAGGGAGTCATCGAACTAATCATTATTATAGGTGATAGCAGCCGATGAATCTAAATAGGAGAGTGCACCGTGGCTTAGATGACTGAGGCGTCGATGCCACAATTATGTAGAAGCAGTGGAGCAGTGAGGGCGCATGGGGTGGACTGGTCTGTATGGAGAGGATAATGATCACCCGAACTATTGCACCTAATGATCATATTCTTGGTGTGAAGATCCTTCACAGAGAGACCATACAGATCAAACTCAATGGAGTAGTGATTTTTAGTAGTGAAATAACTTGTTAAGGTAGAAGGTTTGACTAGGGGTGGAAAAATTATGTGGCTGATGGAAGAGATGGGAAGGAAGGACCCGTTGTCGACAACAACAAGTCTGTAAGTTTGAGGAGAAAAGAGATGGGTGGAGAGGACAGTACTGAGATCAGATGTCATGTGTGTAGAGGCACCGAAGTCCATATACCAATAATTGATAGCCAGCTGGTTCAGCGACATGGTATTGAAGGCGGACATCAGAGATTGCTGATCCATGATAGCAGCCATGACTACGGCGATGGAGGTTGCTACCAGGGTGGTGGCGTTGGCTGAGTAGGCCAGGAAGCCATCAAAGGAGCTGGCGGAGATGGGAAGGCGACGAGCACTTGGTGCTACTATGGCTAGAATTGAGCTAATGGCAGGTGGGGACTGAGCAGTCTGACGGCTTGCTGACCAGCCGCTTGCTGTGAATGAGCTGGGCACCGATCTGGCCACATTTGCATGGTGCATGTCCAAGGATTATAGATGGATGGCCATGGCGTAGAAGTTAGAGAGGGAGGTCGATGACTTATGCTGGTGTCGTAGCTATTTCCTCGGTTACCGTGGTGGTGAGAACCACTGCCAGGGTTCCTGAAGTTGTCGCGAGAGTTACCGCCATGGTTCCAGCCTGGGTTGGCATTGTTGGAGATGGAGCCATACTCGGATGTGCCACCGGTGCTTGACCTGATGGCTAGAGTGGTAGGCTGTGACAACGAGAGTGGTGTTCATGGTGGCATTATCCTTCTGACTGATTTCTTCGCGTAGTAGTTGGGACCAAGCTTGAATGAAGGTAGGGAACGGGGTCTGCATCGGCAAGAGACGGCACATGAACACTAATTTCTCATTCAAACCACAGAGTGTGGTGAGAACAAGTGTCTCAACGCTGATGGCATGATCCACATCCCCTAATGCATCAGCTAGGTTTTTGAGTTTCCTACAGTAATCAAAGATGGGCATGTCTCCTTGAACAAGACAACAGAACTCCACCTCGTGGTAAAGAGCCTAACTCTTTTTGTTGTCGTGGAAGAGGCCACCGATACTTGTCCAGGTGGTGTGGGCGGTTGCTGAGGGTGCCATCACAATCTCGAGAATCTCGGAAGATATAGACCCATAGATCCATGACAATACGGTGTTGTCCAAGCGCTTCCATTCAGAGTCATCAGAGGGGGAGGCATTGGAGAGGACATGATCTTCTAGGGTGTATTTGTTGAGCGTGATGAGGAACAAATTGTGCCACTTGGAGTAGTTGGAAGAATGTAGATCGAGGGTGATGGGGACCAAGGTATTGATGCTGGCAACGCTGATAGCTTGCACCCAGAGAGCTGTTTTGGCGACCTACTCAATAACAGCCCTTGTGGCAACCTGCTCGGCAGCAGCTTTTTAGGTGGCGGCATCACCGGCCATGATTGGAGGAGGTGGGGAAGGTGGTGGAAAGAAAAATAACAGGGGCTCAGGAGGGCTGCTCTGATGCCATGAAAGATCAAGCAAATTGTAGAGTGCTTTCCGTATACATTTCTTCAATGAGTATATATAGTACAAGACAACAAGTCCAACATCCTCGTATTGTTGAGATTACATGCATAGAGATAAGGTCATATGCCAAACAAAGAGTTGTAGTCTGTTGAGGTTGTCTTGGATGGCAAGATCTCAGAGAACCTGGCTGCGTGATCATGGAAATCCTGACATCTTAGGTTGGCAAGAGTCTTGAAATCCTAGTGTAGTGGAAGGTGTAATTCATGCTAACATTTTACATTGTAGAATATGGGAGAATAACCTACTACCATCAAGTCATTTGAGTCGATGAATGCGCTAGACTTCTCTATCTTCCTCATCAAGTACACTCTAAAACCAAAGTTATTGGGAGCTGCATATTCATTGATTATGCCAACCTGGATGTCTGCGTTTACACAAACACGCAAGTGCACCTTAGCGAAGAAGCATGTGCCTGCACTCTATGAGATCATAGATTTATCTTCGGCCTCCGCAACTCTTTGGTGTGATAGGGGCACACTCGTGCATTCATGTGTGGTGTGCATGTGTGTGATGATGTGTGAATTGTTGGAGGATTTTTTTAATGGGGAAGGGGGTTTAGATAGTGTCGGGACTCGGATATGTAAATTCGGACCCTCTATATATATCGCACTAGTCCAGGATCACACTAGTGCATATAGTATCAACATCGATGTGTGTGATGGTGGTGCCAATATATTTTTAAGCTTTAATTAATTCTAGATAATCCTGAGAATTTTTTAAAAGTGCTATTTTGACTAAATGGCTTTAAAACCCCTCAAAAATTGGGATGTACAGATAGTTTGGGTGAACTTAATCTTGCTGCCTCCCAGCCCAGCCCAACTTTCAACGGGAGCATGATTGATCCAATTTAGAAAAGCACGGCTGAAGTGTTGCCCAGACCGCCCAATTTAGAAAGGAAGAATAATCCAAGGCTGAAGTATTCCCAGGCTGACCTAACTGTGAATGGTAATGATAACAGCCTGTCAATGGAGTGCCAAATTAAAGAAGAGCCCAAGACCCAGCCGAACTCACTGTCAGATGAGAAGGTGGATCCAGCCCAACAGAAGTCGCCAGCCTTGTAGCCCATCAATAAGAATTCCAGGTCACTCTCTGCTGCCCCCAGTCTCCGTTTTACCGGACACACGGATCTCACACAGTCGAGTGCAGTGTTAGTAGCCTGAAGCAGTACCCACTGTGGGCACATTGATTTGGTTGTTAATTAGAGGTCTCACGTCAGAGCAGGATAAACAAAAAGATGGAGTAGTGGTAAAGTTCTGAAAAGGGCAGGGGGCGCTCGTTCAAAATGGATTTTGATTTCTAGTTTTTAAAAGTTAAAAATAATTTTCAATGAGTTGATTTTTAATAAGGTTTTTTTTCTTTTGCTTTGTTCAAGAAGATGTAACTTTTTTATTTTATTTTTTAATTAAATTCGGCGTAAAAAACTAGCGACTGCTACAGCAAACTGAAAGTCGACGACCGCGGCCAAAAGGCCGGCAGGGCAGCCGCGAAAGCACACGCGTGGGAGCGCCGCTGCAACGGTCACTTTACTTGCCCCCACTACTCTTCAGCTCCACTCGCTCGTCAGCTCAGCTCCTCCATCTCCAGCATCTTCAATGGTCTGAATCAGCTAGCTATATGTATGTACACATCAGCATATATCCTATGTGGAGGAAAGAGAGTATGCAAAACAAAACCGAGCCAGCTCTTCCTTAAGCACTAGTCTATAACGCAAAACGAGGCAGCCTCTATAAATGATAGTCATTTTCTGTGTGTGCATGTAAGCATCAAATAGCTATCCTTATAGATAGTTCTTTAGAATGCTAGCTTTTAGTGTGTACTATATAAATGATGTGGAAGTCTTCTAGTTAGTTGCTAGCTAGTACCATTGAAGATGTCCTTAAGAAAACTGTCTTCAGTTCTCCCAAGAAACGTGCCAAGAAATATTCTCCGGAACCAGAGAGAGAATCCAAGCTTCTTCTCCGTCTGCATCTCATTCCAAAGCAACAAAGCCCCGTTTAGTTGGGCTGAAAAGTTGTGATTTATGACTGAAATTACATTGTAACGGCTGAAATTTCACTATAGCTGAATGTGACTTATTTGATGTAATTAAATCTAAAAAATTTAAAAATAGAAAAAATATACTAGCTCAATACGGACAACGCAAATGAATACAGGAAAAAAGAACTAGAAAAAAGCTCAAAAAAGCCAAAAGTTCAGAAAAGATCAAATTTATAAATAGTTAAAAATAAGCCAGAAGCTAAAGCTAAAATGAGCGCCGATTCGTTTCGTTTTGTTTCTGTCCATGGTACCATTCTTTCTTTTGGCCTCGGTCCATGGATTGGCCGGTTCTTCAGGGGTGGAGGAGTCAGCGATGGGGAAGAAGAGGCCTGTCTTCCCGTTCCCGGCGGCCGCCGACGAGCCGGACCTGCCGCACCACTTGACTACGGCTTCGACCCCCAGCCCGTCCGCTTCTCCCAGGTGGGATCTCCCTCTTCCTTCCTTGCTTCCACATCTTGCCACTCAATTATATATGTACCCACACGAGTATAATTTCTCGATCAAAGGTTCATGTCTTGATTCTTGCCGATTTTAAGTCTGATGCGAAGCGGCCGGCAGCTAGGCGCCACCACCAGCACCAGCCGCCGCCGCTGGAGTCCGCGCGGTTCAAGCTCCAGAACCCCATCTCCAGGAGACACCACCACAAGCAGCGCCGCTGCTGGTGGAGCTCCGCCGCGCTCCTCTTCTTCAAGCGCCCCTCCTCCAACCCCACCGCCTCCAGCACTACCTCATTGTCCTCCTACAGTATTACCGCTGCGTCCGCCCCCGGCCACTGTACTTCGCGGTGACGACTACGCCGCGGCGTGCACGTGTTGGGCGCCGGCCATGCGGTCCGGCCACCTGGCCGCCGCCGATCTCGGCGCCGCCCCGGCCATGGGTCCCTACGTCAGCCTCAGGGACGTCAACCTCGGCGATGGAGGAGCATCCCATCTACCTCGTGACATGACGCTCTCCCGGCCGGCGACTCCGCCTCCACTTGGGTGGGCCACGCGGCTGGCTTTAAGATTTTTTTTTCCTTTTTTGGTTTCTTTCTGAGAACCGTGGACCACATGTCAGTGAGTGTTTTCAGGGCTGGCTATGACTGAGACTAGTCCTCAGAAGAACGTTCAACGTGCAAGTGTCGCTGTTCAAAGTGCCCTGTTTATGTCTTTTTGACTTCGTCTTTTAGCCAAAATAAAATCACAGCTGCTATTAGTTTTTATTTAATTAATAAAAATTAAAAAAATTAAAAAACACTATTATACTCTACAGATAATGTAAAATAAAAAATCATATCAAGAAGCTAATGTATTTTAAACGGCTTTTGGTTTCTAAAACAAAGGTGAAAAGTTTATGAGTGAGTTCTTTTGGGTTTGGGTTTTTGGTTTATATTTTTTTAATTCTGGCTATTCATGAGAAATGGTACATAGAGAGAAATAGTCATATGCGATTTTAGTAGATATAATTGAATTCAGACAGTGTTTATTATAATGCATTTGTAAACTTTATCTTAAAAAATAGTTACTATAACAAAAAAATAAGAAATAATAAGTTAAAGCCAAAACCAAAATCAACCATTTCTACTACTTTCGAGAGCTGCCATGCGGCTTTGCCTAGGCCTAGCCCATCTTCTCTCCGTGGACTGTTTGGT
This sequence comes from Dendrocalamus latiflorus, assembly GCA_017311315.1. Taxonomy (NCBI): domain Eukaryota; kingdom Viridiplantae; phylum Streptophyta; class Magnoliopsida; order Poales; family Poaceae; genus Dendrocalamus; species Dendrocalamus latiflorus. The sequence goes on from CM029661.1 coordinate 15,319,662, forward strand.
TTGACTTTGAGAGAATTAGGTCAGCAGTAACACTCCAAACGTATACAAAACAGCATCGCAACGGGAATCGCGAAGGATAGCATCACCAAATTTTCAAAAGTAATTATTCATATTTTGAAAAGGCAAGGTATATGTTTTTTTGTCTTAACTGCGGCGAGAGAGGAAAGTTGAACAACTCTGTGATCGTTTCGGCTTCAGCTTCTGGTTTCTGGTTTATTTTTCACTATTCATAAATTTCGTCTTTTTCTGAACTTTGGTTTTTTGTTGAGCTTTTTTGCTGGTTCTTTTTTCCCGTATTTGTTTGTATTATATGTAATGGGCTAACATATTTTTTAATTTTTTAAATTTAATTATATTAAATAAGTCTCTGTCAGCTACAGTGTTTTTCAACCAGTTACAGTACTTTTCAGCCATAAGCCACAAAAAAAGTCCAAATGAGCACATTGTTGCAATCCCATGCACACTGTTGGACCCCTGTGCACTGAAAATTCCCGGTTTGGCCCCCGAACGAAAAAATTTCCGGTTTTGGACCCCTTCTGAGCGCGGGATTACGAGCTGCCGCCACGTCGCCCGGTCCACCGCGCGACCCCGCCGTCCACCGCGCGAACGCCCGCCGACCGCACGACCCGGCGCCGACCGCGCGTTCCCGTCACCGACCGCGCGTCCCCCGGCCGACCGCGCGTTTCGTTCGCTCGAGCGCATGATCGATCGCCCGACCGCGTGTCCCCCCGCGCGAGCGCTTGCCCGAGCACGCGAGCGCATGCCTGAGCGCGTGTTTCGTCCGCGGAGCGCGGGACTGGGCCTCCGACCGCGCGAGCGTGCTCCGACCGTTTATTTATTTGCCGACCGATTCGTCCAAGGGGGTCGCGCGGTCGGCGGGCGATGGCGCGCTCGGGCGGCCGATCGCGCGGCGGGGCAAGGGGGTCGCGCGGTGGACGGCGGGGTCGCGCGGTGGACTGGGCGACGTGGCGGCAGCTCGTAATCCCGCGCTCAGAAGGGGTCCAAAACCGGAAATTTTTTCGTTCGGGGGCCAAATCGGGAATTTTGAGTGCACAGGGGTCCAACAGTGTCCAAATTTCCACGTTTGGTGTGTCTAGAAAGAACGAAAGCATTGCATAAATTAAGATCTCCTTAGATGATTTGCGTTTGACCAACTGCTATTCTACTAGTACGATGGCTACTCCCATCTAATAGCGCCGGTCAAACACGCATTTGTACTTTGGGAAAGTGAGGAGCGAGAGGTGGAGAAGGATGGCAGGAATCAAGCACGCGGCAGAAACGCCAGAGAGGTCCTGAGCATATATATAATGTGTTTTTATACTGTAGTTTATGGTTTTTACTTTATAGATTTTGAATTCTGACTATTCTAAAAAAAAGTATAAAGAAAGAGACAGTCGTATACGATTTTGACCGATATAGCTGAAGTCGGTACAATATCTACTACAATCGACTTGGAGACCCTATCTTAAAAAGACGCACCGTTTGAAACATATTTACTATAGCAAAAGTTACAAGCAATAAGCACAAAAGAACCTAGCCATTGCCGGGGGCTACAGTCGGTTCAACAAGTGCTGATTACATGCCGGTTGGCAAGCCGAATTACATGGCTAAATAAATGGCAACTGTACAACAGAAATAATCTACAAAAAAAACACGAAGAATCAAGAACTGCCATATGTACAAGATTCTATTCTTTGACATCCCCCGTAGTCGAATCGGGGGGGTGAATGAATGCAGAGACTGGAATGAAAGTCATGGAACATCTCAGTCGACATGCCTTTGTCATGATGTCAGCAAACTGATGGGATAATACATGAAGCACGTGGACCTGGCCGATGGATCCTTTTCACAGACAAAATGGATGTCGATCTTGATGTGTTTTGTGCGCCGGTGTTGAACAGGTTGGAAAACACGTAGATGGCACTGATGTTATCGCAATACACCAATGTTGCGGACTATAGGGGTTGGTAGAGTTCCTCAAGTAACTGTCACAATCAGCAACACTCAGCTACGGCATGAGCGACAGCACGGTACTCAGCCTCGATGCTCGAGCACGAGACAGTGGCTTGCTGCTTGGAAGACCATGAGAAAAGAGTGTCACCATAGTAGACACAATAGACGGAAAATACTATGTTAGGAGTCCGGGCATCCAGCCCAGTCCGCATCTGAGTATGTGGCGAGGGTGCGCGACAGTGATGAGTCAATCTCTGAAGTCCAAAATCCAAGGCCCCTTTGATGTAGCGCGGTATCTGCTTCACCAAATGGAGATGTAGTTCGCAAGGGGCATGCATATACAAACACACCTGTTGCACTTTGTCAGCAATGTCGAGGCACGTCAAAGTGAGGTATTGCAGAGCGCCCACAAGACTATGGAACTTTTGGGGTTGGCGATGAGAGTGCCATCCGTCGCCGAGAGCTTGCACCGAGGCTCAGTTGGAGTCGCGATAGGGTTACAGCCCTACATGCCGGCTTTGTCAAGAAGCTCTAGGGCGCCCTTGTGCTGAGGTAGTAGAAGGCTGCTACTATTTTCAGGTGATGATGATGCTGAGGAAGTAGTGGAGGTCAACGAGATCTATCATTGCAAACTCTTGGTGGAGAAAGGCGGTGATGTCTTGTAGCAAAGTAGGTGATGACACTGTGAAGATGATATCATCCACGTATAGTAGCAGATATACTGATGCAGGGCCACGACAAAGAATGAACATCGAGGTGACCGATTGAGAGGCGACGAAGCCAATGCTGCAAATGAACATCATGAACCATTGGTACCACACACCGTGGTGCTTGTTCCAGTTCATATAGGGATTTATGAAGGTGATAGACATACTACGGGTGAGAGGGGTCTGCAAACCCAATGGGTTGTCAACATAACATGGTCTCGTTGAGCGTTCCATGAAGGAATGCATTTTTAACGTCCAATTGGTGGATCGGCCAGCAGGAGGAGGCTGCAATGTTGAGAACCACATAGATCATGGAAGGCTTCACAACGAGACTAAATGTCTCATCGAAATCAACCCCGGCTATTGAGAGTAGCCGCGTACGACCCAACGAGCATTGTATCTTGCCAAGGAGCCGTTCGAGTGGTTTTTGTGTTTGAAGATCCACTTTCCAGCAATGATGTTAGTGCCGGGCAGTGGAGGTACAAGGGACCATGTGTTGCTATCAATGAGGGTCGTGTGCTCCTCCTGCATGGCTTGGAGCCAATGCAGATCATTCAGTGCGCTGTGAAACGCCTTCAGTACTAGGGAGATCCCAGTGTGGTCAGCCGTCAAGTTCAGTCGATCGATGGGCTTGACAATGCTTGCCTTGGCTCGTGTCACCATCTGGTACGGACCAGGAGCAAGGCGTAGTGCCACCAATGGAGCAGCCGAAGCAGTCAGTCCTGTCACGGGCCCAGGCATGCCCAGTGTTGTAGATGTGTCAGTGCAAGTTGATCCTGAAGAGAACTAGGATGGCACAATAAAGGTCGATGTTGCAGGGGCAACGACATAGGTCCGCATGGGAGCAACAACTGGTGTTGTGGGAACCAAATTGAGAAGAAAGTCATGAGTGTCTTCTTAGGGAGGCGGTGAACTTTTGGTGAAGGGAAATTGCTACTCACCAAAGACGCAAAAGAATGCCCTTGGGCTTGAGGAAAAGAGCAAAAGCATTGTTAACAAACTTGTCACCGTTGTTGGCTTAGATGCATTTCAGGGGCGGATTGAACTGCATGTGCACATAAGCAACGAAGGATATGATAGTTGCTAGTGCATCAGATTTGCATACAAGAGGAAAGTCCAGAGAAAATGGGAATAGTCATCTAATATTACGAGGTAATGTTGACATCCAGAATTACTCAACACGAGTGAAGCCCAAAGATCACAGTGAATTAATCCAAATGGTGCATAAGTCCAGGAATTGGAGTAGGAAAAATGGAGACGGACGTGTTTGCTAAGCTAATAGGTGTGGCAAATATTATGGTCCTATTTATGATGTAATATGTTGGAAATTTTGGAATAAAGGAGGAAGCATCACGTCCGGATGACCGAGCCGATGATGCCAGAGTGCTGTGGATGCCGCCGTTGTGAGGAAAACGCATGGGAAAGTAGCTGCAGATGGTGTTGGGATGGTGTAGAGGTCACTAGCACTATTGCAACAAAGCATCACGCGCTTGGTTCAGGAGTCCTTGATAGAAAAACCGAAAGAGTCAAACTCAATTGTGCAAGAATTGTCATGAGTTGATGAATAGAAATAAGACTTTTAACAAGATATGGAACCACTAAAACATTATTGAGATGTAAAGAGGAACTAGAGGTGGGAATAGATGTGCGTCCAGTGTGGGTGATAGGCAATCGAGAGCCATCCCCGATAGTAATGGTGTTTGTGGAATTGAAGAGAGTAGAGGAAGTTAGAGTGCCAGCGTCTGAGGTCATGTGTGAGGTGGCCCCTGAATCAAGCACCTAGTGGTCATGCGATGGTGCCTGCAGCATTAGGTTGTTCATGGTGGAGAGAAAACTAGCATGATCCCATGACAGCGGTGCGCTGAAGGGAGGAGTTGCACTGGACTATTATAGATGTGGTGGCGTAGACGACGTGTGGATTGGCGTGAATCTAGAGTATGCCTAGGGCGAAGTTGGGCGTGCACCGAGTGCACCTACACCATTGGGACACCATTGGTTGCCATAGGGGGCGGTGCCCAACTAGTGTGTTGAGGCATCCAGGGAGCCCACATCCATGGTGGTTTGCCTGATGGAACTAATCGGTATGCCTGGTGTTCCCACCAGAGTTACCGGTGTCACCCTAACCACCACCCTTCTTGTACTTCCAATTTCGGTTGTTGCCGCCGCTGCTGCCATTGCCACCGCTACAGCCACCGCCGCTGTGATCGCCTGATGTGTCGGGCTTGTATCTGAACAGGAGTGCATCATTGGCTGCCATTTGGGCCGAGTTGCAGAGGTGCATCTCTTCTAACATGAGCAGTGAGCGAGTCTCGAGGAAGGAAGGAAATGGATCCATCGTGGTTATCGTTGTGGCCATGTGTGAGAGACTTCTGTTGAGGCTGTGAAGGGTGTTCAACACCAACATCTCATCGAACATTAGTCTCCCCATGTCACAGAGTTGATCAATGAGGTTCTTTAGCTTCTAACAATACTCAGTGATAGTCATGGATCCTTGGAGAATGGAAATTCATCTTCAATGTAGAGGGCTCTTATCTTCTGATTGTCTTGAAACAAACTCGTCGCACCAGCCCAGAAGGCATGAGTAGATTGGTCTGGCTCCATGACCATGTCAAGGATTTCATCCAAGACAGCCACATAGAGCTAGTACAAATGGAGAAATCCTGCATCGCCCAATCCGGGTCATTCACTGGCACTGGAGTGCCGTCAACGTGGGAGAGGAGGCCATTCCCCCCGAGCATGGCGATGGCGTAGTGTCAGACCCAGATTTTACAATCCGGAATCTTCTGTGATTCCCGCACTATTCCCTGGATCAGTAGATAGTGCTCACAGATTACAGTTCTGAATATCAAGGATCATATCATGCGGAAGCGTAAATGTAATAGTAAACTTACACATGGGCCGTTTAGGCCGAAATCATTAAATTGCAGCAGCGGAAGAACGAAGCACACAGGTAGGACCTTCAGGACATGCCCACAGGCAGCCAATTGGAGGTGCGCGACCTAGCCCTTGACATCTGCATCTTCTCTGCCAGCATGTCCAATCTTGTTGCTGAGGCGAGGTGATTTGATTCCTGATGCTGAATTTTGTCACAAAAGCGAGTGTGAGCACTCGAACCCCGTGCTCCACGAGCCAATACACAGAATGCAAATAAATAGTATGCATGGCCTAACAAAGGAGAGGCTCGGGTTATTTTATTTGCCAAAAATCGCTTTTAGTAGCATTATTACTATTATTTAATCAAAGTGTTATTACTGCTACCTAACTCCACACTACAATTGCCAAAATTGACTTAATCCACCGAAAATGCACTTTCTTTATTGACTGCTGTCTAAAGCTCCAAACAGCAAGTGACATCATTTATTTAATCCACCGATCATACTTTGTATTTTGAATTACTAATAATCCAATCCTGTCATTACTCTTCATCAGCTCCTCACCTCTGAATTCTAATGATTCTCTAACATAATTACTTTCAAATCCACCGATATCATTCGTATTCAATCCTTTTTGTCATTGATTCAAAACCATAATCCAATAATCAATCTCATTTTCCATTATCTATCACTAGCTAATCCACAAATATACCTCCACCGAAAATTCAATTTACCAAGATTATAATCCACTAATTGTTATGAATCCTCCAATCTTCTCAGAAATTCAATTCATCCCTCCAGTAATTGATCAACTCCTATAAATTCCCATTATCGCCAATATCTTCCAAGAATTTATAGTAATCATTAGTGTAGTAATCCAGCAATTTACCTTTGCACTCCCAAATTCTCCAAAATCGATTCACTATTATATATCCACCAAGAATATCACTAATCAAGAATTATACTCCAATACTTGTATTATTTCTCCAAATTCCTGAAAATTCAATTAGATCATCTATCTAGCCTATCTATTCAGCTGGACCCCACTAATTTATTTCTCCCAGAATCCACACTATCGTTTTCTTTTTATAATCGACACTGAATCCACCAATACCTTTATGTGCATACTAAAAACATCCATCTCCTTTACTCACAGCCCTGTTTATTCCTCCCATATTTTAGTTTGTAAGATTAGTAATGCCACTATTTGAAATACAATACATAAAATTTCCTGAGACCTAGCAGCTTTGGAACAAATCATAATGTTCAAGGAATACTAACATGATTTTCCATACATATGGCATCACACCATATGCCTAATATCACCATAATTTTCCATACATATGGCATCACACCATATAACATCTTTCAGCGTTATAGCCGCTTAACTTACCACTGAGACGACACCCAGGACAACTCAAATCAGGGCCTTTCTCTGCCCTCCACTTTACCATTCCCATTCACAAAGTTTTTGAAATAGAACTATATCTAGTTAAGTTCCCATGTCCGCCCTTGACCGTGGGCACGGCTATTCGAATAGTTTTGACTCTGCAGAGTTTGTACACTTTCACCACAAGAGACAATCAACTCATTGCCCCGCACGATTCCTTAGTCATGTGGTTGAGCAGACCATCACAGTGACATTTCAAAGTACCTCGCCCCTTCCATCATTTCACCCTATGGGTCGCTCCCACTTGCGGTGGGTCCCATACGTTGTGCGGGATGTTCTCCTTCTGAATGTCTAGCAGCTGGCTACGTCCCCTGCTAGCCCGCCACAGCAGAACTTCACCCCCTGCGAGTGTCCCATTCAAGCCGTCACACAGACTGCCGCTTGCACTACCCCACACCTCCTCCTGGAAGGATGACTTTCAGGGTCCGGTAAATCTACTAAGCCAAGTTGTATTTTACAGACTTGCGGTTGTACTGTTTTACACGGGTTGACATGACAAGATTCAGTCCTTAGTGGTATCTGGGCGGTTCTACCACAAACCACACTCTCGTGCACACCTGCACCATACCCCCGAACCATTCGCCCAGATAAATAAGCAATTTGAGGTTTTTTGGAATATAAAATAACCATTTTCAACATACACCAGTCATTACCACCATGACTGCCCAACCAATTTTTCTCAGGATTAAAAGTGATGCTTGGACGCTCTTGCGCCCATGAGTATCTAAGCAAAACTAAGCATGGCATATAATTACGGACTTACTTTTGAAAAGTTACCATTATAATTTTGCTAAGGCGACAAGGTTCACATATTCGAGCATTCCAAAGGAGGTGTAATATTAATCAAGCAAACAATGGGCATATAACTAAAATCTTAAATTAACATGTATTTGCATATAAAATAATAGCATGCAATTTGATAATTTAAACCAAAGTAGTTTGCAGAAACGTAGGTTCAACATGATCAAAGTATTGACTCGCCTGGTGTACCGCGGTCTTGAGCTCACGCAATGCTTGCTCTTGGGCTTCTGATCTCTATCTTCACTTCGAGCTTAATCTCGCTAGATCCACTGAATCTTCACGACTCCCAATTTCTAGTTACGCGTCAAACGACTGAATCCAAATAAAAATAAATAACTCAAGAGATCCAAATAAATCCAATCACTTTAAATACCCGATTTACTTTAAACTATGCATTTATTATGGTTGGAGAATAGAAGGATGATTTAGGTTGATGTGTTGTAAGCACAGCGGTAGCTGGGTTTGAGCAGGAGGACGAGTTGTCTGAATGCTTTACCGTGAGGGAAAATTTTAGAAATACGAGGAATCAAAAGTGAAGATGTACCTACAGGAATTATCTGCTTTTGGGAAAGGAAGGTGGCCATACATGGCCGATTGGGGAAAAGCGAGGCTTGACCTTTTTATTAATAATTTCTTTTATCATTTTTGTATTTATCAAGGAAGTTCCATGAGTTAGGTTAGACCCATGAGTTGGTGCACAAGTTTATCTTAGCATTATTTTGTTGAGTGCTATTGTTCAGGGCATTTTGGCTTGCCGAATTAATTTTAGAGTCTAGGTGTATAGCATTTTATGGGGTGATGTTTTATGTGCATTTTAGTTACCATTACAGTGCTATTATTATTAGCTAATCATAACGCTAAGATTCAATTTACCAATGGCATGCTAAATGTTAGGGCATGCATTATGTTTGGGTTGTCTTTAATCTAAATCCTTATTTTCATAGTCAATATGGTAGCAAATTTATTTTCCCTAACGTTAACTTGGATGTCTTTTGATTGGGTGTTTATTAATTCTAGAACCCTCTTTTATTATCGCCGTCGCCTAATTTCTTTAAACTAAGATAAACAGTAAAGACACATTAATTAGGCATATATGGTAATTAACCAATGTCAACTTGTATTGATACCCTTAACCCAAAACTTAGATTTAAATTTAGAACACTATTTACTTATATAAAACCCTTAATCTATTATTAAATCTCAATAACCTTACTTATGTCTCAATTAATTTTATTAGATTCCACTGATTATTTCCTAGTTTTTCCCAAATTTTACTAATTAAAATAGGCTAAGGAAATCAAATTAAAGAAAAGTGCAAAAAGGGGTGTGGCTACCAGGGATCGAACCGGGTACCTGGGCAATCTCTGTACTCAGTGCTGGCTCAGCAAGCCAGAGGGGCTTTAGGTGTTTCGTGAGTAAACGGGAGAAGCAGTATTGATAAAGCGGCGGGGCTGGGATCTCAAGCTGAGCAGCCGGCCGGCCAAAACAGAGCAGGCGGGGCGCACGGTTGGCGGCGAGAGCTCCGGCGAGAGGAGCTCAGAGGGGCGGAGTAGTTCAGCAAAAATAGGTTCCCAGGGAGGTGTAGATGCCGGTGGAGAAAGCGGCGCGGCTTAGACGGCGTGGTTCGGTGGGGCGGCGGGTTGTAACATCCTAAAAATTGGATGTTTGAAATTTGGAGTATTTTAAAATTTTTATTGGCATCTTGTTGGCATTTGAATTTTTGGCTCAAAATCTTATTTGGGTTTTCCCCAATCTTGCGCTGAGCAAAATAAAAATTGGGAATAAATTTCAAATACAAATAAGAATTATGATGATAAAGGATAAGAAATAATTTTGGGGGAGTTAAAAAAACTCCAAGGATCAAAATACCAAAAATCTTGGATTCAAATCCAAGTCAATAAAATGAAACCAAAAATTCCATCTTTTAATTTAAATAGCATACAAAAACCCAAGATCGGGCATTCAAAAATTTGTATAAACAATTCATTACAAAATTTAATTGAGAATAGAAGACTATTAGATTTTGTAGTTGAACCAAGATTTAAATTGAAGATCCAAAATTAGATACAAGATTTAAATAAAAACTTAAATTTTGAATAACATTCAAAATTCCAAAGATCAGTAAATTTTAATGCAAATTAAAGATCAAATTAAAAATCAAAATTTCATATCAGTGCCCTGGAATTTCTTTTTCACTTCCAGGTGGGCCCCACCTTTCCCTATTCTCTCTTCCCCTTTTTCCTCTTTTTCTGCCCGTGCGATGCGCTCCTTTCTATTCTCCTTCTTCCTGCTCCCTTCATGGCCAAGCTTGCGCCGCGTCACCTTCTTCTTCTCTCTCGTCTGCTCACTGCTCTGCGCCACTCTCTGCCATGCGCAGCGTCGCCATGCTCCGCCTTCGTCCTGTTCCATCGCCTGCACCTCAGCGCGTCGAGCCCAGCGCCTCCCGCGCCGAGCCCTGCGCGGCGCCTTGCCTGGTGGACCATACCCGGCGCCCGGTCCTCCGCGCGTCCCCGCCTCTGGGACTACAAAACAGCCCCGGCTCCCCTTCCCATTGCTTCACGTGCCATTTCTTTTCCTTCCCACCTCATTTCCTCTTCTGCCCGTGAGCCGCCGCCGCGCCTCCACGCCATCCCGGCCACCCCGGCGACCCCTCCACGAAACGAGCGCGTCACCTTGTGCCTCCACCATCCCTCTGCCTCCTTCCCAGGTTAATCGAGCTCCCGTTCACCGAAGCTCACGCACCGGTCATCTCCTTCAACACCGGCCAAATCCGCCGCCGCCAGCGTCGCGCCCTTCTCGGTGGCTCCCAGTCCGATTCCCCGCAGTGGGAGCGACATCTTGGCACCCCGAAGCTATTCCCGCCGTCGGCCGGATCCCTCCGTCGCCCAAACACCTCCTCCACGGCGACGTGACCAAGCCGCCGCCCAAGCACGTTGCCGGCCTTCCCTGGAGCCTCTCCGGCCAGGCCAAGTGTTGGGTAAGCATGCTTCCACCTTCCTCATGCTCATGCACCCTTGCGTTTTTCCCTCCTCCACTCCAGCGCCGGCGCCCCGATCCGCCCCCGCCTCCGGCCGCTCACACCGACGCCGGCCACCCCCGGCGCCACCACAGACCGCTTTGCCACAACCGAATGCCTAACCGCACACCAAGCAACCCATTTCGCCTAGCACCGAAGCCTCCCCGGTCGGGCCTCGCCGGCGACGCCGTCGGCCACGGCCGCCTGAGCCGCTTCCTCTGTTTTGCATAGTTGCACTTAGCCTCAAGTGATTTTCGTGCCTTCTTAAGGCAGCACAGGCCGACTGCCCACTTGGTTACCAGAGCAAACGTTAAGCATTTACCAAGCTACAGGTCGCTGGTTCGATCCCTGTCGGCCGCCCTTTTTCCATGCAATTTTTATTTTATTTTTGCAACCCATTTAAAATCCAGAAAAATTAGGGAATAATCTAGGGTGGGTAATAAAAATTTAAAGAAGATATCAGATCAGGTTATTTGGAATGTAATATTAGGTTAAGTGTTATGTATAAGTGACTAATGTTATAGATTTAAATCTAAGTTTTAAATTAGGGGTATTACCAAAAGATGACTTTGAATAATGATTACAGATTGCATAAAAATTTTAGATATCATGTTTAGTCATAAAAGTGAGGCCTTAAATTAAAAGTTATCTCTGATTGTAAGTAAAATACACGACCTAACAATTACCATGCCGCCATAAAATCCTAGTGGTAGATTTTGATAAGTAGCGGTATTAAAAATATAAACCCAACAAGCAAGCTAGGCTATCACACACACACACATATATATATATAAATATAAATATAAATATATATATATATATATATATATATATATATATATATATATATAGACAATCATTTCCTTTAAGACTTAAGTTGCGCTAGATAACAACTAAGGGTACATAAGATGATAACAACCTTTAACTAAAAGGACATCCTTATATAGTGATGTCTTGATAGAAAGATATATATACATATATGTATGTATATAAACACATTCATTTAGTTAATTATTCATATGGCCATTATAATAAAGTAACCCTAGGTCGGCAGATGTTAAAAGTAATCTACATAAGCCAGCGATGTGAATAGTAGTCATCACTGGTATGTCATCGACAAATAAATTTCAACCATAGGTTCAGCAGAATTATTGATAGTAAAGTATAACCTGGTATAGCATGTTCGGTCCTAGATAAGTAAATTTAAATAGCAACAACAATAATACTAATAACACTATAATGGTAAGCTAAAATGCACGTAAAATATCAACGATACCTAAATCAAAGGTCATTTGTAAATGAAATAATCGCATAAATATATCTTTATCATGATCCATTCCTTGACCTCCGTTTTGACAGTTTCCTGCCATTTCCCACTTCACTCCACCCAAAGTGACTCCGACAATACTCCGCGCTAAATCAACCTTACCTCAAATCACTCATTCAACTAGACTAAAGATTAATCAAACTCAATTAGAGTTATTTGGGCCTTTTTGAGTCATTTGCTTTTATTTGGATTCAGTTGTTTGTCGCGTAATTAGAAGTGGGGTCCGGAAGATCTATGGGAATCAAGTAGGATCCAGACTCAGATAAAGACAAAGACCAGGAATTCAAGCCCATCACATAAGAAGGCTTTGAGTGAGCTCAAGACCGCGGTAAACCACGCCAGGCGAGTCAATACTTTGATCATGTTGAACCTACATTTTCTGCAAACTATTTTTGTTTAAAGTATCAAATTGCATGCTGTTACTTTATATGCAAATACATGTTAATTTAAGATTCTAGATATATGCCCATTGTTTGCTTTGAATAATATTACACCTCCTTTGGAATATCTGAATGTGTGAACCTTGTCGCCCTAGCAAAATTATAATAGTAACCTTTCGAAAATAAGTCCATAATTGATATGCCATGCTTAGTAGTGTTTAGATACTCATGGGCGTGAGAGCGCCCAAGCATCACTTTTAATTCTGAGAAAAATTGATTGGGCAGTCATGGTGGTAATGACTGGTGTATGTTGGATATGGTTATTTTATATTCCCAAAATCCCCAACTTGCTTAAATATCTGGGCGGATTGGTTCGAGGGTGTGTAGGTGTGGTGCAGTGGAAGCACAAAGTGGGTTAGTGGTAGGCCGCCCAGATACCACTAAGGACTGAATCTTGTCATGACCTCTCAGTGTACAACAAGTACAACCACAAGCTGGCAAAATGTAGGCAGGGCTAACTAATTTGCATCGACTTACTAAGAGTTGCGCCGGTGTGACCACGGGCGGGTAGAGGATGGCCACATCCTCCGACGTGACGGCGCAAGAGGGGGCTTCTGGAAGGGTGGTCGTACCCCGAAGGAAGTGGAAACCTTAGCGGACGTAACTCTGCTAGGAAAAATGCATTGTAAAGGTCCTGTGATAGTCTACTCAACCGCATGGCTAAGGAATCATGTGGGGCAATGGGTGGATTTATCTCTTGTGGGTAAAGTGTGCAAACTCTACAGAGTCTAAAACTATTCGAATAGCCGTGCCCACGGTCAAGGGCGGACATGGGAACTTAACTAGATATAGTTCTATTTAAAAATGTTTGGAAAATGGGAATGGAAAAGTGGAGGGCAGTGGAAAGCCCTGATTTGAGTTGTCCTGGGTGTCGCCCCAGTGGTAAGTTAAGCGGCTAGAACGCTGAAAGATGTTATACAGTGTGATGTCGTATGTATGGAAAAATTATGGTGATATTAGGCATATGGTGTGATGCCGTATGTATGGAAAATCATGTTAATATTCCTTGAACATTATGTTTTGTTCCAAAGCTGCTAGGTCTCAGGAAATTTTATGTATTGTATTTCAAATAGTGGTATTTCTATTCTTACAAAATAAAACATGGGTATAATAAAAAGAGTCGTGAGTAAAGGAGATAGATGTTTGTAGTATGCACATAAAGGTATTGGTGGATTCAGGTCGATCATAAATAGGAAACGATAGTGTGAATTGTGGGAGAAATAAACTGGTGGAGCCCAAATGGATATATAGACTAGATAGATGATTTATGTGAATTTTGGAGTATTAGGAAGTGCACAGTTAATTGTTGGGTTATGACACCAATAACTAATAGAAATTCTTGGAGGATGTTGATAATATTGGGATTAATAGGATTTGATCAAATGCTAGATAGATGAATCAGATTTTTGAGAATGTTGGAGGAATAGTAACCAGTATTGGAGTATAACCTTAATCAGTAATATGTTCGATGGATGTACACTAGTGAACCGTAGATCTGATCAATGATATTCTTGGTGGAAATATATTAATGTTTTTGGTTGGAGATAGATAATAGAAAAATAAGGTCGATTATGGGAGGAACAGATTATGGTTGTGGATCAATAACCAAAGGATTGGATTGTTAGGGATTAGAATACAAAAGATATTGGTGGATTATATAAGTGATATTAGATAAATAATGTCACTAGCTGCTTGGAGTTTTAAGCAGTACTTGCTCGGTGGATTATATAGATTATGATACTCGCTGTTTGAGGATTAGGCAGCATTTGATTGGTGGATTGAACAATTGATGTTATTCGCTGTTTGAAGTTGTAGACAGCAACCAATACAGAAAGAATATGATCGGAGGATTGAGTAGAGGATGACACATGTTGTTTGGAGTTTAGAGAGCACTCAATAAAGGAAGTGTAATCTCGATGGATTAAGTCAATTATGGCAATCGCTGTTGGGAGTTTTAGACAGCAGTTAATAAAGAGCGTGAGTCTTTGGTGGATTAAGTCGATGATGTCATTTGCGGTGAGGAGTCTTTAGGTCACAAAAACGACAATACGATATAATAATAGAAATGCTACTAGACGCGTTTTATGGCAAATAAAACAACCCGAGCCTCTCCTTTGTTAAGCCATGCATACTATTTATTTGCATTCTGTGTATTGGCTCGCGGAGCACGGGGTTGGAGTGCTCACGCTCGCTTTTGCGACAAAATTCAGGATCAGGAATCAGATCACCTTGCCTCGGCAACACGACTGGACATGCTGGCGAAGAAGATGAAGATGTCAAGGGCTAGGTCGCGAACCTCCAGTTGGCTGCCTGTGGGCATGTCCTGAAGGTCCCACCTGTGTGCTTCGTTCTTCCGCTGCTGCAGTTTATGGATTTCGGCCTAATCGGCCCATGTGTAAGTTTAATATTATATTTACGCTTCCGCATGATATGTACTTTGATAATCAGAACTGTAATATGTGAGCACTATCTACTGATCCAGGGAATAGTGTGGTGGAATCACAGAGGAATCCGGAGTGTAATATCTGGGCTCCTACACGGGTTGGGCGACCGGCGGTGGAGGTGAAGAGGGGGTGGTGGCGCCGGCATGGAGGAAGGCAAAATTGGCCGGTTTATGAGCAATAGGGCGTTGAGGGGAACTCACCCACTGAGGCGGCTTGGCTGGGGAGGGTCTGAGGTGGGCTGGCGGTGGTGCGGGGAAGCTCGCGTCGCCGGCGACGTGCAGGCGGCGGGGGCCCTGGCCGGCGGTCGGAAAATCCTTGGGGCGGCGAGGGGGTGCTCCGGGTGCGTGGAATTGGAAAACCTCGCGCCGTGGAGGGAGAATCAATGGCGGCGGCGCGAAGGGCAGTGGCGGTCAGCCTTGGTGAAGAAGGCCGATTCGGGGGCTCTCCGGCGCACAAGAACCCAATTAGTTTGGTGGGGGAGTAGAGGGGAAGCGAGGACACGGTATGACGCGGTCACCTTGGCCGGATCTTCAACGGGCGGCCCGAATCACACGGGAGCACGGCGGCGGCCGGCGCGCCAGGAAGCAACGGGGAAGAGGGAGGAAGCGCAGGGAGCTTCTTATGGCCACGGGGAGGCTATGGAAACGGTGGGCGGCGCGGGGGAAACCGTGGGCGACGGCAGCGCATGGATGCCGCGTGGAGGAAGGAAGCTGAGCGCAGCAGAGAGGAGTGGCACGGGCGCGCGAAGGGGGAGGTCTGGCTCGGTCGGCAGGGGAAAAAGGGAGGTAGGAAAGAGAAGAAGGGGGCCCACATGGCAGTAAGATTAAGGGAAGGAAATGTTAAAGGAAAAAGAGAAGGAAAATGCCTAGGCTTGGTTTAGAAATTTTATATTTTTAATTTAAATTCTTTTTTCATTAATTACTGATTTTTGCATGGTATTTAGAATTTGAACTTTAAATTTTTAGCTACTAAATGAGGGTATACAATATTATTATTAATTAAGGTTTATGTGTGTATATGTATATATATAATCTCACATACTGTTATTTTTGCTATTTCACTAAATTGTACATACATATATTTATTTAACTCAGGTTTCCCTCTTCTTATACTGGATCATCTTTTCATATTCGTATTTAAAATTTTAGTTTTTCTATTATTTGAACAAGCTTATTTCTTTCTTGACCTTTTAACTTTATGGAAACTCAACCAAATTTCAGAAGAATACCATAAACTCCAAATTTCAAATAAAAATATATTGCAAAATAATTCAAAAGCTTCACATTTTCAAATTTAAAATTTTGGGATGTTACAAACCTACCCTCCTTAAATGAATCTCGACCCCGAAAAAGAAAAGAAATGACAAAGGAGAAGGAAAAGGAAAAGAAAAAGGAGAAGGAAAGGGAAAAAAATGAAAGAATGTTTTGCTAACTTAGCACGTGCACATGACAGGACACCATGGCAACAAAAATTGTCTACATAGATGCCACGTTAGCTAAAACCATCTTCCATTAGCCTTAGGGGTAAAATAAACAATATTAATGGTCGAGGGAGTAAAACATCTAATTTTACATGTTGTAGGGGTGGCCCAACCCCCCGTGACTGGGCCTTGCAATTGGCACAATATGTAATAGGCCCAACAGTATAGATGAATGTACCAATATACCCTCACCTTTTGTAATTATCAAAGGGGTAAGATAGGAATTTTACATCCTACCCTATTCATGTATATAAACCCCCAAGAGGAGTATGAGAAAGGGGGATCCACTCATTTTACACACGAGCTCTCTCCCTCTCCTATTTCTAGCTCTCTCTAGCTCTACCTCCTCCCATGGAGAAAAGGATACCCTGTACTCTATGTTGTAGCAAGGCTACAACAGTTTGCGCCGTTCGTGGGGACTTGCTTAAGAAGTTGCATAAGGGAAGGTGCTAGAGAGGGCTAGTATTAGAGTGCTCTGTCGCGAGCACCCCAGATCACCCAGCTTCTACTGGTTTTAAAAAAATGAGCGATGCTGTCGGTGGCGGTCTACCATGTTGGATGCTATTAGCGGCTGCCCCATTGCACCAGCACAGGTGGGGCAACACTTCTCATTGTCGCCGTAGTCTACCGTGCAGGATGCTACCGGTTGCTGCCCCATCGCACTAGCACAGGTGGGGTGACGCTTCTCATTGTCGCCATCATGACACCAGGGAGTTGGCCTCTGTGCACAATGTACACCGACTTTGACTGTCGGATGACCACTTCATGATTGCGACTTTGCATGACTCATCTGACCCCCTCGTGGTCTGGTCTCCATTGACGCTCATCCAATCAAGTTGGTGGTCATAACATCGTCGTCAACGCTCGCCGACCCGCCTTGTGGTCGTGTCCTCGTCAACGCTTGTTTCTGTGACATTCGCACGATCTCCGCCGGACTCCA
The DNA here is from genome assembly GCA_017311315.1 of Dendrocalamus latiflorus. NCBI lineage: Eukaryota > Viridiplantae > Streptophyta > Magnoliopsida > Poales > Poaceae > Dendrocalamus > Dendrocalamus latiflorus. The sequence goes on from CM029661.1 coordinate 15,337,093, forward strand.
TGTGGATGTTACCTCCGTCGGATTTCGCTCAGCGTCCACCGGGCTCTGCCCAGTCTTCGATAGACTTCACACGGTCTCCGCCAAGGACTTTGCACGGTCTCGTCACCACCTTCATCAACCCTAAGTCCAAAAGGTAGGGGATAGATGGGACTTCGTTTGATATCCTCGCAGTCGAGACTTCGTGTGATCACCTCATGGTCGTAGACGCTTCATCTAACAGCTTCGCAGTCGAGACTTTATCCGACCATCTTATGGTTGTAGACATTTCTCATGCGCACAAGGCTTCGACCCACCTCCGATTTCGTCGACGCCAAGTCCGAAGGGTGGGGGATGGGCCTCACGCGTAAGGATTTGTGTCGCCGCCTCCTTCTTTGACTCCAACTCCGAAGGGTGGAGGACGGATGTGACTTTGTTCGACCGCCTCGCAGTCGAGACTTCGTGCGAACACGTCGCGGTCGTAGATGCTTCATCTGACCACCTTGTGGTCGTAGATGCTTCGCCCGACTATCTCGCAGTTGAGAGTTCGTCCGACCACCTTCTGGTCATAGACGCTTCGTCCGGCCACTTCGTAAGGATTCATCTCGTCGCTGCCTTCGTTGACCTCGAGTCTGAAGGGTGGGAGATAGACTATGCGCGTCAGACATTCGTCCCACCTTCGACTTCGATGATGACAAGTCCGAAGGGTGCAGGATGGACTGCGCGTGCTGTGGCTTTGACCTGCCGCCGCTTTCGTTGACCCTAAGTCTGAAGGGTGGGGGACGGGTTGCATGCGCCGAAGATTCGTCTCGCCGCCAAGGCCGAAGGGTGTGGGATGGACCATGCATGCCATAGTTTCATCTCACCACTATCTTTGTCGACCTTGAGTCTGATGGGTGGGGGACGGATTGTGCGCGTCAAGGCTTCGACCCACCGTTGCCTTCGTCGACCTTAAGTCTGAAGGGTGGGGGACAAACCGCGCATGCCGTGGCTTTGACCCACTGCCGTCTTTGTCGACCTTGAGTCCGAAGGGTAGGGGACGGACTACGCTTGCCATGGCTTCGACCCACCACCACCTTCATTGACCCCAAGTCCGAAGGGTGGGGAGACGGGTTGCGTGCGCCAAAGATTCATCTTGCTGCCGACTTTGTTGTCGCCAAAGCCGAACGGTACGGGATGGACTGCGCGCACCATAGCTTTGTCTCATCACAACCTTTGTTGACCTTCAGTCCGAAGTGTGGGGGATGGACCACGTGCGTCAAGGCTTCGTCTCGCCACCAACTTCATCGCTACCAAGTTTGAATGGTGGGGGACGAACCGCACACACAAGTCTTTGGCCCCCACTGACTTCGTTGATGCCAAGTCTGAAGGGCGGGGGATAGGCCGTGCCTGCAAGGCTTCATCTCGAAGGGTGTGGAATGGATCGTGTGCGTGCACAAGTCTTCACCGCCAACTGCGAGACTTCGTCCGACCATCTCATGGTCATAGACGCTTTGTTCGACTGCCTCGCGGTTGAGACTTCGTTCGACCACCTAGCAGTCATGACGCTTCGTTCAACCACCTCGCGGTCGTAGATGCTTCGTCCAACCGTCTCGCAGTTGAGACTTCGTCCGACCACCTCATGGTCATAGATGTTTTGTCCGATTGCCTCGTGGTTGAGACTTCTCCTAACCACCTCGCGGTCGTAGACGCTTCGTCCAAATGCCTCGTGATTGAGACTTCGTCCAAGCACCTTGTGGTCATAGATGCTTCGTCCGACAGCCCCGCAGTTGAGAGTTTGGGCGACCACCTCGTGGTCATAGTGTTTCGTCTGATCGTCTCGTGGTCGAGGCTTCATCCAAGCACCTTATGGTCATAGACATTTCGTCCAACAGCCTCGCGTCGAGATTTCGGGCGACCACCTCATGGTCATATATGCTTCATTTGACTGCCTCACGGTCGAGACTTCATCTAAACACCACGTGGCTGTACACATTTCTTGCGTGCGCAAGGCTTTGACCCACCACCGACTTGCCAACTTCGTTGACGACAAGTCCAAAGGGTTTTAGACGGACCGTGTGTGCTGCGGCTTCGACCAACCTCCGCCTTAATCGCCCCCAAGTGTGAAGGGTTGGGGACGTACTGCGCACACTAGAGATTCGTCTTGCTGCCCCCTTCGTAGACCCCGAGTTCGAAGGGTGGGGGATAGAACGTGCACATCAGACATTTGTCCCATCGTTGACTTCGATGATGACAAGTCCGAAGGGTGCAAGACGGACCACACGTGCTGCGGTTTCGACTCACCGCCACCTTCATCGACCCCAAGTCCGAACGGTGGGGGACGGGTCATGTGCGCCAAAGATTTGTCTCGCCGTCGACTTCGTCGCCGCCAAGGCCGAAGGGTGTGAGATGGATCGCACGCGCCGCAGCTTCATCTCGCCAACGCCTTCGTTGACCCTGAGTCCGAATGGTGGGGCACAGTCAGGGCTTCGTCTCATCATCGACGCCAAGTCCGAATGGTGGAGACGTACCGCGCGCGCAAGTCTTCGCCCCGCCGCCGACTTCGTCGATGCCAAGTCCGAAGGGCGGGGGATGAGCCACGTGCGCAAGGCTTCATCTTGAAGGGTGCGGGACGGACCATGCGCGCGCAAGTCTTTGCCGCCAACTTTGATACTTCGTCCGACCATGCTTCATCTGACCTCTTCGCGGTCGAGACTTCGCCCAACCTCCTCGTGGTCATGAACACTTCGTCCGACCACCTCATAGTCGAGACTTCATTCGACCATCTCGTGATCGTAGACGCTTCATCCGACTGCCTTGCAGTCGACATTTCATGCGACCACCTCATGGTCGTAGATGTTTCGTTTGACCGCCTCGCGGTCGAGATTTTGTTCGACCACCTCGTGGTCGTAGACGTTTCTCGCGCACACAAGTCTTCAGCCCAACGCTGACTTCGTCCACTTTCGACCGACCGCCTCATGGTCGTGGACGCGTTGCCCGATCACCTCGTAGTCATGACTTCGTCCGACGCCTCACGGCCGTGGCTTTGTCCGACTGCCTTACGGTCCAGACTTTGTCTGACCACCTCGTGTATATAAACCCCAAGAGGGGTATGAGAAAGGGGAATCCACTTATTTTACACACAAGCTCTCTCTCCTATCTCTAGCTCTACCTGCTTTTATGGAGAAAAGGGTATCCTGTACTCTCTATTGTAGCAAGGCTACAACAATACAACATTACACTTTTAGGATGAAAATTGGCGGGTAATTATATGTATGTCGAGATTGATTGACCACATGATTGGATGTTTATCTGGTGGCTAAAAATCACAATTTATGCTTGAGAAAGTTTTAGTCACCTTATAGACAATCCGTTTTTTATAGCTCCTGTGAAATTCACGTTTACCATTACTATTTACTAGCCCGGATTAAGAGAGTACTATGCATCTACCGAGCATAATCTTTGTAAGATGCGAATATTTTCGTAGATTTTGGAGAGAACTCCATAAAAATTTAGAGAATTGACCCTACAAAAACTAAAAACCCTATGGGTTTGTTTATATAGGGCTTCTTCTCTTTTCGAAGCCAAAACCAATATGAACGTTTCGGTTTTTATAAGCTAGTTCTATCAGTCAATACTATTCATTAGCCACTACAATATACGCTTTCACCTGTTATAACGTACTTTGTATTTTATTCTATCGTAATTCCGTAAGTTGTATGCCTGTTCGAATATTGTAGTACCTTTTGTTGAATCGTCTTTCTTACATAATATACTACTATTTATCAGTCATTACTATTCATCAGCTGTTTCTATCAGCTAATTCTATTAGAGCAGTCCCAATGCTGAAACTACCAACTAGTTTCTATACGTGCCATGTCAGCAAGACTCTACTCTTAGAAACTACGAGACACAATGCAAGGTTTCTAAAGTGTTGTTCCTCCTAATAAATTCAACCAATCACTTCACTCTCTGTAATTCGGCGGGGCCACGCGCAGGCATCGGCAAGACGGATGGAAACGAGAAGATGTTCACAATGTTGAAATCGGTAGTTTCTTTAACTTTGGAAAGCGAGACGAAATCGTTTCTTGAGGAAGAAACGGTTTCCTTCTCTCTCCGTAATAACTCTTCTTCCATGTCATCAAATTATCTACGTGGCAACCTCATTAATAATAAGAAACTATCCTAATCAGCAGCGTTGGGACTGCCCTTAACCACTACTATTTATCTGTCTCAGTCCAAAGACAACAGAATTCAATATATTTAGGGGGTGTTTGGGACTGCTCCACTCCACGTTTTTCAGCTCCGCTCCACGTTGTTTTAGCCAAACAGATTCAGCTCCACGCACTCTGTTCGAGGAAAAAAAAGGTGGAGTTGTAAGAGCACCTAAAGGGGTGCTCCACAAACTCCAGGTTTTTTATGGAGCTGCTCCACGGCAGAGTTTGTGGAGCAGTTCCAAACACCCCCTTAACCCCCACAATCTCTTCCTGTCCCAAACTATTAGGCAGCTATCTGCCACTTGTCAAACAGGCAGACGTCTAAGATGGACGCGGTACACCCTGACCGGAACCTTGGCGCCACACGCCAGACGGGTCCATTCTCCAAACCAAAAACTCCTCCCGTCTGGTTCCATTCCAAATTTGTATTTTCCTCGCCAATTTTTGAAGTCCAAACTCAAAACTAGAGCCGTCTCTTTTCGTTCCGCCCACTTCCTCCTCGGATTTCCCGCACCGCGAAGGAAACCACCCAAATCGATCCAACGAGCGAACAAACGACTCGCGAAATTCGCCGGCCAATCAGATCGGACCCGTCCAAGTGTTCGTTCCTCGCGAAGCTTCCATGAACGTCGAGCGACCCCCGGCGGTGCTCCGCGGCCTCCACCGGTACGAGCGGATGCCGACCGAGCCCCAGGGGGTCGGGGAGGCGTCGTCGTCGACGGCGCCCGCGTGGCGGGCGGAGGTCCTGGCGGCGTCGGCGTCGTTCCGGCTGCCCGAGGCGGCCCGGGTGTTCGAGGAGCTCCCGCGCGCGGCCATCGTCGCCGTCTCGCGCCCCGACGCCGGCGACATCACCCCCATGCTGCTCTCCTACACCATCGAGGTCAACTACAAGCAGGTCCGCGGATCCCCCCTGCCTCCCTCCCCCTTCGGTTTACGATTCCAAAAGTTTCGAGATTTTTTATGGGTTGATGTCGATCTCAGCCCGGAATCCTGGAAAATCATGTGAACTCGGTGCCATGCGATGCTAATTACTCTGAATTCGCGTACTTTTGGTGGGTGAAATCCATTGTCAAGTTAGACGTTCTAGTGTACTTGGATGGTAGTTACTGTAATTGTAGCTAATGGTTTTAGTTGTTGCATGAAGTGCGCCGTTTGGTTCTAGGCTGTCACACGCTCTGGTTGATTTTAGTGGCCATCAATCCAGCATGTCAACATACCAAATGGGAAAAGAGCATTTGAATTGAGGGTTCGATTTTCTCCGATTTATGGTATGACTGGTGGGGTTTTCACAATCTCAAACAGTAAGGTGTGGATATGGCATCGTGGGGAGGTTGGTTTCATTGTTTGGTGTTGGAAGACAAGGCCTTTATGTATGGAAGTTTGTTGGGTGATTACTCTCAAATGTGATGCTGATCAGCATAGTTTCAGTTCCTGCTTGTGGGCAGTTCTGCTCTTAAATTAATGTTCCAGGCAAATCAGCAATGGTGGGTTCCGGTTCAGCATGTTCCATGAACTGGATGTTTGATGCTTTCTAGCTGCATGTGTATATGAAATTTGGATGGTGAAGAATTGCCCTAGCCAGGTGCAAGTGCAACAATGTGCCACTATTTCCTCACAAACTACTCATGTTTCCCTTAAAATTTGCTGAAAGTACTTGGTTTTCATTTGGTTACAAAAAAATTAGCAACACATTTATTTCTTGAATTGGGGCTTTTTAGATAAAATTTGTTGAATTGGGTGTTGTTATCCTTAGTGATTAAAAATGATTAAGATGTGCCAAGATTGTATAGACAAGCTTCTTTGTTTACCTTTTAAGTTCTGATGTTTCATGTCAGCGACAGGTTGGTCTTAAGTTCTTGGGCAAATATGATCATTCTGGTGTATTGGAACTTGGAATTCTTAGATGATCAATTTTAGATAGGGAACATGATTATTTTAGAAGATATAAAAATATAGATTTAAGGACATGCTGAGCTAAGTAACTGGTATCAATTTTATATTTCAATGAAATGTATCCTAAATTAATGTATTGTCACTATTTTGACTTGTTATATTGCAATTTAACTTTCTAGTGTTGACTGCTGACCAATCTGTCCTTAGCAATTTGGTGCATGCTTTAGTTGTCAACAGGTTGTCAAAGCAGTTTCTGTTATCTTTCGGTTCGCATCTTAACATGCATTAGGGACCTTTGTGGAGCACATGTTGATAATCAGTTTGCCACATGGTACAAACTTTGTGTGCACATGTTCATAAACACACACACACGAGAACAGAAGACCAAAAAAAAAAAAAATGAAGAAGAACAAAAAGAACTCATGGAACACGTGTGTTCAAATCTCTTGGTACTTGTCATGTATAGTTTTTCTACTTGTGATACTTGTTTACTTCATTGTGGTGCCTATTTTCTCCTTTTGCCTTTTGTGGTGTTATTATTGCAATTAAATACAAATGTGTTATATGTGCACTGAATAACGTTCACTACTTCTATCAGTTTAAGTGGCGTCTATACAAGAAAGCTTCGCAGGTTCTCTATCTACACTTTGCATTGAAGAGACGTGAATTTCTTGAAGAATTCCATGAGAAGCAGGAACAGGTTGGTTATACCATCATGATTCATAAAACTTTTTAAAACTAGGTTTCAATATATAGTGCCAATTAAAGTTGATGCAATTGATAATAGCATTCACATGAAATAAGTGGAGACAGATAAACATATGGGTGAAAATAGGAGAGAAGATAGAAGAAGAGCCATTATATCCAGTCAAATGGATTAGTTTGTTTTGCTTATTGCACAATTCCTGATCTTTCATCAAGAGAACAGAAGTTTGAGATTAGGTGTCACCGTGTCAGTTAAGAAAAAGAGGAAACAATTTGAACTTGGTATATTTTTGATGTAGTAGATGACAGATGACAAAAGTTTACTTTCTATGATTCATAGCCGACTTAGTGGACCCATACAGGCCTATTTTTTATCAGTTAATCTGTTTTTTAAGGAACAGTTAATCATGTTTTGTGTTGTCAAGTTGTCTAATATAATACCCCAAACAGGAGGTTCTGGTTATTTATTCTTGAGGCACATATTTTATTTTGGACTCGCGCACCTACTTCTCCTTCCTCTCTTTTATTGAATTGTGTCATTTTTTATTCAATTAACACTTGGATAAATGTCAGTATGATTGGAATTAGTCTATTTTAAGCCTAGAGTACCAAGCTGACTTTTATATACTGTGATTGAAGGTCAAAGAATGGCTCCAAAATTTGGGAATTGGGGATCATATGCCAGTTGTACATGATGAGGATGAAGCAGATGACGTGAATGTTCCTTCACAATCTGACGAAAACTCTATCAGAAATAGGTAAACATGTTTATATATTAATGATGCACTAGTGACTGATGCATAATTATGCTTTATCACATCGCAAATGTTGATTTAGAGCAGTCGAGTCTCCATATGTTATCCCATGCATGCTGTAAGCAAGACATTGAACCTGTTGTGGCAGAAATGTTCCTTCAAGTGCTGTTTTGCCCGTCATTCGACCGGCTCTTGGACGACAACACTCTATTTCTGATCGAGCAAAAGTTGCCATGCAAGAATATCTGAACCATTTTTTTGGGAACTTGGATATTGTCAACTCACGGGAGGTACCAAAGGCTTTGTACATTTCATTATGCTAGTTCTTGTAGTAATTAAGCATTAAAATGCCAATCAGAATAACCCGTCTGGCATCTTCTTAGTTTTGTATCCGAGACTGAATCATCTTTCAATAATACAGGTTTGCAAATTTTTGGAGGTATCATGTTTGTCATTTTTACCTGAGTACGGGCCTAAGCTAAAAGAAGACTATGTTTCAGTTGGACACTTGCCAAAAATTCAGAAGGACCATAAAGAGAAATGTTGTTCATGTGGATTGTTTAGCTGTTGCAAAAGCAGCTGGCAAAAGGTATCGAGAAGATTTTTTGAATTCCAGTTTTGTATTTTGCTATTTTGTTGTCATTGTATTGGAACTGTTCAATTGAATATCTTTTCAATAGGTTTGGGTTGTCCTGAAGCCAGGATTCTTGGCTTTACTCAAAGATCCCTTTGATCCCAAGCTTTTAGATGTCATTATTTTTGATGCATTGCCGCATATGGATATAAATGGAGAAGGCCAAATCTCTTTAGCAAAAGAGATCAAAGAACGCAACCCATTGCATTTTGGATTCCAGGTACCTTTTCCATTTTAAAATCTCCTGTGTTCAGTTAGCATCTTTTTTGACATGTAAGATTCGCAAATGTTATAAAATTCATTGAACTTTAAATCCCTACATTTTACCATTCTACCTCTCTATGCTTAGACCTGAAGCAACTTTACTAGCGTAGAAGTCCAAAAGGAGATGGACTCAGACCTATCAAGTTTAATTAGTTCTATAATATCAAGCCTGTCTAGACATCTTCCAAAAGTACCATAGAAGGTGCAAAAATTTTCAAACAGTTGAAGAAGTTATCATGTGATAATGTTGAGTTAGGGCCAGTTTGTGGTTGTTGTGTTATGTTGTGCTGTGTTGCAAAATCTAGTTAACTACAGGAATCTTTAATAGATTCTAGTAAGAATTTTCTCTTACGGCTCCAAAAAAGATGCTATCAACTAATTATTTGATCCAAAAGTAGAAAAATGTAAGTGCTTCTGAAAAGCCACCGCAATGGATACTTGTTACTCTCTAGAAAAATATAAGTGCTTATGAAAAGCTGCCACAGTGGATACAACTGACACTATTGCTCTGTTTGTATTGGCCTGTAAAAGCTGCTTTTCTACAGTAAATAACTTTTCTATCGTATCTAGCTTTTAAACGGAGTGTCTTTTCAAGACAGGGTCTACTAGTAGATTATAGGACCTATTTTTTTTGGCTGATGTTTATGATTTTTGGCTGCGGTTTGTGGCTTTTAGGTTGTTCGTGCAAGAGATTACAGAGTAATAGAAACTCATGTGCGGTTTTTTGCCGATATAAATGAAGTCGGTATAGTATATACTACAATTAACTAGTAGACTCCATGTTGAAAAGACACTTTGTTTAAAAGTTAATTACTGTAGAAAAATCAAAAGCAGAAGCCAAAAGCTGAAAAAGAACAGGGCTATAGTACACACTGTAGTGACTTTATTTATATCAGCCAAAATTGCATGCTAGTGATCTCTACAAACTGTTACTATTCATAAGCCAAAGCCAAAAGCCAATATGAATGAACCTTATGATAGTTGTCGATCTAACAAGATTCTATACCCAGCTGTCATGTATCAAGATGTTACAACTTACAACAAGTATTCATTAAGATTCTGTACCATGAAGGAAGATAATAACAATCTGAAAAGTACACAAACTCTTAATGGTTGTTGACCTTGGTTTCTCTTTGAGCCAATCAACTTGTTAGCACAATTTTGATACAGCATTAGTTTTTTTTTTCTCTTTTCTGCTGAGTCTGAATCTCTTAGTGCTATTCATTGGAGAAAGGTGTCTTCTGGTGGCCGGACAATAAAGTTACGAACAAGAAGTTCTTCTAAGGTGAAAGATTGGGTTACTGCAATAAATGCTGCTCGGCAACCTCCAGAGGGCTGGTGTTACCCTCATCGTTTTGGTTCATTTGCACCACCAAGGGGTCTGTTGGAAGATGGAAGTATGGTACAGTGGTTTATAGATGGGCAAGCTGCATTTGAAGCAATCGCGTCCTCCATTGAGCATGCTAAATCAGAGGTTAGCTTTTGTAGTTTTTTCAACAGTTCTGGAGGATAATATCTCTCTCAGATTGCATAAGTATAAGATAATTGGAACTTTGATGCAGATATTTATTACTGACTGGTGGCTGTGCCCAGAATTGTATCTCCGACGCCCATTCCAAAATCATGGGTCATCTAGGCTTGATGCTCTATTGGAAGCAAAAGCTAAGCAGGGTGTGCAGGTATTGTAATAGCTAATCAGAAAATGCCAAGAACCTGTTATATGAAGTGTGGTGTGTTTGAACTACCAAACAACCCTTGCCACTAGGCCTACTTCTAGTTATATATGTCGACCATGTGAGTTGTAGATGTCTGCATCATACACCTTTTGCAGATATGCTGCTTCACACGTTCTCCAAGCATCTGAATATGGCTTTCTTTTCTAGTATTTTAAGGGTTTAAGTCTGACCCCACAAGGTCAAACAAGAAAGAGGTAAATACAAAAACACACACCACAAGTTAGGCATTGTTTCAAAGCACCCCCTGCATTCTAGCCTCTGCTTCCCACACGTTCTCATCCTCATTTCCTTTGCATATGCTGCAAGTGATGAGGTGCTCGATGCCTTTGAGGTTGAAACCATAGAAGAGGATGTCACAATCCATAGGACAATAGGATTTTGCAAAACATGTTTTGAAAGTTCCTACCTATATTAGACATTAATAACCATTCACGCACAGGTCCCATATGTTAATGGTGGATGTTTTTAGCTACTGAACTTTCAAATACTTCTTAATGTGTTCCTATCAGATTTAACACGAAACTAATAGTAGGTGTTTTTTTTGAAGCCATACAATGCTTGGGGTGCTTATGAGTTACTGTAGAAAGATTGGAGCAAATCACCACACAGCCAAAGGCAGGGGTGGCATTCTATTAATAGGCCAATGGGCATAATTACAGGAGATTACAATCCTCAAATAGAGGAGCTATTCTAGGCTAAATACATTAATTCTAATACCCGCCCGCAGTCGTAGCGGGAGGAGCCCGGACGCAAAGACTGGACCGAAACTCCTGGAACAGCTGAGTCGGAAGACCCTTAGTCATGATGTCCGCGAACTGGTGGGAGGATGGCACATGTAGGACACGGACCTCACCAAGAGAGACCTTTTCGCGGACAAAGTGAATGTCGATCTCAATGTGCTTCGTCCGCCGGTGTTGCACTGGATTGGTGGACATGTATATGGCGCTGACGTTGTCACAGTACACCACGGTGGCCGAAACAGGGTAAACATGAAGCTCCTGAAGAAGATGCCGCAGCCAACAGCACTCAGCGACGGCATGAGCAACGGCACGATACTCGACCTCTGCACTCGAGCAGGACACTGTAGTCTGGCGTTTGGAGGACCAAGACACCAGGTTGTCACCGAGATAAACGCAGTAACCGGACGTGGAGCGCCGAGAGTCCGGACAGCCAGCCCAGTCGGCGTCGGAGTAGGCAGTGAGAGATGTCACCGGCGATAGACCAATGTGAAGACCAGTATCAAGAGTGCCCTTGACGTACCGTAAGATGCGTTTGATCAACGCGAGATGAGGTTCCCGTGGGTCATGCATAAATAGGCACACCTGTTGGACAGCATACGCCAGGTCAGGACGGGTGAGCGTCAGATACTGCAGAGCCCCTGCAAGACTCCCGTACTGTTCTCTCCATCGCCACCTCCCGCTCTTGGCCGATTCATCAACTTGACGCCAAGAATGCTTTCCTCCACGGTTCACTTGACGAGACGGTTTACTGCCAGCAGCCCCCCGGCTTCGTGGATCCAGCTCATCCTGACCATGTGTGTCTTCTTCAGAAATCACTCTATGGTTTGAAGCAGGCTCCCCGAGCATGGTACCAGCGGTTTGCTACTTACATTCGTCGGCTCAGCTTCGTCACATCCTCCTCCGACACGTCCCTGTTCATCCTTCGTCAGGGGACTGATATGGCTTATCTACTGCTGTACGTCGACATCATCCTCATCGCCTCCTCTACAACGCTTCTCCAGCGCATCACCAGTCAGCTTCGCTCAGAGTTCGCCATGACAGATCTCGGCGCACTACACTTCTTCCTCGGCATCTCTGTCACGCGCTCCTCCGACGGCCTATTCCTGTCCCAGCGACAGTATGCCATGGACCTTCTACGACGCACTGGCATGACTGAGTGTCACCCAACTGCTACGCCGGTTGACACCCATGCCAAGCTCTCCGGCCGTGATGGAGCTCCAGGGGGAGAGGCGACGCAGGGGCAGGGGCGGCGCAGGCGGGACAGGGGAGGAGCGGCGTCTATGGCAGCGGCGGCGGCTGCAGAAGAAGCAACGGCGGCAGGTGGTGAGGAATAGGGGGCGAGCGGTGTCTATGGCAGCGGCGGCAGCTGCAGAAGCAACGGCGGCGGCGGCTGGTGAGAAACCCTAACCCTAGCCCGAAACAGAGGAGGGGTAGCGGAAGGTGCTCAGGAAGGAAAAAACTGATACCATGTAGAAATATTGGAGCAAATCACCACACAGCCAAAGGCAGGGGTGGCATTCTATTAATAGGCCAATGGACATAATTACAGGAGATTACAATCCTCAAATAGAGGAGCTATTCTAGGTTAAATACATTAATTCTAATAGTTACGATAAAAAATAACTTGTTTTTGTGTTTTTCTTTTTTTTTGGGGGGGGGGGGGGGTGGATTTATTTAAAAACTCCCCAACTTGTTAGGGTTGTTTTCCAATTTCCCTAATAATAGATGACAGATCTGTGAAAGGTGCTGATTTTATTACTCCCTTTGTCTAAATATAGGTTGCTGTGGGACTCGTGTGGTCAATATTTTGAAACTTTGACCACTAATATATACAAAAGTATATGGATTGGCCACATGAAAATAGTGCTATTAGATTTGCCTTAAAAAATATTTTCGTAATACACACACACGAGTGCTCCTTGGTGCCCGGGCACCATAGTCTAAAATAGGTATGTATCGTGTGCGAAAAATTTTAAAATTTCTTAGATGTCAAGTTTAACTAGTTTACTAACTAGTTCAAACAAGTTTGAACTAAATTTCGAATTGTAGTTGCCTTTTTTGATGATAGTTTGATTGTAGGTATACATTTCATTTGTAGGTATATATATTATTTTTACCAATATGTTATGATAAAAGACTTCATTGGGGACCATGAAAAGTCAAAAAATGACTTACATATGGAGACAAAGGGAGTATTTTTTTACAAGGCATGGAGCTTAGGTTTTCTATCATGACACAGCAGTCTTCATTTTGGCTTGTGCACTTCAGTTGAGTATTATATGGCTGCGGTTTATGACTTTTGGCTGAAAATTTTGAATTTTAGCTGTTTGCGACAAAGATTACGGAGAGAGATACTCGCTTGTGATTTTGGTTGATACAGATGTTGAGTTTTTAATGTGTATTACAATTAACTTGTAGATCCCGTCTTGAAAAATACTTCGTTTGGAAGTTAGGTAATGTAGCAAAAGTCAAAACCACTTTTAGAAGCCGTTAAAGAACAGGCCTAGAAAATGTGAACTGTGTCACTTTTTGCCTATTTACATTTTCCTTACTATTTTCAGCAGTTAAGCTGACTACATGACGTGAAAAAAAAATCATTAAGTAATATCAGATTGTTGATAGAGATCCATAATTACTAACTGTTAACTTTGAACTGTGGCTTTATTGCAGATTTACATTCTTTTGTATAAGGAAGTTGCTCTTGCATTGAAAATCAACAGCTTGTATAGTAAACAAAAGCTACTTAACATTCATGAGAATGTCAAAGTTCTGCGTTACCCAGATCATTTCTCAAGTGGTGTATACTTGTGGTATGAAGGATCCCTTTTTTTTCTCCCTATGTCCATCGAAAGATTATTTAATTCTGACAATTTAACTCTTTATATTGACTTTAAGGTCACACCATGAGAAAATTGTGATAGTCGATAATCAAGTATGCTATATTGGAGGTCTTGATCTGTGCTTTGGTCGTTATGATAGTCCTGAACACAAAGTTGCAGATTTTCCTCCTGTTATATGGCCAGGGAAGGACTACTACAACCCAAGGTTCCTATGATGTTGTCTTTCATCCTTATCATAGCTTTAGATACGTAGGACAAAGTTCCCAAGTTACTCTTCTGTTTGTAAATTTACCTAAATTTTGTCTCCGTACATAAGGGAATCTGAGCCAAATTCTTGGGAGGACACAATGAAAGATGAGCTGGACCGTACTAAATATCCGCGTATGCCTTGGCATGATGTTCAGTGTGCTCTCTATGGTCCACCTTGTCGGGATGTAGCAAGGCATTTTGTTCAGCGCTGGAATTATGCAAAGGTTAGTTTGCTCCATTTGTCTACTCATGGTGAAAAGCGTTTCTCCCTTTCCCTTCATTATTGTAATTTTACTGTCATTTTTTCCCAGAGGAATAAAGCTCCAAATGAGCAAGCAATTCCCTTATTGATGCCTCATCACCACATGGTAATTCCGCATTACAAGGGCAGAAGCAAAGAAACAAATGGTGAGGCTCAGGGTAAGCAAAATCATGATATGGATGTTGATGTTAAAAGGCCAGCCTCCTTGGCATCACGGGCATCATGTCAGGATGTTCCATTGCTTTTACCTCAAGAGCTTGAGCCTCAGGCATTGCCCGATGGAGATTTAATGGTAACTGGTTTAGACATTAACCATGCAGATCACCTAAATAAAACGAGCTTTAATCAGCCTTTGCTCAACCGAAAGGCAAAGTTGGATGCTTCTTGTCAGGATTTACCTATGAGAGGTTTTGTAGACAATGTCAGTTCCCTTGAGTCTGCACCTATTAGACGTTTTGATTCATCCAAGGAAGATAGGCATCACATGGATAAGAAATGGTGGGAGGTGCAGGAGCGAGGAGAGCAAGTTGCTTCAGTACTTGACATTGGACAAGTTGGTCCAAGGGCAACTTGTCGCTGTCAGGTCAGTTTTTTGGTACTATGCAGTAGATTTCGAATTAATTTATTGATGCTGAGGAATGAGTATCCATGGACAAGGAATTCTATCATGCTAAGTTTCTGTTATTTAGTTGTATACCTATGCTTCACAAATCACACGTTTTGCTATCTATAGATTGTGGTTTATATGTAGTTTGGAGTTGTTCACAATTACATTGTTGATAAAACAATAATCTATTAAGAAACAAATAAATTGACAACATATTGTAACAGATGTAACATGAATGCTGTAGACAGCGGCAAACTTGATAAGTCATTGAATAATTTTGTTTCAATTTTGAATTCAACCACCGTGCTATTAGGCATTAGGGTCTTACCAACAGGTGACATACTAATGCAAAGATGTTTGGACACACATTCTAAGCAGACAAAATGGCTAAAAAGGCAGATACTATTGTTAGGTATATGAATAGCCTAGGGTGTTCTTTGCATATTTTAAATGTGCATGTTATTTTGGACTTTGGTCCTGTGGAAATACATCCAACTTCATTTCAACATTTCAAACATGGTATCAGAGCCAGGCTAGGGTTAGGGTTAGGGTTAGGGTCTGCTGCCGTTGCCGGTCTCGCCGCCGCCGCCGGTCCCGCTGTCGCCGTCACCGCTACCTCTTGGATTGTGACCTCCCTTCTCCTGTTTTCTCCCTCCCGCGCGTCGGATCCGGCCTCCCCTCCCCTGTTTTTCTCCCTCCGGCGCGTTGGATCCGGCCTCCTTGTTGCTGGATCTGGGCACGCCGCTGCCTTGGCCTGCCTTCCGACGTCACTGCTGCCGAACGTCTCCCTCGCCTTGACCACCCCGTCGCCTCCTTCCTCAGCTGTCCCCACCTCGGTCGCCGATGCCCTCGGCCGGCCCCACCTCGGTCGCTGCCGCCCTCGATCTGCCCCACCTTGGGCACCAAGCATATTGGGGTGGATGCTTCATACATGCGATCACAAGTGCAAGACCAAGTTATTGCTCTTCAGTATGTACCTTCGGAGTTTCAGCTTGCAAATTTCTTCACCAAGGCACAAGACTAGAGCTCAGCATAGTTTTTACCTCTCCAAACTTAGTGTTGTTGATCCACCATGAGTTTGAGGGGGTGTGTTAGATATATGAATAGTCTAGGGTGTTCTTTGCATATTTTGCATGTACATGTTATTTTGGACTTCGGTCCTGTGGAAATACATCCAGTTTCATTTCAACACTTCAAACAACTACTAATTGCTTTCTCCCCTTTGCTGTGGTGTTTGCGTTTTGCTAACCATTTCAGTGCATTGTGTATTTGTGAGCCTGTCATGTTCCTGGGAGAGGGAACACAACAAGTAGTTGTGATTGGTTGGAGGGTGAGGGCAAGGACCTCTACAAGTTGGTGCCGTTGTGGAGAAGGGATGGTGCAAAGGGGGAGGGTTAGACGCAGCAAGGAAGCAGAGAGACTTGACAGGGAAGTAGAGAGTAGGCAAGGGAGATAATTCTTTAGCTTGATCTCAAAGGATGGTAGAACCCCTTCTTATGGACGTCATGACAGAGCAGCTCCCAATATACCATCCTACCGCCCATTTGTTAGTGTAGTTGTTGTGGTACGAGTTGGTTGGGTACAGGTCCGAGAACCGAGGGTAGGACACTCACTCTTAAACGGCCGGTCATGCCGCTGTCAAGGTTCTGAGGCTTAATTAAAGAAGAGAGAGAGATTAGAAACTTTGTTTATTCATTACTTAATAATAATAGGTACAATGCTGTCCTTTTTATAGGAATGATTAGATTTGATCTATAAGAAATCTATCCCTATATTAAGCAAACTAATCTATAATAATATAAAACTTATATCTAATACATAAAAATAATCTAAAAGGAAACAAACCTAAATAATAAGGAAACTAACTAAATATATAGCACCGATAAGGTACACATGAGGTACTGTTCATGGTGCTACAGTACCATGTGTGGTACTGTTCACGCATTGTGCATCTGCTAAACTAGGTCCGTAATAGTAGTTAGCGGAATCTGTAAGTCAAAACTCAAAAGGGACTGTGACCCCTTTCAAAAGGGGACAGTGATACAAAATTGAATGTAGTGGAATTTGATTGAAAGTGACCAGAAAAAAGAAACTGAAATAATACTACTTTTGAACAAGTAGCAGAGTCAGGGCTGTCATCAAACCTTCTTAGGCAGTGTCTTAATGTTGTTTGGTCTCAGTTTACTAGTTTAGAACTCAAGAAAATGTGTAATTGTTATCTAGTTTTGGCTTAGAAGAGTTGAGGCTTTATGGAGAAAGTTATAGCTGTTTCTGCATTTCTCGGTAATGTCGGCTTTTCATGGTGTAATAAAGTATAAAGTGGTTATTTGCATATTTAACTTGTATCCAAATAGAATAGCAGCTACAATTAACTTGAGTGAGTAAATTATCTGCCAGCATGTCATATATTTCCTTCAATTTAGTAAAGTTGCCAGATAAACTTGAATATGAGATGTCTTTATCTCTACTTGCTCAGTTGCTCACCATTTATTGAAAAGGGCTTACACAAATGATAGATACAGTCCTGTTGTAGTTTCAGACATACTTGTATATTAGCATTTGAATACAGGTATATCAATTACATTCAATATTTCTAAGTAACTAATGAACCTATCTTTTGGCTCAGGTTATTAGAAGTGTTGGTCAGTGGTCAGCTGGAACTACTCAAATTGAAGGAAGCATCCACAATGCCTACTTTTCTCTAATTGAAAAAGCTGAACACTTTGTATACATTGAGGTTTGTATTCTTTATTTGAACATGTAAATTCAGTTTCTAAATGTTGGTAGGTTTTACTAGATAATGATCTGAAAGTGATGTTCACCATGTGTTCTTGTCACTTTCTTATTTCGTAGCATTTCTGGTGATTTATTTCAGAACGAATTAGATGTTTCGGTTTCTTACGTGCGACAAAATTATTGATTTTTTTCACATGCATTTTAAGCGTGTAATTAACTATCCATGAGAGTATGAGACTATACCAGCGAATTGTCTAAAATCCTTTTGGCTGGCCTTTTGCAGAATCAATTTTTCATATCAGGCCTTTCAGGAGATGACACAATTAAAAACCGTGTATTGGAAGCATTGTATAGGCGTATACTTCGAGCAGAGAGAGAGAAAACGCGCTTTAAGGCCATCATCATCATACCTCTTTTACCTGGTTTTCAGGTAATTTGCTGCTATAGCAATTAGGAGTATTGTGATGCTTGGTTACTTACATAATCTTATCACAGGGAGGCATTGATGACGGTGGAGCCGCATCCGTGAGAGCAATTATGCACTGGCAATACCGGACTATCTGTAGTGGCCCTAATTCGATACTTCAGAATCTATATGATGTGATTGGCCCTAAAGCACATGATTATATCTCCTTTTATGGTCTTAGAGCACATGGTAGACTATGTGATGGAGGTCCCTTGGTCACTAATCAGGTAAAGTGAGCCTTTTCCGGTTTTGGAGCATGTTTTGTTTCCTTCCAGGGTCCTGACTCTTGTCCATTTGATTGTCATAAATTCATGATATATAAGACATATGTCGATGTAACGCTAGTTGCGGTGATGCTTTCTTACTGATCTTTCACAGAACTAGTATCTAATGAATATTCAGGACACCCCTCTTAACAACATCTGCATTGCAGATTTATGTACACAGCAAGTTGATGATAATTGATGACCGCATCACATTGATTGGCTCAGCTAACATAAATGATCGAAGCTTGCTTGGATCAAGGGATTCCGAGGTATGAGTTCCTCAGATTCCTTTTCTGTGGTCCACTTTATTTTGGTATGCTGCTCCTATTTTATAAGGTCAAATGTAGTCATTAGAACAGTCCTGGTTCTGCAGTGTAGAACAGATGCACGATTGAAAATTATACTTCATTTCAGCTTCCTATTACTTTGAAAGTAGCCCTAACTTGAGTATTATTTTTGCTTTCAAGAGAAGTATTTTCTTTGTACTTAAGTCAACAGCAAATCACTTATAATTAGGCAATGTGTTGGTGCTGGATGTTGACTATATGATGGGTTTTTTCCTGCGACCTTTTAGATTGCTGTGGTAATTGAAGATAAAGAAGTTATTAATTCCAAAATGGATGGAAGACCTTGGGAAGCTGGGAAATTTTCTCTTAGCTTACGTCTCTCTCTGTGGGCAGAGCACCTTGGCCTTCATCCAGGAGAGGTTTGGACTATGTTTTTTGCTCTTATGGTTTGTTACTTACTCCCTCAGTTCCTAACTAGTTGTCGTTTTGGACATCTACATGGTCTTGAACACACACCTTTGACCATTAATTTTTTCTAACTATATGTTAGTGAAAATTTTATAAAATATAATGATAGGGAAGTACTTTTCATTGCAAATATACTAATATCATTTCCATGAGACAGATCGAAATATGTTTGTGTATATTATTTGTCAAAGTTTTAAACTTTGACTGCACACATTCTAAAATAACATCTATTTAGGAACGGATGGAATCATGGAACAATGTTATACTGATGTTAGGTTGAAAGTTAAAATTTTATGTAGAAGTGATGAAATGAGGATGTGCATTTGTCCTATTGCAATCTATATGCTTGCCATCCTTATTTTCGTGCCTCCTAGTATCTTACCTACCACTCTACCCGCATCACATGGGAAAGAGGCATCTTTAACTTTATTTTCTTCTAGCACTCGTTTTTAGTTACGAGCTTGTATTTCCTATTTTCCACTACTTTCAAGGGCCATGTCCATTTGGCTGTCTGTGTGCATGCGTGCATGTCTTTTGATGGAAAACAGTAAAGGAGGCCCATACAGTATATATATTGATATATAATAAATAATAGAGTTTATGTTCAAGAAGCAGAATAAAGAATTTACAAGCCCTTAGTGCCAAAATTATCAAAGGCTAGCTAGCCAGGATCTCATTGAGTCTGGAGTTATCATCTTTTGCTCGAACCAGAGCAAACTCTTTAAATTTGCCTCCATTCCAGTCCAGCAGGCAATGATAGTAATCTCTGACAGAATCTCTCAGTAGTCATCACTGGTGAGTGTTTCTTGTGATGATGATTCCAGCCTTACTAATGTCTAATTTGGTGCGTGCATGTCCTCTTTTCAAACAAACACTCTCTTGCTATAGCTATGCTCGTTTTCTCTTTATGCCTTGTTTAGGAGCCCATAATTCCCGGCCTAGGTGCATTTAAATACAAATGCTATTACTTCTTTTTTTAAAAGTCAATATAATTTTGGCATATTGATAGCATATGAGCTGAATGAAAATAATTTCTTCTCCATGAAACACTAAGGCCTTGTTTAGGAGCCCATAATTCCCGGCCTATCCCCGTGGATGGGCCAGGATTTTAGCTCCCAAACAAGGCCTTAGTGTTTCATGGAGAAGAAATTATTTTCATTCAACTCATATGCTATCAATATGCCAAATTATATTGACTTTTAAAAAAAGAAGTAATAGCATTTGTATTTAAATGCACCTAGCTGTAGTGAAGACTGAAGAGTCTTGGCATGGGATCTTACCCAGGATCTCTGGAGAGTCCCATGTCAGTGGTGTGGTTGAGTTTGTGCCATCCATCCCAGCTCCTTTTGAATGCTTAGCCAAAAATGGGGGCCTCAGGAAGAGTGGGGGTATGAGAAAAATATTTCATATTGTTGTTGCTCCAACTACTCACTCCATGACAAAGATTCTACATTAATTTCACTGTGCATAGAATTTGGTATATCACAAGTATGCTTGATGGAGTTTTCTTCTCTTTATTGTAGCAAACAAGATTATCATGTGCATTATTCAAGTTGTTCACAAAATATAATTTTAACTTCCAGGTTAGCCACATTATGGATCCTATGGATGATTCAACGTACAAAAATATCTGGATGGCCACTGCTAAGGTGCGAGATAGATACTGCTACTACGTTCTTCCTAGAAACCATTTTAAAATGACTAATCTGGCTCCTCATTTTATATTAAGATGTTGCTTCTTCAATTGTGAATCAGTTTTTAAATTATGTGATATTTACATATTTTTTTGAATGCCTTTAATCATGTTGATCTCCTTTTATACTTATATAAGTTAATTAATTGGTCATGTTTGGCAGACAAATACCATGATTTATCAAGATGTATTCTCTTGTGTTCCCAATGATCTCATCCATTCAAGGTATGAATTGACCATTCCATGTCAGTTGCATTTCTCATGAATTACTGTGGTCTCTGAAACATAATGACCATGCAGGGCCCAATTTCGGCAAAGCTTTGCTCACTGGAGGGACAAAGTTGGCCACACAACAATCGATCTGGGCATTGCCCAAGAGAAGCCAGAAACCTACCAGGACGGCGATATCAAAGGTACCGACCCTATGGACAGATTGCAGTTGGTCAGGGGCCACCTTGTTTCATTCCCGTTGGGTTTCATGTGCCAAGAGGACTTGAGACCATATTTCAGCGAAAGCGAGTATTACACGTCTCCACAAGTTTTCCATTAGGTCTCTTTCATGGAAAAGTTGCTCCCCTACTGCCTTGTACATATTGCAGGGGCCAGCTTGTAGATGCTTTACATGTTTTCTCAAATAGGAAACGAAAGGAAGTGAAGAAAATATCAGACCATGACAGAAAGGTTACAAGTTAGTTCATTCACTCTGAACAACTTTTTCTTTCTTTTTGGGCAAGAGTTACCTCTGCTCAACCCATTGTTTTTCGAAGCAAAGAGCCAAAGAATATAGGAGTATAGTTAGTTCACTCGACACGTTTTTTTTCCTTTTAGGGCAGAAATACCCCTGTTCAGTTCACTTTTTCCCAATGCACAGAATTGCGTTTTTTTCTTCCATGCTGTCTCTGTACGTGTACATTATACATTGTTTACAACTAAACAAGTACATTTGACACATCCTGTTTGTTGGCATCTAGTTGGCCAGACAATGTATGTAGTGTCATAGTGTCAATGCCTCCGCAAACATTCGTTTTTTTTTTTTTTTTTGAAACGCAAGATGTTTTTGTCCTAGCTCTGGAGCTTGGCTAGTACCAGAATTGGAATTCTTCAAGCCAAAAAAGCGGTAAATGATTATCTTGAATTGATGTGTGGCTGTGAAGTGATGAATGAAGATATTTAACGAACAGAAGTCCTCCACCTCTTTCATCAGTACTCACACATCATTGCGTCTGTGATCTTGCAGAGATTGGTAACAAGAAAAGGCCAAAGTTTTTTTTTTTTACTATCATATATGTAGTCAGTATCCTACTTTTGAGTTTAATCACATCTATTGGCAGTGCCATGTTTCGCCCATGGTTTCGCACAGAATTCTCGGTGGTCTCTCGAAGCAGCAACCACTTCAGCGGTTCGTGTCGGATGATCTATTGATCTGGGCTTGTCATGGCCATGGGCCATGCAAGTTGTGGGAAGCAAACTGCGGTAGCTAATCAGCAGAATTAGGTATTGATTAGATTTGTTATTTTCGGTTTGGAAAGATCGGATTTGAATAGCATATCATTCCTTGGTTCTTATTCGAGATGTCCGTGCGTCACAACGGAGTTCTAAAAAATGGTGATACATACCATTAAATGTGATAATAAACTGTACAATAAATATAAAGATTCTCTTACACGTATATCATGTGAAACATATATGTACAAGTCAGTGCAGAAATTAAATCAAAAATACATATCCATACTTATTAGTTGATGTTATTTCTTGTCCAACATTAATATAAATAAAGTACCTAAAACACCTGGGATGTAAGAACATCTTCATATGATATTATTGGTATTGTGCCAGATAAATTGAAGCTCCTATCCTTTCCTAGTGTAGCAACTATTATGATCTTACTCCTTGCAGTAGCGGTAGTGGGTAGCTATCTGCTAAAAGTTACTTTTATTATATTCCATACACTGAGAATAATACTCCTAAGTTTATAACACGGGTGTTAGCTTCATGGAAAGTCACTGAGCAACACTAATCTTTATGGTGAGCAAACAAATAAGGAAAAATTAGAACAAGTTAATAAATTGTACTTTTCAAGGAATTCATCAAACCAGGAGGGGTGTAGATTATTCAGCAAAGAAACTGATGCTAGTCATTTCTTCATATTTATATGTTACTCCTTACTGGTAGACATGTCATGCCATGTTAGATGTGATCCACTACTCCTTTCCACTTCCTTCTGATGCAGCATAAATACAGAACAAAGAATAAATAGACATACTTACAAAATAAGAACATTCTCTATATAGAATAGCAGCTTCTTTTATGACTTAGATACATTGCAGGAATTTAAATTATGATATGCAAATTTAAGTTTGAGGATCTATGTTAATTAAGCAAATGTGACACATTCAAAGTACTATAGAAAACTATCTTGTCGTTAGATGCCACAACGTAATAGGAGCAATATATTTTGTACCATTGGCCAAAAAAAATAGAACACTTTGTGTAGACTATGTTCAAGCCTAGCGACTTTACTACTTGAATAGAAATTCAATATCATGTCTACAACACAACAACAATTTAGAGAAAAGAAAGATAATTGACGTGAATTTCTTCTCTTTAACTGGTGATATAACTAACTCTTTGAGACAATTCATCGAGTAGTCAACATGTACAGAAAATTGTAAAGTCAAATTCTTGGGGAGAATTTCGTTCAAGATTTAGGCAGTAGACACATAAGTTAATTAGGTGCATATTTTGCGAGCAAACAAAGGGGCATACTAGATTCTAGTTAATTGGAATTTGTTTGGGGCAATTCACCAAGCATATCATGTACACACAAAAAATAGAAAATTAATAACCCAATCTTATATGTACATAACACTACTAAGAAATAAAACTCATCCTAATCATCTCTCAACTAATTTTAGGTGAAGAGCAAGCATAATCAATACAATGGTTCTGGGGAAGGGGTGATTCACAGTTCAAAAACTTTATGGGGTGGGGGGGTGGGGGGGGGGGGGGCTGCAGGAGAGATGCATTGTCCTTGCATGCTTGCATGTGTGTGATGGTGATGCTAGTTAGCTTGGGGATGATGGCCAGTAACAATGGAAGAATCCTGGTGGATGATTTGCAGGTCAGGACTATCCTCAAAAGACATCAGTGGGAACAAATCATTTGATGAATAAAAAATTCAAAAATTGAAGTCTAAGGTAAAAGAAACAACCACATATGTTGGTTGAACTAGTGGATTCCAACTAAATCAATAACCAGGAGAAGGAAGCCCTGACCTCGATGGGTAGCTTCTTCCACCTGTTGCGTTGTCAAAAAGGTCAATGGGACGAATGCATCTTCAATGCAGGCAAGTGGTCGCTGCTGCCATCAAGGCGAGGTGGTTGAGGAGATCCTCGGTGGTGAGCACCGTTGCAGTTAATCCCTACCTCCAGAGTGCCCCTATCCCTGCTTCTTCCTCGCCACCGGTCACTAGCTTGCGAGGTCACGCCGAGTCCTATTGGGATTCAGTGGAGCCACTATAGATTGGGCTCATGCATTGCCGCACCAGATCCGAAGCCCCACCATCAATCCGTCTCCTCCCCTCGGTCTCTGAAGTTGCCGCCACTTCAATCAGGATCGGGATGATGCGGATTGTGTGGGGAAGGGAGAGGATTGGGTAGCCAGATCGGGGTTGAGCGAGAACACACTGCCAACATCGTCCAACAGGTGGAGAACGGCCGGTATATCCTAGATGGGAGGGGAGGGTACCTCAGTTTGGCTTTGTTTGATGCAGTGTAAAAGCGAGGAGAATGTGGAATTGTGGAAGATGGGGGGGGGGGGGTCAGGTACGTAGTTCATGTAACAGGGATTGATGAAGGAGGGAGCTTGATGACTGGGACTGCATGTCGGTGCTCATTTTTTTCCAAAGGAGCGGACGAGGAGGGAGGTAGTAGCGAATGGATAAAGTCCTCTTTTATATTAGTAGAGATATGATTGTTAGGGGTGGTTATAAAAGCCAGCCGATCTGTTATATTTGAGTTAAGCATGAATTAAGAAACTAAACATCTCCCTCACGTCTCTCTCTCCCTGCCGAGGGCTCCTTCGTCCTCTACCTTCTTGCTGCCTCTCGACCAATCTTTTGCCATTTTTTCAATTTCTACCTTCTCCCAAAATCAATCCATAACAGGGCTAGTCGGCTAGATCCTCTCGGCAGAAACTCCAAATGCCTTTGTTGCTCCGTGACTCAAACCACCAAATCCCCAGCTCTAATTAATCAATCGTTCAAATATGGGTTGTTTGACCATTCCGTCAGCAACGTCATGCATGCATGATGCATCAATCAAGATCATC
The DNA here is from genome assembly GCA_017311315.1 of Dendrocalamus latiflorus. Lineage (NCBI taxonomy): Eukaryota > Viridiplantae > Streptophyta > Magnoliopsida > Poales > Poaceae > Dendrocalamus > Dendrocalamus latiflorus. The sequence continues at coordinate 15,362,195 of CM029661.1, forward strand.
CGACACACAGAGGAGTAGTTGTAAAGGGTCACGGCTATGAAAACCTTTTCCTCGTTTAGTATGAAGATGCGCGGTTCTGAACAAAACAAAAAAGAAACAAAAAGAGAACACGGTTACGATGGTAGGACAATCCAGTGTGGCGTTCTGAAATTAGAGGAGGAAGATTAGATGCTTGACAAGCACAACTTCTATGTACTTATTGTATATATGGTGCAATATTCAAGCCATATTAAAGTTACTTATTGTATATATGGTGCAATATTCAAGCGATATTAAAGTTTTGGGTTGTACGTCATCATACCATTAATTTTTTTAGTTAATGAAATGAAAGTGTACATTTTGGGGGGAAAGGCCTAAACAGCATACAAATATACAATCCTTTTTAGGTGTAATTCATGTTAAGTTCATGGAAACACACCCTAGCGCCTTGCAATGTCTCGTGGTGTGGCCTTCCTAGCCACAGTGTCTACAATGTCTACTTACTGATCCAGTTTCCCCTTCATCCATATTGTTTCTAATGCAATGACTCTGCCAATGTCCCTTCCCACCCTTCAATAGGTCAAGATCTGGAATCCAATCCCTTTGTGCAATATTCGATGTGGCAAAGTTGCCCACAACCCTAAAACCTCTTAGCTCGCCGCACCACACCTGTAGTACATTCTCCTTCATGAAGTAATCCGACATGAAGTTCAATGGGTCTATGTTGATAGTCCCACATGCGGTGAGGATACGAGAGTATGGCTTGTGAAGAAGCTTTGCCTTATTACATGTGCAGCTAGATTTGTTCACATGATCTCTAAGGAACACCTTGTGGGTAACAAGAGAATGAGCAGTCCCAAATCTGGCCCTGTCCCAATGGAGCACGTCAAAACGATGCTCTGTATTGCCCATCACGTACACCATGTGCGATTGACCCTTCCCAGTCTTGGCCTGCATGTATGTTGTGATCTTTGAGCAATACGGTGTATGTGGGTTGGTTGCATGAAGTATTGTATTTGCATGTCTTTCCTTGAAATATCCAATTGTACCTTGCAGAACGCCTTCGATAATGGCGATGAGGGGCTGAGTACAGACACTTCTAAGAACCTAGTTGTACACCTCCATAAGATTAGTGATCATTATGCCATACCTCGTACCGTCCGTGTCGTGCAACAAGAACCACTTGTCCAAAGGCTTGATCTCAATCCAATGGGAGAAGCACTTGATATTCCTCGAGGTCCTCCGCATCACAATGGGAGGGTCAAGCTCTGGCAATGGTGCGAGGCGTTTGGGTTGCACCTCTCCAGAAATGGTTGGCCGCTTGTTCCTCTGGACAACGTGCTCCTAGTGTGCTCCTAAAACATCTCCCACAATGCATCAAATTTACTCTGCTGGTTCTGCATGGTCAGCTTCTTAAATAGCTTCATCAATGGTTGCTGCGGGAACTGTTTGAAAAAAGTGGCCTCTAGATGAAGAATACACCATTTGTTCCTCATGTCTAGACAAGGAAACGACTCCTCCAGGTCTTACTGAAGTTTTTTTATGGCCTTCATTATCTCGAGGTAGTGATCATAGATTATACAGACATTAGGACGTACCCCAACTACTTTGTCCTTCACATATGGAGGATATGCATGCCCACTTTCGTGTGGAGGAGTCGATTTGAATTCGTGTAGTAATAAGGTGATGTTCTACATGTATTCAGATAAATTTCTATTGCAACCTAATTTGTCGAACCAGATAGATCTTGGTGAATGAATGGCTCTAAGTAGGATGGTATATTTCACCTTGTGTTGTTCCATTCAAATAGGTGAATTCATAAATGTTCTTTACGATTGTTTAGATCAAATAAACTATACGTACAATTTAAAAGGTTTTCATGTTCCGAGAAATATTCGTGATTGGATTGGATTGGATTGGATTCGCATTCACTCCGTATTTATATTCGACATTATTTTTATTTATATTCATATCTAATATATCCGTATTCGTAACCGTATCTAGAGAAAAATACGAAAATAAATATAATAGAGCTATTATTTATTTGTATTCGGTCTATTTTCACCCCTAAGCTTACCGGGTACCCAAAAATCACTGTGGCAAGAAGGTGGCTCAATTAATTAGTAAAGCCGGCTGTTCAACTCTGGAGAGTGCTGTGACCCCGTGAGCCGCCCATGCACGGCTAGCCACGAACAAGATGCGCAGCTAGATTTGTGGTTAATGCACAAGATTTTTTATATTATTATTATTATTATTATTATTATTATTATTATTATTATTATTATTATTATTATTATTATTATATATGTAGGAAAATGATTATATGTATGTATGTATGTATGTATGTATGTATGTATGTATGTATGTATGTATGTATGTATGTATGTATGTATGTATGTATGTATGTATGTCGTTCTTTGTTTTGATGGCTGTCAATTCCAATTTGCTCAAAAATTGGTCACCTTTCTACGAATCACTTCTTGTGAAAGGGACATCTACCATGCATGCACGTGTTTTACTTGCCTGACCTCGCAATTAAGTAAAGCATTAGCGTTTGCTAGTTTGTCATTATTGATTGATAAGGATCGCAATTATTCAAGTGTTTTCTTAATTTTGGAAGGAACATGCCAGTCAAGCTTAAGGCCCCACTCATTTTAACTTGAGCTTATGATTTCTAACTTATTTTTTTCTAAATTTTGTTTTTTTGGTATTTTAGTTTTTTTGAGCTTTTTTGTCGATTCTTTTTTTTGAGCTAGCTTGTAGACGAGTTAAAGCCATATTTGGCATTATTTCGCAGCATATTTACAAAAATAATAGTATACGAATCGTATTGACAAAAATATTGCTTGTGTTGTCTGGTGGGCGGGCGGCAGCGCCCGCGAGGCGATATACGGCACTGCTGCCGGCGGTAGGCGCCTGCCGGCCCCTCACCAGACGGCAGGTAGCCTGCCGCCCGGTGGGCAGACGGCAGGCTTGACAGCTGTCTGGTGAGGGGGCGGTAGGTAATTAAGCCAGCTTAATTACTTATCCTAATATTTTTTGTTTAGTATTTGTTTGAATTTTAAAATATATCAAATGACCTCCAAAAATTACAAAAAATTATGTACAACTCCCAACACAACGTACCTCGTAGTGTAATTTTTGGATAATTTTATCCATTGCAAATCTTGCTCAAAAATTCATAAAATTTCCATATTTTATGAGTTTTTACATATAGCAAACGAGCTCCAAAAATTATGAAATTTTATGTGAAGCCTTCTAATATAGTCATAGTTATTGTGTAATTTTTTAGGAATTTTATGCGGTCCGAATTTATGACGTTTATTCAGGTTAACTTAATCATGAATTTAATGATCGTCACACATCTTTTTGAAGTGGCATATGTCGAAAATCGTGCTATATTTTATTTGATGCTATCTGGTTCACAAAACTATCACTCTCTATGTATGTGCCCCCTCGCACACTGTCATTCGCACTAATGTCATTATTTCCATGTCGTATCCCCTCGTTTGCTCCTCTTTGCACATTTGTCAATGTTATGATACCATCCTCCCTCACCCGAAGCGCTACTCATGATAATGGGTCCTCAATGTACGGGGTGAGTGCATCGGGTTTACCTTTTGCTTGGCCATAAATATGAACCTATCACAATTCGTCGTTTCTCATCCCAGTCGCTCATCGCAGAAGGTGAATGTCGCGGTCTTCGCTGAAAATTGGGAGTGCGTAGCTCATTATTTCGTGAAGGCAGTGTGTAGCTCAAAATTGGCAGTGCTGATTTCTCGTCCAGAAAGGCAGGTAATTTTTGATCGTATGCTTTCAACGTTACTCTCATAATCGTAGTCAATTAGTGTTATTTAGTTAGTCCTGATTAATGTAGTTAAATTACGAAGTAAGTATGTCGTAGTAATTTAGACATAGTTTGTACTATTTTTGTGTACGTACGGTACCCATAATTTGTTAGTTCGGGGTAAGTAATGAGTTAGTGCTAAGGATGATGGTAATGAACGGATCATCACTTTTGTCGGATGAGTAACCAAATTATCCATAAGTAGTGAATTATTCCTATGTAGTTACATGCACGCATGTAATCACTGACTTATAGTATGTTGCTGTCATTATCAATCTTCGCACTAATATTTCATGTATCCCATTTGTTGCAAGGTACTCTCAAAATTAATAATGCACAGCTAATTATTTGGAGAAGGCAGTGCATAAGTCATTAAGAACGCAGTAGTGCTGATTACTTCTTCCAAAAGACAGGTATTTTTTATAGCATACTTTTGATGTTATTCCCGTGGTCATAATCATAATTGCTGTTATTTAGTTAGTCATAATTAATGTAGTTTATATTATAAAGTAAGTTTTAATGTCATTATTAATCTTCGCACTAATATTTTGTCTATCATATGCATTGATAGGTATGGCTTTACCGGAGCTTTTGGAACACTCGTACGATGAGAAACACTGTTGCGACGTATAGATGATGGGTGGCGCAGCTGGCCTTTCATTGTTCAAGCTAGGGGGGTCCGTGGGCGCTGGACGAGCGCTATATCCCAACCCTACGGGCCATGGTCTTGTTGCCCTTTGCGAGGCTGGTCTCCATCAGGCACGAGTTCACCATCGACGGTAGCCTACTCACGACACTGGTGGGCAGGTGGAGGCCCGAGACACACACATTCTACTTTCGTTGGGGTGAGATGACGGTCACTCCGAAGGATGTCGCGTTCTTGACCAGTCTCCCTCTTGGGGGTGACGCACATGTTCCAACCCCTGCACCAGTTGACTAGAAGGAGAGGTTGGCATACCGGTTTAGCCGGCCTATTCCAGATAGTGCACGTGGTGTCCCCCACACGTGGCTTAACAATTTCAGTGTGTACCCGCAGGTTGCACCACCGGAGGTCATCAGGACACACTTCGTCACGTTCCTTATTTAGCTCTTTGGTTGGAGCATGTTTCCAGCCACACACGGTGATATTTGTAATGCCGAATTCATTAGCCTCACCGAGTCTTTGGTGGACGCAGAGTTCAGGGCGATGCCTCGGTACAGCTGGGGATAAGTAGTTCTTTGTGCCACATATCGGGTTATGTGATGCTTGCCAGCGCACCACTGTTGGTACCCCCAATCTAGCCATCTACTACATGCTCCTGCAGTTGTGGACCTGGGAGCACTTCCCTGTCAGACGTCTAACGATCGTGATGCCAGTGCACCCATTCGGCGAGTTCACCGACCTGGTAAACGGGCCCACTGTGGGCATCCGACGGACTGCTGCCCGAATGCGGTGGGCGAAGAGCAAACCGTCGAGGTACTACTTGTAGTGGCACAATAAGTTCGAGTCGCTGAACGACGGCGACGTCATATGGAGTCCCTAGATGGTAGATTTTGTGCATCGTGTATCGCCGTACGGGCTGTCCCTGCATTGCCTGGAAGACGGAGAGCTATGAACGACAACACACTATCTAGTGTTCTCGTACATGGTAGAGGCTTACACGCCACAGCGCGTGATGCGACAGTTGGGTTTGCACTAGACCGTGCCCCTTTGGATCACAGGTTCCTACCACATGCCATGCACCGGTGAGTCAAATTCCATTCGACTATTGTGTACACTTTGTATGTCTTGCTATGTAACGTCGATGATTCTGGAAATACAGGCAATCCAGGGCTTGTCGGCATGGTACGGACTGGCGGCCAATGCAGCAGTAGTGGACGACGGCATGGACAGAAAGGGCACACCTCGATGTCGTCATGGATTAGCATTCGTACGACGTCCAGACATACGACGAGTACCTGTAGTGGTACGTACCCCAGTTGCGCAGTAGACTCACAATTTCTCCACCAGATCGTCCCGAGCAGATCACATATGAGGAACGTCTGGAACACTCCATCGATCCCCATAGCACTTCGCAGCGGCATGATAACGTAAGACAGTTGAAATATCTTATCGTTCCATTCAAGAAATTCATACTGCTCATCACTGAATCTGTTTCATGTGTCACTTCAGTTGGAGTGCGCTCAGCGCATCGCAAGCACGTTGGAGGCTGCCATCAGTAGCTTGGAGACACCACGGGCCCTGCAGAAGACTATGAAGTTTATCCTAAAACAGGCCAAAAAATAGTGCACAACCTAAGTTGCGGCCGTTCTACGGATCACAGTGCACACATGAGCCACCCAGTGGGGGCACCATGCTCACCCGCCATGTCATCACAACCTAGCGAGTCCGGCCAGCCATCACGATATACTGAGTCTGCATGGCGTCGTAGTACTAGCCGTCGATCATCCATTCACCATACCAACAAGGAGGTAACTTACGTATGAACCTACATTTTTTCCCTATTACACCTTCCGTTCCACTAACATCATGGCGTTCTCCCGCCGTAGGTCCGTCATTGAGATGCATCCCTTTTGCTATCTGCACCACCTGCACAGACTACCGCTCCCTGTTGTTCATCTTCATTGCACATTTGGGAGCTATGAGATTTGCATTGTACATCCAGAATATTTATTGTGACTAATATCATCTCATCTTGCAACTCCAATTCAACATGGAGGTAACGATGAGTCCACCGATGATGACACGGGCCTCCCAGATGTTTGCAGAGAGCAGTACACGACGTGAGGGTTTGTAGCGTACGCAGAGTAGAGCTCAGCGTTCTCAGCGTACCCAGGGTTTGGACACTTCGGTGGGCAAAGCTCCTCCAGCTTTGCTGCCACGTCGTATGGTCAGGGCGAGAGCTCCTTCGCTCCATGAGGGGGATTTCTTGAGTCCTTCATACACGACGTTATTGTGGGCGTCTCGCAGTTTGACATGTCTCAGTTGGATGACTTCGACCCTTACTGGACCCAGCCTACGCTACCTGAGCCTACTGGACCACCGCTAGCCACTGAGCAAATAGAACGGTCTCTATACCTCCTCCGACCCGAGACGCAACCTTCGAACCGACTGACGTACCCAATGGGACATGCTCGTGTGCGACGGAAGACAAGACCACGTACGGGGAGACAGACGTGGTGAGAAGATAGCAGTGGCTCAGACGAGTGAGTCATATCACATCCAGTGTGATGCATTTTTATACTACTATAATTACTGTTAATTGTACAAATTCCTAAAGTATAAAATTGTAAACAAACATGAAATATTTATACATTCATGATTAAGTTAATCCGAATAAATGTTGCAAATTTGGACCACATAAAATTCCAAAAAAATTACACAATAACTATTATTATACCGGCAGACTTCATATAAAATTTCATAATTTTTGGAGCTTGTTTGCTATATGTAAAAACTCATAAAAATATAGAAATTTTATGAATTTTTGAGCAACATTCGCAATGGATAAAATTACGCAAAATTACACTACGAAGTATCGTTGTGTCAAAAGGCTGTACATCAATTTTTGTAATTTTGGGAGCTCATTTGTGTATTTAAAAATTCAAACAAACAATAAATAAAAAAAATTAGGGTAAGTAAATAAGCCGACTTAATTACCGCCGCCTCCTGACTAGACAGTAGGCAAGCCTGCCGACCGCTGGTAGCCGCGCCGCGTGTCGCCTTGACGGCGTTGCCGCCCGCCCACCAGACGGCATAAGCGATATTTTTATCAATACGATCCATATATTGCTATTTTTGTAAATATGGTGAAAGCAGTGTTAAATCTGGTTTTAACTCGCTTGTGGACAAGATTGAGTGGACTTCCTATCACATGCGTACTCGACCCATAATTAAATTTGGTTACGTCTAGAATGAGTGAGAGACGTGAAAGTGAGATATATATGTTTTTGCTAGATATTTCAAGTAATTTTCGTAGTTACAATTAGCGCGCTCTAAATAATTGGCTGCCCGTATTCATTTTCCATTGCATGCAACTTTTTCTAGAGTGGAGCAACTTATCATGTAGCTCTCTTAATAGGCCACTTTTGTTCAAATCTCAAAAAATCAACAAATAACATCCATCCAATATATACGTGGTTGGTAAGAATACTCTGAACCTTTAGCCAATTCATTGCGTATATACGTACATAGCCACAAAGATCACACAAAATTCATGATTAGTCAGGAAATGCTGGTTTGTCCAGTGGCAGAAATTTCAAACAAAACTCAATTCGCTTGTAATTTGACACCTTATATGTCTCGATCCTTTTTTTTAGGATTTTTTTATTCTTACCAGGGCCAAGGGTGCATTGATGCACACACAGATGCAACAAAAACAAACAAACATACACACACACACATAAACACACACACATACATATATAGCATACCTTTTAAGATTCTTTCTAATTGTAGGTTGATGTTTCAGTATATTCTTTTATTTTAAATTTTGCTCATGCCTGCCAATATCTATGATGTCTTCATTTGATAAGGATATATCAAGATTTTCATCATATGTTTTTTTTCATATCTTCAAACTTATCGTTCAATTCATTTCATAATTCTTTTAAAATTTCTTCCTTTATATCCTTTTCTACTGTGGGGATATGGCTTCAAATTTTTCATCTATCTTCCAATCTATATATGAACCATCTAAGGATCCACCCCTTTTACTAAGCATTCTTTATATATAAGTCATTTTAATGTCCCTTCTTCTTTTATATTTACAGATGGTGAAGACATTGAATTTTTTTATTTCTCACTCTTTTATATTTTAAATATAATCTTTGGCAGCTGGTTCCATGTAATAATTTATTCCCAATATTTTTCTAGCTTGAGTTAGTGCTTCATCGATATTTGCATATTTTTCCATGATATTCCTCCTGCTAGCTTTGAATCTATTTTTTGAGCCATTATTTCTTCAAATGATATATAAATTCCTGGTGTTTTACCTTCAGATATCACATATAAAGGTTTTGGTTGTATTATTTCAGAAATTTCCAAAATAGACATTGTTTCATTTGACATGTGGAAATATTCAATGAGGCTATTTAATATGGACAACATGCATCCTTTCTCTTCTTATTTATTGTTATATTTATACCAGAAATTATCCAATATGAATTTTTGTACTTCATCGATAATTATGTGGTCCTTCAGCTTAAATTTGTATGAATTTGGGGGGAATATTTTAAGTTTATTGTCTGCTCCAAAGCTGAAGAATTCGCTTCTATTATAATTCATTGATATTTTCATGCCTACACAATAGACAAACGTGATAATAAGTCAGGTAGTTTATTATCTATATACTTTTATATGTTCAAATATAACTTTATGATGTGACCACGCCACAAACACATACGACAATCGCGCCCAATATCAAGATTGAACTAAAGGTGAATTCGTTTCTTCAGCCTTCATATGTTACTGAGAATAGACCGCTACCTAATGCAAGTGATTTAATTGTGCTTAGGAATTTGGGAAAGGATGAAGGAAAGGGACATGGAGTCCTGGACATGCATGGAAGGAATAATGGAGGTCACCACGTCACTTTGGGACCAAGTCAAGCACGAATTCGAGTTGGACACGTTTTGGAATCAGACTCGGACTGCTGCAATGGTGCAAGTTTAAACGGACGTAACTTTCTCATACGGACTCCGTTTGGGACGTTCTTGTACTGGATGGAAAGCTTATCAAGTCTACTTTCTAAAGGATTCAACCCCATCTTCAAATTCTATCCGAGACAGCCGCAATCATCAAAAGAGTCCGTGTTGGTCACGTACTGGAATCAGATTCGGACTGCTGCAATGGTGCAAGTTAAAACGAACGTAACTTTCTCATACGGACTCCGTTTGGGACGTTCTTGTACTTCATGGAAAGCTTATGTTGTCTACTTTCCAACGGATCAAACCTCATCTTCAAATTCCATCCGAGCCGGCTGAAATCATCAAAACAATTCACGTTGGTTTTTGAGTCCGAGTCAAAAGGGTGCTGCGCCACCACCAATTGGGCCCATGGGCCTTGTAACCCTAGAGCATGCACTTTGGACGCCCCTCCTGGTTGTTCTCCCTATAAAGGAGCCGCCGCCTCCCTTGTTAGGGCTTGGATTTTGTTGAGTTTAGGTTTAGCTATTATGCAAACTTCTGTTCTTCAGTTGTGTCGGACGACCACCTATCAAGACAGCCTTCGGAATCCCACCTTTTGATCTTCATATCAATATTTGCAATTTCAGATTACTTGTTATCTTGTTCTTGCGTGTTCTTCGATTGCATGCAGGAATAGACCTTCGTGGTCAGGTCAACCGCGTTCTTGGCACGGTTGATAACAACTTGGAGTGTGGTTCAGCGATTGCTAAGGCGCAAGCGACGTCGTTCGGTTGTAGTCGGATCGCAAGGGTCACCTCCGCCAAAATCGATAGTTATCATCCTATCGGAAGATCGGGACCCCATCGCCTTTCATCAAGTGGTATCAGAGCTTCAGTTGACCGGTAGGAATTTCTTGTATCCCTAGTTAGTAGATTGATTTTTTATTTCCCATAGTCCAGAAAAAATTGCCCCACAAAACGAGTTAATTTCCGCTGTCCAAACCCCGTTGTGCCTTTCAATCTGTTAGTTTTGGTTTGCTAAATTGAATTTGTGTCCGTTTTAGCTTTGTCTAGTTGCTGGTCATATCTTTGTTCCAATAAAAATCCAAACAAAAAAAAATCCCCCCACCCCAAACCCTAATTCCAATTTCGACTGATCTTTCCTTTCTCTGCAGCCGCCACCAAAAACGCCATAACTTTTGATTCCGAGATTATTTTTGAGTGAGACCACCGCCATTAGATTCAAAACTTCATTGTCCATCTATCTACAAAATTTCACGTCATTCCAGAAAGGCAGTTAAGAGATATCTGCGGTGCAAGTTGACCTAAAATTCTAGATTGAATCTGCAACAGCCGGTACTTGTGAATTTTGTGCGAATTGTTTGGTCAGTTTCCAGAACTTGGCTCCAAAACAAAAGTTGTACAAAAAGCCGTCAGCAAACGGAGAAAAAAAGAATCATTGAAAAAAAGGCAACTGACAAAAAGTTACGGCCTAAATACCGACGTGCTGTCCAGTGGACAGGAATCTTCAGTTTTCAAGTTTTGGATCAATCCTTGTGCTCTTCAATTCCAAATTGCATTCGATTGAATTATCTTGTATTTACCACTCTCATACATTGCCCATACACTTATTTTAGCCTTCTTCCATCTTTGATTGATCAGCAACATAGGCTAAGTGCTAGATACGAACTATAATTCAATTATGTGCAATTTCTGAAATTAATTGATTGTTTTCCTTTGCTACAAAATACATAGCCTATCCAAGCTCCACTTTTCTACTAACCGAACAGGTCTCGCCGGCCCTTGCAATCGCTATACTCATCACTTGAGTTAAGTTATCACGAACCAGCCACCAGTTGCACCACCTGTTTTGCATTAGTAAGAACTTGTAAGAGCTTGGTAAGAGTTCGAGAGATGTGTGACTTACGAAGCTCCACCTCCTAGTAGTTTATAGGGACTTACATAATTCTAGTGTATTTCCTTGTTTTCTACTAACCATGACAGGTTCAAGATCACATTGTAGCAATTTTTGTGAGACCAACAACTTGTTGGATCGTATTAATAAGACCCTCACCACCATCAACAACAGAATTGAGGGATCCAATGATCACGACCGTTGTCGACTTCGACAAAATCGACAAGGCACAGGTAGGTTAACAAGAGAGGTATGTGATGATGATGTCAAGTTTACAATTCCGCCATTTGCTGGTAGATATGACCCTGAAGCTTATCTTGATTGGGAAATACAATTAGATCGAAATTTTGCATGCTATGATTTTCCTGATGATAAAAGAGTTAGGGCTGCTACTAGTGAATTCACTGATTTCGCATTATTTTGGTGGAGGAAACAATGTAGCCTACCCCATGTACCTAAAACTTGGAATGTTTTGAAACGAGTGATGAGATCTACATTTGTTCCTTCATATTATTCACGTGACTTGTTAAAAAGATTGCAACGTTTAGAACAAGGTAGGAGAACTGTAAGTGAATACTATGAAGAATTGAAAGCTCTTTTGTTGCGTTGTGATTTAGAGGAACATGTGGAAGCTACAGAGAATAGATTTTTAGGTGGGCTTAATCAAGAAATTAAGAACATTCTCATTCACAAAGAATATAATTCTCTCTATGATTTGTTTATACTTGCTTGTAAGGTTGAAAGTCAGATTGAGGAGAAACTGAGAATGTTTAATGCCAAAAAACATGAGAACAAACCCTTGTTTGTGCCTCTTTCTGTGACTAACAACTTGCAGGAATTTGAGAACCATGTCGAAAAGGAGAATGAGTTGATTGAACCATCGATTCCATTCATTGAGAACGAAGATGAGGAGATGGATGCACCTACATCATCTGAGGGGAGCCAAAAAGGTAAAGATCATGGTGCTATCATCACTCACGGTGAGTATACTTGTGAAGAACAACAATTATGCACCGTTCATGCTATTTTAGAGCAAAACTTAGTGGAAAACAATTCTGACATGCCCATATTTCAAGTAGAGAAGTCACACTGCATTGATTTGAGTATTGAGAATGAGTTTAGTGCACCTTGTCAAAAAATAATTGAATTGCCTGCTGTTTTGAGTGATTCATGTGATGAATTAATCACATACAATGATCATGTGGCTTTGGTTAGACATAAAGAAGTTTTAACTAGAATTTCTCCTGCCAATTCATTGTGTTACATCATGTTGGATCTTCCTATGAAATTGTCACACGCTTTGGAGAAAGTTTCTGAACTTGCATGTTCAAAATTCTTGTTTAGTGCCTACACCCCTGGGTATAAGTTTAATTTGATTGGAGATTATGGTGTAGGAAATCAATTTCTTGTATATCGAATATGCATAACTTGTGACCACATGGATGAATTGCAGCTTGTTGTTTTGAACAACAACTCTTGTATGCTCAATCTTGTTCATTATGAAAGAAAAATAAAATTTAGTGATCATTCAATGCCTATGTGTTCTTCTCTTATTGAACCATCTAACATTGGCAATCTGAATAATGAAATTGATGTATGGAAGAACTTGCAAATATTTTCACCCTTACTAGATGAATTTGCTATTGCTCAATTGAAATCTGATTATATGGATAAACTTTGTTTGATTCCAAAAGTTGTAGCTTTGCCTATATGTGCCACCACAACAAGTTTACAACTTCAAAGATTTGAATTGCATAAATGCTTCACTTACATTTGCAAAACAAGTTGCGATAATTACTGTGTGAGAAATTTTGATTTGTTCATTAACATATATAATTACTTTTGGGTTAATAATACAATGAGCTTTTATGATTGCTGCTATGTTATAACATTAATTGTGCAACAACGAAGAATTGTTAAAACGGATGACATATACATATACCATGCATACACCTTGGCTTCTTTGTTACCATACTTTCAGTTTATCAAAAGCCGAGGACGGCTTTGTTTTCAAGAAGGGGAGGATGATGAGGACACGACCCCTATGGATACAACCATATTTGCTATGCTTGTTGTTCCAATTACAAGAGCTCCTACGCATCACTTAAATTATAAGGTGAGCTCGTTTCAAAAAGGTTTTACTTTGTGTGATAAAGAACGTATGATATTACATAATGAGAGTTTGTTGCGTTTGTTATTATGTACCGAGATTTATGATGAAGATCATGCAATACGTGAGGCTACACATATGCTAAAACCGAGGACGGTTTTCTATCAAGAAGGGGAGGATGATGTGACCACGCCACAAACACATACGACAATCGCGCCCAATATCAAGATTGAACTAAAGGTGAATTCGTTTCTTCAGCCTTCATATGTTACTGAGAATAGACCGCTACCTAATGCAAGTGATTTAATTGTGCTTAGGAATTTGGGAAAGGATGAAGGAAAGGGACATGGAGTCCTGGACATGCATGGAAGGAATAATGGAGGTCACCACGTCACTTTGGGACCAAGTCAAGCACGAATTCGAGTTGGACACGTTTTGGAATCAGACTCGGACTGCTGCAATGGTGCAAGTTTAAACGGACGTAACTTTCTCATACGGACTCCGTTTGGGACGTTCTTGTACTGGATGGAAAGCTTATCAAGTCTACTTTCTAAAGGATTCAACCCCATCTTCAAATTCTATCCGAGACAGCCGCAATCATCAAAAGAGTCCGTGTTGGTCACGTACTGGAATCAGATTCGGACTGCTGCAATGGTGCAAGTTGAAACGAACGTAACTTTCTCATACGGACTCCGTTTGGGACGTTCTTGTACTTCATGGAAAGCTTATGTAGTCTACTTTCCAACGGATCAAACCTCATCTTCAAATTCCATTTGAGCCGGCTGAAATCATCAAAATAATTCACGTTGGTTTTTGAGTCCGAGTCAAAAGGGTGCTGCGCCACCACCAATTGGGCCCATGGGCCTTGTAACCCTAGAGCATGCACTTTGGACGCCCCTCCTGGTTGTTCTCCCTATAAAGGAGCCGCCGCCTCCCTTGTTAGGGCTTGGATTTTGTTGAGTTTAGGTTTAGCTATTATGCAAACTTCTGTTCTTCAGTTGTGTCGGACGACCACCTATCAAGACAGCCTTCGGAATCCCACCTTTTGATCTTCATATCAATATTTGCAATTTCAGATTACTTGTTATCTTGTTCTTGCGTGTTCTTCGATTGCATGCAGGAATAGACCTTCGTGGTCAGGTCAACCGCGTTCTTGGCACGGTTGATAACAACTTGGAGTGTGGTTCAGCGATTGCTAAGGCGCAAGCGACGTCGTTCGGTTGTAGTCGGATCGCAAGGGTCACCTCCGCCAAAATCGATAGTTATCATCCTATCGGAAGATCGGGACCCCATCGCCTTTCATCACTTTATAGCTATTTTCGGTGATTATATCTTCAAATAAAACTCATCTTCTAGTAGAACTCTTCTTGATATTAATTTGATTGCAGTACCTATAAATGGCTTCACAATCTGTTCTTATTGTAAATTCCTTAAAGCCTAAATATAATTTAAAAGAATTTATTGCATTAATTATTGCTAAATCTCTCTATCAATATTTTTTTATAGTTTTAAGCTTATAACCTCCTGAGGCATACCAGCATTTTTTTCCTCTGCCTTTGATGAATATTTATTAGGCCTTTGTTTTAATATGGCTCCCCATCCTATTTGAAAAGCATCTATTTAAATGATAAAATAATTATTATCTAATGGTAATTCTAAAGGTTTCAAGTTTCTAACCTTCTCTTTTATTATCCCAACTAATTTAATGTCTTCAGAATTAAAGTATCTTTGACCAATTTTCTTAACTTAGCATATGATGGCCTAGCTAATTTTCCTAAATTATCTATGTAATTTATAACATAATTTATGATTCTCAAAAATTGTTGTAATACTTTTTATCATACATAGTGAGCAATATGTATTTTTATAAGATTTTTAAAATATTAGCAAATTATCTATATAAACTAGGATGAATTCTTGGTTTTCATTAAATTTATGCTGCATTTTTCTTTGAAATAAAACAAGAGTATTTTTAAGCCGAAAGGCATTACAAGCCATTCAAAATGTCTTTCAGGTCATGTGAATGTTG
This sequence comes from Dendrocalamus latiflorus, assembly GCA_017311315.1. Classification (NCBI taxonomy): domain Eukaryota; kingdom Viridiplantae; phylum Streptophyta; class Magnoliopsida; order Poales; family Poaceae; genus Dendrocalamus; species Dendrocalamus latiflorus. The sequence continues at coordinate 15,377,681 of CM029661.1, forward strand.
TCCATTCTATAAATTCTTTCGCCATTTTTACTTGCCAGAATCCGGCCTTTAGATCAAATTTAGAGAAATATTTGCTTTCTTGTATTCTATTAATCCATTCTTGCATATTCGGAATATTGTAAGCATCATCTATGGTATTATCATTTAGCCTTTTGTAATTAATAATCATTCTTAACTTGCCTCTATCTATTTTAGAGTGATTCTTAAATATAAAAGTAGTTGACCTATGAGGGGCTTCTGCTTTCTCTTATTGCTCCGAACTTTAATAGCCCTTCTATATACATTTTAAATTCTTCTATATCTTTTGGAGTAGCTTCTATTGGACTTATCTTAATGATATATTCTGGATTTATTATGTTTATTTTACATGTGATGAAATTTTTTTATCCCAGTGCTTCATAGGTATTTCTCCAATTATTTAGATATCTTCTAATCTTTGGGCAATCCTTTCTATATCTTTTTTAGATTTTATATCTCTATACCAATTGGGTGCAAATGATTGTAAGCAAATACATTCTACACAAGAATTTGATGTATAATATTCTTTTATATTTGCACTAAGCTCTTCTTCGATGTATATTTCAGGGAGTGTGTTGTTTTTATTGGTACTTTGAAGATCAAGATCATAAATTTCTAAGTGCTGAGTTACTGGAGGTGTCTTACCATATTTTCACACTTCTGAGATATATGGAACATTCTCTTGATATGGAATTAATGTGATTCCTTGTTCATGTATAATTATAGTTTACAATGATTGTTGCAAAAATCTTAAACCAATTATCATATCGTCATTTATCATAAATAAAGCTCTTATTGTAATTTCATCTATTATATATTTTGTGCCATATATATATATATATATATATATATATATATATATATATATATATATATATATATATATATTATAGGCTAATTGGATATGTATCTTCTTTATTTCTGACATATCTGTGGATATTTCAACCCTGTTATCATCTACTGTATGAACTATTTTAGGATATTTTATAAAGTATTTATCATGGATAATGTTTTTTATACATACTGTGTCTACTAATGCTAATATTTTATAGGTAATGTTTGATTTTAGTTTTACCTTTACTGGGATTCTTATTCTCAATATTCCTTTAAAAGGTTACTTAACTACATATTTATTTCTAAAATTAGTTATAGCATCTTTTAGCTGGATCATCTTAGCCCCTTTGCTTTCTTTTAAAATTATTGTCTGTTCTTTAAACTCAGTGTGTGTGTGTGTGTGAGAGAGAGAGAGAGAGCGCAAATGTAATGTTGTAACTTTTTTAGATGGTAACGTGATGTTCTTTTGGATGGTGAGAACAACTGGCTAGTGCTGGTAATGTGATGTTGTTTCATGTGGGAACAAGTGACGAATTCAATCAACTTAAGACTTACAATCCACAGATCACGGATAAAGTCCATATAAATAATCCACTCAACTGATAATAATCAAGGGAGCGACTACAACGCTACTATGAGTGCTATAGCTCTAGGGTGCAACCCCTCCCTGTGGGCAATTCTCATAGTTTAAAAGGACTAGGCTTTCAATTTAAAAGTTCCGAATAACAAAATCATCACCAGAGGATGCACTTTGATCTATTAAAAATTTCTTGTGCGTTGGATCCTAAATTACATGCATACTTTTACCAAATTACCATAGAAAGTTCAAAATTACCATCTGTTCTTTAATAGGAAAGTTATCAGAATTATCGTCAATTGCACCTAAGTTATCGTATGTATTTTTAACAAATCACCAACTTAAGTTGAAATTTACCATCAGTCTTCTGAGACTGATAATGTTCAAAAATTACCATGAGTTGACCTTAAGTTACCATCAACAGTTTTAACAAATGTTCATAAAAGATTCAAAATTACCCTCAATATTTTATTAGTTTGAAAGGATTCAAGAATTACCAACAGTTGCACCTAAATTATCATATGCCATGTTAAAAAATTATCACACTAAATCTGAAATTACCACCAATCTTTCTAAGTTTAACAAAAAGTTTAAATTTTACCATTGATTGCACTCCTAAGTTACCATGCACAGTTTAAAAAAAATCCCAAAGTACAAAATTACCATCAATTTTATGAGTTTGAAATGGTTCGAGAACTACAGCCAGTCGCTACTATGTTATCATATGCAATTTTAACAAACTACATACCTAAGTTAAAATTTACCATCTATTTGTGAGTTTGTCAAATTCAAAAACACACATACAGTTGCACCCTAAGTTACCATATGTTTAAATAAAAATTACTACCTAAATTTTTATGAGGATATAGGTTTGTACCTGCAAAGCAAGATATATAGCAAGTGCAAAGAGCTGGTGTACTTAGCAATGTGTCTCAAAATGGCTCTTGTGCTCTCATAGACCAGTAGTGCCAAGGGTGACAAGGTCACAATGCCAAACATGCGGTAGTTTTTGAGGTGAAGCATTGTGTTGTTTGATCATAGCCCGGCCAACATGCTACTGCTTCTGACCTAGCGGGTCCCACCAGCACATATTCAACATGCAAAGTGTCGCATACGCAGCACCGCTTGACCGCTTGCTACTCGTGCCAAAGCATCGGAGGGCTATATTTGGGCCTGTTTGGCAAGCAACAAGCCGGTCGACTTTTGACTTTTGTTACAGTATCTAACTTTTAAACGGAATATTTTTTTCAGAACGGGGTCTACAAGTTAAACGGTGTACACGTTAAAAGCCCAACATCTGTACCAGCCAAAATTGTAAGTGAGTATCGGTCTCTCCGTAATCTGTACCGTAAACAGCCAAAATTCAAAAATTTCAGCCAAAAGTCATAAGCCGCAGCCAAAACAAACAGACCCAAAATTGACGCACCGTAAGACTATAGCATCTAGGTGCGCCATAGAATTTTAGAATAATTAAACTCTGGCATTAGGCGGAGAGATAAGGTGACTCACGGTAGCTGTCCTGCGGTTGGCGATGGTAATGTAATGTTGTAATTGTGAAGCTCCATGAAACCGTTCAAGCGAGTGCAAGTACATGCGAAGCGTTGGCCGTATCCTCCCAAAAAGATTTATTTTGTAACACGCCCTCATTTTAGCACTGTATACCACGTCTATGATCTGAACTGTTGATTTCTTGATCTATGGTGGCCCTACATAAATGGAGAGAATGCGACCTGAAAATGGCCAGCATTGTAGCTATAGCCACTGTGCTAACAAAGGCAAATTACATACATACATACATACATACATACATACATACATACATACATACATACATATAGTGATGTGTGTTGTGTACACATATACATATACATATATGTGTGTGTACACAACACACATCACATATACATATATGTGTGTGTACACAACACACATCACTATATGTATGTATACACACACATATATATGTACATGTGTGTATGTATGTGTGTGTGTGTGTGTTTATACACACACGGTAGCGCTATTAAGCGCCTGCGTGCACAGTACACGTGGGCCGCTAATTGCATGCATAAATTGATGATAACCGGTGCGCTGAAAAGTTAATGATGTTTCCAAATGAAGTTATTACCAAACCTTCACAGTACCGAAAAACTACTAACATTTTTGAATTAAGTTACCATCGGTAACGAATGAAGTTACTGCCAAATGCACGAATTGATGATAACCAGCGCGCTGGACAGTTACTGATGTTTTTGAATGAAGTTACCATCGGTTCTGAATATAGTCATTGCCAAATCTTCACAATGCTGAAAAGTTACTGATGTTTCTGAATTAAGTTATCATCGGTAGCGAGTGAAGTTACTGTCGAACGCTTACAGTACACAACCGCTGGTAACTTTCCTTACAACAGATCGTAACTTTTCTTACAACGGGTAGTAACTTGACTTGCATGCATGCAGCAGGAGAGATAAGAAAATAAATGCACTTGACTTGTAATTTTTTATCTTGTTTATAACCTAAAAAATACAATAACTCTTTCACAAAAAATCCAATCTACGATCCGTTTTCACCATTATATTCGAAATTACGAGTTAACAAAACAAGATCCATGTTGAATATATTTTGACGCTGCGAAAGATCATGTTATATAAAATTATTACCGTGTATGAGTAAAGTTACTGACAGTTTTATGGTGATAACTGTAAGTAACTTTATATATTACAGATGATAACTTGATGTACATTCTATAGTAATTTTACCATAATTAATAAATACTAGTAACTGAGTATGGGATGTGATGGTGGAACGGTTGACTTATTTGGTCAGTTAGGGGTGTGTGCTTATTTTACACCTGCACGTAGGGGTGAAAACGGATCGGATACGGACAGATAATGCCTCTACCATATTTGTTTTCATATTTTTTTCGGATACGGATACGAATACAGATAACTCGAATACGAATACAAATACGAATAATATCGAATACAGATACGGATCGAATACGAATCGAAACAAATACGGTTACGAATATTTATCGGAACATGAAAACCTCTTAAACTATACATCCAAAATTAACGAAAATACGTAAATAGTTCATCTTGTCAAAACATTCATGAAATCTAAACAAGCAATATACCCAATAGTCGATCATAACATAACTACATAAGTAACAACAACGTGCAATTCATGGAATACACATGATGACATGATAGCAATTTGAACAAACATAAGAACATTTCATTCCTCCATTTCATCCATCAAGTTGTAACAGCCCAGGTTTTTTATTAAAATAAAAATAAATTAATTAATTAAATAATTAAAATTAATTAAATTAAAATTAAAATAAGTATTTTTGTTGGCTAAATTTTATTTTTGGGTTTTACCCTGGATTTTCTGTTTTTGAAAAAGCCTGATTTGAAAAGTAAATTAAGTAAAAACCAAAAAAATAGACATTAAATAAAATGATATTTTGATTTTCTATAAAAATCCTACTTTAAATTAATTATTTGGAGTTATTTGGCTTTTATTCGGTTTCCTGGATTTTCTGGAGTTTAAAGGTCAACTTTTGAAATTAAAAAGTATTTTTAAGTATGAAAATTAAATACCAACATTAGTTGGAAATATTTTTATTAAGTCCAAAATATCACCAGAAACTTCTGTGAATTTTCCTGGAATTTTTGGAATTTATTTCATATTTTTCTGAGCTTAAATGAATTTCCCAAGCTTTTCTGAAATCCAAAAATAAAAAATTAAAGTCCCTCCCCTCGGATATCCATTTTCGTATTATCCGAATAATCTGTATCCGTATCCGTATTCAACGGATACTAGGTTTACTGTATTCGTATTCGTATCCGTATCCGATCCGAGAATTATCCGAAAAAAATCCGATCCGACACAATCCGTATCCGTATCCGTCCGGATCCGGCGGAAACTATCTGATCCGTTTTCACCCCTACCTGCGCGCTAACACTAATCAAGCCTCCATGCCTTTGAATTGCTTTTAGATGCGTGCAAGTGTAATGATATATAATATATCTGGCAAATCTGTTAGCATTTATTAATTTAAAAAGGCATCAATTTAGAAAGGAAGTTGTTGATTTAGCATATTGAATCAATCATAGATGGAAAGTCTTAATCATAGATAGAAAATCTTAATCATAGATCCTGAGTACCATAGTGCTCTGTCAACAAGAAAAATTCAATGGATGTGTACGTATATCGTGTAACTTCAAAGCAAGGAATTAACATTGGTGTCAGTATCGATCAGCTGTTGAAAGATACGCAAGCACATTGGTCCTGATGATGAAATGAGCTATACATGCGTACGTGCAGTGTTAACTTCTCGACAGAACGGGATGCCTGATGGTCACTTGTCAGCTGCCATGATCTGAATAGTGAACAAAAATCTGATGAAGGTTACACAAGTCATGTATGAAATATGGATTGCTTTAATTGGACCGCTCGTGTAGGGGCAGGTAGGTGCGTGAACTTGAAAACCGTTATTTTTCAAGTTTAGGGAAGCACTACCAGAACTCCAGAAGCCACATGTTTTCAGTTTCCTCCAGGCCAAAAACCATCAGAAAAAATTGGCAGCCGTCAGGATATATATACTTACGGTTTCTTGTAGTGAAGTAATTTAGTGACAATTTTGAGTACAATCCTTTAAGCCAAAGCTATATATAGTTTGTTTGGTGTGCACCATAGGTTTATAAATTTTACCGAGTAAATCTTTTTGTTGGATATATTTTGTTATTTCCCTCTCTTTCTCTCTCTCATTATCACTGGGATGATTTTTTGCACTGGCTCTGTCAATGGCAGGCCAGGTGTGGACCCAGAAGTCAGTAAGAGAACTCGATGTCAAAAATAAACTTGCAAGGAAACCTGCTCTTTTCGGCTGCTGCTTATGTTTTATAGATGCGGCTTATAGGTTTTTTGACCTAATATGAGCACTTATATGAACAAATTAAATGCCGATAAGCTGCTTCAAAAATATCGTCTCAATAAACCGCTTTGAAATAGCAATGAAGAAGTTGTTCTGTTTGTTTGTTTGAGAGAAGTCAATAGTTCGGAGCTAGATTGCTCAGATATGTCGATGCTGATACATTTATACCGTGACACACCGTTTTCCCAAAACACCAATACAACAATACATGTATATATATAATAAAAATACAACAAATTATATAAATTAATGATTTCTGATGAGGAAATAGACGACATAAGGTGAGCATAATGATATGAATTAAACATCAAATTATAGAGATTAATGACAGTTGCATACCTTACTGATTCTGCCCTTTTTTACTCTTTTCCCGTCAGCAAGAACTGCTCATCTAAGAGGAAGTTGTATGTTCCTTCCATGGAGCAAAAAAATAGCATGTAAACATATGTAACAAGGGTCTCACTAAATGCCCATTGCCCAAGGCAAATATAATTAATTTTGGCATATCGTGATGAAATATATGCTGGAAAAACACATTCATATATTAAATTGTATTTTTCTACTTTATATTTTGTAGGATATAATTGCAAGAACTCACAGATGGAGCCACAGATAGTAGCTTGTCATGAGAATTGTGGTTTGGTAAAATGTCGGTTTTTACATATATCCCAATAGTTAGTAATGGAAACCAAATCGGGCCACACATAGCATGTTTCAAGTTAGTCACTAAAATATCGAGTTAACACAAAAAGCTTTCGATTCAAGGCCCCATAAAGAGAGTACTAACACCATGTGTTCAAAGCAAGAAAGTTTCTGCAAGATTTTGAAAAGATTTTCAGTTTTTACATTAACCGATGGTACAAGAGAGCTTAAATCTTCTGATCTGTGGTACCCACAATAAGACAATTAACATGTTGGAAATTTAACATAGATCTAATGAGTCAAAGTAATGTCATAGATCTGATGATTCAAAGTAATTTCTGGACTCTGAACCCACTCACATTCCACCTATACTATCCGGCTTAATTTATCAAACCAAACACAAGTTGATGTAATCAGGGTCAATTCGTATAGATGGATTCAAAACCATAATTGAATAAGATGGGTGTCATAAACATTATACCTTCTCATCCGAAGCATCAAAATGAGTTGCAAGGATATACATCGTGTCATCAGATATCCCACAACGCTTCAGGGACTCCGTTATCTGAAACCCAAAATCATACGAACCATCAACATACCACATTAGAATGATATCATCATATAAAATCAACAGCAACTAGAGTGTATAGATTATAGAGGCATGTTTTTTTCACAAATCACAACTACAATGTGACAATGTCGGTATGTCCCCAAAATGTGCATTCCAATTTCCAAATTGAAATTATAGAAGCATTACAGTCTTATAGAAGCATGTTTTATTCAGATGGCCAATTGAGATTTGAAAGAAACTATAGGACCGGACAGGCAACAAAAGGGGGTAAATGGTGCCTTCAAATTCGCCCGAAGTATCCACTTAACTTTTTTCTCCAACAGCTACTGAGCTATGAAGGCTAGAGTTGAAGTCCCACAGAAAACAGAGAAACAGAACAGCGAAAACTGAACTAGTCGGAATATGACTGTGTGGGCGAAAACTGAACTGGTCGGAATCTGACTGTGTGGTCGAGACTTACCATGTGGTCATAAGTCCCAACAACGCAGCCAATAGTCGATGAAACCTTAGACCAGAGCAACAGAGAAAACGCATCAGAGAACATACCGTGGTTGGAGACCAGCACTGTGGTCGAAAGGTGACTGGTCATAAACACCACACCATGGTCGAAAACTACTCAACGTTGTCGAAGCTTACAACGTGGTCATACTTCTTCGGCTACGTGGTCAAACTCTGGAAACAAAGCCGAGAGCAGATAGTGGTCGTAACCTGACTATGTGGTCAACAACCAACTACGTGGTCGAAAATCAACTTAGTCGATAACCACCGAGACCAGAACGAAGTCGTAAGCCAACTAGTGGTCAAACGATTAACATGGTCAAAGAAGAGAACGTGGTCATAAATGAAACAGAGGAAGACAGGAAGGCGCACGACCGCAATATCTAATTTCCAAATAACTTTTGATTCAACAATCAATTGGTCATGAACCTTTGAACATAGCAAGAATAGAATCTCAGGAGGCTCCTCTGAACTCGAATTGAAAACTTAATACGAGAATAGAGATCTTCACCAGATTTCATCAAATACGCTCAAAACTGAGACTAAGAAGAAGAGAGGATAATCTGACCATGCTAGTGGGAATAGGAGGGCCATGAAGGCTTCGAGTATGATTTCCCAACACTAGGCAAGTCAGATTATCAACAGAACAACGGAAAACAAAGTCTTAGATCAAGAAGCGAAAGAGCAAAACCGAAAACCAGAGAGCAAACATACAGACAAACAGAACCAACTCAACTCCACGCAGATGAGCAAACACAGATAGATCAACATGATGATATATAGCTTCTGGAGAAGAGTTCATAGCCATTCCATTAGGAGGACCAGGAGCACACGCACTCCAACATCAAATACACGAACTCACGCAAGAACAGAAACGCTAGAGACTCATCTGGATGGGTAGCTGCCCATCCCTATTTATAGTCTCTCGATACCGGGGATGACCAGTTAACCCCTCCCTGCCTACAATCGGGTTTTCCACACATGCTTTACCCGCTAACACAAACAGACAGTAGTGCTTTGACAGAGACAGCTTTAATATAAAGCATTCTTTTGCAGATCCCGAGCATTTCTCCAAAATGCCCCTCTACACCTTCCTGGAAGCTTCCCTTTTCCTTGCTGTCCAAATCTTGCAGCCACCTCGCAATCCTAGTCATTCTTGGCATCATCCCAACTGTTCTGGACTTCAACACCTCCCTGTGTCTAGTCTCGGTTCTTCCATGCTTCTCCATGACTTAGCTCCAAAGTCCTGCAGCCATCACAAACAAGCAACACATCACATAGCACCGCACAATACATGATTCAACAATCAGCATATATCAGAAAGTATTTCAGTGAATAAACACAGCAAAACAACTAGTCATAAACCACTTATGACCACTCATATGCACTGGACATGAGGTGATCAAAGCCCTAGAAGACTTCCCAGCTGCCTACGACCACACAGCAAGTCGTTACGACCACAACGTAGGCCGCTACGACCATGAAGGCAGACGATACGACCATCGCTAGCAGCTACAACTTTAACGCACATGGTCGCTACGACTTACGACCACACCAACGGAGTGCTATGACCATCGCTCATGGCAGACAGAGCACTACGACCATGACAAACCTAGTCGCTACGACTTACAAGTACTCGGACAGAGCCCTACGACCATCACTCACAATCAGTGGAGTCTATGATCATTGACCACAGCCAGTAGAAGCTACGACTATCGACCACGACCAGTTGAATCTACGACTATCAACCACGACCAGTCGAAGCTACGACTATCTACCGCGTAGTCGTAAAACTGGCTACCAATTGCAAAGACACACATCGTGGTCGTACAAAGCAAGTCATAAAGACATTTACGACCACAAAGTCGTAAACTCGACTGCCGACCACAGAGGCACACAACATGGTCGTAAAAGAGTAAATCGTAAAAGCACTTACGACCACCAAGTCGTAACACCGTCTATGACTACAAAGTTGTAAGATCGACTACGACAACGTGGTCGTAACATCGACTGCGACCAACGTGGTCGTAAAATTGACTGCGACAATGTGGTCGTAAAATCGACTGCGACCAACATGGTCGTAAAATCGACTGCGACAACGTGGTCATAAAATTGACTGTGACAATGTGGTCGTAAAATCGACTGCGACAATGTGGTCATAAAATCGACTGCGACAACGTGGTCGTAAAACCCACTGCGACACCGTGGTCGTAAAATCCACTACGACCACTGAGACAACATGGTCGTAAATGCCACTGCCAACCACGACACTGCCGACAACATGGTCATAAAAGCTACTGCCAACCACATGGTCGTAAGAGCTGCTACTAAACAAGTCGTAAAGGCTTAAAACCTTCCAGAAAAAGCACGAGCCTCAAAAACCAAACTCAATCTCTCTAAATCAAGTGTCAATCACTCATCATAAATATGGGGTCACTTCCACATGGTCTCTCAGAAACACTTACATACTACACAGTTACTCTTGAAATTTCAATCTATAGTTGTCTAGCTCCGCTTGCAAATGTGCATTCCAATTTCCACATTACTAATATAATGTTACCTGAAAGAATGAGTTGATCATTACATCAATTGAACATTCTACAATGTGACATTATTGGTATATCCCCAAAAGGCTAGTAAATGACTGAAGCTTGAAGAATGAAGATCTGGGCTGCCCCCGATCAGGATCTGCAAATGTGGATTTGCAAACTAAGAGAGAGAGAGAGATACTGAGAGAGGAACTAACGTCTGACAACAATGTAGGCGCCAGGGGCATTGGGGCAGGTCACAGGCGGCGCACTTGTCGCTGATGGAGAAGATGAAGGCGCGGTCACGCGAAGCTAGAGGTGAACGACAGGTGGTTGCTGGGAGGCACGGAGCCATGAAGCACCCAAGCCAGAGCCGGAGGTGAGCTGGAAGTGGGAGAGGCGCCAGCGCCAGTGCCAGGTGGCCGTGACTACCTCCACTCTACCTGTTGATCACTTGTGTCGCCATCCTGGAGAGACTAACACCAAGTAGTGACTCAGTAGTGAGTAGTAGTGTTAGGGTTAGCCACTTGCCTGGTTTGGGGATCAGGCGATCAGCTGATCGACGAGCAAATCGGCCAGGCAAATCCACGTGCAAATGGATCAAGATGCAATCCAAATACCAAATGGGCCAAATGACTCCGGTTGATATTTGGGCTAATTAGGTATGAATATAGCGAATTTGACCCAACTACATACATACATACATACATACATACATACATACATACATACATACATACATACATACATACATACATACATACATACATACATACATACATACTATACCTTATATATACTGGGTTTTTGCCAAATATTTTGGGTGTTCAGCTAAACACCCATGAACCATGCAACCCAACTAAGTATACACATATATATTGTACCTAGTATATGCTGGGTTTTTTTGCCAAAAAATTTAGATGTTCAACTAAACACCTATGAACCATGCTACCTCCACCCCTGCCATTTCAGACGTCGTGCCAGTTTGCCTGTACCAGCGTGCTATTTTGAAGTATAATATAGTAATATATTTATATTTGATTCTATGCCACTGAATAGCGTCCGCTTCTATAAAATGCCCACTGAAAAATACTCTCTCTATTATATGCCACTGAATTGCATCGAAATTCAATTATATACCACTATCGTTAGTGCACCGTTAGTGGAGGCCGTTATCTTCTAAAAAAGACCAAAATGCCCCTACCAAATGACCCAAGACCTGATTTATTTAAAATAGCAAACAACCTCTAAAAATTATGAAATTCATAGGGGTGTTGTTCAACATATCAGTGAGCTAGAAAAAATATTTCAAGGCACTATTCAAAGAAAATTTTTAGATTTTTAATTTAAGTGCTAATAAAGGTTACTATTTACAAACAGAGACTAAATGAGGTATAAAGATTCTAGAAAAGTTCTCACATTCTCCTAAGATGTCAAATAGCTCCAAAAAATTTATTATTTTGTATTTTTCTATAGTGAATTTTTTCCGGTTTACAAAATAGCTCAAATAGGCTGATTTTGGATTTAAATTTCACAAATGGAAATAATTGAAGGGTTAGTTCATGAAATTTTATATTTGAGTTGTACACTACCCCAATGATCCACAAAAAAATTTTAGTTTTGTGGCTAAGCCAACTTACCCTATATTTATTTTTTTATCACTGGGACAGATTCTAAACTAAGGGCAAAATCGTCTTTTTCCAGGGCCAAACAGAGGTTAACTGATGGCAATGACATATAATTGTATTTTGGTGCAGTTCGATGATATATAATAGAGAGAGTATTTTTTTTAGTGGTATTTTGTAGAAACGGACGCTATTCAGTGGCATAGAATCAATTTTCTCTATCTAAATATATAACAATATGATCAAATATAACATATAATTTAATAAATTTAATAGGCAATATTATCAGTTTCGTTGATATGTCAGTGTGGGACCAGGTACGGAACAACATTTTAGACGGTGGAATGACACGTACCGGCCGGCGCCGGAATGTTTGATCTTCGTGCATGTGTGGAATAATAACTACTTGGACTGAAGATGCACGGCCAGGGCCAGATGTGATCGAGATCTGATCGCACGCATGCATGGTAACAGTAGTCTCCAACGACCAGCACCGACGGCGTACACCAAATAAGAAGAAATCATGCATGCATGGCCTTCCTAGCTTCCCTCGTGCTTATCATGTCAGACCTATACCTACACGTTTACCGAGAGCAAATCACCTGCAGATTAAAATTGGTCACACGCATGCATGTAAGTGTGGTGTTTCGCGTGCCCTTTTTCTTTCTGCAAAATAAAAGATTAATTGACAGGGTTTTCGATCGTGATTGCCTATAATTGCAACGTACTGCTAGCTAGTTGCACTACTAGCTACCCTCGTTCATTCCTAGTTGCACAATAATCCATCATTTCGGATCGGATGGGACGTGCTTACCTGTTCTGAGATAATTAATTGAGTTAAGCAGTTTGATTTGCCATTTGTGTATGATTGTGTCAACGACATGTGTGGACTTCACGCATCCCCCTGCGCGATTAATCTTTAATTATCTTCGTTAAATGGATTTTGAAAATTAACTAACATATGTGTTGTCGTGCCAGCTGCGCATTGCAGATGTGTTTGCGCAGAATCATTTTTATATGCGAATTTCGTGTTTCATGCATATGTACCAATTTCAATTTTTTTAAGGTGATTCGTTTGGTTTCCCTTAATTTAACTTTTAGCTTATTGTTGTACATGTAAACATCATCATTCAGAGTATGCATCAACCACACATAATCTTTGCGGAATATTTTTATTTGCTCTACCAAATTAATCTATAGATCATATGACTGTTGGAGGATTCGATCTGCTTGTTCATATTTGTTAAATGCGACGTCACGAGTAATAGTGCCTGAATGATTGGAATAACATGCTAAGAAAAAATTAGACTATCAAGCGAGCATATTGCAATTCCGTGGAGGGTACGAGAGATATGCATGAACTATCTTTTGATAGGTGGAGTTGTGGCTTTGTGTGGTGCACAGCACCACACACTAGAGTTGAAACTCTGGTATTCATCATTACTTATGCGTTAGTAAGAATTTTGTAAGGTCGCTGAGTTATATTTATTTTTTGTACTTTTAGATGTGTGCTAAGGGATGAACTCACGTGTGCGTGTGTAGTGTGCATGCGTGGTGGAGTGCGTGTATATACGTCTAGCAAAAACTGCTATACACACCCTTACGGTACTGTGTACTCAAACTAAAAAAGTCGTGAAAAATTCTAAAAAATGTTCTAGATGTACTTCATGGTTTACTCCACATATGCATAAAATTTCAAGTTAAAATTCATTCTATGTTAAGAGTACCAAAAAAGATAAAATTCTAATAAATTTGAACTCTTAACATTTGTTAGATTTTTCTCTTTTTTATTACTCTAAATATAGAATGAATTTGAACTTGAAATTTTATACATAGGTACAACAAGTTTAGAAATAATTTATAAATTTTTTGGAATTTTTTAATGTAAGTGCACTGTGAGTGCACCGCAAGGATGAGTACATATATAGCAGTTTTTGCCTATACGGCTACCTTGTAATCATAGAAGAAAAATAGATATACCCTCAAAGCGGAGAACAATAACTCTAATCTCAATCATGAATTAGCTAGATGCTCTGAATAATGGATAGTTTCTTACACATTTCTTAAATAATTAAAAAAACATCTCAAAAATGATTAGAAATGAACTATGAGAGTATGAAGTGGAAAACCACAATGAAAGAATAAATATGTGATTTTTCAGGACATAAGAGAAGAAAAGGCAGTGCTTGATCAATAAAGCCAGCCTCATGTGCACTCATGCATCATGGCTTATGGCTGCGGGTTAGGCCTTATTGTTGCGGTATATCACTTTTGGTCCTAGTAAAAATGCTCGTGCGAACAAAACGAAAACCGATAAACTACTTGTAAAAAACTATCCTGATAAGCTGCTTCGAAACAGTAACAGAAAAGCCGTCTCGTTTGCTTATTCGAGGGGAGTCATAATAAGCTATAAGGCATAAACTAGCTTTCTTTCAGTGGCCCACAAATTAGATTGAATCGAAAGCTAACCATCCCTTTCATGTCTCTAACAGCTTTCCAAGATAAGTTACTCCGGCTCCAGATGAAACTAACTTAACAATTAGATAAGCACCCAGATGCGAGCTAAGTAGCAGTTATCCGTATGGTCAAACATTTCAACAAGCTTAATTTTGGAATTGATTGATGAGCACATTTGTTAATCGAAATGTCTCTATCTGCTGGCATGTTAATGAGCTATAATATATTCTTCTCTTTCTTTCTTTTAGTACCTTTTTCATTAGGTTGAAGAGCTAGCAGAGACGTCGATGATTAGATAAACATATCTTCTCAAGCACCACTATAACGATCAATAGCGGATCTAGAACTAAAATATAGCTATAACGAACTCATAAGCGTGAAGCAAACACTATTACCTAAAAGCAAGACAATCCATGCTCAAACTACATTTCAATAGCAATAATAAGAGTATATGACACCAAATGAAAGCAACTACTACATTTCACATACAAACATGTGAAGATAATGCTATGACATTGAACATTGTCTCACTAATGAAGGTTAGTCCACAATTTGTCACTAAGTTATCGAACATAATAGTGTGAACAAAAAATGAGCCATAAAAGAAGCGACCTGTCAAGTGTCGAGATAGATGGATCAGTAGTGTTACGATTTGATAATAGAATATGAAAGATGCAATAAAAAGAGAAGACAAATGATATATTATTAAATAACTAAGTATGTCTATGAGAACAAATCATTTTCATTCTCCAAGATTTCATACCTTGAAACCGTTTCTTGATATTTTTTTTCACGATCAAGTCCTTTAAATATCTCTCACTTGGATACAACACACCATCAAGTCAGTAAGCCAATCATTGGATATCTTATTACGCAAATCGGTCTTGATAATATTCATAGCCGAGAAAAAAGTTTAGGTTCCAAAACCCTAGGAGGAAGAGGAAAAGCAAGAGGAAGGGAGGAGAGAGAAAGGGAGAAAAAGATTAACTAAGCGCTGGTTACCAGCCTGAACTAAATCCGAACAAGGTTAAAATGGGGATAAATTTGGGAAGAAATCAATTGAAATAGCTAGGTTCTATGCTACTGGACTACACTACTTTACTCTAGGATATTTGTCTCGATTTCTTACTTCTCATTCACGAAAGCCACGGCTAAACAGCTTCAATTTTACAGCTGAGTTACAGTCTGATGTTAAAAGTAAAAAAGCGATTGAATTTAACAGAATATAACAGTAAATAATGAAAATGATGTCTACAGTGCTAAATAGTGATTACTGGTTTGATTCTCACCCACTTGATTTCACTTGAAGACACCAGCCTCCATCTGACCCGCTCTTGCGCTTCTAAGCTGAAATTGTCAAAACGTTGTCTTCACTGCAGACTTTCTTTAGCACTTCTCTGCAACCTCTAGTGCACAACAGGTCATCACAGACGATTTAAAAATATTATCATAGACGGTTTTATGAGCCGTCTGAGTTAATGGGTCAGTAATAATACGAGGTCATCACAGACAGCTTTCGAACCGTCTGTGATGCAGACTATCATGGACGGTTTGTAGTAGAAACTATCTGTGATATATGGTTTATCATAGACGGTTACAAGTTAATAACCAACTGTGATATTCTTTTTTGTTTCTAAATCTATTTCTGTTTGTTGGCTAGACTCAAGAAATACTAACCATGCCATTTGAAACAAGCAGATCAACACATTATATATACATCTAATTCACATTCACTCATTTCAGAATCAAGAACATCCATTTCATAAATCAATTAATAGAAATGAAATACAAATACGTACATGAATAATTAAGCTTAATCTTACCTAGAGAAATTCATTCTACATTGTGAAACTCCCCATTTTCTTTTATAACTTTAGATATCAAGAAGTACGCACACTGTCCTCAAATATGTTTGAGGTCGGCCTGTTC
Source organism: Dendrocalamus latiflorus (assembly GCA_017311315.1). Classification (NCBI taxonomy): domain Eukaryota; kingdom Viridiplantae; phylum Streptophyta; class Magnoliopsida; order Poales; family Poaceae; genus Dendrocalamus; species Dendrocalamus latiflorus. The sequence continues at coordinate 15,394,299 of CM029661.1, forward strand.
CAACAGAGTTGTAGTGATAGACAGAACCTGTCAGTATGAAGATCAATGTCGTGTAAACATATATAAATTGATAAGTATGAAATAATTATCACAAGATTGACAAACCTCATAATTGTTCTTCGTGGAACCGACGAGTGGTTGCATGTTGTGGCAAACATAGAATCCACATATGTTGTTACCCGACGGCTACTGGTGGCACTGCAAAAATAGAATTTGTTAGTTCGAGAAGCATTATTACGAAGTGTTGTATAGGATTAATGTGTACTAGCGAATACTAGGAAATCTAGAACGTGTTGCAGGGCGTCGATCCCTCCATTAGATTTTCGTACCTTCGCAACGTACGTGGCGAACGACCTACGTGATTCCAAAAAGTTAGTCTTAGTCATTGGGAAGGAAGAAAAGACTACAATAGAGTTATCTGTGGAGGAAATGTGTTTACCTGTCGATTACATTTTGGACAACTGTATAGTCCGTTTTGTTCATCTTTAGGGAATCAAGGTATGTTTTCCTGTTCCATTTTGGTATAATTGCAATTAGAATCCAGTGGAACCTACACAGGTATGTCACGGTCATTAAATCTAAATTCGTGTTGCTTAGAAAGTACAAATAACAAGTATAGCCAGTAGTGTAGCACTTAGCCCTGGTTGTAGAGCATAAGTATGAGTTCCTTATCGCAGTGACCCTCCAATGCCTTCGTAATGTAATTCTCAACGAAGAATGTATCCTCCTTGATGAGGTCTACGGTAGTGACACCATACTTGTTGATGTTCACTTGTGGGAGATGGATCCAACGGCACTGAAATAAGGGATCTCAAAAAGCATGTAGTCGAGTTCTCAAATTTCCTCTATAAACTCATAGTAGGAGTTTCTCAGCCCATTGGTACTTAACGTATCTATACGAACACCGCTGTTTTGATTAGTGCTTTTTTACATCGTGAGCCTGCATATAGAATATGTACCCATTTATGTTATATCCTTGCCATGTCACAACTGTAAATGTTGGCCCTTTTGCCAACCATATCAGTATATCACTTCCTAGTGAGTCGCACCTTCAACCATTGGTTGAATCGACTGTTATGTTGTCTTACGCTTGTATCGAATTGCGTTGCACACTGGACATACATGCATGTTTGCATACTCTTTATGGTAGAGTATACAGTCATTCGGACATGCATACATTCTTTTTACTTCCATTCCCAATGGACAAAGAATCTTCTAGGTTTTGTAGGTGGTTTTGGGTAACACGTTTCCCTTCGGAAGCATATCTGCTAAAAGACCTGACAGTGCCCTAAAACTCTTATCGGACCAACTATTGCTTCCTTTTCATTTTAGTAGTTCAAGTATGGTTGAAAGCCTCGTGTAGTTTGACTTGCAGTACATGAACAAAGATTTCTCTGAGTCCTTCATCAATCCCTAGAATTTAACATACTCTCTCTCTCTCTCATCACAGTTCCCTTCTGCATCGTGAAGCATTCAATTCATATTGTCATCATTAAGCCTATCCGAATTGGAACCACAATCGACATGATCATCTGGCGGTATATTATTGTCTTCATCAACAATGCTATTATTACTACCTTCTTGTGTAATCTGCTCTTCACCATGACTGGTCCAACATGTATACCCCTTTTTGAAATCCTTTCGAATCAAGTGCGCTTCAAAATGCACTCGGCTCTTAAACATCTTTAAATTCTCGCAATCAATACATGGACAGTACATATATTCCACCCCTTATTCAATATATTCTCCTCGACAGCTCTTGTAAAAGCAGAAACGCCATTAATGTACCCTTCACTCAAATGGTTCCCAATGTATATCCAGTTTCGGTCCTATGTTACGCATATAACAATTTAGTATAACATACTCAATGGATTAATTGCTATACTATATATGTACGATCTAAATTAAGTAGCTATATGTAGCAATAACAATTAATTAAATTAAATTAAATAGAAATAGACTATGAATTGACTAAACCCTAAACATTAAACCATGCTAGATGTAACATAATCTTCTCTCTACATCAAGCTAGTTAGATCAACCATCTTCAATTCTTCTTTCACCAAAAGATATAAATGTAAATTATAATGCAATTAGGAATAAATTACTAACCATAAGTAGTCCAAAACTTAGTGAATCTATAATTACTCTTACCAAATAGTCTTTTTTCACCAAATCGCCTCAAAGCCCTGCCTCCAGCTCAAAGCAGCAGCATAAATCTGGAATTTAAGACAGAGAATCGACGGGTCTGCACGCAATTAATATAGTGGAATTATCATAGATAGTTTTTAATACAAACCGTTTGTGAAGTATCATAGACGGTTCAAATAAAAAACCGTCTGTAATATTTGGAAATATCACAGACGGTTCTTGGTAATAACCATCTGTGCTACTTCACAGACGGTTTTAATCACAAACTGTCTGTGATATTTTCTCTTCACATACGGTTTTTAGGGCTGGCAGTAACATAGATGGTCTCTAAACTAAAACCATCTGTGATTGTATTTAATACAGACAGTTTTGGGGAACCATTTGTGATGTGGTGTCTAATATATGGCTTTTTTTTTGTAGTAGTGAACTCCGAACCTCCCATTTCTCTAAAGATTACATTAGCATTGCTTTGGTCTTGACAGCACTACCGCCGGAGTAGAAGGAGAAGGTGTTGCCGGAGTCGGGGGTGTGTCCAGTTGGCAACGGAGCTTGGGCAGCTGCTCGACCTCGCTCAATGGGAGGATCCGCCCCTGATAACAATCTAAGAAAAGACAACAGTAACAAGTGGATATGAGAGCACTAAGTGTGTATAATTGTGGATCTAGCATGCATATTCCTATTCATATTGGCTTCTATTTAGAAAAATCAAAAGCCAATATGAACGTCTGGTTTCTCGAAGCAACTTCTCTACTCCTCTTACTACCGTCTCACTTTAGAGATAAAAACGCATACGAACGTCACGGGTGCATCACCCATCCTGCTCTTCTCACTCACGTCACGCGTATGTATCTCTCTCATATTTTTCACACCGCTCGTCTCCTCATTCTAAAAGCCACTTCGTTTAGCCACTATTATTTATTTTCAACTAAAAGACATCAATAAGAAACAATACGAATGCCCCCATGTACTAACTCACTAGTTAAAACTGCTGTTCGTTTTGTTAGAAATCTTACGTATGAATCCTTACGAGGATGAGTTAGATTAGATCAATTTTTCGAATGGAGATAGTTATTTGTTATCTAGCTCAAAGTAAAAGAAGAGTACTCCTATACTCCCTCTGTTACTAAACAAGTATCAGTACCCCAGCTAGAATATTTGCAGTCAGACTTTACCAGTAGCATTCACAAAGTACTAGATTGACAGCATGTATAGATTTTCATGAGAAGAACTTTCATAATATTACTAGTTTATGCTAGCATATTACTATACTAGTATAAAAGTAGCGATGAAAACGGATCGGATACAGATCGAATAGTACCTAAACCACATTCATATTTGTATTTGTTAACGAATACAAATATGAATCTAAATATTCTCGAATACGAATATGAATTCGAATTAAATATCTACTCAATTTGGTTGGATCCTGATATCCTCATAACTTATATAGTATGAAGATATTAATGATATTTTATCCTCATACAATCGCGTTTAATTATTCTAATTCATTTACTTACCTAAAGAAACACGAATTCACATTCATTAAAAAATTTGTCTAACTAATTAGTCGTATTGTAATAAAATGTGCATATTGCTTCGTTGAATACGAATATAGATAATTCAGATAAAATAACATTTCGGATGGTAAAAGTCTATACCATATTCACACCATATTTTTTATACAAATACGAATATGATAGAAATTGTTAATCAGATGGGAAAATCTATACCATATTTGCATCCTATCGAATACGGTAACTGGATAATATGAATAATTCGTATCCACTTTTCACCCCTATATAGAAGCTCTCATATTATTTTTATAGTTTATACTAGCATATTGCTTCCTATGTCCCTGTAATTCCAAAATAGTTGTTGTTTTTAATTACGATGAACACTTAATTTGACATTTAACTCAAATATTTTTGTTCAAGTTGTTATGAATATTTTTAATAACTAAAGTTACTAGATACAGATTTATATTATTGTTCAATTTTTCATGCTTATTCAGTACAGTGGAGTTAAATATACACCTAAATTCAGAATCCTAATCAAAAGAGCACTCTAGACAAGGGGGGAAAAGGGAGAAAACACCGTACCAATAAAGGAAACCACATTCGGAACCCGTGTCTTTCGACCATCTCACTCGTAATTATGCACCATCCTCCTTTTAGCACCAAACCAAAATCATCTATTCGTAGAAGATCAACAACAAAAAAAAGCTATGTGCACAAACAATGACCGATTTAGAAAATCTAGCTCCAACATATTGATCTAGTTATTTTCAACTTATGATTTATAGTTTATGTCTTTTTTCGAATAAATAAACATGACAATTTTTTTGTTGCTTTTTCGAAATGGCTTATCGGGACAATATTTTCGAAGCGGCTTATTGACATTCGATTTATTATACAAGCGCTTACGCTAAGGTCAAAAAGGCATCAATTATATCCATAAATTATTAACCGCAACTGAAAAGAATCCGCACATGTCCTCGGCAAATAAAGTCAAATAAAAAATCAAAGCTAAGTGATAAAAAAAATCAACTTAAGGCCCCGTTTGGCAGAGCTCCAGCTCTAGAAAATCTGTAGATTTCCTAGAGCTGGTCATCTGTAGCTCTAGGAAATTCTGGATCTAGAGTTGCAGGCATGTTAAGTGCATTTACATGACTCATTTCATTTATATTATATATTAAATAAAAATATTTAAATCACTTTAATTTAGTCAACAAACTACAGATCCAGCATAGATCTCGGAGCTAGAGCTGTGCCAAACGGGGCCTAAGTGGCCTAACATCACAGCTCGCGGTGCTCTTGCTAACCTACCACAGACAATCTGCCCACGGTGACAAATATCTGCCTAGACTCTGTTTCCCTATGCCACGTGTCACAGCTTCAGTGAGTGGGACCAGTCCAATGACCATGCTGTGTCTTGTGGGACCCATATACAGAAGACCGCGTAGCCGTGAGCCACACATCCTGGCAGTGCCAGCGCGGCGGTGGTGGCCAAGTCAGCGTGCTGTCTGGGCTCTCCACGTTGGGTCAGCAGGTTGGAAGTGACACTTTTGTCCTCGTACTTCCATGGTATTGGGAGGGGTGTAACTGGAGTAGTTTACGAAGAAGGACTTATAAAAAAAAAAGTTTACGAAGAAGGAAACTATTGTTTGGTTATTTTTGCATCTGGGTCCATGTGCCAGGTGAAAATTGCTAAAAAAAGTACTTCACATTATGTGAGGAACTTCTGGGTGGCCGGACGTCCAATCCAAAGGTCGTATGCCCTCAACAGCCCCAGGATCATTATAACGTGAACAAATATGACCATTGGATTACCGGCTTTCTCCTGTGTAGCAACATGGGGTCGAAATAGCGCAACAAAAGCTCACACCCACACGACAACATGACCATCCTACGACCCCCATTTTACGTCATCCTCGAGTTTGTGTGGTTGTAAGACGGACATCATCTTCAAACTCACCAATGCAAACATATCGGGAGAATCATGCAACAAATTGTTTCGACATCTGCAACAAAAAAAGCAATTTCAACATTTACATGAGGGTGTTCTTTTGGTAGGGGAACAAATGGGGTCCAAATGTGAGAGGTGGAGCAGTAAATGAGAATTGAGCTAGCTGTGAGTGCGGTAGACTATCGTCTCATGCTCGTTTGATACTATGGACTCATGACGTATGCACGATGCGTAGCAATTCCCTTAAATAATATTTTCTCTTTGCTCTTTCTGATATGTTGGAATGGGATAAGCGAACATATCAACTGTTTATGGATAGCTTTTAGTATTTCTAGTGCTAACCATCATACATATTCTTTTTTATGGTATGTGTTGTAGGGGTATCCCAACCCTCCGTAAATGGGCCTTGCAATTGGCTCAATATGTAATATGTTATAGGCCCAATAGTAATGAAAAATATACTAATGTATCCCCACCTTTTGTAATTATTAAGGAGTAAGATGAGAAATTCCCATCCTACCCCACTCATATATATAAACCCCCAAGAGGGGCATGAGGAGGGGGATCCACTCATTTTATCACCAGCTCTCTCCCCCTAAATCTCTTAGCTGTCTCTTATGGAGAATGGTACCTTGTACCCATTGTTTTAGCCATGCTACAACATTTCAACGAAGATCATGCGAAGTCTTGTGGAGACCAGGCGAAGTCCCCGTGGAGGAGTCGAACGTGACATTTGCGCAGAGCTCGGTGAAGACCACGCGAAATCTTGTGGAGACCGAGCAAAGTCATCGAAGACCAGGCGAAGTCCCCGTGAAGTCGGAGGCGACATCCACGCGGAGCTCGGCGAAGACCATACGAGGTTCACTGGTGTTGCTCGGAGGTCAACTCCCTAGTGTTGAGGTAATGGCGCGGACGTCATGGGCGACGGTCGGACCAGCATGGGTGTCGCAGTCGACAGTTGCACCGGCGCGGGTGTCATGGTCGACGGTCGGCCCGGCGTGGGCGTCACGGTCGTCAGTCGGACCGACGCGGGCGTCGTGGTCGACGTTCGCTTCTGCCTCATCTCTCTTTTGCTTGGGTGCCATCGCTTTCTAGCGTAGCTTCTTGAGCGGTCCCTACAGACGACGTCAACTGTTGTAGCATGACTACAATAGTGGGTACAAGGTACCCTTCTCCATATGAGATAGTCAAGAGATCTAGGGGGAGAGAGAGCTAGTGATAAAATGAGTAGATCCTCCTTCTCATGCCCCTCTTGGTGGTTTATATACATGAGTGGGGTAGGGTGAGATTTTTCCATCCTACCCCTTGATAAATTACAAAAGGTAGGGGTGCATTTGTACATAAGAATATACTATTGGGCCTATTACATATTATATATTGAGCCAGAGGATTAGGTCACCCCTACAATAGTATGTATTGAAGTTAGAACTCTTTACTGGATGATTTGATTTGGCCAAAGAAAAAAAGGCAAAGAAATCATGCCATAATCTGGCCATAGGGGAAATAATTGAAATCGAAATCAATATCAAGTTTCTTCTTAATTAGCTGGACGAAATACTAAAAAATCGACCCTGAAAAAGAAGCTATTATATTACAATATGATTTTTTTGTGAGGATACTATAATCCGACCGATATATGTCGAAAGAACAGTGCACCATCTTTCTAGAATTTCTAAAAAATATTTCTAACAAGTTTGAAAATTCATATTTCTTTCACAGGCTGTCACCATCGAATCAAATCTCAATCTAGGATTAGGCTCGAGTAAATCAAGAGCGCAAAAACTCCATGGTGCACAAAACGATTGAGAAAAAAATATATGCTTGGCGAGGTTCCTGTCCTTTCCACTTCTTTAGAGGGAGAAGGGCTTTTCTTGTTTTTTGCAAGGTACGGAGAAGGTTTATGTTCCTTTGAAGTTAGCAAGACCCATAAATAAATCCATTTCATTTATTGCTCTCGCAGTTCACTGCCCATACGGCCATAGGTCCAAAGACTAGAAGACCACAACCACCGATACGGCGATATCCTGCGTATTCCAGAACGAGGAAACAATACAGCAGGGGAGGATTTAGTTGGTACTCTATATAACTTTTGCCTTAAATTTTTTATTATATTTTTTATGAATAAAATTATACTGTAGAGATTATTAGATTTTTAAGAAAAATATTTTTTTCAAAAAATGATAATACAAAGCAATAAAATAAAAAAAAGACAAAAAAGCTAAATAACTAAAATAAATTAAAATCAGAAATCGATATATTTTAAGTAAGTTCTAATTTAAACAAATTAAAAGTTAAATACTGAAACTGTTTAAAGTGGGACCTTATGCACATCACCCGTTTCGGAGGAGAATTAAGGGAGAATGGGAGATATGCCGAGTCCCCGAGGGCCTATCCGTCATCTCCGTCCTCCCTCGCTCCCCCGTTCTAGAATCCTAGCCTTTCTTCCTCCTCCCCCTCTCCCTCTCCCTCTCCTTTAAAAGCCGCTCTCATCAACGCTTTCACCTCACTTCACGCCACAATTCACACCTCCGTTCCCTTCCTCTTCCTTGGTTCCAGTCCAATCGTTGCTTCTAACTTCTCTCTTTTTTTGGCCGCTTGTTGTTCAAGAGCTTGCCTTGATTAATTGTTCAAGGAGCTGTCTGCTGATAGATCAATCCTACGTTGGTTTGTGTTTCTTGGTTCTTGTCCATGAGAGCATAGAATTTTGTTTCCTTTGATCCTGATCCAATCTTATCCATATCCAATCAAAGCTCGTTTCTTCGATCCAAAGGGACGTCCAGAAACAAGAAAGATCCAGGTGAAACGGCGGAGGCATCCCGAGCAAGCCACCATGCCTCCCATCAATCACCATGGACGGTTGGTGCTCTGTTCTTGTCCATGAACACCACCCGCACCATTCATTCATTCAATTTCCCGAGGAAGAAGCAAACAAACTCCTCTGTTCGTGGTAGCTGAGCTCTGCGAGTATCTGTTTCAATCACCAAGAAACTGAGAGAGGATCGAGAGAGAATATCCTGTGGGTTTTCTTGGGTAGCGAGAATGCGGCACATCTCGTCGCTGCTGCAGGGGCTGGCCCGGTCGCTGTCGGTGGGGAAGGAGAGGAAGGACACCGGCGACGGCAAGGCGGCGGCGGTGCTGCGGACGTCGGGGACGCTGTGGGGCGAGGGATCGGAGACCTTCGCCGCCGCGTGCTCCCGCCGCGGCGAGAAGGGCATCAACCAGGACTGCTACATCGTCTGGGAGGTCAGCTGCTACTGCTCTGTTTCTTGCTTGATTATTAATTTTGTGGCTAGCTATTAATGTTTAATCTCTCTCTTGCATGTGAAACTTTAAGCTGGTTACAATTATTGGTGGCACATAGATGAGAGTAGTAGCAATGGCACATGAAAATACACGAAAGAATTCGAATATCCAATTTCCAAATTCCTTTTTCTCCAACAATTTGTCGATCTAGATTGCTAGATGAGCCAGTTCTAGACAGCCAGTTCTAGACAAGTAACTAAACCCAACTGACCGTAATAAGATGTTGAATATATGGTCATGGTGCCATACAAGATGGTTTTCATCGCTAAGATATCACATAGTCATGAGAATCCACATGAGGTTCTCATCATACTCGTCAAAGGATGTTTAATTTTTTATATAGTGAGCATGTTTTAATTATGGAGGAGATGCTGTGCATGGTGTCATGGTTCATTAGCCTTGTTCCTCTTTGATCTGGAGAAGATAAAAAAAAAGTCGGTGATAGTACACCGTTAGGACTAGTTGCTGGCTTGTTCTCATTTCTGACCACAAAAGAAATCAAACAGCTTCCTGTAGCTGTGTACTAAATATTGACTTCTCTTTCCATTGTTCACCTAATCAATTTTCTGATATGTTCTGAGGTGTTTTAGTTCGTCTTGTGCTCTTCAGCTCAATTTAACTATTAGGCCATTAACTAGATTATTGGTATTGGATTAAGCAGATTCACTGATAGACCCAATTGGAAAGGTCAATTACCTAGAGTGAGTTCTTTTTTACTTATGTCTTATAATTTTCTCCGAACAAATAAATCGAACGATTTCTTCACTATTTTTTGAAGTGGTTTATTGAGATAGTCTTTTTGTAGTAATTGTTGGCGTATCGATGTTCAATTCTTCACACACTCGCACTAGAATTAGAAACCATCAACTATAACCATAAGCCGCAACCGAAAATTATCCACCCGGTTTTGGAGCATGTTGTTCGCAAGGTTCTTGATCTGGTGTTTGCTTTTGGCTTCCAGGGGTTTCTCTCTGCCGAAAAAGATGTGATACGTGGCTTGATTTGATGAAGAAACCAGGTGTTTGGTTTCTTGGTGTCACCTTTCGGTTCTTGGTATCTGAATCCAAAGTAGCTTTGGTTAGTTAAACTGGCTGACAAAGACGGAAAAAAGTATAGTACCGTGGATTGTTTTTCTCCACATTCTTGAGAGTTCTTCCTGAACTACGTGTCTGTTCTTGTGCCAACAGGGGAGGGATAGAGAGCATTATTTTCTAAAAATTATTTTTTTGTGATAGGTTTACAGGTAATAATTATTTTTTATGCCTTCATAAAATAGAACTACATTGGACTCTCTTAGACAGGCTGCAACTGAAAAAAATCAATTTGGCTTCTCAATTTTGCGAGCCAGACCAACCAGAAGAGTAAGGACAACTATGACCTACCAGCTCAAAAAGCTGGTTGGTCCAGTTGGTTATCTATGATGTCACACTAGAACCTTAAATTTTCAAATATCATGTACACTAATTGTACACTAGAACATTCAACAAGTCCTAAAAGCTGAGCCACAGACACATAATGCCAAATTAGTAGAAAAAGTGGGAAAAGGGGGAAAACACACCAACAATTCAAAATATCATGTAATGATTTGGTTCGATTGTTCATTCATTCAATTTTCACAATAAAACCACATAAAGCATGTTTCAAACACGTGAATTTAACTTGGATTTTGCAGAGTAGTGTAAATCCCTGTATTTTCCATAAGATTTTCGTGTTCCAAACAGAGTTGCGAACTAAAATGAGTTCCAAGCTTGGCTAGATTTGTGCTCATGGCTTTCTGCTTGTCTATTATTTCAGGGATTTGGGTGCCAGGAGGACAGCGTCTTCTGCGGCATCTTCGACGGGCACGGCCAGTGGGGCCACTACGTCGCCAAGGCCGTCCGGGAGTCGCTGCCGCCGTCGCTGCTGTGCCACTGGCAGGAGGCCGTCTCGCTGGCGTCGCTCATCGACGGCGAGAAGAAGCTCTGCGACTGCCAGTTCGACCTCTGGAGGAAGTCCTACCTGGCCGCCTGCGCCGCCGTCGACGACGAGCTCCGCCGCAGCCGCCGCCTCGACGCTGTCCACAGCGGCTGCACCGCGCTGTCCGTCGTCAAGCAGGGCGACCTGATGGTCGTCGCGAACGTCGGCGACTCCCGGGCCGTCCTGGGGACCACGTCCGACGACGGCGGTGTCGCCGCCGTCCAGCTCACCGTCGACTTCAAGCCCAACTTGCCTCGTAAGTCGTTGCGAGAGACACCAGTACATGCATGCAAGCTTGTTTGGTCATTCTTGAGACGGCCCTTACCGACAATCTGATTTGCAGAGGAGAAGGAGCGCATCAGGCAGTGCAACGGCCGCGTGCACTGCCTCGCCGACGAGCCCGGCGTGCACCGGGTGTGGCTAACCGACCGGGAGGCGCCGGGGCTCGCCATGTCGCGCGCCTTCGGCGACTACTGCGTCAAGGACTACGGCGTCATCTCGACGCCGGAGGTGACGCAGAGGAAGATCAGCACCCGGGACCAGTTCGTCATCCTGGCCACTGACGGCGTAAGTGACCAATCCTTCTTCACACATTTTCTTTCTTTCTTTCTTGGCAAAATTCTACTTATTTTTCGGTACAGCATCTGATGGTTGTGGACAAATGGCAACTTTCCGGCAGGTCTGGGACGTGATCTCCAACGAGGAGGCCGTGCAGATCGTAGCCACGACGCCGGGCAGGGAGAAGGCGGCGAAGCGGCTCGTCGAGTGCGCCGTCCGCGCGTGGAGGCGCAAGCGGCGGGGCATCGCCGTCGACGACTGCTCGGCGGTCTGCCTCTTTTTCCACTCGCTGCCATCCTAAACGTTCCCACCTCATTCTTGCTAGAGAGTGCGATGCCGCAGTCCAAGCCTCAAAAGGCAGATCATTACAAATCACAACGTTCAGTTTGTCTCATGATTGGGACGCTGCACGACTGACGTGGACGGACGTTGGACTGCTGCTAGTGGATGACCGGAAATCTCCGGCTTTCACAGCATCCCTGTAAAAAATGTACGAGAATCAACACCATCCACCAGCAAAGGCAGCAAGGGAAAAAAAGGAGACTTTTGTCCTCTTTTTCTGCGTGTATGGCTCGGAGAGTCTGCTAAGGCATCTCCAATAGTTGTCTTTTGGATTGTCTCTAAAATTTCTATATTACCTAAAGAAAATACTAGAGATAATATCTTCAATAACATGTCTCTTCAGTTATCTCTAAGGAAGCACGTAAGCTTTTAATTCTTGCATGTGCATATGAAATATAGTGATCAATACTATCTTTGTGGCTCTTTGTATAATACTTTTGGCTTGAATGCCAGTAGCATGTTCTCAGAGACTCAGCCTGCTCCTCACTGCAATTTTGCAAAAGGGCTTCCACCCGGAAGTTTATACCAAGAAAGCCCAAGAATTGGGATTGAGTTATTGGCCCATGGACAGAAATATTATCTGCAGAAATCACAACATAATTCTAGTAAGAAAATGCTTGTCTTACCATGAAAAGTAGCAACCATACTAGCTAATAATATGCGTGCAAACCCAAAACTTCCTCGGCTGAGTGCCTGATTGAAGCAAAATCAATATAGGTGCTCAGATCAACAGAACTAGGGTCATCTAATATGTGAACAAACTTGTGTCTGTAGACTGCTTACATATATTATTGTTTCTTAGTGCCCAGGCCATTCATTCAAGATATCTTACTCAAAAGATATAGTAAAGGAAACGATCGTTGATATAATTCTCTTTGTAAGCACATTAGACAAAAACCAAATAATGTACAAATTCAAGAATTGAATTTAGGTATTATGTAAGCATCAAAGACTTCAAAATTTTATGTTAAGAGAGGCACTAGACTAGGATTGACCACAGATAGAAGTAACTACACTAGCCAATAAGCAATACCAACATAGGTGCTCGGAGATCACCCAGCTAATTGGCAAAACAATAGTAAGCCGAAACCAGTAATTGTTATGGCTCCTGATTCCAAAACAAGTAAACCACACATCCACTAAACCCATACTCTGTGTCCATGTATATACAATGGCGCATTTTATACCAAAATAAAATAATTAGATCATACCATTTCCCCTAATATCATGTCATTGGTGGCCTCAGAGCTTTCTCCTAATATACTTTAGGATGAATGGCAATGTAAAAGTTGATTATACAAGTGCTTAGATAATATTCAGTTATTCACTGTTATCCATTGATGTTTAGCTACAGCCAATAAGTCTTGAGATTACGACTCATCAAATATATTTAATTATTTATATATGTGGTTCTTGTTCCAGGACATAGCTAGTGAACACCCTGAATGTTTTTTGTGGGGGAAAAGATTTTCATTCAATATAGGCAGGAAATTCCATATGCATACCAGGTATATCTTCTCATGCCTTTTCCTATCAGTTCAGTGCAGCATATTCTGTCTTTTTGCTAGCATGCGTTTCTGAGATGAAATCTAGTTCATGCAACATTTTCTTAAGTTTTTTTTGCTATCACCAAATACTGCATCGATCCTAGAATTAGCTAACACTAGCTCTGATAAACTAGAGAGTACCTAATCAAAAACTTAGAGATACAATAGAGCTAGTTGGCTCTGCAAAGATTTTATGACTTCAACACATGTATCAATTCCAAAGATGTAAGTGACATTCTCAGGTTAAGAAATCTTGGTAGTAGCAGTTATCCTGAGATTCTTTTCTATTTTGAACTTCAAGCCCTATTTGACTATCAGTTGCATAGAAAATTAAAATGAATGACAAGCTTGTGGCCGGCAATGATTTTCCAGCAGGTGTCTAACAACACATATTCATATATTTTTATTTGCAGTATATTTTTGGATTTAGAACATTACTCCCTCTGGCATATTTTCATTGGAATAAATGAAACCATATAGTGCTACGATCTCCACATATTTCTAACTAGAAAACTATACTCAAAACAATATAGATCTAATGTGCTTAAGTGAAGAAAGGAAGAACGAGATGAAGAACAGACCGTACCAGAAATTAGAAGCCCCATCTTTACGGGCCCATGGGAATAGAAGAGCTAGATCTGACTCCAGGTGAGCCCCACCAACCATGGGCTGCGGAGGTACCCATAGACTCCACAAGGCCATCCTCGAACTGGCATGTGGCAGTGGAGCCACAAGCCAAGGTTGGCGACCCATCGCTCCTGGGGCAAGGCGGAGGTGACTAGCAGCGACGAGCTAGGAGAAATGTAAGGGGAAGGGTTAGGGATTTCACATATCCTGCGCATGAAAGTGAAGGGGGACGGGATGAGGTGCATCGACGAAATCGTTCATGCGCAAGTGAAGGGGAGAGGGAATGAGGATAGGGAAGGGGCATTACATGAGCGCCGATGAAATCCTCTATGTGAAAGTGAGGAGGGAGGGATGAGGCGTGCCGACGAATGGTTCGTGCGCAAGTGAAGGGGAGAGGGGAAGATGATAGGGAAAGTAGCGCGCCGGCAGAACCCTTCACGCGCAACTGCGACTCCGTGCTGGATCTATGCTCGGTACACAAAATGTGTTACAAAATGGTGATACCCCTCCAACAACAACAACTCGCGTTGTCTCCAAGATCTTGTTTCATGTGAAGCGTCAGTCGAGTCTGGAGAGGACGACCTCCCTCTCTCTCCTTTCTCTGTCATCGACCTCGTCCATAAATAACCAACAGCTGACATGTACTATTAGAGATGCCCTTATGATGGCAAATAGTAGCGGTGGCCAAATGACTGGCCTGGCACGGCACGGTCTGGGCCCAATGAGGCACGGGTCTGTTAGGCATTAGCCCGTTTGGCCTGTCACCTGGAACGGGTCGTGCCATGCCGACCCATGGGCCGAGCCTCTAGCTTAGGCATGGCCTAGGAGGGTGGCTTGCCATGCCAGGCTGATATGGGCATGATTAGCTCGTTGGACCAGGCCAGCACGGCTCGCCCATTTGGCTTGTTTGGCCCAAAAAATTGATTTGTTAAGAAAAATGTGTAGAATTCAAAAAAGATAAAATAAATTGTAAATAAAGTATAAAAATGCATGTTAAATTATAGAAATTATCGAATACACCCAATAAATCATAGAAATATAATAATGAGCTTTTATTTATGTTAAAATGGCTGCATCGTTAAAAGCTTTAAAAAGTAAAAACTCAACTCAAGAAAACCTTGGCAAAGAAAAAAGAGTATAGCCTGTAGCTCAGCATTACAGGTGGAAAAACATAAAAATACAATATATACATGGATGCTCTAAGAACCGTCGTTTGCGTCTTGACTGCATTCACCACCATCCAGATACAGCGTTTACCAATGCCGCGTCCACCACATTGTGTTTGTCATGCACCTTAGCTTGCTCCCAGTATTTCACTGTGAGAAGTACTTCCACCATCTCACTCATGAGTCTTGTTCTTCCCTCCTCTAATATTCTTCCAAAAAGACTGAAAATAGACTTGGAAGAAATCATCGAGACAGAACAGTTAACACATCTCGTGCTAATATGGATAGCATCAGATATGTTATCTTGTGCTCGCACTATCAGTCCAAAAGGTTGAAGTTCTCTGTACCAAATGGCACGGGATCGCTATCCAGGAAGATTGATAGTTCCCCGCGGGCCTCGGCATGGATTGACCCACCTCCACTACTTGAAGATGTAGAGGATCTTCCAAAGGATCTCCCGGAGGAAAAGATGGTGCCCACATGTTTGTGTTCCTATTGTAGTGGGTGCTGATGGAGGTCGTTGCAAGCGCGCTCCCTGAAACGTTGCTCATGTTTCTGATAAACTTCAAACAGTTGTGAACGAACAACTGTAAAATAGTTAGAATAATATAGCCCTATAGAATCACCTATAATGTTGAGAACATTAGTGAAACCTTCAATTTTAGCTCTTAGATCTAAAATAAATGCAAATGCGTGTAAATATGGAATCTCTTTCTAATATTTCAAATATTTTGTTTTCATAGCATAGACAGTCTCTCGTAATAGTGCGTCATTTTCAAATTTTTTCAAGTGAATGACATAGCAAGAATATGATGAACAATTAACGGAGATGTTGGATAGTACACTCCGGATAAAGCAACAATTGATTCGTAAAAAAGTTCAAGAAATGGTAATAACTTTTCACTAACATACCAGTGGTCCTCAGTGAGTTTTTGACATATTCGGCACTGTTTGCAACGGTATTTACAAAAATAGTTGTATGTTTGTCGTATTGACAAAAATATCATTTTTGCTGCCCGTGGCTGGGCGGCAACATGGGGGAGTTGACTTGTAGGCCCCTGCCGTCCTACTAGCGGATGGCAGGCTGCCTACTGCCTCGCCACCGGACGGCAGGCTACCTGTCATCCCATCATTGGACGGCAGGTGGTCTGCCGCCTAGCTGGCCAGCCTGCTACCCCACCTTAGCCCCTGCCGTCCCATGGCGAGACGACAAGTGATTAAGCCGACTGATTAGCTGACTTAATCACATGCCCTATTTTTTGTATATTATTTGTTTGAATTTTTAATATAGCAAATGGACTCAAACAATTACCAACTTTTATGTGTAGTTTCTTGACACAATGTATTTGACTATGTAATTTTTTTGGTAATTTTATCAACTATGACTTTTGCTAAACAATTCATATAATTTTGATATTTGTAAAAGTTTTTACATATAGTAAACGAGCTCCAAAAATTACAAAATTTTATGTGAAACCTTCTGACATAGTTATAATAATTGTGTAATTTTATAGAATTTTATATGCTCTGAATTTATCATGTTAATTTATGTTAATTTAATCATGAAATTAATGGTGCTTAGCCATATTTTGCAGTGACTGACCTCTATTTTTTTTTTAATTTCATACATTATGAATATTTATAGAAGTACATGTAATAAGACAAAAAAATACATCACACAGGATGCGATATGGCTCACTCATCTGAGCCACTACTATCTCCTCGCCGTGTCTGTGTTCCCATGCGTGGCCTTATCTTCCGTTGAGCACGAGCATGTCCTGTGTGGTACGTCAGCCCATCCGGAGGTTGCATCTCAATTTAGAGGAGGTATGGAGACCATTCCATTTGTTGAGTGGCCGGCGGTGTCTAGTAGACTGAGGTACAGCAGGTTGGGTCCAGTAAGCGTCGATGTCCTCCAGCTGAGACATGCCAAACTATGAGCTGTCAGCAACAATGTCATGACCGAATGACTATAAATCCCTCTCATGGTGTAGAGGAGCTCTCAGCTTGACTGTACGACATGGCGGTGAAGCCAGAGGAACTCTGCCCACCGAAGTCTCCAAACCATAGGTATGGTGTGAATGCTGAGCTCTGCCCTACGTACACTGCAAACCCTAGCACTTTGTACTGCTCCTTGGAAGCATTTGGGAGATCTATATCGTCATCGGTGGACTCGACGTCACGCCCATATTGAATTGGAGGCTGCAAGATAAAACGATTTTTGTCACAATAAATATTCCAGATATATAATGCGAATTTTGTACCTCCTAAATGTGTGGCAAAGATGAACAATGGGGAGATGTACTCTGTGCAGGTGGTGCAGACGTCAAAAGTAATGCATCTCAACAACGGACTTGTGGTGGAAGAATGCCATGATGATAGTGAAACGTAAGGCCTAACAGGAAAATAAAATGTAGATTTGTACGTAAGTTATCTCCTCATCGATACGACCCGCGTATGAGCTGTGGCTAGTCCTACAACGCCGGGTAGACTCAGTAGATTGTGATGGTCGGTAGGACACGCTAGGTCGTGATGACCTAACGGGTGAGCATGGTGCCCCATGTGCATGGCATGATTCGTTGAATGGTTGCAGCTCAAGTTGTACACTATTTTTTTGGCCTGCTTTAGGATGTACTTCAAAGTATTCTGCATGGCCGGTGGTGTGTCCAGGCTAGTGAGGGCGGTCTCGAACGCGCTCGCAATGTGTTGCGCCTGCTCCAACTGAAGTGACATACGAAATAGGTATAGTAATGACCAGTATGAATTTCATAAATGAAATAATCAGAAATTGCATCTGTTTTACGCTGTCATGCCGTCGTGAAGCATTGTGGTAATCGATCAAGCATTATAGACTGTCCTCATGCATAATCTGCTCATGGTGATCTGGTATACGAATGGTAAGTCTACTATGTGACCAGGGTACGTGCCACTCCAGGTACTCATCATACATCCAGATGTCGTACCGACACTGCCTGAGTGTCGTTAATTTCATGATCAAATTAATATGAAATAACGTGGCAAATTCAGAGTACATAAAATTCTCAAAAATTACACAATTACTATAACTATGTCAGGAGACTTCATATAAAATTTTGTAATTTTTGGAGCTCATTTGCTATATGTAACAATTTCTACAAATATCAAAAGTGTACAAATTTTTTAGCAACACTCACAGTGGATAAAATTACAAAAACAATTACACAATTAAGTCATTGTATCAAGAGGTTGTATATTAAATTTCATAATTTATTGAACACATTTACTATATTCAAAAATTCAAAAAAATAATATGTAAAACAAATAGGGCAGGTGATTAAGCTGGCTAATTAGCTAGCTTAATCACTTGTTGTCTAGCCATGGGACAGCAGGGGTTGAGGTGGGGTGGCAGGCCAACTAGCTGGGCGGTAGGCTGCCTGTCATCCAGTGATGGGGGCAGCAGGTAGCCTGTCGTCCGCTGGCGGGACAGTAGGGGCCTACGCATTAGCTCCCCCCGTGTTGTCATCTAGCTATGGGTGGAAAAAATGGTATTTTTATAAATATGATAGATATACAACTATTTTTGTAAATACTATTGCAAGCAGTGCCAAATATGTGAAAAACTCCCATCAGCAATGTATTGCCGGTATGACCGTGATAGTGCATGTGGATGAAAACAGAAAAAGTGAATTTATATGGGAAAATATTTTGTAGCATAAGATAAGTTGAGTTCCACCTCACCGGCATGTCGGACATACACCCATCGCAATGCAGTAGTTCTTATATGCTGCAATACATCAGTTAGAATTATTTACAAAAAAAATTACATTGTGAAAAATTTGAAGATATAGATCCAACCTTTTCAAACCAGTTTTAACTATAAGATTAATAATATGGCAATCCCATCACTGATGTAACAAGAAAGAATCGACATATGTACCAAATAAGGAAGTGAGAATATCTATTGCCCTAGAGTTTGATGTAGCAATTTATCACATTTGGTCGTGAACAATTTTAGTAGCTTCCATTGTAATACACTACTACAGAAAACCGTATTACAGACGGTTCAGAAATGTCATCACAGACGGTTATCTGAACCATCTGAATTTATGGTTCAGTGATAATAGAAGGTTATCACAGACAGTTTGTAAGTAACAACCGTCTGTGATTATCACCTATCACAGACAGTTTTTACTTACAAACCGTCTGTGATATTCTTTTGTACCCCTAAATCTATTTCTGTTTATTGGCTAGTCTCAGAAATGCTAGCCATGCCCTCTGAAACAAGCAGATCAACATGTACATGTATACATACAATTCACATCTCAATTCATTTCACAAACATAAAACATCCAATTCACATCGCACTTCATTTCACAAACATAAAACATCCATTTCGCAAATGAATTAATTGAAATGAAATAAAATATCCATTAACAAATATACAATTATAAAAGATGTACGTTGCATTTGCACTTAGATGGTAACATTGCATTTTTTATTGCTCTATCACTTCGGAATCGAGGTTTCGCGAAAGGAACAGTCCATAATCAACGAACTTTGTCAGGCTGCACTAACAATACTTGGATGGATTGCCATCCAAGTATTGCTTGTGCAGCCTGACAAAGTTCATTGATTATAACTCTGTTCCTTTCGCGAAACCTCGATTCCGGAGTGATAAGAGCAATAAAAAATCATTGTGCGCAGTGGAACTCTCCTTCTAACTTTATGACTCCAGTCACCAAAAAGTATGCCAACTCTTCTCGAATTCGTGATGAATGCAGTTGACGGGATGAATGCAGCCTGTCGATAGGAATATCAATGTGCATATATATATATATATATATATATATATATATATATATATATATATATATATATATATATATATATATATATATATATATATATATATATAACGTGATAAGTATGAACTAATTATGGGAAGATTGACAAACCTTGGAATTGGTGATCCTCGAGGAATCGAGGAGTAGTTCCATATGGTGGCAAACGTAGAATCCACATGTGTTGCTCGGCGGCTGCTGGTGGCACTGCAAAAAATAGAATGTGTTAATTCAAGAGGCATTGCTACCAACTGTTGCATAGGATTAATTAATGTGTAATAGCGAATACCCAAAAATCTCGAGCATATGTCAGGCCTTTGGCCCCTTGCCTCGAGACACCTCCCTTTGCAACGTACGTCGCGAACGCCCTACGTGATTCGAAAAAGTTAACCTTAGTCATTCGGAAGGAAAGAAAGAGCACAATATAGGTATGTATGGAGAAAATGTACTTACCTATCGATTACTTGGCTGACAACTATGAAGTCCATTTTATTCTTAGAGAATCAAGGTAATATACCTTGTTCTATTTTGGTACAATTACTATTAAAATCCAATGATAGTTCTGATTGTAGGGCATAAGTACATATTCCTTATTGCGGTAAGCTAGCAGTCCTCATGCAATGTACCTCTCGATGAAGGGTGTATCCTCGTCGATGGTATCCTTGGCAACCAAGCGTGGGTCCAAGAAACCAACCGATGATGATTTGGATGATCTAGCTTTAGTCAGCATGTATCTATATATACACACGAAAGCAACAAATTATATATGATATTTATCGGTATGACATGAACGGAGACTGTGATTGTACACACTTACAGCGTCTAGCATCGAATGAGAGAGGCGTCAGAGCGTTGAGCGTGAAAAGATCGAATAAATCCTCAAAGGTGACCACGAAGACACACTCTTGAACACTGTGCTCTAAATGATATGGCGCAAATTTGACAGTGATACCTAAGCGTCGTTCTCCCTCTGGCTTATTGGACTGTTCCATATACCGCTTGTGCAATTGCTGGTAACTAATTTCTAGGGTTTGGAGGCTCTTTTTCTCGAGCAACGGCTCGTCAAGCACGAATTTGCGGGCCAATGGTAGGTACGGAATATAATCATTGGTCTTCTTTGCTTTGCCCTTACTGCCCTTGCTGTTTCGGCTGTAGGTCGACTTTAAAGGTAGCACAGTGGTGGAAATTGCATTGGTGGAAGTTGTTGCACCAGGAATAGCGCCCGTGAACATGACACCGGTGCAGGTAGCGGTGGTGGAGATGGCACCAGTGCATGTAGCTGATCTGATTCAGGTTGCCCTTAAGGAGATGGCACCAGTGCACGTAGCTGATCTGCCACCGGTGAAGAAGCCTCCAGGCAGATATCGCATTTGGGCCACTGGATGAAGGTTCCAATGGCTTGCCCTAGAGTCACGAGCTCGTCGTTGGTAGGCTTCGGTAGCGGGACGACCTCGAAATTGGCGTGTACACCATCTACCGACACTTTTTCGAAGCCTGGTGCTAAAGCTTAACGGTGCAGCATGACCCCATGAGCAGACGGATATGCCATGCCCCAAGCAGCGCACAAGGCAACGGAGGCATATCTCACTTGGAGCTTGCACTTCGTAGGCTCCTACATAACGATACAAAATTAGCTACTCCAATTAATAGGCCTATCAACGGATCGAGCATTCCAGAGATAATAATTATTAACAGGATGTCGT
This sequence comes from Dendrocalamus latiflorus, assembly GCA_017311315.1. Classification (NCBI taxonomy): domain Eukaryota; kingdom Viridiplantae; phylum Streptophyta; class Magnoliopsida; order Poales; family Poaceae; genus Dendrocalamus; species Dendrocalamus latiflorus. The sequence continues at coordinate 15,415,937 of CM029661.1, forward strand.
CGACAGGAAATCTGGCCTCGTACTCCATCGTAGGATTGGACACGTAACTACTCAGATGGTTGGGCGGGCTAGTTAGCACAAGAGCAGCGGCGACGGCCTGCTAATTTTCTGTAATTCTCCGCACCTCATCTCTGACATAATCAGCCAGCTCCTCTCTAAGAGATGCCTTGATCTCTTCTCATAGCCGTGCCTCACGCTCGGCTTTGGTTCTCTTCCTACGCTGATACTGCTCGGAGTCATCTTGGAAACCATGTTTCCCAGGAACGTAAAGCCCAAGGCCTCTCGTACGACCCGGGTGCTCCTTGTTTCCCAGGGCCGCGGAGAGCATATCATTCTCCCTTGTTTCCTGGAATGATCCCAGGGTAGATTCAAAACTCAGCGCTTCCTGCAAGAGCACAACATGTCATTTCACTTCGTATGAAGTTGTGGAGTAATTACAAGCTACGTAGTTCGATCGATATCTTACCAGACGCTGAGACACTTGCTGGTCTGCAGGGTTTCGAAAGGAGACGTCTCCCGATGTCATTGTAGATGACCTTGCTCTAATCCAATTTTGAGCGCGGTCATCTGGGATATTGGCAAATGGCGGGGCGGTGTCCTGCAGGACTGCCAGTTCGTCCTCCCTCCTCCACAGCGGGATTTTACCCGTATACCCAGCTATGCCAAGTCTGTGGGGGTGTGTGTTTTTTACCTGGAGGGCCTTGTGCGCCGCACTTGTACTTTTGAAATCTTCAGTCGTCTTCATCGCCTTGAACTCTTCCCATTGTGGTTCCAAGAATGGGTATTTATGAAAGGGTGTTTCGCCCTGCTCCACGTAGTCCTTGACAAGCGTGCTCTTGAAGTTCTTCCATGCTTTGCACGCCGCTAGCAAGGCTTGTCGTTGCACGGTGTCTTGGTGTTCTTCTGGGATCTCGAACGATGCCAAAATTTCTGTCAGCAGCTCATGTTTCCGAGTCTCAGGCACGCTCTTCCATGAATTGAATGTGATCTCAATTCGTTCTCGTGCAACTATTCCGACCATTCTTCGAAATGCGCTTACTGCTTTGGGAGGAAGGAGAGGGGTCCCAGATCCATCGACCTCTGTGATGGTAAATCGGCCCTCAGGCTTCTTCGATAGCCCTCTTCCTCGGCGTTTTGATTTTGGAGCGGACGCATCCGGCGATAATGTTGAAGAATGCGCGGGTGACATGTTGGCCTTCTAAACAACATATACAAGGGATATATTCAAATTACGTGCACTATAAGCAACAGAAAAGAAGAATCCAGTGACTTCTTCAAGATATAAACAGGTGGAAAGAGAAGACCGTAGTTCTCACACTGCAATAGCTATAAGGAGTTATGAAAAAACATCCTAGAAGACCATAAGATAAGAAAGTGACATACTATGATTCGCTCAATTTGTGGGTCTATTAGGATAAGATAAGAAAGTGCCATACTATGGTGATATAAATGGAGAATGTCGAAGAAATATACATATACATATACATATACATATACATATACATATACATATACATATACATATACATATACATATACATATACATATACATATACATATACATGTTGTGTTTTACATATACACAATACCACAAATACCACAAATACCAGGGCTAATATGTTCATAATGCATCATTCTACCATTCACAGTACCACAAATACCAGGGCTAATATGTTCATAATGCATCATTCTACCATTCACAGTACCACAAATACCAGGGCTAATATGTTCATAATGCATCATTCTACCATTCACAGTACCACAAATACCAGGGCTAATATGTAGCGCACCTTAGGGTTCAGGCGACGGGCTCGGGGACGGCGGCGGGCTCGGGGACGGCGAGGGGCTCGGGGGAGGCGACCGACAAGGGGCTCGGGGCTCGGGGGAGGCGACCGGCGAGAGGCTCGATGGAGGCGGCCGGCGACAGGCTCGGGGACGGCGGCGGCGACAAGCTTGATCGGGACTTCGGGAGAGCGACGGGCTCGATCGTGACTTAGGGCTCTAATAACTGTGCAGTGTACGTGCAAAACCCTAGCGGGGGTCATATATAAAGCTTATCACAGACGGTTCTCAGTTTAGAACCGTCCGTGATATTAATATCACAGACGGTTCTAAACAAAGAACCGTCTGTGATATCTTTACTATCACAGACGGTTCTATGTTTAGAACCATCTGTGATATTAATATCACGAACAGTTCTAAGTTTAGAACCGTCTGTGATAAGCATCTGCCCCCAGCTGTAGTTATTAAGACAAACACCAACCAGCTGCATTCATATACAAACACCAACCAGTTACATTCACACAATGTATTTCTTTACACATTTTTACATATACATAAATGCAAATTCACAAATACATCACACACATGCATTGTTGTATACAAAAATGCCAATTCACATATACATCATATACATGCATTGTTATATACAAATATGCAAATGCCCACATATATGTCGCACATTCTCATTCTACTTGCTTATTTCCTTTAAAAATTAGCCCTTCATGCTGATCAATGCGTACGTAACTAGTTTCGTCACGTTGTTCGTCGTCGACCCTTATGCCATTTCCAAAAGGAGGTAACTCATCAAATTGATGTATTCTTTCTCGTTCACTACACTCTCTACTCCGACAATTCTCCTTTTTCTATGAAGAACTACATGTCGTTTCTTATTTGCCGGGTCAGTTATATAGAAAACTTGAACAACTTGGTTGGCGAGTACGAATGGTTCGTCATTGTACCCGACACGTTGGAGGTCCACGGTAGTGACACCGTACTTGTCAATCTTCACTTGTGGGAGATGCACCCAACGGCAGCGAAATAAAGGGATATTGAAAACCACGTAGTCGAGCTCCCAAATCTCTTCTATGAACCCATAGTATGAGTTCCTCGACCCATCGGTACTGAACGCATCTATGCGGACACCGCTGTTCTGGTTAGTGCTCTTTACATCCTGAGACTGTGTATAGAATGTGTACCCATTTATGTCATATCCTTGCCATGTCACAACTGTAAATGTTGGCGCTTTTGCCAACCATGTCAACGTCTCACTTGACGAGCTCCTAGCGATTTGCTCCTTCAACCATTGGTGGAACCGACTGTTGTGTTGCCTCATGATCCAAACATCCGGCCGCTCCGGATTTTGTTGCCAAAGCACATCCTTGTGCTGGTCGACATAAGGCACCACTTCAGTCATGTGTTGAAAGACCGTGAAATGGGCTTGAGTATACGTGTCCATATCTGCAGTGATTGCTTTCCTTTCAATAGTTCCGATACCCTTCAGCCTCCCCTCATGACAAGATTGAGGCACACCTATCGGTTGAATATGAGCCATATAATCGACACAAAACTCAATGACCTCTTCACTTGCATAACCTTCGACGATGCTGCCCTCCGGCCGAGATCAATTCCGTACGTAGGACTTGAGAATTCTCATGAACCTCTCAAATGGGTAGATGCTATGTAGGAATACGGGCCCGCACATTTTTATCTCCCACACAACATGAACAATGAAATGGAACATGATATCGAAAAACAAAGGAGGGAAATACATTTCAAGATGACATAGAGTCATCACCACCTCGTCTTGTAGAGCATCTAGTCCTTCGGGATCGATGACCTTCTGAGCAATTGTATTAAAGAAATAACATAGCCTTATGATTTTCTCTCGGACTTTGATCGGCAAAATATTTCTAATTGCAATAGGGAGCATCTATGTCATCAGCATATGACAATCATGAGACTTCATGCCATTTAACTTCAAATCTTGCATCGAAACAAGTATCTTCACGTTGCCGGAGTAACCAGACGGAACTTTGACACCATGCAAGCATTGGCACAGTTTTGTTTTCTCGGCCTTGGACAGAGTGCAACACGCAGGGCAAAGGTACGTTCATCCATTATCAGTGCATGTCGGTGCTAACTTAGGCCTGATGTCCATATCAGCCAAGTCAAGCCGTGTGTTGACGCCGTCCTTTGTTTTATCACGAATGTTCAGTAAGAGACCAATCAAGCTGTCACATACATTCTTTTCTACGTGCATGACATCGATGCAGTGTCGAACATCTAGGTACTCCCAGTAAGGTAAGTCCCAATATTGATCTCTTCTTCCAGGTGTTCTTCTCATGAGCCCTCAATTTACGTCCCTTTCCGAGGACAACATCTAAATCCTTCACCATATTATAAACCTCTTTTCCCTTAAATGCCTTGGAGCTGAACCGTCTTCCTTCTCTCCGTCAAATTGTTTCTTCATCTTGCGGTATGGGTGAGCCCTCCGAAGGAACCGGCGGTGACGCATGTAGACGGTTTTGCGTGAGTGTTTCAGCCACACACTCTCGGTACCATCTAAACAGTGGGTACAAGCTTTGGCACCTTTTGTACTCTGGCCCGATAGGTTAGTAAGGGCAGGATAATCATTTATGTTGCAGAACAATAAGGAGCGCAAAGTGAAGTTCTCTCGTTTGTATGCATCCCATACCTGTACCCCTTTGTTCCACAGTACTTTTAGATTTTCCACCAACGGTGCTACGTACACATCGATATCATTCCCAGGTTGCTTTGGCCCTTGGATAAGTATCGACAGCAAAATATACTTTCGCTTCATACACAACCAAGGAGGAAGGTTATAGATGCAGAGAGTCACAGGCCATGTGCTATGTCAGCTGCTCATGATACTGAAAGGATTCATTCCATCTGTACTCAGTCTAAACCTTATATTCCTTGATTCTGCACCGAATTCTGCAAAACTCCTATCGATGTTTCTCCATTGGGCGGAATCAGTAAGGTGTCTTAGCATTCCATCCTTCTTGCACTCCTCCGAGTGCCAACGTAGTAGTTTTGCCTCCTTTGGATTTTCAAAAAACCTTTTCAAACGGGGAATTATAGGAAAATACCATGCCACCTTAGTAGGAGGTCCTTTCTTTACCTCTGTTCCCTCGCCGTCATCTGATTGATTGTTACGTTTGTATCGGGATGCGTTGCACACCGGACATACATGCATGTTTGCATACTCTTTACGGTACAGGATACAGTCGTTCGGACATGCATGTATTCTTTCTACTTCCATTCCCAACGGACAAAGAACCTTCTTGGCTTTATACGTGGTTTTAGGCAACTCATTTCCCTCCGGAAGCATGTCCGCTAAAAGACCTAGCAGCGCCATGAAACTCTTGTCGGACCAACCGTTGCTTGCCTTCAATTTCAACAGTTCAAGCACGTCCGACAACCTCGTGTACTTTGACCTACAACACGTGAACAAAGGTTTTTCCGAGTCCTCCATCAAGCCCCGGAATTTAACATACTCTCTCTCATCATAGTTCTCTTTTACATCGCGAAGCATCTGATCCAGATTGTCATCGTGCAACCTATCCGGATCCGAATAACCACAATCGACATCATCCGGCGGCATGTCATTCACTTCACCAGTGATATCATCTGGCGGCATATCATTCACTTCATCGGCGATGTCATCCGGCGGCATATGATCATTAATTTCGCCATGACTGGTCCAACACGTATAACCCTTTTTAAAACCCCTCCGAATCAAGTGCACTTCAATTTGCCCTCGGTTCTTAAACATCTTTAAATTCTCGCAGTCAGTGCATGGACAGTACATATATTCCACCCCCTTATTCAGCATATCCTCCTTAGTAGCTCTTGCAAAAGCAGACACACCATTAATATTCTCTTCACTCATACGGCTCGCGGCATACATCCAGCTTCGGTCCTACGTTATGTGTGTGTGTGTGTGTATATATATATATAACAACTTAGTATTAAAAATTAAATTATTTAATTATTACTACATGTATATATACCACATGCATTCAGGCTTTGCTAACTTAATTCATATTATAAACACAACAGCTATTATATAATCAACAATTTTGCAAACCATCTTCAATAACACTCACCAATTACTTACATCTAAATTGTAATGCAAAGAAAAATAAATTTTATTACTAACCATATCTAGAGCAATCAGGAAAGTATGAATCTTCAAAACTCAATCTCTGCCTCTTCCCACCAAATTAATTGGCCTGAAATCGCCTAGCTTGCCTCCTGAGCGAAAGAGTGCAGCACCGGCTAGATCTGGATCGAAATGAAGACAGATGCGGTTCTGAGCAGCGCAATAAATGCTTAGCGAAAAACCGTCTGTGATAATATAAGATTATCACAGACGGTTTTTAATACAAACCGTCTGTGATACTAAAATCGGTAAGAACCGTTTGTGATGCTCGTTTTCTCTAACGCCACCAACACAGACGGTGTCCAAATTAAAACCGTCTGTGTTAGTGTCGGTCACAGACGGTTTTGTCAAACCGTCTGTGATTAGCCGTCTAATATTAGGCTTTCTATAGTAGTGATAATTGGATAATTTGTAGTTTTTTTTAGCTCCTTATGGACCATAATATTGTTAGATGATGTGTTCCTTAGTTTAGAATTTGATGTGGATACATATACGTCTTGCGCTTTTCAGTTAAATATATTATTTCACTGAAAAGGATTATTGAACTATATTAAATGTTATCAGATGAATTTATTTTTAAGTAAAATAGATTTTGATTTACATACGAATTGATTACTACTTGATGCCATTGTTTTAATTGTGTTCAGATCTATAAACAAAGTTGGGGTCCAGTGAAAGGTGTGAGAGAAAGGATGCTACAAAGTAAGAGTACTAGTCGATGACTCATGGAAGAATGCAATGCATGAGAGTGCATGTGGTGAGCTACGCATGCATGCAGCCGAAAACAGGAAAACGTGCATGCATGCATGTAGACCAAGACACAAGGAGAGAGCACGAGTGACAAGTATATAGAGAAAAAGGTGTAAGCATCAAAAAAGGATGGATCAAACAATTAGGGAGATCAGCTCATGCAGTCAAACACCAAAGGAAATCGAGTCGATCCGCATGAAGTCACGGCCAAGTTCTAAGGAGATGGTCCTTGCGGCAAACACAAGACACAAGCCCAAGGCCAGCACGTGAGGCCAAACCAAAGACTACCTAAGTGGTGCGGCAATATAGTCACGTTTATTAAAGTTGAGTCCGACTGGATTTGGAGGTTTGAGGATTAAAACTCTAGATTAGCTTGATTCGGTTTGTGCTGACCGAATAGGATGTAGTTGCAGTTTGTTGGTCTGCTTGGAGTTTGTTTCGGCCTTGACCGAATCAACTCGGGCTGGCTTGGAGTTTGTTTCGGCCTTGACCGAATCAACTCGGGCTGGCCTAAGCTGTGCGTGAGTTGAGTTAGGGGGCGCCATATATATACCAACGTGATCCTCTTATAACATGCGACTATTTTTTTTATAATAGATTGAAATAATAGGTTGCTTTGTTCTTCCATGATAACTGAACTATCTTGAGAGAAAATTAGGAGTATATCAATAATCAAAATCATTTAATCTTTTCACTAAAAAATAGAAACGCGATAGAGCCTCGCTTGATGGTCGTAAAGCCCAACGCGTGTGTTCTTATAAATTAAAGAGTGTTCGTTCTTACATTAATAACGAATGATCGCTACGATTTGAGAAAATCACTTAAATATCTTGATTTTACATTATGTGAAAATGTTGATTTTTGAAATCTAGAACTCATTAATACTTGCTTATTAGTTTAAATTGATAAATAGTGGTGGTAGATAACATCTTGTGCTTTTGTTATACTGGGGTGTTACAACATTAATCACAATAGGGTCATAAATCAGATCTTAGGCACCACATGCGCGCCAAGAAATCAGAATCTTAGATCTTCTGCACTGAAGCATCATGCATTATTTAGCGCATCCCGGTTCACAGCAACCGTCGATTTGATAGACGTCAAGCAAATGGGAAAAAAAAAATCAATCTCTGGTGGCGCTCTGAGTCATCGTCGAGTTAGCCACCATAGCGGCTTTTCAATGACTCCGGAGGCTCCTCTTCCATGATGCCAGCTCCAGTAGTGGCCAAGTATTCCCTTATTGCGGTTTTCCGGTCACCCAGATAGGTGTGGTCTAAGAAGTTGCTGTATGCTGGTTCTCCAAGATTTTTCGCAGCGAGAACACTGCAAAGCAATCAGAACCATCAAAACACTGCAAGGCAATCAGAACCATCAAAGGTGCTTGTAATATCAAAAGGATCAGGCTTCTACACGCCTGATAAAGTAATGACTGACAGTGGCAGTTACACAGAAATGTGTTGCTACTAGATAACTAGAATGTTCAGAGCAATGAAATCATTTTGCTTGAGAAATGCATCTTGCTTTGAGATGTCATTGATGTGTTGTACCAGGAGAACAAATATATGCCTAAAATAATCAGTGGAGTTCATGGGTGTATCGTGGTTCTAATTTGCACAGATAGCTTTCTGGTGTTAAGCGCGGGTTTATTAAAGAAAAAGAAGCAACTCTGTGGACTGTGCAACATAAGATGTTTGAACAGCAAGTACTTACCAATGTCTTAGATATACACGACAGGGTAAAATATCATCCCTCCATATTTTATCAATGTTGTATCGTCCATAGTGTTGATTATATATTTCCTTGCTTCCTGCAGAAAGAATCGGTCAATTTTCAGTGTGTAATGGAATTGGGAATAAAATTACAATTCTGGGCTATCTCATATAATTCTCTAAAAAAACAACTTGTATCTACATAAGAATGCATCAATTTGCCATAAAACGGTAAAGAAATGTTATGCTTAAAGCTTAATTCGTCATCATAAACTTTTGACTATTTGAGCAAGAATTGAACATGCCTAGCTTAATTGCACTTCAATGCTTTTGTCATCACACAGTTTCTCTGAAACCTGAAATTTTTAATGGAACGTGATCTTGTGGTTCAAAGTATCATGTGCCAACCAGTTTTAGAATAAAATATTATTATAAATTATCAAATTATTACTATGCCTAGCAAACAATTGTGGTTCTCTCATTGTATTTACCTAGAGCTGTATACATGACAATTTATGTGATTTTACCCTAGCTGGTCCATAATTATAATGATAGAGGCAGACAAATATGTAATAAGCCCTAAAACAAATCCCATAATACCAAATCATTCTCATAAGTTATGATACATTAACACAACCATGCAATAGAACGGGTACTTTTTTATCAAATATTGTATTAAATCAATAGCTTTAATAACAGTATATGAACGAGATGCCAAGTCAATATCAGATTAGTCTTTCCCTCAAAACAAGGGAAAAAACATCCTACCAAATCTCATCAACCACCAAACTGACGAACTGATATCGTGATAACACAGATATCAATATCATTAGAGCCAGTGGCAAGTCATTAAAATGAAATGCAAAATTGAAAGAAATTTGAGTGTGATATAGATTCAACCTTTGCATCTCACTTGGAAATATTCTTCATCGCTGTAGCGTGCACAGACAACCTGAACCAATAAATCCCATCAAGAAGAACAATAATTCCATTGCAAGAAGCAGCAGCAAAGAGCAAACAAAACGTTACAGCTAGGATTCCAGTTACAGAATATAAGCCCTTACTGCTGGATTTGGAAAAGGCATTCCATCCGGTCCTTCAGGAACAACCTGACAAAACATATAGACAAAAACAAAATTAACTACAAACCCTCATCAAAATGTAGTGCAAATTACAGCTCAGGACTGAACACTCTAAACTCCAAACAGCTTCAGGCTTGTGATGAAGAAACCGAAAATCTAACCAAATTGGTTAGCATGAAATGAATTTACTGGTCACCCACCGCAAGAAATCTGAATTCATTCTCCCTCTCAATGAATGCTGGAACCTGTGAATATCACAAGCTTTCAGTCCTTTGCCCCAAAAAGAAGCTGAAAAAAGCTCCATTCCTTTGCCCTTGAATAAAAATGACACGTTATCATAGTGTAAATTACAGTACCTCATCCTCCTTGATTTCAAACACAGTGACAACTATCAATTCGTCCTCACATGGCTCCACGCTTAAGCTTGACAACTCCTACAAGCAGCCCAATACTCCAATGAAAAATAGGATTTTATGGAAACAATCAAGAAATAAAAAAAATGCAACTTCCTGACAAAAGTACACACTAGACTCCAACACCAAACTTTTTGATATCTCAACATAACACCCAACTTTCCTTTCTTCAATGATCATAGTCAGCAAAGGCAATGATACCCATATTATAGAAAAGCTCCTCAAGCAGAAACAAAATTCTCTTACGCTTGTACAGGAGCCATACGTACGTACGTATGTACTGTTCAATGCAACCTGATTCCCCCCTTTTTGGTGTCCACACGACAAATTGCAATTCATTATAAATTGATAAAGAAATAGTATTTGACTGATAAGGACAATCAACTTCGAACACCTTTAAGTGCCCCTAATGCGCTAAGTGTATTTTTGCCATTTTGCTCAATCTAACATTCAACAGTAGCCAAAACTGACAGTAAGTGAAACTGTGAGAGAGGTGCACACAAGTAATGCAGAATGTCATAGACAAAATTAAAACCCCAAGAATGATTATACAAAACTTCCAAGTGTGCTCAATTTACTTTTCCTGACATTCCCGTAAAACCATTCTACAGCAGCCTCAGCAAGGACTAGCACGTTCTTTTTTTTTAGGAGCAAGGACTAGCATTTAACTCCTACAATATAGAACGGAACTTAAGAATGAAGTACCTAAAAGGCTGCACTGCTATCACGACGGACACACAGTAGATGCCCAAATGCCCCCAAACTCATCTAGAAGTTCCAAAGATCACCCATTCACGCAGAATTACACGTCTCGAACTAAGACATCCATGTCCCAATCGAGATCATATACACCTTGAAGAATCACACACAGAATTATACAGGTAATGTAACCAAACCAAATTATGCATACACCAATACATACATATACCAACATGAGTATAAACGTACGTATACGCACCTTGGTGGCCTCGATGGCGATGCCACGCTCGAAGAAGATGGGGGCGGCGTGGGCGAAGACGCGCCGGAAGCCTCGGAGCACGGCCACCCGGAATCCCTCTAGCTCCGGGAACGTGCTCCTCGCGCTCCGCTCTGTCATTTGGAGCCTCGAAATGTTAGGTCTAAGTTTAGGGTTGGGTTTAGGGTTCGGAGAACAGAGCACTGATGGCTACAGCAGAGCTCACCAGAGAGGAGGGAGCCAAAGCCGACGACGGAGACGCGGCCGCCAGGGGAGGCGACGGCGGCGAAGTCCGTGGCGGAGGTCAGCTCGGGGAAGGAGCTGCCGCCGCTGGTGGCGGCGGACGAGGAGGGAGGATACATGAGTCGGCTGCGGTAACGGGTGGACCGCCGGGAGAGCTCCGGCGATCGCCGGAGTTGGAGGTGGGAGGTGGGGAGGGGTAGCGGGAGGAGGGTGGGGCGGTTTGGGGCGTTAGATTTTGATCGGATGGCTGGGGGTGGCCCGAGGCAGGGCGTTGGGCCGGAGGCGATGCCGCGCATGGTTGGGGCAGGGAGGCGGCACCGGCTGTGCGCTTCAAGTACGGTATTCTTCACTATCATCATGTTGACCAACGGCTACCTTACAGATGTGGTTTATGGTTTGATGTGATTTATGATTTTTTTATTATAGTATAAGTGTTTATGTAAACAAATCCAATATCGATAAGTCGGTTTAAAAAAAACTGTCTTGATAATCAACTTTAAAACGACGATAAAGAAGTCATCCTGTCTGTTTATTTGAGCGAAGACATAAGTCATAAGTTGAAAAAACTGTTAGGAAACCTGGACTCTATCCAGAGTCCTGATCTAATTGGGCACCCCACCGTAGACTATAAATAGGGACCTAGACCCCCCTCATTATGTACCCCGATGAATGAAAGCAATAAAGAAAGACCAGGAGTTCTCTCTATCTCTCTGTGTGTTCAATCTATTATTCTGTGATTCTGTGATTGATTCGTTCTTGTTCTAAACAGAGGAATCGCTCGGACTGGTCGCCAGCGATGGTTCCTCAATACGTTATCAGCACGACTTCGCTCCGGTGAACGAGATAATCATCGAAGCACAGATTGAATTTTCTAGATCGCTTTTGAATCTGTATTTTCTTTTCGTGTTCTAGATTGAAATTCTACGGTGCAAATCCGCCCTAATCTACCGCGAGCAGACTTGAAGTCGCCGGCACAATGCCGATCGGTAGATTGTGAAACGGGGTAGATGTTGATTGCACTGTAGAACGATGCAAATCCATCCTAAATCTACCGCGAGCAGATCTGAAACCGCCGGCACAATGTCGATCGGTAGATTGCGAAACGGGGCAGATGTTGATTGCATCATAGATTTGAAACAAAAATCTCGCATGAATTCGTTTGTTTTTGCATGAAGGCACCGCATAGCCTCTGTACCTATCTGATATAACACAAACATTGCATGAAAAAAAATAGGGCGACGGCCTGAAGCCGCCGCCAACGCTCACGCCCGCATGCGTGCTTCCCAAAGTCGGCCGGCGTCCTGGACCGCCACCGGCAACCATGCGCCTGCGCCTGTATGCGTGCGGCCTGAAACCGACATAGATCGCCGGCCCGAAGCCGTCGCTGGCTCCACCGCCGGCTCACCACCGGCCTGCCGTCAGCCGCCGACCGCCCGGGGAAGACGCGCTTGAAAGGCGCCCGAACGCCGCTGGATCTGCGCGCCCGAAGCAGGCCCGAAGCCGCCGCCTCTCGGCCCGGATTTGCGCCCGCATGCGCCGCCGGCCGACGCCCCGGTTCCCGCGCCCGCATGCGCCGCCGGCCGACGCCCCGGTTCTCTCGTCCATACGCGCGCGCGCCGGACCGCCGCACCGTGCCGCCGCTCCCGTGGACGCCGCGCCCGTACGCGCGCTCTCCATGCTCGCCGGCCGATGCTCCGACTCCCCGCGTGCGCAAGCACCGCCGGCCATTCGGCTTCTCCCCGCCTGCCGTGCCGCCTCCGCCCTGCGCCGGCCTCTCTGCGACGCCACGCACCCGCATGCGCTTGGCCCCGGACGCGCCCGACCCGTAGCCGTCCGCTCCACCACCATGGCGACGCCCGCCCGCTTTAGGCCGGCAGCCGGGCCGCACTCCGACCGCCTCCGCTCACTCCGGCCTGCAGCTGGCCCCGCCTCGGCCGTGCGCTGCTCCGGCCCGCGCCTCCCCGTATGCGCGCCCGCCTTGGGCCGGCCTGCAGCCGCCCACCGCACGGCCTCTCCTCGCCCGCCCGAGCCGGAGTCGGGACCCCCCCGCCGCGTCGCCGCTCGGCTAGCCTGCTCGCCCGAAGGGGCAGCTTGGGCTGCTGTTGCGCCGCCGCCGCATAACAGTCGGGGCAAGGGGGAAACCCTAGGGGGAGTTAGGTAGCGGGATGGGCCGGCTGAGGGTAGGCCGAAGCAGGCCAAATAGTGGGCCAGCAAGAAAAAAAAAGGGAATGGGCCGGCACCGGGTATTTTGCATAAAAGGCTTTGTAATTCTGAAAATTACATATAAGCCCTCAAATTTACGAGCGGGTCCAGAATTTTGCAGAAAACCCCTCTGTAAATCAAAAAATTGCGCGAATTTTTCTCTGAACTGAAATTTTGCGTAGAAACCCCCAGAAATTGCAGAATTTGCTGAAATTTTATATTTTAGCATAAAAGGGCCTCGGGAGTCCGTTTTTTGAATTATTTTTAGCATTTGAAGCTTATTTTATTTATGCCATTATTATTTCTGTATTTTCTGTATTTATTTACTGTTTTGGTTAATTGTAATTACTGAAAATTGCTTTTAATCACTGAATTAGCAGTAAAATTTATAGAAAATGCATAGAAAATCCTGAAACATTGCGAGAACCTTTTGTACTATTTATTTACCTACAGTGAATTATTCCGTGCATGTCTACCAGCAGTAGATTTATACATATTTAGATGACTAGCATCACGAACTGGGAGTCCGAGGAGCTGGCCCAGAATGGCCGAAACTATCTGATGTAGGCATCCGATGTCGAGATTGTGCTTGGAGCCAGGAAGCTCTGCGCGACTATTGGGATTGGCGGACTGAATGACGCCTAACCCACGCCTAAAGAGAATGATCAAGCACTTCATTTTCTCAGGCACCTCTTCTGCCTCACTCTCAAGAATGAGTACATGGTAGAGAATAGTGCGCTAGCACTCTTGACCGCACTCAAGAAGCGGTTTGAGAGGCTAAAGTACATCATTCTTCCTCAAGCAGAGTAAGAGTGGATCAGACTAAGGTTTGCCGACTTTAAGACGGTCGGGAATACAATCCTGCCTTGCACAGGATTTGTACCCCAATACAAAAAATTGAGAAAATCCTTCCACCCAAATGAAGTACAATCCACACGCAATTATCATCATGACGGCTATGAGGAATATGCCGAATTGATTGATATGATGCAAATTGCGGAAGCTCAGGACGAAGTTCTCCGCAAGAACTAAGTCACTCAGTCATCTGGTAGCTCCACTGGCCGTGAAGCCAACGCTGAGAGCAACAAGGTGCGAAAGCCCTTGATAGAGAAAAGGGGAAGGAAGGGTAAGACCGCAGCCCAGAAAGGCAAATCAGATGCTCCACGTGAGAATAAGGCTGTCAAGCCAAAACGGGATGGCAAAGGGCACATGAAGCCCACTCTACATCGGTTGAGGAGGAGCGTTCTGAGCAGTTGCTTGCGCTGATGGTGTTTGAGACCATTACGACAGCAGCACACCTCTCGACCTAGAAGCAGTCACCGTCATGATTTCTCTTGAAGAGAATGTCACCCCAAGAAAATAGCAGGAGAAGTCCAGTGCATTGAATGCATTTTGACTTTAATTGTCATTTATTTTGTGTGGAAGAATATGTTAAAATTTGCATGGATGGTACTTAAGAATTGTTATCTTCTCGTGATGGTTGGATGATATGTAAAGAATTCATTCATTTATTCAGTTTATAATGGCATGATATATTCTGATATTGGAGTATTTTATTTATGTGTTGATTGCCTTCTCATACATGTTAATAAATACCCTATATTAGAACATGTGTAGCGCCCTATGAAGGAAGTGTGCTTAGCCAGCAGCAGCACAACGCATATCATCTTAAGAAAGATTGAGTATTTTCGGTCGATTCGTAAGAGCACTGGCAGCCTTACGACAATCGCCAGAAGCGATGCATAATTGGCTCACGAAGAGCCACAATGGGCACAACTTTGGTCATTGAAGAAACCTTATTGTACCCAGAATCGACTAGCACTCTCCTAAGTTTTTAAGGATATTCGCGCCAATGGTTTCCACGTTGAGACTAAAAGAAGAGTACGGTAAGGAATACCTGCTCATTACGAAGCGCGACGAGAATAGAAAAGGGTATTAGAAAAACTTCCTTCACTAGAAAATGGGCTATATTATACCAACATTAAAGCGCCTGCAGCGTACACTGTTCTGAAAACAGTATTTAGAAGCTCTGAATTCTTCTGTCTCTGGCATGACAGATTAGGCCACCCAAGTCTTAGAATGATGAGAAGCATAATAAATAACTCGCATAGGCATAATATTAATGTGAAGAATTTCCCGAATCATGAAGATTTTGTGTGCCCTGCATGTGCCACCGGGAAACTAATAACTAGACCCTCCACTCTGAAAGTGAAGGATGAAGTCCCTGCATTCCTAGAACGCATCCAGGGAGACATTTGCGGTCCCATTCAGCCCATCTTAGGGTCATTTAAGTATTTCATGGTGCTCATTGACGCTTCTTCGAAGTAGTCGTATGTGGGTTTGTTGTCCACAAGAAACCACGTCTTTGCACAAATTGATCTCGCAGATCATCCGCATCAGAAATGTGTCCCCTGATTATCACATCAAGTCCATCAGAATGGACAACGCCGGAGAATTTACTTCAAAGGCATTTGATGATCATTGCATGGCAATGGAAATTGCAGTTGAGCATTCGGTACCGCATGTCCATACCCAGAATGGTCTGGCAGAGACTTTAATTAAAAGAATTAAATTTATTGTCCGACCCCTTTTGTATAATTGAAATCTAGCAGCTACATGTTGGGGACACGCAGTCCTGCATGCAGCGAATCTCATCAACCTTAGACCTTCGGCCTACAACATCCATTCACCTATGCAACTAGCGCAATGGTCAGCACCGAAGATTTCCCAACATTAGGGGGAGGAAATCAACCCCTTGATGAAGAATGTCGGGAAATTATGTGGCAAGCCTGGGGAATCCATGTAGATGACCCGCGCATTAGTGAAGCAAATAGAGAAGTTCAAAAGACAAAAGAAGTCCAGAAGACAAGAGAAGTCTAGAAGACAATAGATTTGCAAGCATTAGCAAATCAACTGCCTGATCACTTTAGTGATTTGAAGAGCGTGACTAAGTCGCATGTGCCTGCACGCACTGCACCGGAGAGGGTTGAAATACCAAAGAAAGCAGAAGGTATCCCTAATCTCGTCCAGAGGCCTCAGGAAAAAAAAAGAGGACGAGAACTCCGGTTCCTCAAATCCTTAGTAACCGGGGACGCCTGGTGAAAAAGGATAAAAGGGATTTATCACAGCCAATCATTGAAGTCCCCCAGAATGAGAAGGGGAGCCAGTTGAGACTTGGCACAAGTATGACACCTTCCGAAAAGGGCATACCGGATCTGAATATCCCTATCGGCGTGGATGTGTGCGCACACATCGGAACCGAAAAACTAAAGGGACTTGCCACCGCAATTGAAAGAAGCGATGCGCAAGGTGAAGCTCCAGAAGAAGCAACTCATGAAGAAATAGCTATAAATTATGTGCACACGGGAGAGTCCCTGAATAGGACAACAGCTAATATCGATATCTACTTCGCAAAGAAAATTACCACCATCATCAATCTTGATCCCGAGCCTGCATCGCTCGCTGAATGTAAGAAAAGATCAGATTGGGAAGATTGGAAGAAGGCAATAGCAACTGAATTGCTATCTCTGAATAAAAGAGAGGTGTTTGAGCCCGTATGCCGCACACCTCCCCACATACACCCCGTTGGGCACAAGTGGGTATTTGTTCGAAAGAGAAATGACAGAAACGAAGTAGTAAGATACAAAGCAAGGCTGGTAGCCCAAGGTTTCACTCAACGTCCTGGAGTTAATTATGAAGAAACCTACTCCCCAGTCATGAGTGGAATTACCTTTAGATATTTGATCTCAATGGCAGTGAACTTGAATTTAGAAATGAAACTGATGGATGTTGTGACTGCATACCTTTACGGTAACTTGGATTCGGAGTTTTACATGAAAGTCCCTGAAGGAATTCCTCTCCCGAACCAAGACAGAGCAAATAGAAATCTGTACAGTGTGAAACTCAGAAAGTCACTGTATGGACTGAAACAATTTGGAAGAATGTGGTATAATCGCTTGAGCAACTTTCTCTGCAAGAAAGGCTACACGAACAATGAAGACTGTCCTTGTGTATTTATACGGCGATCCCAGAATGGATTCTGTATAATCTCTGTGTATATAGATGATCTGAATATCATCGGGACAGCCGAAGACATAAAAGAAGCAAGCTCCTACTTGGAGTCAGAATTTGAAATAAAAGATTTGGGCAAGACCAAGTTTTGCTTAGGCTTGCAGCTTGAGCACGCCCCTAAAGGAGTCTTGGTACATCAGTCGACCTACACCCAGAAGGTGCTTGAAAGGTTTGGCTTCGAGAAGGCATTTCTCTCGAAAGTACCGATGATCGGTAGGTCTTTACAGCAAGAAAAAGATCCTTTCCGACCTAAGGAAGAGGGGGAGGAAGTCCTGGGACCGGAATATCCATACTTGAGTGCAGTGGGAGCACTCATGTATTTAGCAAACTGCACTAGACCGGACATTGCATTTGCCGTGAACCTGTTAGCAAGGTACAGTGCAGAGCCCACCAAAAGGCATTGGCAGGGCATAAAGGACATTTTCCGATACCTCCAAGGTAGCAAGGACCTCGGATTGTTCTACAGAAAGAATCAAGATCTGAACTTGATTGGCTATGCAGATGCTGGGTATCTGTCAGACCCGCATACCGCTAAGTCATAAACAGGCTATGTATTCCTGTGTGGTGGAACTGCAATTTCATGGAAATCGTCTAAGCAAAGCCTGGTAGCTACTTCGACGAACCACTCAGAAATTATAGCACTGTATGAAGCCGCACGAGAGTGCGCTTGGCTCCGCCGAATGATTCACCACATCCAGCAGTCATGTGGGATGAACATTGTGCAAACCCCCACAATTATCCATGAAGATAATGCAGCTTGCGTTGCACAAGTGCAAACGGGCTATGTAAGCATATCAACCCCAAGTTCCTCTATGCTCATGAATTGCAAAGATGGACAAGATTAGAGTACTGCACACTAAGACTTGTTCACCAAGTCACTCCTCGCATCTAGCTCTGAAAGGTGCGTGTGAGGGATTGAAATGATGAGACTTAGAAAAGTGCAGAATTCAGGGGGAGAATTCTCACAAGCCCGTTAATAAATCTTGATCATGAAGATTAAGTACCCAAAAATAAAGTCTTGCAGATTAAATGAATTTGGGTGAATTGTACTTTTTTTCTCTTGACGAGTTTTTCATGAAGTTTCTCGACCAAGGTTTTTAATGAGGCAATTCGTGCATCGTAGCATCACATGTATCATGTACTCTTTCTCCAAATTTTTCCCACTGGGTTTTTATGGAGTTTTGACGAGGCATGAGCATGTTGGGTGAGTGCCCAAGGGGGAGTGTTAGGAAACCTGGACTCTATCCAGAGTCCTGATCTAATTGGGCACCCCACCGTAGACTATAAATAGGGACGTAGACCCCCCTCATTATGTACCCCGATGAATGAAAGCAATAAAGAAAGACCAGGAGTTCTCTCTATCTCTCTGTGTGTTCAATCTATTATTCTGTGATTCTGTGATTGATTCGTTCTTGTTCTAAACAGAGGAATCGCTCGGACTGGTTGCCAGCGATGGTTCCTCAACAAAAACTAAGGAACTTTTGATTTGCATGTTGGAGATAAGAGTACAACTCGAACGACTTAGCTTCTGTCTTCTAAAAGGATATTTGGTCTGAAAAACGGGTTAAGCCTAGCATCAATTTATGCTTGACACACATTTTGATTGGTATGAAGCGTAGAAATGGGATAAGAGCCGATTTTCCGTTTGCTGTATTTGCACCGTTCATGCGGTGGTGAAATCCAGTTATTAGTTACGAAAATATTTACCAGCTCAAGAAAGATTTCGCTGTCACTGCTTATAAAAAGATGCTTTCAACGGAATGTTACATCCAAAAGTAGGAGAAAAATGCTTCCCAAAAGCCATCACAAATGCGGAAGGGAGCCTAACAAATGAGGTCATCTAAGAAAAGAAAGGCGAAGAATGACGTATGATTAATCGGTCCTTAAACAAAACTGGGCCTACTCATTTGGGCCCAGCTCGAGAAATGTTCGAAAAATCTCAAATTTTTTCCTTTCGCCCACGGATCGGCCCGGCCCAATCTGTTGCGGCAGCCACCCCTTCTTCCCGCCAACTCTCTCTCTCTCTCTCTCTGCCCTAAACTGGCCCTCCCCACCACCAGTGGCGTCTCTAGGATTTTGTCACACCCCGAGCTATGAAGAGTCAGAAACTACTGTTACCTGAGCTATGAAGGGTTAGAGGCCACTGTTACTTGAGCTTGAAGGAAAAGTTAAACCTTTGGTTTACTTGAATTTATCTGAACCTTACATTGATAGATATCGTAAGCCTTAAGCTAAAGCTAAGGCTGTCTGAGGTGTAGATCCACCCCTCTCCCTCGTTCCGCCCGCCCGCAGCACAGATCAGGTGAAAATCTATCTCCATTTTTCGTCAAATCCGTGAAAACTATCGGCGTTTAATAAACTCGCCCCCCCAAATTTGCCCAAACGGGGCCTTGAAGAAATTTGCGGAATCTGTACGTCTTTGTACAGTCATATTATTTTGCTTTTGCTTGATAAAGGCAGTTCTTGATCTAGTAGGAATATAGGATGGCTATGGAGGACGAGAGGGTTGATGCCATGGAGATCGATGGGCAGCAGCAGCAGCAAGAAGCCCCCGCTGCTGCGCCCGACGGGTTCAACGCTGACTACCTCCGAAGCTACTACGGTAAAGTGATTTCTTGTCTTCTAATGCGTGGAATCGCTAAGGGAAATGAAACACCCCAAAAAAAAAATTTTAAATTTTTTTGTGAATTTTACTGGATTTATCTTTTCTTTCCCAATTTGGAAATTCCACTGGAATTACGCTTTCCATTTTGGGTATTTCCGCCATCTCCCTCTCTCTGGCGCCGCACGCGCGCAGCGCCTCTCCACTGCCTCTGCGCTTCGGCCGCCGCGCGTTTCATCTCCCCTGGCCGCAGCTCTCTCTCGCGTTCACCACCCCTGGCCGCAGCTCTCTCGCGTGCACCTCCCTTGGCCGCAGCTCCAGTGCATTCCCCCTATTCATTTGCGTGAGAAGAACGCAGCCGAGCCCCTCACTGTAGAAACCGCCTTATACTTCGTATAAACCCAATTGGCCACAGTGGAACGTCTCCAAACATTCCCCGCACCTCCTCCCCCAGCCGATTGAACTTTTGTCGCCTTTGTCGCCCGTAATCGAAACCCCTGAGCCCGGTAAACCCTAATTCCATTCTCATGATTTAGTCTATTATCTTTCGATTCCCTGCAATGCCATAATCCTTAGAGTATGCTAATCACTGTGGTACATTCAATTGCTCAGTAGCATTTGTTTAGAAGGCTAACAGTGGAGGTCGCCGTAGGTCAAAAAGACCTCATCGTGGCCAGCTCGCTTGAGCTGTCCCCGAGCTCAATCGCCACTTCCAGCATGCTCCCTAGGTCTTCCAGATGGTGAAAGTGTAACCGATTTGGACTAAACCTCACTAGAACTCTTGGTCACCGCAGTGAGGACCACCGCTTTCTCGGCTGCCGACGACCACTTTCATTCGCCCCCACTTCCCCAAAGGCTCTAAAACGGAGACCCTAGCTGTACCCGCACCATCTTGTAAAGTCCGCTCTCCCGGGGAAGCCTTGCCTTCGCCGCTCCGCCAATGCCATCGTGCTCTGCTTTGCCGCCAGCAGGAACCGTCCAGAGGTTGAAGACGACTCCCGGGCGACGTGGCTCCATCGTTGCCGTCAGCGCTAATGCATCCGGGCGCTCCACTCTTCTTTGAACACTAGCCGTAGATGCGATCGCGGCGTCTCATTCGAGCGCTCGCGCCCGCTCCATCACCCCCGTCCACGCCATGCGAGTGTCGCCCATCGGGCGGACGTGTGCGGGTGTGCGCGCGCGCGTTGGGCTGCGCCTGTGCGCTCACGTGGGCCGCGGGTCGAGCGGCCTGCTCGCCGCTCGCGGTTCGACCGCGGGCCAACTGGCCCGTTTGGCCGTACGGGAAAACCGGCCGGGCTACACTGTTCACCAGGCCGAGCCCAACACTGTGCATGCTGTTTTTGGAAATCCCGAAAAATCCAGAAAAATCCCAGAAAAATCCAAAAATCCCAAAAAATACGAAAATACCTCATTTTGACCAGTTTAATACCCTGAATTCAAAATTGATCTCCATTTCTTCAAATTCAAATTTTATAAATTCAAATTGGCCATTAGGTCTTATTTCACTTAAATTAACTTCTTTTAATTGTTCATGAGCAGGCATGATACATTGTTCATCCGTAACTGTAGTCCTGGGCTATTGCGAGTGGTACGATGTCCCTTTTCCCAAAAATGTGGGTGTTACAGAATGGTATCAGAGCATGCTTGATTGTAGGTTATAACCCTAAGTATAGGTTTGGTCTCGATAGGAATACGATTCTACAAAATCTTAATTTCTAATACAAAAGAATTACAAAAATTATAAGTAATATTGCTGTCTCATTCTTCCTATGTCTGCCTTATCTTCCCTAGACATGCATTAAAAATTTTTGTTTTGGATTTGTCAAAATCTCCAAAAATACGAGTAGTCGTTTAAACTAATTTCTTACTGTAAGTCTTTGGCCAAATGGAACGAAAACTAAATTTAGTAGAAGTGCTAAGGATGGTGTTAAGAAGGATAGCGCGAGTGCCCTGACCAAAACTTTTCCTTTTGAAAAGTTGAGGTCACCGTTCGAATAGTCAGTAAATAATGCCCGTTTGATTCCCTTGATATAACGGGTAAAGACCAATTAAGTAGACGGAAATTGTTCTGTTTGTAATAATGGCCAAATTGCACTACTAGCTTAATAGGCTGTTATATAAGCAATTTGTGCAGAAATTAATTTTCGGTTTTAAGTAAAGTTTATGTGGAAAACTTTTCTACTTCTACCTTACTTCGTCTCAGTTCGTACCTATATTCTTTTGTTCTTGTTCTTCCCTCATCAATCAAAACTCTAAATCTTGGAGGAACTTAAATGTAAATTCCTGATTACAATGAATAGGTAAAAATCCCCTTCGAAAGAATTGTAGGAGGATAGATGAACCATAAAGGATTGAATTATGACATGATGAATAACCCAAGGTGTTAGAAGAGTCATATTTGATTATCAGAAAGAAAATAATAATCGTTGTGTGAATTTTAAGTGGATAAAATGATGAAATTGTTGGATCGACTTAACTAAATAGGTGGATAAGCTGAATTTTGAGAAAATGGAAAATGCAATAATTGGATCTTAGGATTAATCAATGATAATGTTCATAATGGATATTGATAATTGTGATTGCTAGATTGCAATACTAATCAAGGAATTATCTTCGGTGGATGCTAATAATGGTAATTGTTGGATTGCAACCCTGATTAAGATATTAATTTTGGTGGACTTATAATAGTGAATTAATTTGAAATTTGATAGTAAGAAGTTTAGTTGATCATTGGATGAACAGACTGATATTGTGAAACAATGACGGGAGAAATAGGATTTCTAGGGCAATTTTAATGCAAATGGTATTGGTGGACTTAAAATAAAGATGTTGGATTATAACAGACCTGAAGTTAGATTTATAAAGTCGTGATTGAAATCATTAGGTTGGAATTAAGTAGTCAAGATTTGATTATTGAAGTCAATAGTGTTGCAATGAAAATTATGTATTTGGAGGATTGAATAAATAAAAAAATTAATAATTGTTTGGAGTCTTAGATAACAATTGTACCAAGAGTAGTCAAATCAATGGAGTATCATAGATGTAGACAGCCAAGAGTAGAAATTGAACTAATAAGGCTATTGGATTTTAGGTTGAAATATAAAAGTAATATGGGAATGAATTAATTTCATGAGTAGCACAGAATGTTGAAAGATATTGGCTTATACAGCAAAGTGATCAGGGAAAACATTTAACTTTACTCGAATTATTCCTTTCCTACTACTTGCTCTTATCTTTATTTCAGTCTTACTTTTCCTTGCTAGCCCAAAAATGTTACAAAACTGATTCCTAAGTTTTGGGTGCAGTATTCCATTGAGCAAATTAAAGATCTATCAATACATTAGATAAAAAGAAGAAATCTTGAAGAGCAGTCTATGGAAATGAGAACCCAAATTGTCATGAAGAAGAATCAGATTGAAGACGAACAAGGACCAGTCAGGATCTTAAAACAATAGTTCATTAACAAAATGTCATCAAAAGAATCGACATCGACATCAAGTGCAACCGCAATTAAGTTTGCAACTTTCTTGAAGACCCAACCACCTATCTTCTCAGCAACAACAGAGCCATTAAGTGCCGACAATTGGTTGCAAGACATTGAGCGAAGAATGAATACTATCCAGTGCACAAATAAGGAGAAAGTTCTTTTTGCCACTTACCAACTAACAGAACCAGCAAGCACCTGGTGGAATTCTATTCAGTGGGTAAATCCGAAGAAGAAAAATATTACATGGGAAGAATTTGTGAAGAGATTTCATAAGACCTATGTTTCCTCTGAAATAATTACAGAAAAATATCAAGAGTTTCTCAGCCTCCGACAAGAAGAAAAATCTGTCACAGAGTATTTGCAACAATTTCATTATTTATCTCAATATGCACAAGAAGAAGATGTCAACACGGAAGCCAAAAGAATGACATATTTTATGAAAGGTCTACAACCTGAGGTGAAATGCCGTACCGTAACTGCTGGAATTTCAAACCTCTTGACCTTAGTCGATCAAGCCCTTTTGATAGAAGAACAACTGTCAGGATATGTGAAGATTAGGAAGAAAAATAATCCTGTGGTTCAGCCTTCTACTGCTTGTTTTCACTGTGAACAAGATGGGCATTATCGTTGCCAATGTCCACTGAAATCCTTACCTAAAGAAGAAGCCAGAAAACAAGCAAAAAGACAAATATCGACGTCACACCCGCCATACCAAGAAGAAGAGGAGTTCTACCGTAAGAAAGCCAGAATTGAAGAAGAGACAAGTTCACCCTAAAAGAATAACATGAAGTCAAGTAAGCAAGGAAGATGGACAGAAGAGAAAGTTTTATGTTATCAACTGTTAGGAATAAGAAATGGACGGGAATCCATTAAGTACTTTTGTGCAAGACCCAGAAAGTTGGAGAAGATGTCTGTAAATTATTTTAACTAAGGCATGTAGCAAGACTATGGACGTGTGTGAAATCTGTATGTACAAAGTATAAGAATAAGAAAGTTATGTGGTATTAAAGTCAATTCCAGTGGATCTAATTTTTAACCAAGTTTAG
Organism: Dendrocalamus latiflorus; assembly: GCA_017311315.1. Classification (NCBI taxonomy): domain Eukaryota; kingdom Viridiplantae; phylum Streptophyta; class Magnoliopsida; order Poales; family Poaceae; genus Dendrocalamus; species Dendrocalamus latiflorus. The sequence goes on from CM029661.1 coordinate 15,440,466, forward strand.
AGAACAACAATTATATATGCAAGGTTCAGTAAATGTGACTACTGAATGAAGGAAGTTGCCTTTTTGAGCCATAGAATCTCTGAAAAAGCAGACCAGATAGACTCAGAAAAAAAATCCGTTAACCCAATTACTTAAGAGAAATAAACCATTAATTATAAAGGAAACTGCCACCAATTGAAAACAAAGTTGATAACTGCATTGATCATGAAATTTTCCAATCCAAAGAAAGAATTTTAAAGTTTATTAAGATGCTTCAAGACAACGGATGAATGTGTGTTAATGCAAAAAGGAAAGATCATAGTTTGTACTTTAATACAATTACGACAACATGAAGAGAACTATTCCACATATGATTTGGAACTAGTTGCAGTAATTCATTTATTGAAAATTCGGAGGCATTACTTATTGGATAATCACTTTGAAATAGTTTCAGATCACAAAAACTTTGAAATGTATCTTCACTTAACCAACTTGAATTGAACCTGAGACAACCAAAAATGGTTAAAACTAATTAAAGATTCTAATATAGACCAGTATTAACCAGGCAAGGCCAATGTTATGGCAGATGCGCTGAGTAAAGAAATTTACCAGAGTATAAAAAAATAGTCATTCCCCGCAACCATTGACAGAGATACAGAGTCTAAATCTGATAATAATTGAACAAGGAAATGTGAGCAACGCTTGAAATCCAGCCATTGCTAACAGATCAAATTAAGTCAGCACAAAACGAAGACGAAGGGACGCAACAACTTAAGAAAGACAGTCAAGAAAAAGGTTCAATAAAGCTTACTGCAGACGAGCATGGAATCCAGACATTTCGTGATCGTTATTGCATACCCAATGAGAAAGAGTTGAAGGATTTAATCCTAACAGAAACCCAATCTTCATATATCCTTAATACATTATGGAGGCATCAAGATGTACAGGTACCAAAGCAGAAGTAACAAGAGCTTGAACAGACAGAGCACAGGTACAATAAGATAGAATTAAGTAAGTTTATGATACACACGGATGATATACAGGTACATGCAATAAAAGAATATGAGGAACCCAGATATGACCAGATAGGACAGGGACTAATGAATATTTTATGCTCAGAGTAAAGGATACAATTTCAAGAAAGGAATCAGACTGTAACAATCTTTGTTTTTGACCTAATCAATAGTCTGGGCAAATCTCGGGGTCGAGATTTTTTTAGAGGGGGTAGATTGAAACACCCCAAAATTTTTTATTTTTAAAAATTTTTGTGAATTTTGCTGGATTTATCTTTTCTTTCCCAATTTGGAAATTCCACTGGAACTACGCTTTCCATTTTGGGTATTTCTCCCATCTCCCTCTCTCTGGCGCCGCATGCGCGCAGCGCCTCTCCACTGCCTCTGCGCTTCGGCCACCACGCGTTTCATCCCCCCTGGCCGCAGCTCTCTCTCGCATTCACCTCCCCTGGCTGCAGCTCTCTCGCGTGCACCTCCCCTGGCCGCAGCTCCAGTGCATTCCCCCTATCCATTTGCGTGAGAAGAACGCAGCCGAGCCCCTCACTGTAGAAACCGCCTTATACTTCGTATAAACCCAATTGGCCACAGTGGAACGTCTCCAAACATTCCCCGCACCTCCTCCCCCAGCCGATAGAACTTTTGTCGCCTCTGCCGCCCGTAATCGAAACCCCTGAGCCCGGTAAACCCTAATTCCATTCTCATGATTTAGTCTATTATCTTTCGATTTTCTGCAATGCCATAATCCTTAGAGTATGCTAATCACTGTGGTACATTCAATTGCTCAGTAGCATTTGTTTAGAAGGCTAACAGTGGAGGTCGCCGTAGGTCAAAAAGACCTCATCGTGGCCAGCTCGCTTGAGCTGTCCCCGAGCTCAATCGCCACTTCCAGCATGCTCCCTAGGTCTTCCAGATGGTGAAAGTGTAACCGATTTGGACTAAACCTCACTAGAACTCTTGGTCGCAGGAGTGAGGACCACCGCTTTCTCGGCTGCCGGCGACCACTTTCATTCGCCCCCACTTCCCCAAAGGCCCTAAAACGGAGACCCTAGCTGTACCCGCACCATCTTGTAAAGTCCGCTCTCCCGGGCAAGCCTTGCCTTCGCTGCTCCGCCGACGGCGTCGTGCTCTGCTTTGCCGCCAGCGGGAGCCGTCCAGAGGTTGAAGACGACTCCCGGGCGACGTGGCTCCATCGTTGCCGTTAGCGCTAATGCATCCGGGCGCTCCTCTCTTCTTTGAACAACAGCCGTAGATGCGATCGCGGCGTCTCATCCGAGCGCTCGCGCCCGCACCATCGCCCCCGTCCACGCCATGCACGTGTCGCCCATGGGGCGGACGTGTGCGGGTGCGCGCACGCGCGTTGGGCTGCGCCCGTGCGCTCACGTGGGCCGCGGGTCGAGCGGCCTGCGTGCCGCTCGCGGTTCGGCCATGGGCCAACTGGACCGTTTGGCCGAGTGGGAAAATCGGCCGGGCTACACTGTTCACCAGGCCGAGCCTAACACTGTGCATGCTATTTTAGGAAATCCCCAAAAATCCCAGAAAAATCCAAAAATCCCAAAAATACCAAAATACCTTATTTTGACCAGTTTAATACCTTGAATTCAAATTTGATCTCCATTTCTTCAAATTCAAATTTCATCTTTTCACCAAATTCAAGTCTTATAAATTCAAAATTTTATTGATTCAAATTTACCCTTCCACCGTATTTTTTTCCAAATAAATTCAACTTCCTCCATGTTTCCAAAGTAAATCCCGATGAAAACCCAAATTCATCTAATTCAAAGATCAATTATCTATTTTTGAAATATCTATCTTCTATTCCCAAAATCTGTCCTACACATATACATCTTTAATAGCCCTGAACCTATCTAATTCAATTTTAGCCATGTTGACCCACCAAACATCGTTGAACCTCGACCTCCCAACCCCAACCCATTTCTTTTTATGTTCTTTCTTCTGTTTAATTTGCATTTTGTTCCCAGCTTGCATCTCGCAAAGCAGGAACCTATTTGACTTCGTTTTTCGCGCTAGTGAACGGACCAAGCGAATTGGTCAACTGGAGGACAGCAAAAGTAGATAAAGTAAATCTGAAGCTGATCAAGCAGATCAAGAGCCATCAAAAGAAGGCAAGTCACATGTTTTTGATCATATTGAATCCCATGAAATTTACATTATGTAATTATTGTATTTTCATTATTGATAGTTGTGAAATGATATTTGCTTAAAATAAATGTTTAGAATGACATGTTAATTAGATAAATCCTACCACTGATAAAAGCCCTGTTTACTTTGATGGCCACATTCACCTTGACAACCATAGTAATTATTATTATTCTGTATAAATATTCATGGATCATCTCATTCAACATTTTACACTACTAAGTGACTTTGGCCGTTGGCTAGTAGATTTGGAAAACCCGAAGAGGGTAGGGTGGTATGGGACACCGTACCCTAGGCCGGTGATGCTGGTGTGCAGTTGAGGGTAAGGGTGTTGTGGGAGACCGCGAGACGACCTTCGCCCACCGCCTTACCCGGGGATGGAGGCTGGTTGGTTTGGTGGTGTTGAGTGCTGTTGAGCACAGTGGAAGTTTGTGGTTGAGTGCCTCAGGTGAAAAATATAAGGACAAAAACCTTTTGCCAAGTAACAGACATAGTGACCGCTCAAACCACAGGAGTTGAATTGTCAACACTGGTTTAGTAACTGCTCAATTCAATTGAAACTCTACAGGATGAGATGACAGGGTGCTGGGGAGTTAGGTATGCCGCAGGGTACCTAACAACAGTAGTAGACACTTAAAACGGCAGGGAGAAGTTTTTATTTATATTTGGCCGTGACTGAGTGATGCTACCGGGTAGAGCCTATATATAGAATTGAGCAGTGAAACGACCTGGCTTTCTTAACTCTATCGCGAGGGTTAAGGAATCATGTGGGTAAAGTTGAGTAACTCTGCAGAGTGAAACTAATGGTATTCGAATACGTCGTGTTTCCGGTTAATGAAGCTGTGTTAATTGGGTGATTCCAACAACGAGGCATAAGTAGAGATTCTGATGTGGTTAATCTGAGTAATGATGAAACCTTATATGATAATAAAACCCCCTGATCTTAAGGAGCAAATGTTTTAATTTTATTTATTTGCAAATAAAACTGCCTCCACCCACCGTAATAAAACCAATATATTCCCACCCTTGATTGTTCCTTGCAAGTAGATATGTAGTGTTTCCCCATGTGGCTTGCTGAGTACAGTGGTTGGTACTCAGACTTGCAAAGTTTTTCCCCACAACAGATACCAGAAGAAAAGAAGATGCTGCAAGTGTTCGTGTTAGGGTTACGACTGCACTCAAGTGTTCATGTGGAGTTTTCTTTGGCTCTTTTGTATGTAAGTTAAGCTTCGGGCTTGGACGCCCGTATTGTTATTAAAATTGGCCATTAGGTCTTATTTCACTTAAATTAACTTTTTTTAATTGTTCGTAAGCAGGCATGATACACTGTTCATCTGCAACTGTAGTCCTGGACTGTTGCGGGTGGTACAACGTCTCTGTTCTAAAAAATGGGGGCGTTACAGGAAAGTTGAAACGGGAAGCGTACGTATCTCGTGGCACTCTTAGAGCAACTCCATCCCATTAGTCATTTCTCCCTCTCTATTTCCTAGGATGAAGAGGCTAGCTATTATTTTCAGCTCTCTATTTGAGTTAGCATTCCAATGGCCTAGCTATTTGAGAAGCGAGTGAGGAGGCGCTCGCCAAATCTAGCTAGCGGCCGGGAGAAAATAGCGACTCGATAAAAATGAAGAGGAGGATAAAGAACCGGTTGGAGTCCATTTCTTGAGTCATATTAGGTAAATATACAATGAAGAGCAGGATAAAGAACCGGTTGGAGTTGCTCTGGTGTAGTAGTCGTTTCTCCGATTTTACTTTCCACAACTAGCAATTTTCTAGGATTTTTAGTAGAAACAATGATTAAGCTAGGTAATAGACATTATGATCAACGTTTAAACAAAAATTTCAATAGACTAAAATATAATAAAACTCACAAAAATAATAGATTGAAATTAGGGTTTGGATTTTTTGGTTGCAATTTTTGGTTTATGGATTCTAGATAATAAGAACACCACTAAAATTGATCTAAAAGTTAGGCTAAATAATCCTACTGAGTAAATTGTGCTGATACCAAAGATGTTACGACGTCGTCTGATCTTCTCGACGTAAAATCAATATACTCACGTGTAGCTTCTTAAATCATAGTGATCCTCCGTTGCCAATATAAGAACGAATACTCTTTAATTCGTGAGAACATACGTGCCGGACTTTACGACCACTAAGCGAAGCCCTATCACGTTTCTAATTTCCAGTGGAAAGGTTGAACAATCTGAATTTACAAGAAGTCTCAATTCCTCATAGATGTTTCAGCCATCTTAAAAAACAAGAGCAAATCAATCTATTATCTCATAACATTTTATCTAGATTACAAGAGAGGGGTGGCCTATGTATTTAAGAGTGCCCCAACCTTACCACAAAGCCTAGGGCCGACTCTAAAGTGGTTCAGTCAAGGTTGGGCCGAACCAAGTGTGTTTCGTCCAATGGAAACTGAATCAACCTCAAAAGCTATTAACTCGGACTCATTAATCTCTAAGCTAGTTCAAAATCATCTAATACTAGACTATTGTGTTCGGACTCAAATTGACTATTAACAATTACATGACCGACTTAGCCAAGCCTCCCATATTCCGCATGCTCCTCCTGGTCCACCACGTCCTCTCTTTCTTTGCTGCCATGCATCAGAAGCCTTTCCATCCAGTCAAAGGCTCAAAGCTCGTAATTCTTTCGTCCTTCTCAATTGAAACAACTGACTCAAGGTACTGATGCAACCACCCGTTAATGGCCACCTCATTACGCAGCTTCTGAATATCTCTTTTAGGTTTATGACTTTATACTTATACTATAATAAATAGCTTTTAAATAATATATTTTTAAGATAAAATTTATAAGTCGATTGTAACCGATATTATAATAAATTAAATTATATAGGTTAAAATTACCCACGAGTGTCTCTCTAAATTTTCTCTTACGAACAGTCAGAATTAAAAAATTTTAAACCAAAAATCATAAACCACAATATAAAAAACCATCCAGAAAACATAGAGCTAAGCTGCAACCAACAACCTCAGTAGACATATCACCATCAACTGACATAAGCTCTAGGTAAATACTAGCAATCACATCATCTAAGAAAATAACCAGTTCCTCCAAAATTCTTGCTCTGTGGTCAACTTTCTTGTTGGCCGAATTACCTCCAGATGCAGCGATTAGTTTCCTTGATGTGAATGGCAATATTATAATGCATATATTTTATGGCTATTGTTATACTAAACATTTTGTGCAAAACAGTGAGAATAACACAAAAATTGATTCATACATATACCATGCATTTGTGTAGTTCTTTTTGTTTACTACATCTTCATATATACATGATATACTAAACAGAAGAAGTGTAATTGACAAATATGTATACCACATATACACATTGTATTTTTTGTTTAGTTCAATTTTAGGCTAACAAAGCCGAGGATGGCTTTCCTTAAAGAAGGGGAGGATGATGCGGATACGCACATATCTAGCGCTTTTCAGTTAAATATATTATTTAACTCATCATGTCATTAGGATAGACCAGCTCATCAGGTCCTCAACGAGGTGACTTTGTTTAGCAGCTTTGCTAGGCTCTGCTTCAGCTCTCACAGCTCAACAGGTTCTGCTAATCTAGCTCAGACATCTCCTCCAGGTACCTCTTAGATTCTGGATTATGGTGTCTCTTTCCACATGACACTAGACTCCACATCTCTCACTTCAGTAGGATGTCTTGTTTTTTCTATCTCTATTCAGGTAGTTGATGGTACTCTCCTGTCTATCAGCTGTCAGGGCACTCTTTTGTCCTCTGATTTTTTTGCTCCAGTTGTTTTCTATGTTTTTCAGCTTACCATGCAGCTTCTTTTGATGGGTCAGCTCACTAATCTCAATTGTACGGTTGGTTTTCACTCTCACACTTGTTTCGTCTAGAATCAACAGACAAGTACGGTACTTAGGACTAGCCGATGCCGTAGGGATCATCAAAGTCTCTACATTCTCGACCTCCTCCACTTTCCGTCCACTTCAATTGCTCCTACCACATCTACCTCCACCGCCACTGCTGTCACCACCTCTGGAGTTTTTGTGCAGTGGTATCACTGTTTAGGTCACTTGTGTGGATCCCGTCTTTCTTCATTAGTCTAGGTGTTCTTGGACGTGTTACTTTTGACACGGCCATGTTTTATTAATGTTGTAAACTAGGCAAGCAAATACAACTTTCTTATCATTCTGGTGAGTCCTTATCTTCTCATCCTTTTGATTTAGTTCATTCAGATGTATGGGGATCTGCGCCTATTACCTTTAAAGACGGGCATAAATTCTATGTAATTTTTATTAATGATTATTCCTACTTTACATGGCTTTTTCCTATGGTAACTTTGCAACGATGGTTCGCACTCAGTGTGAGTCCTCTATTCATACTTTTTGCTGTGATTCTGTTGGCAAGTACTGTTCTGACGCCTTTAGACAATTTCTTTCTAAACAGGGCACTTTTTACTAGCTTTCTTTTCCTGGTTCCCATGCTTAAAATGGAGTTGCTGAAAGCAAGCATCATAATCTGAGTATAAGTACCAGGACAAGAAGGCTGATAAGAGTACTGACACCTCATATGTTTTCACTAAGTGAATATCATTTTTTGACAATGAATATCAGGTGTCTTAAGCACATGAATCATTTACTAAAAGCCCCCTTTTGCATACACCCAAAGACAGGTATAATTGAATAGAGTTCTTATTTTAGTTTATAGTGTAATATGACAGCAAGTTGTATGCTCCAAAAACAGCTGGTTATAGATAATCTTGGCGTAATCATTGGAAACTTCTACTATGAATGCTCCTTGAATGACACACTTTTGACGTATGCATTCACTTAATGCTTATGTTTCTAATTTGTCCGCATTTTCTGATGAGTCAACTGTGCTATTCTTACAACTGCCTGAAGGAAAATGTTGTTATGCATTAGTTTTAACAATTGTTTTTATGTTTTTCTAGGTCGTGTTTGTGCTCACTTGGGAGCTAAAGGTGGACAAGGTGTTCCGCTTGCACAATTACTCCGAAAAGAAGAAGATACACATGCCTGCACTTGAATTCACCGATTATGCACTTATATGATGGGAACAAGTTCAAAATCAAAGGAGAGAGTACGATGAGCCTCCCATCATTATATGGGAAGAGATGAAGTACCACATGAGATCAAGATTTATTCCTAAACATTATAAACATGATTTATTTGATAAATTGCAGCAAATGAAGCAAGGAACTCTCACAGTGGAGGAGTACTATAAAGGGATGGAAATGGCCATAATTCAAACTAACGTATATGAACAAGAAGAACAAACAATGACTCGATTCCTTGCTGGTTTGCACCCTTCCATCAAGTGCATCACTGAATTTCAACCTTACAACAATATGGTGGAATTGGTACATCAAGGAACTAAAACTGAAAGACAAGTGCAACACGACATGAGAGCAACAAGAACATCATCCTACATGCCCCGTTCAGCACCTATAGGAGGTAAAACCACATCTCATTTCAATTCTTTTAAAACTAACACATCTAATGGAAGTTTTGCTCTTAGTACATGTGCTACACCAAGCGGGAAGAATGCAACAACACCAATTGCCAAGAAGAGTCCAGCATCTTCGTCTTCATCTTCAGTGGGTTCTACGGGAATAAGTAGTGACATCTAATGCTTCAAATGTCTTGGACGAGGTCATATGCAAATGGATTGTTCAAATAACAAGGTCATGTTGCTATTAGAAAATGGGAAATATGACTCTACTAGCAAGGAGGAAGGTAAGACCCTTGCTGATTTTGAAAGATTTGGATACGTACATGAGGAAGGACAAGGGGAGGAGGCAAATGAAGATGGTGTTTATGATCTCGAGGTTGGTTCTATACTTGTGTGTACACCGACGGTGTTGAGTGTGCAAGCAAAATCAAATCATGAATTGGACTGCCATCTTTTCCAAACACGGGCTCAGGTGAGTAAGGATGGTATGTGTTGTAAAGTCATTATTGATGGTGTGAGTTGCCACAATTTAGCTAGTAAAGAGTTTTGTTCTAAACTTAGTTTGAAATATAAGAAACACCCACATCCATATCAAATTAAATGGTTAAACAATAATGGTTCAATGAATGTTGGGTATACAGTTGATGTTAGCTTTCATATTGGTTCTTATCGTGATACTGTAGAATGTGATGTTGTGTCCATGGAAGTATGTCACTTGTTATTAGGTAGGCCATGGCAATATGATAGTTTTGTGATTCATGAGAGAAGAACTAATCAATACAAATTCATGTAGAATAATAAAGATCTACTGCTACGACTACTAACTTCTTCTCAAATTATACATGATAATATGCAAAAAGTTGAGGTGAAAGTGGAGAGTGAGAAAGTGAATGAGCAAAAAAGAGTGTGATTCTACAAAAGGTGAGTGAGAGCCACAAACAAAAATTGAGTGGGAAAAGAAAGGATGAGGGAGAGAGAAAGTTAGTAATGAGAGCCACCAAATCTAATTTGAGAGAGATGAAAGACGATCCCACTTTGGAGCATTTGGTATTGCTGTATAAAGATTTTTACTTTTTACTAATGACTTAACCTTTCTTTCTAGTGTGGTTTCTCAAGTGTTACAGGCTTATAAAAATGTCTTTCCGGAGGAGGTACTCGCTGGTCTACAACCCATTCGAGGCATCGAACATCAAATTGACTTGGTACCGGGAGCTCCACTTCCCAACCGGCCACTGTACCGCACAAACCCAGAGGAGACAAAAGAAATTCAGCAGCAAGTGCAAGCACTTATGGAAAAAGGATATGTACGCAAAAGTCTTAGTCATTGTACCATTCCTATTATTCTTGTTTCTAAGAAAGATGGTACATGGAGAATGTACGTAGACTGTAGAGCTATTAACAATATTACCATTCGTTATTGTCATCCTATTCCAAGGTTAGATGATATGCTTGATGAATTGAGTGGCTCTACTATCATTTCTAAGATTGATTTGCGTAGCGGATATCATCAAATTCGAATGAAACATGGTGATAAGTGGAAGACAGCTTTTAAAACAAAATTTTGATTGTATGAATGGTTAGTAATACCTTTTGGTTTATCTAATGCCCCTAGTACATTCATACAATTAATGAACCATGTTTTGAGACACTTCATTGGAAAATTTGTAATAGTCTATTTTGATGTCATTTTGATATATATAGCCACTCATTGGAAGAACATGTTAAACACATTAGACAAGTGCTAGAAGTGCTAAGAACTAAATAATTGTATGCCAATTTTCAGAAGTGTACTTTTTGCACAAACAAAATGGTGTTCTTAGGCTATATTGTGTCAGCTCATGGAATTGAAGTAGATGAATCTAAAATTGAAGCTATTCGAAATTGGGCTACACTTATCAATCTTAGTCAAGTTCATAGCTTCCATGGGCTTGTTGGTTTTTACCTGATTTCACTAAAGCTTTTGAGATTGAATGTGATGCTAGTGGAATAGGTATTGGTGGTGTTTTGATGCAAGAAAGAAAACATGTTGCATACTTGAGTGAGAAACTTGGTGGTGCACAATTGAATTATCCTGTTTTTGACAAAGAATTATATGCTTTTGTGCGAGTGTTAGAGACTTGGTAACATTATCTTTGGCCTAAAGAATTTGTCATTCATTCTGATCATGAAGCTTTGAAATATTTAAAAGGACAAGCTGAACTGAATCGTAAATATGCTAAGTGGGTTGAATTTGTTGAAACTTTTCCATACATTGTTAAATACAAGAAAGGTAAAGAGAATGTGGTAGCGGATGCATTGTCTAGAAAGAATGTGCTTTTAACTAAGTTGGAAGTAAAGGTACCTGATTTAGAATGTTTGAAAGATTTATATAGTTCCGACTATGAATTTTCAACACCATATTCTAAATGCAAAGATGGGGAAATGCTAGATAAATATCATATTCATGATGGGTTTCTCTTTCGTGCTAACAAACTGTGTGTTCCAGAATTGTCCGTGCGTTTGTTATTGTTGCAGGAATCTCATGCAGGGGGGTTAATGGGACATTTTGGAAGAGAGAAAACATACATGATGTTGGCCGATCACTTTTATTGGCCTAGGATGAGACGTGACGTCGAAAGGTTTGTTTAATGATGTATTATATACCATAAAGCTAAATCAAAACTTAATCCACATGGTTTGTATACTCCACTTTCAATTCCTAGTACACCTAAGAAAGATATTGGCATGGATTTTGTTTTAGGATTGCCTAGAACTAAGAGAAGGAGGGATTTTGTGTTTGTAGTTATGGATATGTTCTCTAAAATGGCTCATTTTATTCCTTGTCATAAGAGCGACGACGCGTTACATGTAGCTAACTTGTTTTTCAGAGAAATTGTGAGACTACATGGCATGCCAAGAACCATTATGTTCGGTCATGGCGTCAAATTTATGAGCTACTTTTGAAATACTTTGTGGGTCAAGCTTGGGACAAAGTTACTCTTTTCGACAACTTGTCACCCACAAACCGATGGACAAACAGAGGTGGTGAACCGTACAATCTCAATACTGTTGAGGACAATGATAAAAAAGAACTTAAAAGAGTGGGAGGATTATCTACTGCATGTTGAATTTGCATATAATAGGACGGTGCATTCTACAACTCAACTGTGTCCATTTGAGGTAGTATATGGCTTCAAACCGATCACGCCACTTGATTTTATGCCACTTCCATTGCAAGAATGAGCAAATATTGAGGCTTCTAAGTATGCTGATTTTGTGAAAAAACTCCATGAAAAGACTAAAAAGATAATTGAAAAGAAGGTACGTACTTATGCTTCTAAAACTAACAAGTCTAGAAAGAAATTGTTGTTTGAACCAGGTGACTTAGTGTGGGTACATCTTCACAAAGAACGCTTTCTAGAAAAGCGTAAATCAAAATTGATGCCCCGTGCTGATGGTCCTTTTAAAGTACTTGCCAAAATCAATGGTAATGCAGCTTCCAGGAGATAATTATGAGGTAAGTACAGCTTTCAACGTTGCTAATTTGTCACCATTCTTTGCACAAGATGATACAGAGTCGAAGACGACTCCTTCTCAAGAGGGGGAGGATGATGAGGACATCCCTACTACTACCATGTTTACCCCTTCGAATTGTCCAAGTGTTCATGAAGCACCAAAAGGTCCAATAACTAGAGCGAGAACCAAATTTTTAAATAAACAGGTGAATTTGTTTCTTAATGAATTTCCATGCATTGATGAGAATAGTATTATATCTCATACAAGCTATTTGTGTATTCTCAGGTTTAAATACATTGAAGGCTTTAGAGCCACGAGAAAGGAGATACAGACTGCGAACCGACGCATTGGAGGAGCACAAGGAAGGGCAAAGGCAGCTACCAAGCACGGCTCAAATTATGCGGCTGGCCCAAGGGGAAAAACTTTATGCGGCAGCAAGGAGGAAGGGCCCATCTCCTGATGAACTTAATCCAAACTAAAGCAAAGTCGCAAGGAGCATTATAGCCTGCGTGTTTTATTTGGCTACACCTTAAGTGACGTGCCATGTATTAGTTGGGAGTCTAAACTAGTTTGGAGTCTTAACGTTTCTATCAGTTTTCACTGGTCCGAAAGGATAGGTTGGCCTTAGACTCAATTCGTGCGTGTGTGCGTATCAGAACGGCCGCCGTATAAAAGATATCCATCAGGAGAACGGACCCCGACTAGAGAACAGAAAAGGACAGAGACTAGATGAGGAGATATCCTTTCCGCTTGGAATTGGGATCGCAATAGAGCTTTCGCTTGGTGGTCGTGAAGTCCGGCGCATGTGATCTTGCGAATTAAAGAGTATTCGTTCTTGCATTGGTAATAGAGGATCATTACGATTTAAAGATGGTATATTTATCCAATCCCACGTCAAAAAGATCGGACCATCCGTATCAAAACATGGCATTGTCTTTCCCATACTGAATGGTTGGAAGCATTCGATTCGATCTGAAAAGTGGGCATGCGTGTTTAGTTACGCTCAAGTTCTCTTTGACTTCTTAAACTGAAAGGATTTATTTCACTGTCGTATCTAAGTGGTACACTCGAAGCTATTCACTCTTGCTATGGTGCATTTGCTTACTAGAAATTAGTTCTTTTTTTCTCTCGTGATTCTGTCATTTTCGAAGTCAAAGTCTCAGTTTTCTACCATGTAATTTTCAGGAGGAACTGGAAAGTGCATACAGTGCAAAGCTCCAACAGTCGAAGCATTCCTTGAATCGGTAAATTTACGTACACAAAGGCATGCCATGTTGCACGTCTATCGCACCGACAGCATTCTTCTCCAAGTGACACCTTTCATGGCCTATGCGATGTCAATGAGCACCTCCCCCCGGAGTTTCAACCGGGGCACTAACTTCCTTTCCTTCAGCTCCTACCATCCTAGTACTCCTTCAAGCACTGCTCCATGGATGAACATGGAATTATTCAGCTATGGTTGTAGTATTAACTGATCAACCGCTATGCTCCCAAGCTTCAGGAAGAAATACTGTTGAGATGCTGCCGATGTAATGTCGTCTGCCCGTCCTTGGATGCTGGCTATCATGTTCCAAGTTGTAACTACGGGTTTGACGAACAAGCGGTCATGTACTATAGTACAACTAGTTTAGTGCTAGCTTGACCATTGATGTGTGTTGCTCTTAGTATTGTATTAGGTCCGTTCCCTTTACATTATGCCACAAGGTTTTAAATCTCGGAACCGGGGGTTTGCCTGGTTGGCGACCGGAAACGGTAACCAACCGGTTATCGGAAATCAAGGAAAAATTCAGATGAAATTATATTTCAAATTTTGAATTTAGATGGTTTGAAACTGGTAAATGGACCGGTTACCGGAAAACCTAATTAAAACATCGGAAAACCCACTAAAAACTGAAAAAAGCTAAAGAAAACCTAACACAAAATGTTGGGACTAGCATATTTATGCATATTTAGTTCATACATTCATACAATATGTAATCTAGCACAAAAAAACTAAACCAATTTAGAAAGTATATTTATAACCACCAGAATTTTTTATCAGCTTTTCCATTTCGATTTTCACCAGAATTTCCGGTTACCAATAAATACCAGCCGGTAACTTCTAGTTTTTGGAATCCTGTTATGCCCTATCGAGCAAAGAGAAGGAAACACTTACAGCTGGATTGCGCCAAGCTATTCCTTGTAGCTTGTGCTCTTATGGGCTCGCTATCGCAAAACAACACTGTTTGCCGATCAGACACGAAGTCCAGTTGACGTTTTGAGTTTTTTTTCCCTAATGTCGTACCACGTGTGGACAAAAATGACACTGTTGATCACCAGAATACCAGATCTAGCCTCCTAATAGCAACAATTCCATTTGTAGCCCCCTCCCCCACTGTATGATTTTCAGACGCCGACATGTGGCAATTGTGCGGTCCCCGACCGCACGACCATTGTTTACGTACTAATCGCGCAGTCGGGGACTGCACGACTACTATTCACGTACTAATCGTGCGGTCGGGGACCACGACCACTGTTCATTCGAGTCTACAGTACATGCGCAGTATATTTTTGGATCAGCTGCTGCATGTGTTTGTGTGCTTGTAATGAGATTTAAATTTTGTATTTTTGTATGGATAAGAGTTTATTTAGTTGTGCAAATTTTTTGTAATTATAAATATTAGGCATATTCATGTGTAATTTATTTTGTTTGGAGTCTGCAGCAATTTTGTAATATAGAAGAGGAGGTGCAAAATATTATGAAATATATTTTGAAAACTCCTTATGTATTTCGAAAAAATAACAATCTAAAAAATATTGGGCACCTAAATTGTCTGCCATTTTATTTCGAAAAAATAACAATCTAAAAAAAATATTTCCTATATGTATCATCTACACTGCATAAGGAGTTTTCAAAATATATTTTATAATATTTTGCACCTCCTCTTCTATATTACAAAATTGTTGCAGAGTCCAAACAAAATAAATTATACATGAATATGCCTAATATTTATAATTACAAAAAATTTGTACAACTAAATAAACTCTTATCCATACAAAAATACAAAATTTAAATCTCATTACAAGCACACAAACGCACGCAGCAGCTAATCCAAAAATACACTGTGCATGTACTGTAGACTCGGATGAATACTGGTCGAGCGGTCGGGGACCGCACGATTTGCTACATGTCGGCACCTAGAAATCGTATGGTGGGAGAGGGGGCTATAAATGGAATTGCTGCTGTTAAGGGGCTAGATCTGGTATTTCTGGTGATCAACAATGCTATTTTTGCCCAAGATTCCATTAATTTTTCTAATTATATGTTAGTAAAAATTAATAAAAACATATAATGATACTAAAGTACTTTTGATGATCTATTGACATCATTATATGACAAATCTAGACTGCACGCATTCTAGAACCAACTCTATTTGAGAAAAGAGGCAGTATAATTAATTAGTGTAATGCTGATGACCAGGCACAGCCATGGAGGTGGCCATTTGTTGCAGCTGGGACAAGAAGCTGACGGCAGCAAATTCAACTCACTGGGCCTATTTCTTTGGATGCTGCTTATAACTTTTAACTATTTATAAGAGTGAATATAGAGTAAAAAAATTTACATACGATTTTAATCAATATAAATAAAGTCTATTATAGAGTATATTATAATTAACTTATAGATTCTACTTTAAAAAATTATTTAATTTAAAAGTTAGTTATTGTAGAGAAACCTAAAATAGACTTTAGAAGTTAAAAAGAAGATACCAATTGTCGAATCATTCGAACGCACGCCTAGAAGCTACGGTCTTCGATTCGATGTGGACCAAGGAAGCAGGGGCGGAGAAAGATTGTCTAGAGAGCAGAAATTTCATACAAAACAATTCAATTCCTGAATAAAGATGCACGTCATCTGAAAAGAAAGAACATATTTGTAAGCTGCTACAAAGATGCCAGTCATCCCCGTGGAGGGGACGATACCAACTGTATGAGCCTTGGGCTAAAGATACAAACTTCAACTAAATATAAAGTGAAGATTTCCCCTATCAAGGGAAAAAAAACACGTTCTGTTCCTAAAATGAAAAAAAAGGATGGAACTGGACACGAGATATAAGCCCGTTCAATTCAGCTACGATCCATGACTTTCAGCTTTTAGGTGAGATGCCACTGTAGCAGTTATTAGCTTTTAGCTAAAACATTCAATTAAAAATAATAAATAAATAACCACATATCTCCAGACTCCAACACATTCAAAATGACTTCTAGTTCTTAACTAAAAGACACTTAACTAAAAGACAGAAGCAGCCAAAAACTGTTTGGAACAGGGCCATAGTCTTGTCACAAAAGCTCAACACTCATCAGCTATTGAAGCCGCCGTTTTTGTGCAATTTTTTCTCAATTTTGTCTTCGATCCTATTCAGAAGCCAACCAAAAAGATAACAATCCTAATATTTGGCAATCGGAATAATTCCACGAACACGAAAAGAGGCCCATGGTAGCTTTCATTAACAAATGTGATTCTGCTACTTACAATATTGTACACGTTAGGATACAACACACTTCACAAGATACATACCTATCTGTACACGGTATTTACAATATGTACATGAGATTGCTTGCTGGAGCTCACCAAAACGGACACCACCTGTGGAACAAAATAGAAGCCAGCAAGCGGCAATGAGTAACATAGCAAAAATCAACAATGGTCAACTTTTTTTTTTTGCCAGTTGCTAGAAACGGAATTCCTCTAGAATCAATGGTCTAAAATTATCAATGGTAAATTTCAATATGTACCCGACGTAATTTTGACACAAGTTTTCATGCGAAGTCGCTTGAAGTATAAGCTCCTGAACCTGAACCTTCACAGATAAACCAGGTTGAACCTGAACCTTCACAGATAAACCAGGTTCTACCTCCCGAGCATCTCCCGAAGCCAAATGTTCACTGCCATGTTGGGTGGAGCTTCCAGATCCTGACAATGCTGACCCAGAAGAGAAGTCACGCCCTGTTAGCTTGTGACTCATCCGTGCCATTACAGCTACAGCACGCTCATTTAAAACCTCATTAGCGTCACCGAGTTGATTGACCGCCTGCATGGGCAACATAAATGGTCACTATGGGGATGTGGTTAAGACTACACATAATTGAACAACCAAGGGTGATAAAGAGGTGTCAACCTGTAGCAGTTCCCTCTCACGGGCTCCCCGAAGAGGTTGCATGAGCTCTCGATTAGCAGCAGCTTCTTCACTATTGACAACTGTGTGTGTGTGAGCATTTCCATAGTTTGAAACTTGAGGAACTTCATTGAAATTGAACAAACGCCAATTGATTAGCGGGTCATGTACAAATGCCTGAAAAAAAACATAAATTAAGGAATGTATAACAAAGAAATAAAGGTACACAAGATGATTCCCATTTTAGGCTAAATACATGTATTGTTACTTGTTACATATGATCCAAACGTCAGGATTTTGTGAACTCCAAAAAAGGAGACAACACAGAACCTGCCCCAGGCACGATTTTAGCACCGGTTCCAGTTTTCAGAACAGTGTGGCCACATGGGGGAAGAAAGGTTGTACAAATGAGTTAAAATTGCATATGCCCGAACATCTTTATTTGCTTGTGATTCTTCCATATTTGTAACTGAAATAGGCATGTGTTCATATCTGAAAACTTAAAAGGTGAAAGTAAAACAAAGAATTTGGCGTTGACAGAACCCTTTTTTTATAGCTCAACCCAACATGGCGAAATAGAGATCTAAAACCACTATACTACAAGATCACAAAACTCTGGAGGCCCCATGATCCACAGATCAAGCATTAGCCTAATGAATAGGAACTTCAATGCATGTTTAATCAGTAATTTAGATCAATCAATTAAACAATTAGGTATAGATAAAGCAAAAGTTGAATATACTCGGGGCAGGACCTGGGTATAGATCATATTGCTTTGATTGGCACCAAGAATCTGACAAGATTCAAATCTGATAAAAAAGCTGGTATGTGACGCAGATAAGAACCTAAATGTATTTACTAGCAAACTGCATATAGGTTGACCTGCTCGACTTGTTTTTTCAAAAATTATAACAAGATAAGTCTTAGAAAATCTATTTTCAATCAAAAAAAATTTGTCCAGGAAAGATGCCATGTGCTATACAACAATGCAATTTCCTTACCTCCATCATAGCCATGACGCTATCCTTGTTTGTTCGAAGGACTTGCATCACATTTTCACAAGTTGTTCTGAAAGTACCCTCAATACCACTGACTTCCATAGCTTTCACAAGCATTCTAGTCAAACGGAATGGTACCTATACCATACAGTAAAAATCTGTAAGCGACAGTCTCAAACAAAAATGGAAAAGTCGTGCAGTTATAAGCAGTCAATGCAATCTCACAAGGAAAAATTGTAGGCAAGACCGTACAAAAATATAGCATTGTGTTATCAAGTAATTGGCAGCAAATAATGCCCAGAACAAGGCCTACTTACTTTTTCAGGGAACTTTTCTCGATTCATTGAAGCCTCGAAGCAATCTCCAAAGTCAATATGTAATATTTTCCCACTGAAGCAAAAAAACTATTTTGATTAGACTTCAAGACAAAAAAGAATTGCACACCATTGCCCATGGTTGTGTCAAGAAAATTTTTGTAGATTTACCTATGGCGATCTAACATAAGATTACTTGGATGCCGATCTCCTAAACCAAGTAAATAGCCAACCTGGAACATTACCTTTTAAGCATCTTAAATTGCGAAGGAAGATTTCATTTGAAAAATCAGAATAAGACACTAGCTCATACCATGCTCATAACAGCCAGACTTCTTGTATAATTTGTACGCCGCTCAAGCCATACTTCAGAGGTTCGACTTTTCAGCCAGAGAACCTACCACAATTTTATTTTAGTAGAATAATGTTACAGCATTATCTAAACAAAGCACCAAAGTGACATGTTATCTTGAGAAGGCTCATAACTCAATAGAGACAAAAGACAGTATACCTTCGCAAGGTCATTTCCTTCTGTATTTTGCAGAGAATGCTGAAATACTTCCACCTTTGCAATGAGGGGTAAGTGGTCATAATCGGGTGCGAAAGCCAACATAAGTCTGTGCTCCTGATTTAAGAAAATCTGGACAAAAAAAGAAACATTAATCGCTAAATGACAGTCTTCAAAAAAATTGCTAAATGACAAGAAGCAAAATACATCCATCTTCTTTCAGAAGAAAACAAGCGACTACAGCAGACAAACCTTCCTGGCATCTCTGTATTCACGGATCAGAGCATGAAGCGTGTCACAGTTTGGAACCCATCCAATTAAACCACTGTTAGGAGACAAAGGTATAACAGCATATCTTTGGATCGACAGATCTTTCTCTGACGTTTTCCTTGAGTTCTCCAGGAGAGTGTTCACCAGACCAAAAAGCTAAATTAAGAGGAAAACTATTTAGATATAAAATAAAATGACCTACACAAAAAGATGGTAGTGTGTAATATTTAGGCTATTCACCCTAGATTGCAAGAACATCAGATTAGCAGATTCTGCCCAAGTGTTAATTGTTGAATGCCAGTGGGCTCCAGCTCATCTAGATCAGCAATACTGGGACTAAAAAATCATAATGCTAAGGCGGGACAGTGTTGTTTATGTTAAAGAATGGTACATTTTAGTACAGTTTCAATAACAACTAGGGTGCATATCAGTGGAGCTGCCTGTGCAATTTTTCACCTAGATTCAACCTACATATCACCGGTATTAAGTTTAGGCTTGTTAACTAAGAATGGGCATGTGAATGGTCTTTGTTCTGGATTTGTGTTATTCTTCAAGCTGCCTATTTCAGAATCAAAATAAGAAATAAAGATACACAGTGATGAGGCATAAGGTATTCAGATGGTAAACCACAAAGGTGCTGGGAAAAGAATGGATAGAAGCACTACTCAAACATTTATAGGCACAATATATAAAGATATGCTTGTTACTCCATGCTCTATTGCTACCAAAACGACCATGCAAATCAGTGTAAAAAAGGACTTGTAATTTAAATACAGACCTGCATTACACGTTCATCTTGCCTTAAATCTTCATGACCTTTAAGCAAGAATGCATAATCATTGCCATCACTTCCATGAATTGTCAGTTTTCTTGGTCTTTGTTTGGATGTTATAACGATCAATTGGGGAACAAAATACTCGATAGTCACAGGTTGTGAATCTGGAAGCAAAGTTTCATTCTTCATGTCAGAATTATATAATTCAAACCAAAAGGGAAAAAATCTTGAGAGAATTTGAACAAATTGTCTTAATGTTGTCAGAGACTTGAGGGATCGAATATATCTAAAGAATTAGTTTTGGATAAGAGCACATGTAAGTTAACAATATACGTACCGAAACCATGACATAAGAAGGAGGTTTAGGGGCGGTGTTTTAGGCTTTGCTCAGATAGCAGGATGCAGGCCTAGAGTTTTTGCCATGTAGGTTTTATTACAAGGCTGTCGTTTCTTTAACTTTAAGAAGGTTTTATTCCTAGCCTACCCTTAACCTATGTAGCACGGACACGTGTCAAAATAGCCGTATCCGTGTCCGACACCGTGTCCGACACGGACACGGCTCGGACACGTGTCGGCGACATACCAAGCAATTTTGGAATTGATTTTAATTGCTAAAATTCTCGATACGTGTCGGACACGGTAATTACACGAGTCGGACACAGCCCAGGACACAATCAGCCTAGAGCCGGCCCAAGAGAGAGCCGGCCCATCCCGTGCGCCAGCCGCCATCCTAACCCTAACCCTAACCCTACCCGAGACCCCATTCGGCCATTCCCACGCGCCTCGCCGCCACCCGTGTTTCTTGCCCGCCTGCTCCAGCATCGTGCCGCTGCCCGCCCGTGCGCCGCCGCCTTCCTCCCCGCGCTTCCCCGGCTTCGTTCCCGTGCGCCGCCGCCGCTTCCCCGGCGCACAGGGGCTTCCTCCCCGCGCGCTGCCGCCGCTTCCCCGCGCGCCGTCGGCTTCTTCCCCACGCACCTCCGCTGCTTCGCCAGCCTCCCTGCGCGCGGCCGCCGCTTCCCCGCGCGTCGTTGGCTTCTTCCCCGTGCGCCTCCGCTGCTTCGCCGGCCTCCTCCCCGCGCGCCGTCGGCTTCTTCCCTGCGCGCCTCCGCTGCTTCGCCAGCCTCCCCATGGGCCGTCGGCCTCCACGGCTGCACCCCGCGCGCCACCAGCCTCCGCCTCGCAGTCGGCACAGGTTTGCAATATGCAATGGTTTAGATGTAGTCGGCACTGTTTGCTTGATTGCTTGTTTGCAATAACATTTATGCAATATGCAATAAGCCAATAACATTTAGATGCAGTATGCAATAACATTTATACTTGATTGCTATGTTGGATTGTTGGCTAGTGGATATTTGCTTTTGGTACGTACGTACGTACGTAATTTATTTATTATTTAAATATATATATCTGTGTCGCCGTATCGGTATTTTTGGGAAAACGGCAAATTCCCGTGTCGGTGTCGTGTCGACGTATCCGTGTCCGTGCTACACAGCCCTTAACTTGTTTAGGACAAAAGACTTTGTTGTTGTTGTCTTATTGTTGTCAGAGACCCCAAATATCACTTAACATTTGTATTGCATGGTTCCAGCAGGGACATATCATGTAAGAAAATGAGCTTGATAATACAATATATCTCACAAACTAGTAGATAATCAAAATGTCAAGGAAGATAGATAGCATATGTATGCTACCAATAATACCTCCCACAATTGCAAAGAAAAAACCAAAATTTGGGGTTCTGGAGACTCAGTAATGCAAAGAACACAGCATGAGTTCTCCTAAGAACTAGAGAAATAAAAAAAATGTATAATCAATAGTATAATAACCTGCAGAATATGTTCCTGGTACAGCAAGCTCCAACTTTCGACATTTGAGCAGCTTAGGCGAAACAGACTGAAAGACACATTAGGTATTCAATAAAGGGGGGAAACAAATCGTGGGCCCGATAATAGTAATATAATAACATGCTTACAGGCAAATCAAGAGTTGTAAGACTTGGAAGCTGTTTATCGATTCTTCTGAAAACATGGTAATACAAATCCCATGCCTAAAGAACACATAAGTCATCCTCAGCCAGTACTCAAGAAGAAACAATACACAAGTTATTGCACTGACAATCTTATGTACCTTAGTTAGCTCAGCATCCTCTCCTGTAGCACGATATTTTAAGCAGCATTCATGGGCTTCCAGTAATTCATGTCCATAAGTCTGAATTAATTTTTATAAGTTATCAAACACTTAACAGAATAAATTCAATTTGATATCAGAAATTAATCTTTACTAATTTAATGGTCATGGCACCAAATGACCTACTGTTCAAAGCAAACCGACATGTAAGGATACAATGCATTTCATGAAAAGCAAAACAAATGTTAGGCAAGAGAAATGGATTGATGTCAAGATATACTGTGATGGGAGCTGGAACATAAAGTTTTGGTGATGACACGACCTGAATGAAAGTAATCTCTTTTGTTGTCTCAGGCCCCCTCTCAAGCATTGCATGCAATGGCTCAAGTACTGCAAGCATTCCTTCGATATTGTGCTCACCAAAGTACATCCTGCTAGCTTCCTCAAGAGCCTCATGCCACATCTCATGCCACAAAATGGCAACTCGTATCAGTTCCTTTGAAACAAGCTGTGCCTGGAACAACAAATGTTCATAGAATCAGGATTCAGGAGTGCTATGCCTCTTCCTTAGAAGCTCCGCAGGTAATGATGCTAACCTGATCAACAAGACCTCCACTATGCTGGCGGATCTTATCAACAACCTCCTGTGCTGCACGTTGTCTTAATATACTTATTGATTTGCAAGCAACCAACAGAGGATACATCAATGCCTGATTAAGATGTCAGTGTGACCAAAAAGAAAATTAGAACTAAAAAATGTTGATAAAAGCAGGGTTCAACTTTCTGTTGGATATTGGCCAGTTACCAGTCATACTGGTTCTAACCGGTATGGCTGGTACCCACCAATATTAAGGTATATAGGTCTGTCTCAAATGAGCATAAGCACTAGAAGGCTAAGGAAATTCAAAAACCTGAAAAGACAGAAAAAAAAAGGAGGAAAATAGTTGTTATCAAGGAACTACCGGAAACCAGCCGGTTCCTGGCATACAAGCCCAGCTGGTATTTCAAAAAGAAAAGGAGCAAGGAACCCTGGACAAAATTAAAGCATGAAACAATAAACTTACAATGGCAAAGCAAAAATACTAGTAACTTTGCAGCCATCTTATGCTATTGTGTAAATAAACAATGAATTTTAAAGACAAAGCGTTCGCCCTCATTTTTAAATCTTTCTTCACCTCTAGACTAGTACTCCAAATTTCCTTCCCTATAACTCCACAATTCCTTAGATTTATTTAGTTGTTTCTCTAGATTATTGGATACGGATGAGAGGTCCTCTTGTGTCACTTCCTTAGTTGTTAAACCAACAACTATGATTCGGTCTGTTACATTTGCTGTAGCAATGCATGACACATAGTAAATCGTACCAAAAGGCAGCACAGATACTACAAAACATCCCAATCATAGCCAAAGGTTCTAAGGCTAAGAACCAAAATACAAACCTGTGGATGCTCCTTTCCAATTTGAACTAGCAATGACTGTATCAGTTCTCTAACTACTCTATTGTTTGAATGAATCCTTGCAATTATCTGGGGCAGCACAACCAACCACATTTCAATCTTGACAAGTTTAAAGCCTTCCTGCAACGCCAATTGAACCTCTGAGGTAGCCCCATGGTTGAACCAAAGAGTCAAGAGTCGAAGGATATCCTACAAAAGCAATTAAAAAGAATTCATCTTCATCAGTCCAAATTCATCTAAAAAAATTCAAACAAGGTATTAGAGAACTTTTATTTTCTGCAGTCATCGTAGTGCACAGGATTTTCTCATGCCGCCAAGAAGATGCAATAGATTTTTTTTTTCTGGCACTAGAGCTGGTCAGCAGTTGATTAGTGATAGCTTAGGCCAAGTCTCTGCTAATGCTGGCCTTTACTAGAAGTTTATGGCTATGAACTACATTGATCTCTTTCTAACAAAATAAAATATAGTATAATTGTGACTAACCAGAGAAAATATTATAATTTGAGTTCTGCCACTCTTATCATCAGAAAAGGTTAGGTAAAAGCATTTTAAAGATTCCCAGGATGAGCTCTTCTTCAAAAATGTTTTGCTCACAATCAACTTTGCAGAACAAAAAACAGAAAAGAGCAGATGTACCTGTAAGCTATCATCGACACCTTTGGTTGTAGATGCACAAGCAATAGAGTAGAAATATCCAGTTACTGCTGCAACAACATATTTTCCTGCAATATCTGGGGCAACAACATATTTTCCTGCAATATCTGGCCGGCCTCGCAAAGTATAGAAGGACATGACTTCAGTGTTGAACAAAGCCCATAAGTGCCATGCCTTGCCCCAGTCCTTGGAACTTAGTGTGGCATTTTTATAAGATACCAATATTTCTGGAGAAAGAAATATATAATTATTTCAAATAAAAGGGAAGGCAAACAATAAATGAAAAAACTGAAAATTTTCAGACCTTGAATGGAATCATCATCTAACCCAGGTGATAGTGCTCTTTTCCAGGTAGCAAGTGTCAAATACACACGAGCAATAAGTGGTACTCCAGCATTCGACACAGCATCTTGGCTTGCTAATGATCCAGAGTAACTATTTGTGGCAGTAGCAAGCTGCACAGACAGATCCTATCCCACCAAAAAGGAAAGTATGGTAGATCAGTATACCGTGATTCTGCAATGTACTGTCAGAGTACAAGGACAGGAACAAGCTTACCTGTAGCCTAGAAAATGCCTCCCTTCGTTTAAGCTCATCTCCAACAGCATACTGGTATTTAAGGTAAGCCAGGACTACTTGAGGATGCCCATGATACAGTGTCAAATCAGGAGAAGATTCAGGATCAAACTGCATGTGGCATAAGAAATTAATTGTTTTATATGGAGCTACACAGGCAACGCCAATTAACAATAACTACTAGCCTACCTGTAAGAGTTTGACTAAAGTAGATCTAGCCTGACTAATGCGGCCATTCTTCCAGCAAAGTTTAGCAAATTTTATCCAGGTGTCTCTGTCTTCATTAGGAGGAAGAACCAACTCTCTAACAGCGAGTAGGGCTTGCCACACCTGAGAATGTTTTTGGAGTCAATATAAAGATTGATAACAGAATAGGGCCCAAGGCAGCATTCATTAGCAAAGCCATCATATAACCTCAACATTTCGTTTTGTTCCTTTAATGCGCTCATTCCACATATTACGGATAAGTTCCCTTCGCCCGTCAGCAATTGGACTTTCCATCGGAAGAGTGCAGTAATCAATCACCTGAATTACACATCACTCATTTTGTTAGCAAAACAGTAACTTTCTTCAGAACAGAACCCAAAATGAGAATACCTCTTCCAGTTCTGAAAGCTGTTGAACCCGCACCATGTTATTATAAGCACGCTCATAACTCTCAAGTACCTGGCCACAAATAAGCATGGGATCATGAAAGGGAAAAAGAGATACAGTTAATAAACTTCTTAAAGTGTCATCATGACTAAAAGCATTCACCTTTTCTTTCACGTAAAAAAACTCACAAAAGTATGTAAAAATAATTGAAATCTTGAGGTAGAATTAGAAAAAGACCTTTTGAGAACAGAAGAGCATGCTAACAATAATTCACAGGTATTGCATATCTTATAAAATGTGTTAGTTCCAAAAGTTTCCCTTCATTGCTTTGTAGATACTTCTAATCTCATTCATACATCCACTTTAAGATCAAATGCCAACCCCCATACATCCACTTTAAGATCAAATGCCAACCCTTTATTCCCTTGATCAAAGTTTGGAATTTATGTGATCATCTGATCCAAACTGTTATGAATATTGTGCATATATTCATGAGGCCCAAAAGGCAATATATATAGAGCGTAGAAGGGGGGATATACAAGAGGCATATAAGGAAACAAATAACAATCCTATTCTATCTCCTATTATATCCTTAACACCCCCCTCAAACTCATGGTGGATCACACACACTGAGTTTGGAGAGAAAATACACCCTCCTGCACCTGGGAGCGAGTGTATGAAGCATCCACACCAATGTGCTTGGTGAACTCATGCTTCACTGAATCACGAGCAATATTGATAGCTCATGTACTGTCAATCATAAGAGTCGTAGGTCCTTTCACAGGTACACCAAAATCTGCAAGTAACCATCTCAACCAAGTAATCTCTGTTGTCACAGCTGCCATAGCTCTCAACTCAACCTCTGCACTCAAACGGAAACTGCAGTCTGCTTCTTTGTCTTCCAGGCAATCAGGGAGGAGCCAAGAAAAACAGAATAAGCAGAAAGAGAACGACGATCAGAAGGATCACTAGCCCAGGTCGCATCAGAGTACGCCTGAAGCCGGAGAGAGGTAGAGCTAGGGAAAAGAAGCGACGAGAGATGGTCCCACGCAAGTAGCGAAGAACACGAAGAAGATGACTGTAGTGAATATGAGTAGGACAAGCCATGAACTGACTAGATATGAACAGCATGAGCAATATCATGACGAGTGCTCACAAGATATACCAAACTACCAACAAGATGGCGATACCGAGTAGGATCCTCAAGAAGATCACCATCAGTAGCACGAAGCTGAAGAGAGAGCTCCATAGGAGTCTCAGCAGTGCGAGTATCAGTCAGACCAGACCGATCAAGAAAATACTGGACATACTTCTGCTGGGAGAGATAGTAACCCTCAGGCGTGAAAGAAACCTCAATCCCAAGGAAGTATGTAAGCAAACCAAGATCAGCCATTAGAAACTGCTCACTGAGATGCTTCTTCACATATGCGACGAATGAGGAATCATCACCAGTAATGAGCATATTATCCACATATAGAAGCAGCATCCTACCTCGAGGTGAGACATGGATAAATAGAGCAGGATCATGGGCACTGACAGTGAAACCAACAGCGGTTATCACTGAAGTAAAACGCGCAAACCAAGCACGAGGGGCCTGTTTTAGACCATAAAGAGCACGACGAAGACGACAGACATGGCCATCTGGAACAGAATACCCACGTGGTGGCTGCATGTAAACCTCCTCATGCAAGACGCCATTAAGAAAGGCATTCTTAACATCCAGCTGAGAGATAGACCACCGGCGAACAGAAGCAATGCAATAAGAGTGCGAACAGTGGTCATATGAGCAACAGGAGCAAACGTCTCATTGTAATCACGACCATACTCCTGCTGAAAGCCACGAGCCACAAGACGAGCCTTGTAGCGCTCAATAGTACCGTCAGACCTGGTCTTAATCTTGTATACCCACTTGCACGTGATAGGACGAGCGTGCACAAGTGTCGGTACAATATCCCAAGTCTCCGTACGACGAAGCGCATCAAGCTCCTCTGCCATAGCAAGCTGCCACTCAGAATGAGAAGCAGCCTCACGATAAGAACTAGGCTCAGTGATAGAGAGGGCATGAGCTGTTGAAGTAAAGCCAAGACGATCAGGAGGCTGAATGGTTGCCCGGTCACGAAGGGCGTAACGAGGAGCATCATCAGATGAATCAGACGTATGTGTCGGCAAGAGACCAGGAGAGAGATCTGGTGAAGGACGAGGACGTCTGGAGTAGTGCACCCTAGAGAAACGAGACGGTGGTGCAAGAGGCAGTGCTGCAGGAGGCAACATAGGAGGTGAAGGTCTTGAAGACGGGGAAAGGGGGGAAATGGGTGAGGAGTCAGGGAGAGACAACCAGGAGATCGTCTCGATGGTGGAAGCAGTATGAGGAGCCGAATCTCGATAGAAGAAAGGTCGAGATTCGTCAAAGACAACATCTTGTGAGATCCTAATCCGTCGAGTAGAAGGATCATAGCAGCGATAACCCTTATGCTTAGAACTGTAACCAAGAAACACACACTCGACTGACTGGGTTGTCAGTTTAGTGCGCTCACGAGGCGGCAGCAGGACAAAACAGGTGCAGCCAAAAAACACGAAGATGACTGTACTAAGGGGCTCTAGAGTAGAGACGCTCTATAGGACTGACATCCTTAAGAGCAGTGGAAGGCTGCATATTAATGAGATATGCAGCCGTAGAAACAGCCTCAGCCCAGAACTGTGGGGGAACGTGAGAAGCAAGAAGAAGGGTGCGAGCATAATAGAGTAAGTTTGTGTGATCTGGGTCTGAATCAAGATTAGTTAGTTTCATTACTTTAGTTTGTTGTTGGTTTTACTTTTGCTTTAGTTGTTGAGATCATCTCTTCTTTTTACTTTAGTTGTTATGATTCTCTCGGCCTTTAAGCCTTTATAATGAATCAAGGGGCAGCAGCAATTAAGCACTGCAAAAACCCTCACAAAAAACAAAGTCTCCACTGTCAAGGCTAACAGTTGGTATCAGAGCTCTTGTTACCTTCTTTGGAGATGTCTTCCTCATCGGGTCGGAGGGCTGCTACTGCGGCTGCAGCTCAGGCGGTGGTGGCTGCCGAAGAGGAGGCGCGCGAGGCGCGCATCACTACCGCCGAGGCAAGAGTAGCGCAGGCCGCAGAGGCGGCCAGGGCTGCCATGGCGGCGACAGAAGCTGCTGCTGCTGCCGCTGCTGCCCTCCGTATCGACAAGGAAGACCGGGAGCGTCGCCCTATGTCGCAGACCCCTCACAGGGACCACGACCGTCGAGCCTTGCCATCTCCGCACCGTCGTCGAGGTCGTTCCGGGAGACCGGTTTCGCCCATCGTCCAGCGCGTGATCAAGGAGTCCGGCGGAGGCACCCCATGGCCGATGCTCACCAAGACGAACTACAACGAGTGGAGTCTGCTGATGAAAGTGAAGTTGCAGGCCCGGCGGCTCTGGGATGCTGTTGAGTACGGCGACGCCGAATTCCATGATGACCGGCTGGCGCTCGACGCTCTTCTTGCCTCCGTCCCGCCGGAGATGGTGCCTCGCTCGCGGACAAGCCGACCGTGAAGGAAGCTTGGGACTCCATCACGGCGGCACGAATCGGAGCCGACCGTGTCCGCAAGTCCACGCTGCAGAAGCTGCAGCAAGACTGGGACCGGCTTGCTTTCCGGCCTGGCGAGGACGTAGACGACTTTGCGCTCCGTCTCGCCGGCCTGGTGCAGCAGCTGGTCCGGCACGGCGACGGCGACATCGACGAGCAGAAGGCGGTGGAGAAGTTCTTGCGCATCGTTCCCAAGAAGTACACCCAGATCGCCCTCTCGATTGAGACCCTTCTGGATCTCTCCACCCTGTCCATCGAGGAAGTGACGGGCAGGCTCAAGGCCGTCGACGACCGCGAGGAGGAGCCTTCGACCAAGCCAGTCGTCTTGGGGGAAAGCTGCTCTTCACCGAGGAGCAATGGCTCGCCCGCCAGAAGGAGAGGAAGAAGGGAGAAGGCTCGACCTCATCCAAGGATCGCCGTCGGCGACCGCGCAAGAAGGAAAAGACTGGCGGCGGCTGCGGTGGAAAAGGAGGTGGCGGCGGAACGCAAGGCGGCCCGCAACGTCTGTCTGAACTGCGGCCGCCGTGGTCATTGGGCCAGGGAGTGCAGGCAGCCCAAGTGCGGTGGAATGGCCCACATAGCCCAAGCTGAGGAGGATGAGGAGCCCGCTTTGTTTCTGGCCCATGCGAGCCCAGCTCTGGGGTCCACCGGAGACAGAGGGGAGGGTATAACCCTAATATCCCCTCGCCCACACTCAGCGCCGACGCTCAACTTTTCCCCTCAGATTGCGTCCACCTCCCTCCACATCGACCAGCCGCAGGTGCGCGTCTTTCTCGGCGACGGCTCCGGCGACAACAAGCTCGAAGGATGGTACCTCGACAGCGGCGCCACGCACCACATGACCGGGTGTGAGGAGCACTTCGCCGACTTGGATCGAAGCGTCCGGGGCACTGTCAAGTTCGGCGATGCATCTGCGGTAGAGATCCGCGGAGTTGGATCCGTCGTCTTCGTGGCCAAGACCGGGGAGCACAAGCTGCTCCGTGGCGTCTACTACATCCTGGCGCTCCGCAACTCCATCATCAGCCTCGGCCAGCTCGATGAGGGTGGCGCGCGAGTGGGGATCGACCGAGGTGTGCTCCGGATCTGGGATCGGCGCGGGCGTCTCCTCGCCAAGGTCAGCCGCGGGCGCAGCCGCCTGTACGTGCTGCACATGGAGGTGGCCCAGCCCCTCTGCCTCGCCGCTCGTCGTGACGATGAGGCCTGGCGCTGGCACGAGCGGTTCGGACACCTCCACTTCGAGGCTCTACGGAAGCTGGGGCGCGAAGAGATGGTGCGCGGGATGCCCCGGATCGACCACGTCGAGCAGCTATGTGACACCTGCGTGGTGACCAAGCAGAAGCGGCGTCCCTTCCCTCGTCAGGCCACGTACCGCGCACAGAAGCAGCTCGAGCTCGTCCATGGCGACCTGTGTGGCCCCGTCACACCGGCGACTCCGGGAGGCCAGCGCTACTTCTTGCTTCTGGTGGATGACGCGTCACAGTTCATGTGGGCCGTTGTTCTCGCGACGAAGGCTGGAGCTGCGGACGCCATCAAGCAGGTCCAGGCCGCTGCAGAGGAGTGCGGCCACAAGCTTCGAGTGCTACGCACCGACAATGGAAAAGAGTTCACCGCAGCCGAGTTTGCCGCCTACTGTGCTGATGAAGGGATCCAGCGGCACTACTCCGCGCCCTACACGCCGCAGCAGAACGGAGTGGTCGAGCGTCGGAACCAGACCGTGGTGGCGACCGCACGAGCTCTGCTCAAACAGAGGGGTATGCCGGCGACGCTCTGGGGGGAGGCAGTGATAACTGCTGTTCATCTACTCAACCGCTCGCCGACCAAGAGTCTAGCAAGGAAGACTCCGTACGAGGCCTGGCATGGGTGTACACCGGCGGTCGGACATTTCCGCACGTTGGGCTGTCTGGCATACGTCAAGGAGCTGAACCATGTCGGCAAGCTGGATGACCGGAGCACGCCTGGAGTCTTCATCGGCTATGCTGAAGGTGTCAAGGGGTATCGCATCCTCGACCCAACAACCTGGCGTGTGCGCACGGCACGCGACGTCGTCTTCGATGAAGGACGTGGCTGGGACTGGACCAAGGAGACCAGCGGAGACGCAACGACGGCACTGGATGACTTTGTCATCGAAGATGTGCATCTTGGAGGAGCCGGGGGAGCGGGTAGCACTGTGCCAACACCCGGCTCGCCTGCTCCCGCACCCTGGACGCCATCGACTCCGTCGACCTCGCCAATTCCGGACTAGGGAAGCACGCCGGGCACGCCGTCGGCCATCACTACACCGGCCGCTGCGCCGACAACCACTTCAGCTCCCATTCTCGCCACACCTCTGGAGAACGATGAGGATCGCATCGACGCTGCACATGAGGATACCCCACTGCACTACCGCACCATCGACGACATACTCGGTGATCAAGCGGTACCTGGGTATGTACAGCGCAACATCGATGCCGAGCTACACCTGACTCACACCGGGGAGCCCTGCTCGTTTGTGGAGACCGAAGGCGATGCGGCTTGGCGTGCCGCAATGCAGCAGGAGTTGGATTCCGTCGAGCACAACCATACTTGGGAGCTCGTCGACCTGCCGGCCGGCCACCGCCCAATCACCTTGAAGTGGGTGTTCAAGCTTAAGAAGAATGAGGCGGGAGAAGTGGTCAAGCACAAGGCAAGGCTTGTCGCCCGTGGCTTCGTCCAGCAGGAAGGGATTGACTACGACGATGCATTCGCGCCGGTGGCTCGTATTGAGTCCATCCGCATCCTCCTCGCTCTGGCTGCCCAGTGTTAGTCGCTGGACTCTTGCTCTTGGTGATAGCAAGATCCTAACTCTCATGGAGAGGATGACACTAGGAGATGGGGCAATTTTCTTCTTGTTTATTGCTCACACAATGCCATGCCAACCTGAGGGGTTGGAGATACATATTTATAGGCTGAGAACCAGCCAAGCATATGCTAAGATGCTATCCTAGATGCTGTCCTAAAGCGGTCAATATGCTGTCCTAAAGCAAAAGCAGATGCTGTCCTAAAAGCAGATGCTGTCCTAAAGCAAAAGCAGATGCTGTCCTAAAAGCAGATGCTGTCCTAAAGCAAAAGCAGATGCTGTCCTAAAGCAGTCAAAAAACAAAAAAAACTACCACAGCCCCACAAAGACCACAGTACAGGGACTTATTCATCATTCTCCCCCTAACTCTTGTGCGTTGTCTTGTGGGAGGATCGAACCATCCTGATCTTGGAGCAGAGCTCAAGGAACTTGATCCTTCCAAGAGGCTTGGTGAGCAGATCCGCAAGCTGATCCGTGGTGTTGATGTAGCTTGCCTTGATGCTTCCTTCATCCAAGCAGCCTCGGATGAAATGGTACTTCACCCGGATGTGCTTGCTCCGTTCATGAAAAACGGGGTTCTTTGCCAGGGCTAGAGCGGACTTGCTGTCCACCCTGAGCTCCACTGCTTCAGTGTCCCTGCCGAGGAGATCACCAAGCAGTCGAGCGAGCCAGAGCGCCTGAGTCGAAGCGGTGGAAGCCGCTATGTACTCGGCCTCACAGCTAGACAGGGCCACCACCTGCTGCTTGACTGACTGCCAGCTAACGAGGCACTTGCCGAGGAAGAAGAGAATCCCGCTTGTGCTCTTGCTGGTGTCAATGTCGCCTGCGTGGTCGCTGTCGCTGTACCCGATGAAATGTGCCGCGCCGGGACACCTCGGGTAGTGCAAGCCGTAGTCGGAGGTGCCCGCAACATAGCGGAGGATCCTCTTTACGGCCTGCTGATGCTCCGTCGTCGGTCGCTGCATGAACCGACTGACGTAGCCGACGGCGAACGCCAAATCCGGACGCGTGTGGACGAGGTAGCGAAGGCTGCCCACGATGCGCCGGTACTGCGTCGCGTCCACCTCCTCCGCCGTGCTGTCGCGGCTCAGCTTCAGCCTTTCCTCCATAGGAGTGTGGGCTGGGTTGCAGTCGGTGAGCCCGCCCAGCTCGACGGTGCGCTTGGCATAGGCGGTCTGACGAAGGGAGATACCGGAGCTGTCCTGGTGGACCTCGATCCCCAGGTAGAAGGAGAGGAGCCCCAAGTCGCTCATCTGGAAGGCGGTCTTCATCTCCGCCTTGAACGCCTCGACCTCGGCCTCCTTGGAGCCGGTGATCACCAGGTCGTCGACGTAGACGCCTACCAGCAGAGCATTGCCGCCTTTGCCCCGCCGGTAGACCGCAGCCTCGTGTGCGCTCTGCTGGAACCCCATTTGCTTGAGGGTGGAGTCCAGCTTAGCGTTCCAGGCTCGTGGTGCCTGCCGCAAGCCGTAGAGGGCCTTGCGCAGGCGGAGAACCTTGCCCTCCTTGCCGGGGATGACGAATCCCGGCGGCTGACGGACGTAGACCTCCTCCTTTAAATCGCCGTTGAGGAAGGCGGACTTGACGTCCATGTGATGGACGCGCCAATCCTCCTGGGCTGCAAGTGCGAGGAGAAGACGAACGGACTCCATGCGCGCGACGGGTGCGAAGGCGTCATCGAAGTCGACCCCCTCCTGCTGCACGAAGCCTCGTGCTACCAAGCGAGCCTTGTGCTTGACGATGGCGCCGGCTTCATCCCGCTTCAGCTTGAACACCCACTTAAGGGTGATCGCGTGGTGACCGGCAGGAAGATCCGCCAGCTCCCACGTCCGGTTCCGCTTGACGGCGTCCATCTCCTGCTTCATCGCGACACGCCACGCCGTGTCTCCCTCCGCCTCAGCGAAGGAGCGAGGCTCGCCGTCGTCGCACGCCAAGTGCAGCTCCGCCTCGAAGTCGCGCTGCGCCAGTCCAGGGACGGGCAACTCGCCGAGGATGTTGTCCATGGTACGATAGCGCAGAGGTTCGTCGTCGTGGTAGACGTCGACGCGGTCCTCGTCGTGAGATAGCGGAGTAGCGAACTCCACCATGCGCTGCTCGTCGTGGACCGAAGCTGTTGGGGCCGATCCCGGTGGTGTGGCCGCCGGTGCAGGAGAGTGGTGAGCCGGTGGTGAAGAGTGGGGCGTAGCCGGTGCCGAAGGTGGTGGAGCACTCGCCGGAGCTGGTGGCGAGCAAGGTGTCGAGGTGGACGAGCTCGGTGAAGACGAGCTGCTAGCTCCCCCGGCTCTCTCGAAGTGGACGTAGTCGATAACAAAGTCCCTGAGAGTCGAAGTCGAACCGTCGTCCACCGCCTTGTCCCACGTCCAGCCTCGCCCTTCGTCGAACACAACGTCACGCGAGATGCGGACTCGTTGTGTGTCAGGGTCGAGGATGCGGTAGGCCTTCGAGCCCTCCGCGTAGCCGATGAACACTCCCGGAGTGCTCCTGTCGTCGAGCTTACCGATGTGGCCAAGCTCCTTGGCGAACGCGAGGGAGCCGAAGACCCGCAAGTGGGAGACCGCCGGCTTGCGCCCATGCCAAGCCTCGTACGGCGTCCTGCCGTCGAGCGCCTTGGTAGGCGAGCGGTTGAGGATGTAGACGGCCGTCACCACCGCCTCTCCCCAGAAGACAGCCGGCATCCCCCTCTGCTTGAGGAGGGCCCGAGCCATCCCCACAACCGTCTGGTTGCGCCGCTCGACGACGCCGTTCTGCTGCGGGCTGTACGGCGCGGAGTAGTGGCGCTGAATGCCCTCATCAGCGCAGTACGACGCGAATTCAGCCGCCGTGAATTCGCCGCCGTTGTCTGTGCGCAGCACGCGCAGCTTGCGGCCGCACTCCGCCTCCGCAACAGCCTGCGTGCGCCTGATGGCGTCCGCAGCCTCTCCCTTGCTGCCGAGGACCATCACCCACATGTAGCGGGAGAGGTCGTCGACGAGCAGCAGGAAGTAGCGTCGTCCTCCTGGTGTGGCCGGTGTCACCGGGCCACACAAGTCCCCGTGCACGAGCTCGAGCCTCTCCTTGGCTCGGAAACTCGCCTGCTGGGGAAAGGGGAGTCGCCTCTGCTTCGTCAACACGCAGACGTCGCAGAGCTGCTCCACATGGTCAAGGCACGGCAGGCCTCGCACCATTTCCGTGGCACTGAGCCGCTTCAGGGCCTCGAAGTGAAGGTGCCCAAAGCGCTCGTGCCACTGCCACGCCTCGTCGTCCCGACGAGCTGCGAGACAGATGGGTTGTGCCACCTGCACGTGAAGAGTGTAGAGTCGATTTGCGCCTCTGGTTACCTTGGCAAGGAGGCGGCGTCGAAGATCCCAAATCCGCAGCACCCCGTGCTCGATCTCGACACGCGAGCCGTTCTCACCCAGCTGTCCCAAGCTGATGATGGAGTTCCGCAGATCGGGGATGTAGTAGACGCCGGTGAGCAGCCGGTGCTCGCCAGTCTTGGCGACGAAGACGACAGAGCCGACGCCCTTGATCTCCACGGCGGAGGCATCGCCGAACTTGACGGTGCCTCGAACGCCTGAGTCGAGCTCGGAGAAGAACTCCCGCCGCCCGGTCATGTGGTGGGTGGCGCCGGTGTCGAGGCACCACCCGTCGGTCTTGTCATTGCCGGAACTGTCGCCGAGGAGGGCGTGTGCTTTTGGCTCGTCAAGGTGGAGAGCCACTGCGGCCGGTGCTGCTGGAGGTAGTTCGATGCTCGCATGAGCAATGAACAGGACCGACTGCTCCTCCTCCGCTTGCGCGACGTGGGCCTGGCCGCGTCGTGGCTGTCGACACTCCTTGGCCCAGTGACCAAGCTTGCCGCAGTTGTGGCAAGAGTCGTCTCGTGCCGGCTTTTGCTTGCCAGCATCGCCGCCCTGGGCGCCTTTGCGCGGCTTGCCGCGCTTGCCACTCTTGCGGCCGCCTGTCGTGGAAGAAGGCTCCCCCTTCTTCTTGTCACCTTGACCGGCTTCCCACTGCTCCCGAGTGAGGAGGAGCTTCCCGCCAATGGTGACGGGTCCCGAGGGGCGCTGTGGCTCATCGCTGTCAACGACCTTGAGGCGACCCAACGCCTCCTCGATCGTCATCGTGGAGAGGTCCAGCAGAGACTCGATCGAGCGAACCATCTGCTTGTACTTCTCGGGGACGCAGCGGAAGAGCTTTTCCACAGCTCTCTCCTCGCCGTAGGTGTCGTCACCGAACTGCACCAACTTCTGCAACAGAGTGTTGAGACGGAGAGCAAAGTCATCAACGTCCTCACCTGGCCTGAAGGCCAGGTGCTCCCACTCCGTGCGTAGTGCCTGCAATGTAGACTTGCGGGCGCGGTCGCTGCCGATGCGTGCTGCAGCGATGGCGTCCCAAGCCTCTTTGGCAGTCCGCTTGTTGGTAAGCGAGAACTGCATCTCGGGCGGGACTGCGGCGATGAGAGCATCCAGCGCCCGTCGATCCTGGTCGTAGTCGACGTCGCCGTACCGGACTGCATCCCACATATGCCGCACCTGGAGCTTCACCCTCATCACCGCAGCCCACTCGACGTAGTTGGTCTTGGTGAGGGTAGGCCACCCGCCGCCGGGGCCGACGTCCCTGACGACAGCCTGGTACTCGTGGTGACCACGGTACCGTACCGGGGAGAGAGCCACGTTGCCTGTGAGGGCCGCGCTCTCCGTCGACCCGTACGCCGCCGCCGTGCGTGCCTCCTCCAGGAGCGCCGCCGGCGCGTCCGCGCCTGTCTGGGCTGCCGCCGCGCTCGTGGGCGTGCGCGGCTACCCATTGCGCCGCTCGCCCTTGCGCTGCCTCCCTCTCCAGCAGCTGAGGGTCCGCGTCGGCGCCGCCATCAACAGAGCCGGAGCTGCTGTTGCTGCCGCGCAGAGCCTTGACCTCTGCTGCTGCCGCACGCGCTGCATCTGCCGCCGCCGCTGCTTCCACCTCCGCCCTGGCTGCTGCCAGCTCCGCCGCTGCCAGCCTTGACGCCCTTTCCGCCGCCGCAGCGGTCTCTGCCGCCGCTCGCTCGCGCTGCTCTGCCGCGACGAGCTCGGCCGTCTGCTGACGCCGCATGCTCGAGGCGACCGAGCGCTGAGACTGCCCTGCGGACATGGCGCGCTACTGGGGGGCTGTTGCGTGGAGAGAGGGTTGCTTCTGACGAGCTGCCGTCCGTCTCCGGAGAGGAGTGAGCGGGGACAGCCGGAGCTGCTGCTGCTACCGGCCGGGGCTGCTGCGAGGCCGGAGGAGATGAGCAGGAGATGCTCAGGCTACAGGATACTAAGGCTCTGATACCACTTGTTAGTCGCTGGACTCTTGCTCTTGGTGATAGCAAGATCCTAACTCTCATGGAGAGGATGACACTAGGAGATGGGGCAATTTTCTTCTTGTTTATTGCTCACACAATGCCATGCCAACCTGAGGGGTTGGAGATACATATTTATAGGCTGAGAACCAGCCAAGCATATGCTAAGATGCTATCCTAGATGCTGTCCTAAAGCGGTCAATATGCTGTCCTAAAGCAAAAGCAGATGCTGTCCTAAAAGCAGATGCTGTCCTAAAAGCAGATGCTGTCCTAAAGCAAAAGCAGATGCTGTCCTAAAAGCAGATGCTGTCCTAAAGCAAAAGCAGATGCTGTCCTAAAGCAGTCAAAAAACAAAAAAAACTACCACAGCCCCACAAAGACCACAGTACAGGGACTTATTCATCACCCAGGAGGGGTGGCGTGTCCATCATATGGACGTCAAGTCGGCGTTCCTGAACGGCGATTTGAAGGAGGTGTATGTCCGGCAGCCCCCCGGCTTCGCCATTGCCAGCAAGGAGGGGAAGGTACTGCGACTGCGGAAGGCACTCTACGGCTTGCGACAAGCACCCCGAGCCTGGAACGCCAAGCTGGACAGCACACTCAAGGAGATGGGCTTCCAGCAAAGCGCTCACGAGGCGGCAATGTATCGGCGAGGCAGCGGTCGTTCCATCCTGCTGGTGGGCGTCTACGTCGACGACCTCGTGATCACCGGCACGGAAGAAGAGGTGGAGGCGTTCAAGGCTCAAATGAAGGTCACTTTCCAGATGAGTGACCTTGGCCTCCTCAGCTTCTACCTCGGCATCGAGGTGCGCCAGGACAACGCAGGCATTACTCTTCGACAAGCTCACTACGCCAAGCACGTCGTCAAGTGGGCGGCTTGGACGGGTGCAATCCCGCCCATACTCCGATGGAGCGGCTAAAGCTGAGCCGCTACAGTGAGGCGGAGGAGGTTGACGCGACGCAGTACCGGCGCATTGTCGGCAGCTTGCGCTACCTGGTGCACACCCGGCCGGACTTGGCGTTCGCCGTCGGGTATGTGAGCCGGTTTATGGAGCGGCCGACGATGGAGCACCAGCAGGCCATCAAGCGAATCCTACGCTATGTGGCGGGCACCACCGACTACGGTCTGCACTATGCGAGGAATCCCGGTGCAACACAATTCGTCGGCTACTGCGACAGCGACCTCGCCGGCGACATTGACACGAGCAAGAGCACAAGCGTGCTTCTTCCTCAGCAACAGTCTCGTGAGCTGGCAATCCCTCAAGCAACGGGTAGTGGCATTGTCAAGCTGCGAAGCTGAATACATTGCCGCCACCTCCGCCGCAACACAAGCACTTTGGTTGGTTCGACTGCTCGGCGAACTCCTCGGCAAGAAAACAGAAGAAGTCGAGCTTAAGGTAGATAGCAAATCTGTGCTAGCACTGGCCAAAAATCCCGTCTTCCACGAGAGAAGCAAGCACATCCGGACCAAGTATCACTTCATCAGAAGCTGTCTGGAAGAGGGAAGTGTGAAGGCCAGCTACATCAACACCAAGGACCAACTCGCTGACATCCTTACCAAATCTCTTGGGCGTACGAAGTTCCATGAACTGCGCGATCGAGTTGGACTGGTTCACATCAGGTCAGGGACCGCACACAAGACTTAGGGGGAGAAATAATAGAGTAAGTTTGTGTGATCTGGGTCTGAATCAAGATTAGTTAGTTTCATTACTTTAGTTTGTTGCTGGTTTTACTTTTGCTTTAGTTGTTGAGATCATCTCTTCTTTTTTACTTTAGTTGTTATGATTCTCTCGGCCTTTAAGCCTTTATAATGAATCAAGGGGCAGCAGCAATTAAGCACTGCAAAAAACCTCACAAAAAACAAAGTCTCCACTGTCAAGGCTAACAGAGCAGTCTCAATCAGATGACGATGCTTGCGTTCAGCAACCCCATTCTGAGCATGGGCACCAGGACAAGAAGACTGATAAAGAGTGCCCTGCTCAGAAAGAAATTGTCTGAATGCACTAGAACAATACTCGCCAGTAGAATCACAGCGAAAAGTGCGAATAGCGGACTCAAACTGAGTACGAACCATCATGGAAAAGCTACGATAGATCGCAAGAAATTGACCACGATTAGACATAGGGAAAAGACAAGTAAAACGAGAATAGTCATCAATGAAAATAACATAGAATTTATGCCTGCCTTTTGAGATAATAGGCGCAGGTCCCCATACATCTGAATGAACTAAATCAAAAGGACGAGAACACAAGGACTCACTAGAATGATAAGAAAGTTGTAGCTGCTTGCCTAGCTTACAATCTCGACAAAACATGGACGTGTCAACAGTAACACGTTCAAGGACACCTTGGCGAACTAATGACGAAAGACGGGACCCACACAGGTGACCTAAACGATGATGCCACTGCACAAAGACTCCAGGAGCGGTGGCAGCAGTGGCAGTGGAGGTAGACTTGCAGGAGTGGAAGCAGCTGACGACGTGGTAGGAGCAACTGAAGTGGACGAAAGATGAAAACGGTCGAGAATGTAGAGACCCTGACGATCCCTACGGCGCCAGCCAGTCCCAAGTATCGTCCCTGTCTGTCGATCCTGAACGAAACAGGTGTGAGAGTCAAAACCAACCCTACACCCAAGATCAGTGAGCTGTCCCACTGAAAGAAGCTGCATGGTTAATTGGGGAACATGGGAAACAGCTGGAACAGAAAAATCAGTGGACAAAAGAGTGCCCTGACAGCTAACAGACAAGGAAGTACCATCAGCAATCTGTACAGAGATAGGGAGGACAGGAGGTCCTACTGAAGTGAGAGATGTGGAATCCGGTGTCATGTGGAAAGAGGCACCAAAATCTAGAACCCAAGAGATACCTGGGGGAGACGTCTGAGCTAGACTGGCAGAACCCGCTGAGCTGTGAGAGAGCTGCTGAAGTAGAGACTGGCAGAGCTGCTGAACAGAGTCACCTCGCTGAGATCCTGATGAGCTGATCTGTCCTCCTGTGAAGGAAGGGCCACCCTGCCCCCCTTGGATCGTCCACCCCCACGCGCCTTATGCCGCTTTTTTCGCACCGCACAACTCTGATAGTCATGCCCAAAGTTCTTGCAGTAGTTGCATTAAACTCCAGTTGGTGCAAAAGCAGGAGCGGCAACAGGCACCTGGGAAGGAACCGTAGTCGTAGCAGGAACCGTCGATGAAGTCGAAGGAGCAGCAAGCACAGTCGGAATGGACTGTGCTGCTAGCCCGAGACGAAGCTCCTCAGCTCGAAGTGTCGAAAGAGCCTCGGTGACAGTCGGTCGTGGCGAGCGGCTCAGCAGTTAAGCTCTGATAGGCTCAAACTCTGAGCGACGACAGCAGACGAAATCATAAAGACGAAGGCGATCAAGATCCGCCTTCTGAACTTTGTGGCACTCCTGGCACAGTGGAGAAGCCAGCTCATCTATCTGTCGCTAGTGACTAGCCAGAGCTCGGAAGAAGTCGTCGACGGAAGAATCTCCCTGGCGAAGCGTCTCCAACTCACGCTGAAGCGAAAAGAACTGAGCATCACTGCTCTGCTGGTATCGCTCACGCAAGTACTCCCAGATCTGTCGAGTAGACCGCAGACCAACAATATCTGGCTGAATGGAGTCGTCGACGCTGACCACAAGGATGGCACGAACATGGGCCTCATTAGCACACCAGCGCTCGAAAGCGTCAATGGCATACTGAAAAGCCTCATCAGCAACGTCAGCCTCTTCCTTCTTCTTAGCAGCCTCATCTGCTCCAAGAGGTGCAGAGGTAGACTGCCTAGGAGGAGGCTGAACCGGCGGTGGCGGAGAAGGACGAGCACCAGTAACATGTCCCCAAAGGCGGAGACCATCAAGCGTAATCTCCATGAGAGAAGACCATAACCTGTAGTTCGTTCTATGGAGCTTTGTTCCCAAGAATGGGATCGCAGCAGATGGAACAGAAGCCATCGGTAGGCGGCGCTGGACGACGCGCCGACCAAGGCAATGAAGTCTAACAACGTTTTCCCTAGAAACATTTGTTTTGAGCCCTTGGAAGCCCCAAATGATGCACCACAAAGTCCTACATGCTCGGATGCTCCTTGGCTCGCATGCAGCCATGGCAGAGGATCACATCATTACTTGCTCAGGATTGGATTAATTATTTAATCTTATACTTTCAAATCATTTTGTGATGCCATATGATTATTAAGAGATACGAAAAGTATTTGCCAATAGTTTGTTCAGTGAGATGGGTTTCATATGTCTGATTACTAGTATCAATATTTGTATATGAAAAAAATATCATTAAGGCATTTGTTTGGCCAGGACTGGCCGACCAAGTCCTAGCTTTCATATTTTTGCTTAAAATGCTAGCTCCTCAGGTAACTCATGTAACTAGAAAGCTATCATTTTAGGAGGTGCAGAGTAATGAAAGAAGCAAGGAAACAATTAATATAAGGCCTTTGGAAAATATAAGGTATAGTTCAGAATTCAAATGGACATAATATTTTCAACTGCAGTAAATTGCATTGGATCTCCATGAACTTCTGCGGTTGTCTCACTCGACATCCTGAAGTTGCATTGTACTTTGCCAGCCCCCTAGACTTGATACCGTTTGCACCATTGATCAACTTCGCTGTTACCCAAACGTTACCTCCTGAAAGGAGTGGTGGGGGTGGGGGATGTTTTTGGACCAATTTTTGGCGAGGTGGTTATGGGGCCAAGTTATCCCTCCACATGGCTGTCAAATTACCCTAATGCTAATGAGCCTGATGAAATCTTTCGAGTGGATCACTATAGAATCTTCTAGAAGCAAGCTAGGCTACCTTCTGGCTAGCTCTGTCATCTTAGAAAAATTCATTCGCGCTTAGATTAGTAAGCTAGCTTGGTAAGCTAAGCAAGCCTGGTTCTCGGGGTACTATGGTAGGACGTTAATCGATCATGACGAAAATGGACTTCTCCGCCATGTAATGGTTTACAAGAGTCACGGTCCAGTTCCCCGCTGGGCTTTTTCCCTTCTCGACTAGATGGAGATATTCATTCCATTCAAGCAGCTTCGGCAATGGAGAGAGGAATGAGGGCACGTTTATATTGGCTTTTGGCTTTGACATATGGATATTAACAGTTTGTAGAGATAAAGTGTGTACTAAAATCGACTAATAGACCCAGCCTTGAAAACACTTCGTTTGAAAGCTAGATACTGTAGAAAAGTTATTTACCGTAGAAAAGCAACTTTTAGGAGCCAATATGAATATGGCATGAAATTGGTGGGAAAAAGAGCACCTACATTTGTAGAAACCATAGATATTTGGGTAATTTCACAGTCATGTTGAGAAAAAGTTAGCACCATTACCACCTCACCAAAAATCTAGCCTAAGTGATCAATTCCACCCACCTATCTCACTCCATGTCAACATGTAACATTGGCTAACAGCAAGATTGATCAATGGTGCACATAGGGACAAGTTTAGGGGGCTGACAAAGTACAATGCAAGTTCAGGGTGTTGATTGCGACAACCACACAAGTTTAGGGAGCTCCAATGCAATGTACTCTTTCAACTGTGTCTGTGCAAGAGCATACCACTCATCCTTTTCAAAAATAATGTACGCGTGTGTAGTTAGATACAATATATGCAGCATTTTATTTGGTCTTTTCTTATTCTATTAGGTAGAAAATTCAACTCATCAGGGACAGCTCCCTTATTGAACAGAGCTGGTCGGTTGATCTTGGTTAAGGTGGTTTTAACTGCAGTCCCCATCTATCTCATGATCGCTACGGACTTGCCTAAGTGGGTTATCAAAGCAATTGACAAGCCGCGCAGAGGCTTTCTGTGGAAAGGTCAGGAGCAAGCAAATGGTGGGAACTGTCTAGTTGCTTGGGAAAAAGTGTTGCGCCCCCTGCAGTATGGTGGTCTTGGAGTTCATAACTTAGAAGTTCTTGGTTGGGCACTGCGCATTCGCTAGCTTTGGGCACAAAAATCTGATGCATCTCAAACTTGGGCGGGATTGCCAATCCAGGTGCCACAAAATGCCATGGCCCTCTTCAATGTTGTTGTTGAAACTTCAATTGGCAATGGGGAGTCAACTAAATTCTGGTCGGATAGATGGTTGCAAGGCAGGACAATCTCTGAATTCGCACCCAATCTATTCAACTTGATCTCCAAAAGAGTGGTAAAGCAACGCACGGTGGCCCAGGCCCTGGACAGTAGGCGCTAAGTTGCAGACATTGGAGGGGCTTTGACTGTAGAAGTGATAAGGGAGTTTCTTTTAATTTGGGGACTGGTTGATGACCTGTGTTTACAGCCTTCAGTTCCGGATCAGCACAAATGGAAGCTAAGTAATTTTGGAACTTATAGCAGCAGATCTGCATACAATGCCTTTTTCCTGGGAA
Organism: Dendrocalamus latiflorus; assembly: GCA_017311315.1. Taxonomy (NCBI): domain Eukaryota; kingdom Viridiplantae; phylum Streptophyta; class Magnoliopsida; order Poales; family Poaceae; genus Dendrocalamus; species Dendrocalamus latiflorus. The sequence goes on from CM029661.1 coordinate 15,484,060, forward strand.
GCATCAGGTTCGCACCTTGGAAGCGTATTTGGAGGAGCTGGGCACCCTTGCGGTGTAAATTTTTCGTTTGGTTGGCTATTAACAACCGGTGTTGGACAGCCGATCGCCTGGCCAAGCATGGGCTCCCTCACCCGCCAGCATGCCCGCTTTGTGATCAGGCTGAGGAAAATATTCAGCACATCCTCATCTCATGTGTGTTCGCCCGGCAGATTTGGACCCTGATTTTTCAAAAGTTGGGCCTGCTAACTTTTGCTCCTCAAAGATCCAATACCCATTTCTCTGGTTGGTGGTGCGGCACCATCAAAGGCATTTCGAGGGATTCGCGCAAAGGCCTCAATAGTCTGATCATCTTAGCTGCTTGGGAGCTATGGAAGCACCGAAATGCTTGTGTTTTTGAAGGTGCTAGGCCTGTCGTGGAGGTGCTGCTCCAATCTGTGGCCAATGAAAGTAATCTTTGGTGTCTGGCGGGGGCCTCAGCCTTGCATGAGTTCCTTGCTAGGTCGTGGGTCCTGGATTCCTAGGTTCTTGGTTATTTTAGGCTTCTGGTCATGTTTCCTTTTCATTGTTTTCTAGTTTTTTGTTTTGGTTAAACCCCCTTTTGGGGTTCCTGGGAGGGGGTTTCTTTCTCCCCTCCCTTTTGTATCCTTTTTTCTTCTTAATGAAATGACACGCAGCTCTCCTACGGAGTTCGAGAAAAAAAAGTAGTTTTGGGTACATTTGGATCTATAGTTCATTTTGCCATCCTAGGTGAGGGCAAACTACCCTAGTTAAGCTCTTGCTTGGAAAATCAAGGCTTTTTGTTTGGTTCCACTACCACATGAATGATCTTTTGATTAAAAAGAGCCTAATCAGTGCCTCCTTGAATCCTATTAATCATTACTCCATTCAGCAATGGACAAAAAGAGAGTCAGTGCTCTCGATCAATATGAATATAGAACTACACAGGACCTGTATCAATAAATCAATGGAAATGGAAATTGCATCGTTGCATCACCACATAATAGCATGAATTCAGGCTTCCTCACAGGACGCCAGGCTCACTTGCCCACATGGGACTGGGAGTGCTGGTTTGGATTGTGCAAGAATTTTATTGTGGTTGCAGACTATCTTCCCAAGTAAATCAAGATTTTTATCTCTCCACCAAGTGCCTCTCCTTGCCAAGCAAGGCTGGAACTCCCCTGACCCTTAGCCTTGTTATGAATATTGTGTGCATATTCATGAGGCCCAATGGACAGTATATATATAGAGAGTACAAGGGGATATTATAAGGAAATATACCATATACATATATGGAAATACAAAGGCATATAAGGAAATCCTATTCTAACACCCCCCCTCAAACTCATGATAGATCACACACACTGAGTTTGGAGAGAAAATACAGATGTTATACCCTAGTCTGTGGCTTTATGAAGAAGTCAGCAACTCTGAAGGCATTAAATGTAAAGCAAGTACTCCCTCCTGCATCTTTGAGCGAGTGTATGAAACATCCGCACCAATGTGCTTGGTGAGTTCATGCTTCACTGGGTCACAGGTAATACTTATAGCATCTAAACTATCAGATAAAAAGAGTTGTAAGTCACCATCACAGGCACTCCAAAATCTACAAGTAGCCACCTCAACCAAGTAACCTCTGCTCTCACTGTTGCCATACCTCTCAACTCAGCCTCTGCATTTAAACGGGAAACTACAATCTGCTTCTTTATCTTCCAAGCAATATAGGTGCCAAGAAAAACACAGTAAGCAAAAAGGGAATGATGATCAAAAGGATTATTAGTCCAGGTCGCGTCAAAGTATGCCTGAAGCTATGAGTTGGAGCTAGGGAAAAACAAACAACGAGAGAGTCCCACACAAGTAGCGAAGAATACGAAAGTGACTGTAGTGCAGATGGGTAGCACGAGCCATGAACTGACTCAAGATGTGAACAGCATGAGCAATTCAGGACGACTGCTCACAAGATAACCAAACTCCCAACAAGATGGCGATATCAAGTAGAATCCTCCAGGAGATCACCATCAATGGCAAGAAGCTAAAAGGATAGCTCCATGGCAATCTCAGCAGTGCGAGTGACAGTCAGACCAGACAAATCAAGAAGATCCTAGACATACTTCTGCTAGAAGACTTGATAGCCCTCAAGCATGGAAGAAACATCAATCCCAAAGTACGTAAGAGATCCAAGAACAGTCATCATAAACTGCTCACTAAGATGCTTATTCACATATGTGATGAACAAGGAGTCATCATCAGTGATAAGTATGTCATCCACATATAGAAGAAGCAGTGTCCTACCCCGAAGTGAGGCATGAACAAAAAGAGTAGGATCATGGAAACTGACTATGAAACCAATAACAGTAAACACTGAGGTAAAACGTGCAAATCAGGCATGAGGAACCTGTTTAAGGCCATAAAAAGCACGATGAAGGCGACAGACGTGCCCATATGAAATAGAATACCCCGGTGGTGGCTACATGTAGACCTCATGTAAAACACTATTAAAAAGCATTGTTAACATCCAGCTGAGAGATAGACCACTGGTGAACAGAAGCAACCGCAACGAGTATGAACAGTGATCATATGGGCAACAGGGGCAAAAGCCTCATCGTAGTCATGATCATACTCCTGCTGAAAGCTGCGAGCCATAAGACAAGCCTTGTAGCGCTCAATACTACTATCAGACTAGGTCTTATCTTGTACAGCCACTTGCATGTGATAAAAGAGAGTATGCACAAGTGTCGATACAATATCCCAAGTCTCCGCACGTCGAAAAGCATCAAACTCCTCTGCTGCCACTCAGATTGAAGAGCAGCCTAATAATAAGAACTAGGCACCATGGTTGTCACGGCGTCGCCTCGCCTTGGCCCGAACCCTAGCTTCACCGCCAGCCCAGGTACGCCGTCCGCCCCTCTCCTCTCCGGCCGCGCTCCGACCGCGCCACCTCCCTCCACCCGCGCTGCCTCCCTCCCTCCCGCCGCGCCGCCTTCCTCCCTCCCGCCGTTGTCTCCCTCCCGTGCTCCGGCCACCTCCCTCCAGCGTGCTCCCGCCGCCGGCTTCCCTCTCCAGCGTGCCCCCGCCGTCAAGGCGAGGGGAGGCGACGGGGGCAGGCGGCGGCAGGGGGAGGCGTCGGGAGGGGAGGCGCTGGGGGGAGGAGGTGGCGCGCGGGGAAGAAGCGCTGGAGAGGGGAGATCGGCGCCGGGAGTGGGAGTCGGCCGTCGGGGAGACGGGAGACGCGACGCAAGAGGCGGAAGAGATCAGTATAGGCATGATGACAGAGAGCATGAGCTGTCGAAGCAAAACTAGGCACGTTCAAGAGGCCGAAGGGATGTCCGATCACGAAGAACGTAACGAAGAGCATCATCAGAAAGATCGGACGTCAGTGTCGGCAAGATACCAAAAGAAGAGGCTAGTGAAGAATGAGGACAATTGGAGTAATGAACCCTAGGGAAACGAGACGGCGGTGTTGTAGGAACAAGAGGCCCAAGAGGCGGTGTTGTAGGAGGCAACACAGAAGTGCTGTAGGAACAAGAGGCCGTGCTTCGGGAGTTGGGAGTATAGAAGGAACCACCAGAGATAAGACTCGGGGAAGGCTATGATAGTGGAGAAATTGGTGAAGAGTGAGAAAGAGACAACCATGATATCCACTCATCAGTTAAAACAGAACAAGGAGTCGAATCTCGATAGAAGAAAGGTCGAGATTCATCAGGCGTCTCGTGAGATCATGATCCGTCGAGCAGAAGGATTATAGCAACGATAACCCTTATGCTTAGAACTATAACCAAGAAGCACACAATTGACTGAGTCGACAGTTTGGTGCGCTCATGAGGCAGCAGCAAGACAAAATAGATGTAGCCAAAAACACAAGGTGTGTACTGGGGGCTCAAGAGTATGCGCTTTATAGAATTGACATTCTTAAGAGCAGTGGTAGGCTGCATATTGATGAGATGCAGCCATAGAAACACCCTCAGTCCAGAACTGTGGTGGAATGTGAGAGGCAAGGAGAAGAGTGCGGGCAGTCTCAATCAGATGGCGATGTTTGCTCTCAGCAAACCCAATCTGAGCATGGGCACCAGGACAAGAAGACTGGTAAAGAGTACATTGCTCTGAAAAAACTATCTAAAAAGCGCCAGAACAATATTCGCTAGCTGAATCACAGCGAAAAGTGCGAATAAAGAACTCAAACTGAGTACAAACCATCATTGTAAAGCTACGATAGATTGCAAGAAACTGACCACGATTAGACATAGGGAAAAGCTATGTAAAGCGGGAATAATCATCAATGAAAATAACATAGAATTTATACCCACCTTTAGAGATAATAGACACAAGTCCCCATACATCTGAATTAACTAAATCAAAAGAACGAGAAGACAAAAACTCATTACAATGATAGGGAAGTTGTAGCTGCTTGCCCAGCTTACAACCGTGACAAAACATGGTCGTGTCAATAGTAACACGTCCAAGAACACTCTGACGAACTAATAAAGAAAGACGGGATCCACACAAGTGATCTATACAGTGATGCCACTGCGCAAAAACTCCAAAGGTGGTGGCAACAATGACGGTAGAGGTAGATGTGGATGTGATAGGAGCAACTGAAGTGGACAGAAGGTGGTGGTCAAGAATGTAAAGGCCTGAATGATCCCTACGGCGCCGGCTAATTCAAAGTATTGTCCCTATCTGTCGATCCTACATGAAACTAGTGTTGAGTCAAAACCAACCCTACAGCCGAGCACAGTGAGCTGTCCCATCGAGAGAAACAGCATGGTAAGTTAGAGAACATGGGAAACAGCTGAAACAGAAGTTAGTGGACAAGTGCCCTAACAGCTGACAGAAAAAGGAGTATCGTAAGCTATCTAAACAGAGATAGGAAAACTAGGAAGTCCTAATGAAGTGAGAGATGTGGTGTCCGGTGTCATGTGGAAAGAGGCACCAGAATCCAAAACTAAGAGGTACCTGGAGTAGCGTGAGTTAAACTAGCAGAACCTGCTAAGCTGTGAGAGCTGCTGAAGTAGAGCGTAGCAGAGCTGCTGAATAGTCACCTCGCTGAGAAGGTCCTAACGTGCTAGTCTATCCCCCTATCGAGGCAGGGCCTCCCTGCCCCCTTGGATCATCCACCCCCACGCGCCTTATTCTGCTTTTTCCACACCGCATAACTCTGGTAGTCGTACCCAAAATTCTTGCAATAATTGCATTGAACCCTAGTTAGTGCGAAAACACACCTGAGTAGGGGCTAAAGCCAAAGTAAAAGCCATTGGTGTAGTCAAAGAAGGGGCAACAAGCACAGCCGAAATAGACTGTGCTGCTAACCCGCGGTGAAGCTCCTCAGCACGAAGCATCGCAAGAGCCTTGGTGACAATTCAGTCGTGGCGAGCCGCTCAGCAGTTGAGCCCTGACAGGCTCAAAACTGTGGGCTAAGACAGCAGACGAAGTCATAAAGGTGAAGACAGTCACGATCCGCATTCTACACCTTATGACACTCCTAACAAAGCGGAGAAGCCAGCTCATCCAGTTGACGCCAGAGACCAGCCAAGGCTCGGAAGAAGTCAATGGAGGAGTCCTCCTGGCGAAGCGTCTACAACTCATGCTAAAGCGAAAAGAACTGAGCATCGCTACTCTGCTGGTATCGCTCGCGCAAGTACTCCCAAATCTAACATGCGGAATGTAGACCAACAGTGTCTCGCTGGATGATCATCAACGCTGACCACCAGGATGGCTCAAACACGGGCCTCGTCAACACACCAGCGCTCGAAAGCATCTATGGCATACTGAAACGCCTCACCAGCAGCGTCAGCAGCAACCTCTGCCTCCTTGGCGGCCTCATCTTCTACAGGAGGTGTAAAAGTAGGCTATCTGGGAGACTGAACTGGCGATGGCAGACAAGGTCAAGCACCGGTGACATGTCCCCAGGTGAATACCATAACCTACAATTGTCCCATAGAGCTTTGTCCCTGAAAATGAGATCGCAGTTGATGGAATGGATGCCATCAGTAGGCGACGCTAGACGGCGCGGCGACCAACTAACAGGCGTTAGATCAACATTTTTTATTTTTTTTTTGGAAGTAAACTTCCAATATAAGGAAACCAGATCAATTTCCTTTTTACCAAAACAGACGGGCTCAGGGTGGAGGCGGCCGACTTCAGGCGACGGCGGCTGGCATCGGTGATCTTGGCCAGCGGGCGACAGCCTTCTCCTCGAGGTGGCGCACAAGGGTTGCTTCGGTCACTGGGTGTTGATGCGGCGAGCGGCGCTCCAGCGAACGACGGCACCGGCAGGCAGCAGCCTTAGCGGAAGACGACGGTGGCTCCGGTGGGCGGCAGCCTTCGTGGAAGATGACGGTGGCGACACAAAGAAGGGAGACAGCCTTCACAGAAGATGACGGAGGCTCCAACGAGCGGCCACCTTCACAGAAGATGATAACTATGGCGCAGAGAGATGACCGCAACAGTGGCCGAGCACGCCGGCGACAGCCTGGGCAGCGGCGGTAGTGATGGATGGCACATGGCAGCGGAAGGAGCTAGGTTAGTGCCCTAGCTCTGAAACTATGTTACAAATATTGTGTGTATATTCATGAGGCCCAATGAGTAGTATATATAAGGAGTATAGGGGGATATTACAAGGGAATATGCCATACACATATATGGAAATACAAAAGCATATAAGGAAATCCTATTCTAACAAGCCTAACATCCAAACACACCCTCCACAATAAGCAAATTAGCTGCTTAAGGGCCAGTTCGTAGTTGCTGTGCTCCAATACCAGATCATTTTAGTTTCGAGAATCTTTACTAACTCTAGTAAGATTTTGCTGTTATGGCTCCAAAAAGATATAATAGCATATTTGCCACTTCAAAGGTGTGCAATTTGAGATCTGCCACCAGGGTTCAAAAAAATGGCGGTTACTAGCTAGTAACCGCCGATAACCAAATTTACCGGTGGGAACGGGTAAAAAAAACCGGTCAGGTTACTTTTAGGTCTAATGCATTTCCTAGATTGTTTTAGGGCCTTTTTGGTGCTAGATTACCTATTATATGAGCTAAATATGTTTCAGGTTTTTGAACCTTGTCTACCACCCCATTCGAGCTAATTGCATATTTGTCATCGCAAAGAAGGCAGATAGGATTTTTTCTTACCCCTCTCTTTGTCCTCTTTCCTATCCATTCCATTTTTGCCCTCTTCTACTTGGTGTCGCCTGGGGTTGTGGCCAACAGCTAATTGGAGACAAGACTAAGATGACTGAAATTAATTGTTATTCTTTTGTTCTTTTGGGGGGGCATAATGGTCTTTTGGTCTTGGTCAAACTAGCTGACCCTTGTCAGAATGGCATAAAAACCCTATTTTCCATGGTCCCACCTTTGCATTGGGACCAATGTAACTAGTTTGTGGTGGCAAGCGTACAAAATCCGAAAACCCTAGTGGCAAATGTGCAAAAAAGAAATATACTTTCAACTATTTGATATATCCAAAAGTAGAACAATATAAGTGCTTTTGAAAAGTAATCAGGTATGCACGTTCAGGCCTCTAAAAGAAACCTCGATATAACAGAACAAGCACACTAGTACAGGAACCAGGATGAACTGAGGAAGAATACTAGCATGCACAGAGTAGTTTCAAAAATATATATTATTGATGCTCATATAATCACAGAATAATCATCAGCTAGCTTGCCAAGTATCATGGCTAATATGAAATAATTCCAAATATGAATAACACAATGAAATATTTTATAGTAAGAAAATCTGAAATTTAATCATTGAAATTATAAAAAAGAGTACATAATGGCTATATGTTATACCAATGCTGCAATCTCTGTAGCCAAACACCGCCGAGCTCTCTCAACATATACACGAGCTTCTTCATACTATGAACAAAAACGCACAGTTACCAAAAGTTATGTTCAAATTCTGAAAAAAGGTAACCAAAATTTAAAATGAGAAATTACTATACCTTTTTGCAACGAACAGAAAGAATAGCCCTAAAGAAAGCACCATTGCTGCTTCCATCACCGCTAGCTGTTGTGTTACCCAACATCCGGAGCTTGTTTTCGTCCCCATCATCCAGACGAGAAACATATTCAGCCATCTGGTCCCACTCACCCATATGCCAAGCAGCATTTGCAGCCTGTAGAGACAGAGAAAAAGAAAAAGAATTTATTACATGTTCAAGACACACTATAAGTGGATAATAAGATATATCCACAACCATTGGAGCCATATCCAGTCGAGCAGATGGTTCTGCACCAGTCCATTGCTCTCTGCACAATGCGCTTAAATCTTCCCAACGAGCCAAGGCCGCTAGACACCTCATTCGACCTAACATAAGCATGAATTTCACTTAGCTACCTTCGTCACATATACTAAAAAACCCACAAAAAAAAAGAATTTCTGTAAGAACTAGTAGGCAGAAATAATACTCCCGCTATTCTCATTTACTTGACAATTTTGACCAGCACACACATACCAAGGCAATCATTTTTTGCATGGAATATGACCAAAATGCCCTCCAATAAAACCACAAGCACAAATAATGAGGTGGCAAAGTGACGGAGATTGATGACTTCATTGGGGTATTTGGGAAACTATGTTTCAGGATTGGGAAAATGTCAAAGTATTTGAGAATGGAGGGAGCAAACACAAGAAACAAAAATGTAATGAATGCCCTACCCAATGTAGCATCCAAGTTTTGTAATGGGCCAGATGCTTGAGATGACTTCATGGTGTATGCCCCTAGGGCCTCATCCCAACGGTGCAATTTTTCATACCTGCATCATACAAAATTTAAGTGTTAAAACAAGTAAAGATATTTAAAGCATAACTAATGATAGATCGTATTTCAGCAAATTTTCAACCATATTTATCATTACAAGCCATTCATAAAAAGTGTTAGATAGGGATCATAAACTATGTGAAAGAAATTTCGTTCAAAAAATAAGAAAATGTTTTTAATACAACTGCACAAGAGCAAGGGATCATAGGCATGTGGTAACAATACCAAGATTCCTTCAATTGAACTTCTAAATGCTGTTGTATGTAAGTCAATATCCCAATAGCTGCCTGCAGAAATAATAAAAGGGATGAATAAACTATAACAGATAATTCTTTTAGGCTTTGCATATAACACAGGAACCAACCTCATGCTGGTGTAGTTGATTGTTAATATGAATAAGTGATTCAACCACAGTAACAGGGTTTGCACCCATCTTCTTGGAACATACAGCTTCAAACTCCATTTCTTTATAATGGAGGGCTTTTGCAAATGCTCGACACTGAATTTTAGTTCAAAAGTTTAAATAAAAATATGCACGTTTCACGAGATCACCAAAATTTGCAAAAGCCACACAAACAGCAATAATAAAATTAACCTTCTCAGCAAGTGCACCAAGCAGCCTAGTATCAATTGGAAGGGGCTTCTCATCATGTTCCATAAACTCTGCCTACTTACATAAAGGAACATTAAACAGAAGAAACAACGTGATAAACATAGTGTACAACGAAAAAAAATCCCAAGACCAAATTTACCAAGTTCAACAACGTAGCAAGAATTTCTGGAGGTATGTTTTGAGATGAGAATGCTGTCTTGAGATTTCTGACTAGTTGCTCCTGGGATGATTCATTCATTTGGGCCCAGCAACTTGCAAAACCCGCAGCAAACAACTCGCGACCAACAGAAGGCTGGATATTTGTGTCAGCAAATACTTTACAGAATGAGTAACACATTCTAAAGAACTACTTCACCTGAAGCTGTGCTAGCCTTGCGCAAGTGCGTAAAGCTGGAGATGGCGACTCTTTCAGAAGTGCATTACTGAAGTGCCTCATCCATTCTGCCCAGTCTTCTCTAGTACTTCTCTGAGAAGCCTCGCCAGCACTTCTCAGTCGAACATCGTTGACCTGTAGCAGCCGAAAGTCTTAATTATTAAAAAGATTGTAAGCATCATGAACCTACCATAAAAAAGAGGGACAGGATGACGCGGCTTGAACGAAATGTGACAATAGAATAGGGAGCACTAGATCATAGATGACAACAACAACAAAACCTTTTGTCCCAAACAAATTGGGGTAGGCTAGGAATGAAATCTTCTCAAGATCAAAGAGATATAAGTCTTGAAATAAAACCTACAATACTAAAACTCTAAGCTGTACAACCTACTATCTGAGCCAAGAGCCTAAAACACTGCCCCTAACTTTCTTATGGTTCCGGTATGTGGATCGCTAACTTCCATGCGCTTCTATCCAAAGCTAATTCTTTAGATGCATTACAATCCCTCAAGTCTCTTTTAACTGCTTCCTCCCACGTCAGTTTTGGTTGACCTCTGCCTCTTCTTACATTTTCAATACGTCTTAAAATTCCACTACGTACCGGTACCTCAGGAGGCCGTCGTTGGAGATGTCCGAACCATCTCAAGCGATGTTGGACAAGCTTCTCTTCAATTGGTGCTACCCCCACCATATCACATATATCATTGCAGATACGATCCCGCCTTGTATGACCACAGATCCACCGCAGCATCCTCATCTCTGCTACACTCATTTTCTGTATATGTTGTCTTTTAGTCGCTCAACATTCTATTCCATATAGCATTGCGGGTCTGATCGCCATCCTATAGAACTTACCCTTTAACTTTTGAGAGATTTTTTTATCACAAAGAACACTAGATGTTTGGCGCCATTTCACCCACCCTGCTCTTATCCTATGGCTCACATCTTCATCAATCTCACCGTCCCACTATAGCATTGATCCCAAATAACGAAACGTGTCCTTCTTAGGCACTACTTGTCCATCCAATCTAACATCTCCATCATCTACCCTAGCACCACTGAAATAACACCTCATATACTCAGTTTTAATTCTACTAAGTCTAAAGCCCTTCAATTCTAAGGTCTTTCTCCATAAATCAAGTTTCATATCAACATCTATCATACTCTCATCAACCAGCACCACATCATCAGCGAAAAGCATACACAAAGGGATATCTCCTTGTATGTCCCATGTGATCTCATCCATCACTAAGGCAAAAAAGTATGGAGTATGGACTCAACGCTGACGCTTGGTGTAGCCCTATCTTAATGGGAAAGTCATTAGTAACACTACCACACGTTTTGACATTAGTCACAACATTTTCGTACATGTCCTTAATTAGGGTAATATATTTTGTTGGGACTTTTTTTCTTTTGAAGCACCCACCACATGACATTTCTTGGCACTTTGTCATAGACTTTCTCCAAGTCAATAAATATCATGTGAAGGTCCTTCTTTTGCCCCCTATACCTCTCCATCAATTGTCGTAGCAAGAAAATCGCCTCCGTGGTCGACCTCCCAGGCATAAAACCAAATTGGTTTGTCGTCACGCTAGTCACTTTTCTTAAACGACACTCAATCACTCATTCCCAGAGCTTCATTGTGTGGCTTATGAACTTAATTCCTCTATAATTAGATAGAAATTAATTATTTCTTCTTGCTTGATTTCATAAGTTACAATGTGTAGCCTTTTATAGGACTAACTTGTCCCCTAAGACTCAAAACTACCTCTAACAATCCAATCTAACTCAAACTCTTAAGTATAACTAATCAAACTAACAGATCAAAAGTCAAAACTGAAACAAATGAAATCTGATATTGTTGGTTTGTGCTACAGCAACCATAATACAATGCCATGCGCACTAAAGTAACTCGCAGCAGGCCCACGGCCATGACAATAAGTAAAAGAAAAACCAGAACTACATGAAAGAAAACTAACACTAAAAAGCTTTTAATCTACAAGTAATTGTATCACACGAAACATCCCAGAAGCCCTCCAACAGATACTCCCTTCGATTGCAAATATAAGTTGTTCTAGCTTTGGGCACTGGAATTAAGGAGTAACAGAATGACCTTTGTGCCCTTCATTTTTATTATTCACATACTTTTACTAGCTCTTCTCATAAATATGTTGGGAAGGAAAGAGACTGAGAGGGAGACCTACTTTGTTGATGAGAATATGAGCATTCATTTCAACAAGGGTATAATAGGAAGAAATGAGATAAATGTGCCTCAGTTGTATTTAGAAAAGTCGATAAAGCTAAAACGACTTATACTTGCAATAGGAGGGGGTATTTGATAGCTACTAGAAACACAACTTGATGCTAATCTTGAAGCTCATTCTCTTCAATATGACACATCAGGAATCCGGTGTACAGCCGAAGCCGTTTTCAGTATTAAGAAGTCATCAAGCAATAGAGAGGATGTGTCCTACCTCCTAGGAGTAGGATACTAGGATCAGGTGCAATCCTATGTAAAAGGTGCAACTATATGTGTTGTAGTAAATATCCAAGTCACTGCACTACAGTTTTGACTTTTGAGTTTATTAAAGTTTGTATGACATAATTAGCTATTCTAGTGAATGGCCAAGTACAAATAGTTCCAATGTTCTGCTCTAAATAGCGGTAAGTGGTTAGCAAGCGATCACCCCACCTTTAAGCGCTTATGCAGGTTAGCGGTATTGATATGTAGAGCAACTGGGCTACCATGAACACTTAGCTGGTGCATGTGCACTTGTTGCAGCTGCTACTTAGAACACTAAACAAGACCATAATTATTTCATGATTTCAGAAAACGGACCAAATGTATTCACAGGTATGATCTGGTCTTCAACAAAATCAAAAGGTTAACAAGGGTGAGCTCTGAAGTCTTAAAACCAGGCTAAATGGTCAGAAGAGCATTGAAAACAACAGCTAATAAGATGTACAAGAGAGGAAATATATAACATCTCAATGGTTTCAAAACAACAAAGCGTAACCATATTACTTGATGACTTCTTGGTTGCCGCTGTGTTTCATCAGCTTCCTCAAAAGGAATGCCATCAAAATCCTCAAGGGGGTCACTAATGACAACAGGTGGGCACTGTGTGTACTTTTGTACTGACAAGTTCTCAGAGATGAGTGGCTCTCGCTTTAGTAATCGATTTTCAATCTCATCCCATTTTCTGTACTGTAAGAAATGAAAATGTGAAGAAATTAGAACAAGCCATCAAAAATGGTACATTCATAAAATTAAAATAAGAGACCCGCAAATGGTGCTTCACAAGAAGTTTGTGTATTGATGGTATGAAAATTGTAAATTCTTCTCCAAGAGCATGTGCAAGACAGCAGAGCGCCTCTACAGCATCTTTCTGTATATCATCACTGGTTCTAGTCAAAGAAGGAAAAAGAACAGTCTCTGAGTCTAGTTAATAAAAGTGATGCACAAAACTAAAAGTATAAAATTGACGAATAGATTATTAATGTTATGCTCATAAATATGCCCCAAAAACAAAAATCTGTGGTCCATAATAAAATATATCAAAAAATTCCCAGGACGGCAATAATACACAAGAAATAAAAAGTTACTTCTAACCATAAATCTTACCCATCCAAGACTAGCTTCAGATGATGCACCAATGCCGATACATGAGTACCAACCTGGACAAGATATGTAGAAGACACATGATGTGCATCACAAAAGCACAGAAGCTTCTAAATTTTAGATCTTTTTGGTGTTATATCGATATATCAAACTGGGTCAGAACATCAACCAACCTGCACCTTAGGTATGAGCTTAGTCAAAGTGGCAATGGCATGCCGTCTAATATCAACAAGCTCCACTTTAAATAAACGAACAAGCACTGGGGCAACCAAGTGCATGTGCTCATCCAAATTTCCTAAAAAAGTGCCATTCAACTCAAATACGTTAAAATTGATCAAACATCCGTGACCATGAAAAGAAATGGGAGCTGGATACAAACCACCGAAAACTTCAAGTGTGTGTAAAATGCCAGGAACATAGTAATAATCATTGCAGCGTTCAGCATCACCCAAGACTTGAATACAACTCGGTAAAATGTGAAGTAAATAAATTCTGAACTCATCATTCAATGCTAAGCATAGTTGCTCAACAAGGTGAAGAACCTGGAGAAGCAAGATGGTAATTAAGAAAATCATGATATGAAACACCAGAATCACAAAAATATCACTCCACGATTTCCTGCAGGACATGATATAGAGTTATAGGAATAAATGATAATTACAGCATTTAGACTGGACTTCTCACAACTGCTGGTCAGCAAACATAGCCACTTGTCCAGCCAAAGAATCAATTTGGCTGCACCCGACCACTATCAGCAGGTTAGCAAGACACATGCTAAACGACAGAACTCACAGCAACAGCACTACATGGTGAATGCTTAACCAACGCAAAAACAAATTTTACTACTAAGGCAAAGTTTAGAAAGGAATTATGGGAGTACAAAGTGCCTCATTCAAGTATTGAAGATAAAAGTGTTATGTATATTATACCTGTGTATTTTCCCTATTGTATAAGAGGTTATCTGTATATATGCTATACCTATACGTGTATATATACTGGCACATTGGTATCATGATGAATACAAACGCTATTCATAACATGGTATCAGAGCCAAACCTAGGTTTTTGCGAACCGCCGCCGCTACCACCTAGGGTTCTCTCCACGCTTGCCGTCGACTCTTGCCGTTGCATGCCCGCCCACAGTCGCTGTTGTCGCCAACTCCTTGCACTTTGCTGTTGTGCGTCAGGAACAGTCACTGCAGCAGGAAGATGCCACCGTGGATGAGTTCTATGCTCAGTTGTCCACGGTATGGCGTCAGCTTGACTCTTTGGAACAAGATGTTTGCCACACTTATCAGTGCTACCAGCGTCAGCAGACTCACCTGGAGCTTCGTCACATCTAGACTTCTTGTCATGTCTATGGTCTGAGTTTGAGCAAACTCGTGCTTAGTTGTTGGCTCGTTACCTTCGTGTGGCTCTGTTGGAGGCTCTTGCAGCTATTCGTACTGAGGAAATTCGCCTTCATGGTGCAGGTCTGCAGTCATCACCGTCGTTTCCCTCGGTTTTGGCAGCTCCTCCAGCTTCTACACCTGTTGCGCCTCCGGTTACTCCTTCACCAACTGCGTCTCCACCAGTGACAACTACTATTGGTAGAGGACTCCACTGCACCTCTTGCAACAAGGATGAACATGTAGAACAGTTTTACTACAGGAAGAAGGATTTTCGTTGTGATGCCCGTCCGAGGGGCACTGGAGGTCCCTTCTCCCAGCGGAGACTTAGTGTCTCTGACACTCAGGCGTTTCTCACACTGCTGCATCACATGGTTGCTTCTGCATCGTTCGGTTCTGCCGGTTCTACTGCTCAGTCATCTGATGAGACCACCCTCTACTTCTCCTTTCTCAGATATATCACCTTGGATTCTTAATTCTGGTGCTTTCTTTCATATGACATCTGATTCCACCAGTCTCACTTCCATTAGTTCTTTAGCTACTCCTATCACTATTCAAACAGCAGATGGTACCTCTTTCTGTCGCAGGGCGAGGCACTCTCAAATTCAACCTTTTGTATTCCTGTTGTTTCTCATTTTCAAAACTAACCTGCAACTCATATATGCCGGTCAGCTCACTGATCATGGTCGTCGTGTTATTCTCGATTCTAATTCTTGTTGTGTTCAGGATCGTCACATGGGAACTCTAGTTGGTACTAGCCCTCACCGTCATGACTCACGACGGCTCTGGGAGCTTGACTGTCATCTTCCTTTAGTTGCCCTTGTCAGTCTTATCGCCTCCACCACTGCCTCATCTGTTGTAGCCTCCACCGCATCTTTTGCTCAGTGGCATCGTTTAGGACATCTTTGTGGATCGCGTATGTTCATTACTTCATCGTGGTCTTTTAGGGTCTGTCTGGTGATGCTTCTCTAAATTGTCAGGGTTGTAAGCTTAGCAAATAGCTTCAACTCCCCTATCCTTCCAGTGAGTCAAGTGTCTCAACGTTCTTTTGATCTTGTTCATTCTGATGTATGGGGACCAGCTCCTTTCGTTTCGAAAGGTCATCGGTATTGTATAATTTTTATTGATGATATTTCTCGGCATACATGGATATACTTTGTCATCTTGTCGTGAGATTCTATCCATCTACAAAGCTTTTGCCACCATGGTCCGTACTCAGTTTGACTCTGCTATTTGTGTTTTTCACGTTGATTCCGCTGGGGAGTACTTGTCGGGAGTTCTTCGTGGTTTTCTTGCTAAGCAGGGCACTCACTCAATTTTTTTGTCTCGGTGCTCATGCTCATAATGGTATGGCTGAACGCAAACATCGTCATCTTCTTGAGATAGCTCGTCCTTGTTAGAATAGATAGCTTTATATGTAAATCTCGGTTGTTGAATCCTGCACGTCATGGTTTCCTTATCCTAGACTTCCATGTATAGAAACAGATCAATCTGTTAACAGAAAGTAGAGATTGTATTCTATTAGAGATATAGTAGTTATGGCAACCGTAATATGCAGGATTCACAACTCTGTAACAGACCTGGCGCTTCAGCCATCTATAAATAGATCTATGCGGCCTCGAGAGAGGTTCAACACTTCCCAAACCAATCTATTCAATTCCACATGGTATCAGAGCTATCCATGGCGCATGGAGTCTCCTCCTCCTCGACCATGAGTCAATCCCTTGGCCATCCGGTGTCAGAGAAGTTGACACGGAGCAACCATATGCTCTGGAAGGCACAGGTGCTCCCAGCGATTCGGGGTGCCCAGCTCACTGGGTATCTCGATGGAACTGCGGTGGCGCCCAAGGAGAAGATCACCACCAAGATCGACGACAAGGCCACTGAAGTGCCGAATCCAGAGTATGCCAGATGGCTGGCGCTTGACCAGCAAGTTCTTGGCTATCTCCTCTCCACATTGTCAAGAGAGATCTTGACTCACGTCGTCTCCATGACGAGTGCGGCGTCAGTCTGGAGGGCAATTGAGGACATGTTTGCCTCACAAACCAGAGCTCGCGTGGTAAATACCCGCATGGCTCTATCCAGCACTCAGAAGGGCACCATGACGATTCCTGAGTATTTCAGGAAGATGAAAGGGCTAGCTGATGAGATGACAGCAGCAGGGAAGCCTCTTGATGATGAAGAGCTTGTCGCCTACATCCTCAATGGACTAGATATGGACTACAATCCAATTGTCACGACTATCTTGGGCAGATCAGACCCCATCACGGTGAGTGAAGTATACTCTCAGCTGATCAGTTTTGAGAATCGCATAGATCTGCTGCAGGGAACAAACTCGCAGAATTCTGTCAATACTGCATATCTGCAAAGTTCTGGCAATGCTGCTATACGTGGGCGTGGTGGCTCCCAGCGCGGCCATGGCTATCGCGGCAGAGGCAACCGCGATGGTGGCCGCAGCAATGGGCGAAGTGGCGGCAGGAACACATCAAACAGCCATACTGATGATCATCCACGCTGTCAAGTGTGCGACAAGCCAAATCATACTGCTCTTGAGTGCTGGCATCGATTTGATGAAGCCTATGTGCCAAAAAGAAGAACAGCTGCTGCTGCAACCACTTCCTATAGCGTCGACACCAATTGGTATACCGACACAGGTGCCACTGACCATATAACCAGTGAATTGGACAAGCTCTCAACCCGTGAGAGGTATAATGGGAGTGAACAAGTTCATACTGCAAGCGGCTCAGGTATGGACATTAGACACATTGGTCATGCTGTTGTTCAAGCTCCCCATCGCAATCTTTATCTTAACAAAGTCCTGCATGTTCCAAAAGCAAAGAAAAATCTCGTTTTTGTTCATCGTTTAGCCACTGATAATCAAGCTTTTCTTGAATTTCATCCCAGCTTCTTCTTAATCAAGGATCAGGTAACGAAGAGGATTCTTCTTCAAGGAAGATGTGGAGGTCTCTACCCGTTGCCTTCTACTCCAGGAGAGAACAATAAGTCTATAGTGCCATAAAACCATCCAAGTCAAGATGGCACAATCGATTAGGTCATCCTTCATCTTCAGTCACAAAAAAGGTCATTAGCCAGAATAATCTTCCATGTTCACTAGAATTCAATAAAGAATCTGTATGCGATGCTTGTCAAAAGGCCAAGAGCCATCAACTTCCTTATTCAAGATCTAATAAAATATCTCTTTGTCCTTTGGAATTGATCTTCTCTGATGTTTGGGGTCCTGCACCCGATTCTGTTGGAAAATATAGATACTATGTAAGATTTATTGATGATTTCAGCAAGTTCGTTTGGATTTATCTCCTTAAACACAAATCTGAAGTCTTTCAAAAATTTCAAGAATTTCAAAGTCTTGTTGAACGTCAATTTGGTAGAAAAATCATCTCTATGCAAACAGATTGGGGTGGTGAATATGAAAAACTTAATTCCTTCTTTAAAAGAGTAGGGATATCCCATCATGTGTCTTGTCCTCATGCACACCAACAAAATGGATCCGCAGAAAGAAAGCATCGGCATATTGTTGAAGTAGGGCTAGCTCTTCTTGCTCATGCCTCAATGCCCTTAAAATTTTGGGATGAGGCATTCATTGCTGCCACCTACTTAATCCATCGAACACCTAGTAGAGTAATTGAAACAACTCCTTTGGAACGTCTTTCTCAAGTTAAACCAGATTACTCATCTCTTCGTGTTTTTGGATGTGCATGTTGGCCTAATCTCCGCCCTTACAATACTCGCAAATTGCAATTTCACTCTTAGCAATGCGTTTTCCTTGGCTATAGCACCATGCACAAAGGATTCAAATGTTTAGATATCTCCTCAGGAAGAATCTATATATCTCGTGATGTTGTCTTTGATGAAGACAAATTTCCTTTCTCTACACTTCACCCAAATGCAGGAGCTAGACTCAGATCTGAAATATTTCTTCTTCCTTCAAACTTGTTGAATTCTATTGATCACCAGGGGGAGCAGTTAGTAACAGCTGATCAATGTGCTAATGATCCTAACTCTGTTAATGAGGTTTATGCAGAAAACAGGACAAATGCTGGGATTGATCAATTCCCTGATTCGGCTCCTTCAGAGACTGCGGCTGCTTCACCAGAAATCTCTACGGCTGATGCACCTCAGATTCCTGCAGAGACTGCAGTTGCCGTCCCAGGAGTTCCTTCGATACAGCCAAGCACTCAGGATCGACCACCCATCACACAAGTGTATAGCCGACGACCCAGATTATCGCACTCAAGTGCTGCAGCTCAGTCTGCTGATGAAGAACATGAACTGGAGTTGTCAGTTCCATTGTCCAGAGAGCAAACTTCTGCAGGTTCCTCTGAAGAATCTCCTGCGGATGGCTATGATGCTCCTACTGAACAGCGACCACTGACAAGGCTTCAAAGAGGTATCACTAAACCTATGGTATTTACAGATGGGAGAATTAAACATACAGATGGGAGAGTTAAATATGGATTCCTTACATCAACTGGTGAACCTGAAAATTTATATGAAGCTTTACAAAACAAAGATTGGAAAGAAGCAATGGATGCTGAATATGCAGCTTTAATAAAAAATAAGACATGGCATCTAGTTCCTCCAAGTAAAAACATGAATATAATTGATTGTAAGTGGGTCTATAGGATAAAGAGAAAATCAGATGGATCAGTGGATAGATACAAAGCAAGATTAGTGGCAAAGGGTTTCAAACAAAGGTATGGCATTGATTATGAAGATACTTTTAGTCCTGTGGTTAAAGCTGCAACTATTAGACTTGTTTTGTCTATTGCATTATCTAGAGGTTGGAGTCTTCGCCAATTAGATGTGCAAACTGCTTTTCTTCATGGCATCCTAGAAGATGTTTTCATGAAACAACCACCTGGGTATGAGGATAAGAAATTAAGCAATCATGTATGCAAATTGGATAAGTCACTATATGAACTCAAACAAGCCCCTAGAGCTTGGTACTCAAAACTTAGTGAAAAGCTTCAAAAACTTGACCTTTATCCATCCAAGGCAGACACCTCCCTGTTCTATTATCAAAAAGGAAGTGTCACCATATTTATTCTTATCTATGTTGATGATATAATAGTTGCAAGCTCTTCCATGGATGCAACAACAGCACTATTGCAGGATCTTAAGCAAGACTTTGCACTAAAGGATTTGGGTGATCTCCATTACTTTCTTGGAATTGAAGTCAAGAAGACTAAAGAAGGTATACTCTTGGCACAAGAAAAGTATACAACTGATCTACTCAAAAGAGCAAACATGTTAAATTGCAAGACAGTAAGTACCCCTATGTCCACATCAGAAAAAATATCAGCTCAAGGTGATCCACTTAGCCCTGAGGATTCTACAAGATATAGAAGTATTGTTGGTGCATTACAATATCTAACTTTGACTAGACCAGATATTTCATTTCCTGTTAATAAGGTCTGTCAATATCTACACTCACCAACTATACTGCATTGGGCTGCTGTTAAAAGGATCTTAAGATATCTAAAGCATACCATGGGTGTTGGATTACATATAAACAAATCAACAAGTATGCTTGTTAGTGCCTTCTCTGATGCAGATTGGGCAGACTGTCCTGATGACAGAAAATCAACAGGAGGATTTGCAGTGTTTTTAGGAAATAATCTTATCTCATGGAGTGCACGAAAACAAGCAACGGTATCAAGATCTAGCACAGAGGCGGAATACAAGTCAATGGCAAATGCTACAGCTGAAATTATGTGGGTTCAATCTCTTCTTTGTGAGCTGGGCATAAGTTCACCCTCTACTGCTATTTTATGGTGTGACAATATGGGGGCTAAGTATCTCTCAGAAAACCCAGTGTTTCATGCAAGAACTAAACACATTGAGGTAGATTATCATTTTGTCAGAGAAAGAGTGAATCAGAAATTACTAGATGTGAGACATATACCTACAGGAGGTCAAGTTGCAGATGGATTTACTAAACCATTGTCAGCTCGAAGACTTGAAGAATTAAAGCACAATCTCAACTTAAGAAAGTTGTGATTGAGGGAGGCTGTTAGAATAGATAGCTTTATATGTAAATCTCGGTTGTTGAATCCTGCACGTCATGGTTTCCTTATCCTAGACTTCCATGTATAGAAACAGATCAATCTGTTAACAGAAAGTAGAGATTGTATTCTATTAGAGATATAGTAGTTATGGCAACCGTAATATGCAGGATTCACAACTCTGTAACAGACCTGGCGCTTCAGCCACCTATAAATAGATCTATGCGGCCTCGAGAGAGGTTCAACGCTTCCCAAACCAATCTATTCAATTCCACAGTGCTCTCATGCTTGCTTCTGCTGTTCCACCACACTTCTGGGTTAAGCCTGTTCTACTGCCACTTTTCTAATCAATATTCAGCCCACTTCTACTTTTCAAGGTGGGGTCCCAGCTGAGTGTCTCTGTGGAAGACTCCTGATTATTCTTGTTATGAATATTGTGTGTATTGATATGAGACCCAAAGGGCCATATATATAGGAGAGTACAACAGGATATGCCATATAGAGATAAGGCATATATGGAATAGAATACAAACTCTATATCCTAATACAACTCTATCTCCTTAACCACCCCCCCCCCCTCAAATGCAAGGCGTATGCAATAGCATTGCATTTAAAAAGGAGTCAACACTAAAACAAGAAAAAAAATCCGAAGTCCGAGTCTTGATGATGTCGTCGTTGCATGCAGCCTTTAAATAAACTGTCAAATCAAGCCAAAGAGGAATAGATAGAAGAATGACGGCGCAGATCGAAGCCCGAGATGGCGGCGGCGCAGTGCACAAGAAGCGCAACGGAGGCGCAGTGCAAAAGAAGCGCGACGGCTTTAGAAACTCAGGGCGGCGGCTTAAAGAGAAGCGGCGGCATCATAAAGACTTCTACGATCTGCACGCGGCTCAGAGAATAGAGCGGCGGCTGCTGCCATGCAAAAGAAAATTCCTACACTTCTATGATCGACAATAAATTTGTGGACTCGCACGGCTTTGGCGAACTAAAAATCAGAAACTACGAACTTTTGGATGGACGCAACGGAAGAACTCACGAAAGAGAAAAAAAATTAAAGACTGACGAAAAGAAATCAGCTATAGAAAACGAAAAAAAAACTAACTAAAAGGAATCAGCAGAGAATCCCACTCCCTCAAAACCCCCTTCTCTCTTTTTTTTTGAATCAATTCGGTCAAACCGACCGGCTAACCGACCGAAAACGAGGGGCGGTCGGTTTACAAAACCGACCGAGGCAGCCTCCGAAACAGAGGCGGATTCAAGCGGCCGCCCCCGAGCTAGGGTTAGGGTTGCCGCACGGGTCCTGCGCCATGGACGCCTCCACCTCCCAGGTCAGCACGACGGCGGGTGAGACGGCGACATCGGGGGCGAAGGGCGGAGCGACGACCTCGGGAGGATAAGCAGAGAGGCGACCCGCGACGGTAGACGGCCTCGAGCGGGATCTGATGGCGACCCCGAGGCAACCCGCGACGCCGAGAGGAAGAACGGCGGCGGCCCGCAGCACCGGCGTCGACGGCTTCGACTGGCGACCCCGAGGCAGCCGCAACGTCGAGAAAGAACGGCGGCGGTAGTTGAGACGCCTGCGGTGCGGATGATGGCTCGGCGTCCACGGGCGAAGAGAGCGACGGATCTGGCCAGAGGCGACCGAATCCAGAAATAGTCGGCGACCCGAGGACGGCGGCGGCCAGCACCAATGGCGACGGCGTCTGAGGCCAGATCCGGCGACGATGAGCTTGCTCCGGGTGGGAGGCGAGCCGCATGAGCTAGGAGCAGCTCAAAAGCGAGCCGGCAGTGCTGGACGCGTGCGACAGCGATAGAAGGCTGGATCCGAGCGGTGAAGAGCAGGATCAGGGACGGCGACCGCGAGCGGACGGCGGGCGGTCCATCCAGATCGAATCTGGTGCCGTACGGCCGGCGAACAGCACATGCACGGTGGCCGGGAGAGGTGGCCGCCCCCGGGAGAGATTGATCCTCCCAGGGGCAGCAGCAACAGCGGAAGTAGATCGGTTAGGGTTTTAACCTAAGCTCTGATACCATGTTATGAATATTGTGTGTATTGATATGAGACCCAAAGGGCCATATATATAGGAGTACAAGAGGATATGCCATATAGAGATAAGGCATATATGGAATAGAATACAAACTCTATATCCTAATACAACTCTATCTCCTTAACAATTCTAATCTTCGCCTGTTTGGGTGTGCTATGTTCTTCTTGCGCCTCGTGAGCGCACCAAGCTGACCGCTCAGTCTGTTGAGTGCGTTTCTCTGGGCTATAGTGATGAGCACAAGGGATATCGTTGTTGGGATTTCTCGAGATGTTACTTTTGATGAATCTCATCCTTTCTATCCTCGCCCTTCCCTTTCCTCTACTTCAGCATCTCTTATCGAGCCACTTCCTTTTCTGACCTTTCCTTCCAACCCTATAGTCACACTCCACCACAACCTTTGGTTTCTTCAATGCCTCCTTCACAATCGGCGCCTTCTTCGCTACTAGCGCCCTATTATGAGGTTACTGCTAACCTTGTTTCTTCTTGTCCTCTCTACTATACTCGTCGTCCGCGAGTTGAGGATTCTTTTGATGTACCCTCTCCTGATGAGTCCTCTTCGGCCTCTCCTCAATATGCTCTTCGTGATCGTCAGTCTATTCGGCCTCCTGAGCGTTTTGGCTTTGCTGCCACTGCTCTTGCCGAACCAACTTCTTATCATGATGCTGCTGTTCATCAGGAGTGGCAACATGCGATGGCAAAGGAGATCGCCGCCCTTGAGCATACTTGCACGTGGGATTTTGTTCCTCTTCCTGCGTGTTACTTCTATCACGTGCAAATGGGTCTATAAGGTTAAGACTCGCTCTAATGGTTCTCTTGAGCGCTACAAGGCTCATCTTGTAGGGCATGGTATTCAGCAGGAGCATGGTCGTGACTACGATGAGACCTTTGCTCCTGTCGCTCACATGGCCACCGTTCGCACTCCTTACTGTGGCCTCTATTCGACAGTAGCCTATCTCTCAGTTGGACTTCAAGAATGCCTTTCTCAATGGCGTTGTGTGAGGTCTACATGCAGCCGCCCCTGGGTATTTTACCCCTGAGGGTATAGTTTATCGCCTTTGTCAATCTCTCTATAGCCTCAAGCAAGCTCCTCGTACCTAGTTTGATTGTTTTTCTTCTATTGTCACTACAGCTGGTTTATCTGTCAGTGCTCGTGATCCTGCTCTTTTT
Source organism: Dendrocalamus latiflorus (assembly GCA_017311315.1). Lineage (NCBI taxonomy): Eukaryota > Viridiplantae > Streptophyta > Magnoliopsida > Poales > Poaceae > Dendrocalamus > Dendrocalamus latiflorus. The sequence continues at coordinate 15,508,060 of CM029661.1, forward strand.
ATTCATACTTCGCCTCGTGGTCGAACGCTTCTCTTTTGTATGTTGATAATATGATCATTACTGGAGATGATTCTCAGTACATCACTTTTGTTAAGGAGCGTCTTCATGAGCAGTTTCTTATGTCTAATCTGGGTTAGCTTTGCTACTTTCTTGGGATTGAGATTATTTCTACTCCTGAGGTCTCCTATCTGTCCCAAGAAAAGTATATCTGGGATCTTTTTAATCGTGCCTCTCTTACTGATCAGCGCACAACTGACTCATATGGAGCTTAATGTTCATCTTTGTTCCACTAATGAACTTCTTACTGATCCTACTCGCTATCGTCATCTTATTGGGAACCTTGTTTATCTTGGTGTCACTCATCCTAACATTTCGTACCCTGTGCATGTCTTGAGTCGGTTTGTTTCTGCTCCCACTCAGCTCCACTATAATCATCTTCTTCGTGTTCTACGTACCTTCGTGGAACAATCTCTCGTCTTTTTCCCTCGCTCCAGCTCTTTACAGCTCTAGGCATATTCTGATGCCACCTGAGCTAATGATTCCTGTGATCACTGGTCTCTCTGCTTATTGTGTTTTTCTTGGTGATTCTCTCATCGCTTATAAGACTAAAAAGCATATATCAATTTCTCGTTCGAGTGCTGAGGCTGAGTTGCAAGCTATGACTTTGTTGACTGCGGAGGTTACTCGGCTACGATGGTTACTTGGGGATTTTGGTTTCTGTTTCTGCACCAACTCCTCTTTTGTCTGACAGTACAGGTACTATCAGCATTGCTAAAGATCCGGTGAAGTATGAGCTCGCAGAGCATATTGGTGTTGATGCTTCCTACATGCGGACACAAGTGCAGGACCAGATTTACTCTTCAGTATGTACCTTCAGAGCTTCAATTGGCATACTTCTTCACAAAGGCACAGACCAGGGCCCAACACAGCTTCTATCTCTCCAAATTTCATGTTATTGATCCACCGTAAGTTTAAAGGGGATGTTAGATGTGTATTTTCCCTGTTGTATAAGGGATTATCTACATATATGCTGTACCTGTACGTGTATATATACTGGCCCATTGACCTCATGATGAATACAAGCATTATTCATAACAAAAGGAGCATAGGATGCAATAATGCTTTCCAAATTGCTACATTTACGGACAAGGATGCACATGCATGAAAATAGTAATCAAATATAAAATAAGTGGGATAACTGTAGTTAAGCATCAAATTTCCTGTAAGAACGTAAGGCTGAAGAAAATATTTGCAGTTGACTGTTATCCTTTTGTTTTCTTCCACATGATAAGCATGGTAACATTTTAGAAAAGATTGCAATCTACTTCAATGGGATTGAACTTCTGATTTTCTATGGTCCTAATGCCCATGGTTTGGCGGACACGGCTCTGCATTTTGCAGGCTGTACATTCGGTATTTTCAGTTATTTTCGATAGAATCGGTTCCATACATACGGTATATTCGGTAAATACGGTATTATTGGTTCGATAATATACTGTATTTTTAAATACGGTTCGGTATCGGTAAGTCCCAATTTATTTCGGTACGGTATCAGTAAATACCATATTTACCAAAATTGACGTGAATTGTGCATGATATAGCGAGGCGACAATATACTGGCAATGTAGATATTCCACAATGATAGCATATCCTAGTATTGATATCTAAGGTATTGCAGAAATATCAGTCTTTCGATAAATAATGAGGTTGGTTTTCAGTAATAGATATCATTCTTACTGATAGAACGCGGTGGATAGGGCAAAAGGCGAAATAGAGGAAGGCAACGGCGAACAGAGGAAGGGGATTCCGTAGGGAAGCCGGCAACCAAACGTTGCTCTCCTTGATTACAATAGCATACGGTAGCCCTCTTATATAGATGGCTCCCCCTAACAGATGTAATCTAACTCCAATCATATCTCTAACTATATCTGTAATACAAGGAAACAAATCTCTAACTCAAATAGAAACCAATCTCTAATTCCTAATAATAACCCGTCTGGGCCCAAGGCCCACGCCTATAACACTTACACTACTGCCCTTAGACACATTACACTACTGCTTGCCATTTCTGTTTTATATGCAAAATGTTCTGTTCATAGCGAGTACTGGAATTGATTTGGTTTTTACTTACTAGCTCAAGTGAACTTCCAGATATATCAGTTCAGTCATTCCAATTGGAGCAATGTTTGCAATGATACTTTGGCTTGGGAACAGCGCATACCTCTACATATCTGTAAGCTGTTACATTTGCACAGATGCTAAAGGCAATGTGTACAGGTTCTCTGGTTTTATATTGAAATGGACGCCCACAGGCTTTGGTTAATTTCGCAAATGGTGTTAATATACTCTATACTTGTGAACTGCAGTGCCTGTAGCTGTGTTTCTTCTCGGAGCAGCATTTGGCCTTGAAGAAATGAGCTTTAAAATACTTGCTATCATGTCTGTCATCAGTGTTGGAGTTATTGTGGCTTGTGTTGGTGAAATTACAATCAGTTGGGTTGGAGTGGTTTACCAGATGGGTGGCAATGGGCGGCACATGGGCCGAATGGGATGGCAATGGGCTACGCTAGCGCTGCTACTAGTACTAGACAGTAATCGGTTTTTACCAGAAAAACCAAACCCCAAAAAAACCCAAAATCTGCATACCGTACCGAATCCCGAAAACCAGTCAAACCGAGTTTACCGGTACGGTCCGGTTTTTTTGGTTCGGTCGAAACGTGAACAGCCCTTTTGCTAACTAATCACATGACCAAAGTAGATTAAAGTAAGTATTATTACCGGGGAAGCCTGTGGACCCTGTATGGTCCGGTTTGGTGCAGGCAAACTGAACGAGGAAGTCCACAATTCGGAGATGAGAGAGAGTATGTCATGTAAATATTTCCGAATGTGCTGTAAATAAGTTAATTAATAAAATATTCTAGATATCGACTGCAATAGAAAGAATGCTCCAAGAATGATATGAAGCAAAAGTGCAACACTAAAAGGATCATGTACCTGCCGAACAATAGATACCAATGTACCAAGCTTCCAGGTTATGAACTCTTTCAAACCACCATCCTCACACATGCGAACAGCACGGAATAGCTCAGGGAGAACCTTCGGAAGCAAAAAAAATTATTTCAGACATTTCTGTGTAGCACTTATTCTTTCTTTTCCCACAGACACAAAAGTACCTAATGGTTTGCCTTACATCCAAGCCCAATATAAATGAAGTCTTGGAATTACAAAGGTTTAAATTTATGGATTCACTGGATTGTGATTTACTCAACCCAAAGAAAACTTTATCGGTTCAAAAATAATTTTGGACCACACTGAGACTGAAAACAAGAAATTTGGGAAAATCTTGGGGAAAAGGCAATATTTTTAAATTCAATTTTTAATATTTTTAGGAAAGATAAACAAAAACAAAAAATGCCATTCCTGGGACTCGAAACCACGCAAAGGCAATATTTTTAAATTCAATTTTTAATTTTTTGGGAAAGAAAAACAAAAACAAAAAATGCCATTCCTGGGACTTGAAACCACGCCCCCATGCTGCAGGTTAATGCTTTGCCACTACGCCAGGCATACATTTTTATTTTTGTTGGTGTTAAAATGACTTTTATTCTTACGTTTAAAAGTTAAATTTTATTTTAGGGGGCTAAAGAAATCCGATTACCGGCGGTAACCTGACAAAAAAACATTTCTTGGACTCAACACCCCATATTTCTCCAAAACAATGCTTCTGGAAATGTTCCGGATGGACCTTTGACATTCCTCACAACAATACATGAAAACTGCATTGAAATGCAAAAAAAAAGGACAGAAACAGTGATCCCTGAACCTCGTACAATATAAAGCTAATAATAGAAGGTAAATCAAAAACACTGATTTAGCATTCATATTTTTCACTTCTGCTATTAAATTGATGCACTCTTTACTTGTGAAACTGCTATATAAATACTGCTAAAAAATCGATCAGAAAATATGTATCCACAGCCTAATGTTTGAAGACATTTTGTCAGGTACAATTTTCCAGTGACATAAAAGGTTCTCCGGCAATTAAACTTGAAATCTACCATTGTTGTTAGTACTCTCCAAATCAAATAAAATTGTGAATTAGTTTCATAGACCGAAACACAAACTTCAATAATGCAACAAAATTGATTGTTGGCCAGATCAGTTATGATTCCAGAAGTAACGGGTATCAGTTAGAAAGTTAAGCGCCTATTCTTTATGGCTGTGGCTTATGGCTTTTAACTGAAATTTTTTAATTTTAGCTGTTTGCGACAGAGATTATAGAAAGAGAGATACTCGCTTGCGATTTTGGATGGTACAGATGTTGGGCTTTTAACGTGTACTACAATTAACTTTTAGACCTCGTCTTGAAAAAATACTCTGTTTGAAAAGGTACTATACCAAAAGCCAAAAGCCGGTTTTAAAAGCCGAAAAGAACAGGCCCTAAAACAACTCAAGTTCGTTGTTATGGCCTAAGATCCGATGAGGCATGCAGTGTAGCATATGAACAGTACCATACATACTGTAGCATGTGAACAGTACCACGTGCACTATAGCAATCAGATTAGGAATGATTAGATGCATATCTTCATATTAGGAACAATTAGATGCATATCTTCGTATTAGGAATAATTAGATATATATCTTCATATTAGGGATAGATAGACGCATATCTTTATATTTAGATAATATAGATATGATATTATCTTTAGTTGATTAGTTGAATTAGATTGTTTTAGTTTCCATATTGTTAGGGGCTAACCTCATCTATATAAAGAAAGGAATAAATAAACAAAGATTCTCCAAACAAGTCAGAGCCTCTCTACCTCGTTAGGCAAGAGCCCTGCTGGCGGTTAGATGAGGGCAAGTGCCCTATCCCTAGTCTTCGGACCCGTACTCAACCATCGACCGCAACAGTCATGCATGTCCATTTATCATTTAAAATGTATCATCCACGTGCTTTCAAGTCAGTTAGACAGCATGGAGTATATATCGATTGTGGTATTGTACTGTGGTCAAACATGAATAGAATCTAAACATCTAAGCAGCAACTGAAATGAAATGGATCTGCTATAAATTGCATAGGACTTGCCGTACAATAAAGCAAATTGAGAGGCTCTCACCTTTGGTAAATACGGAACACAGCCAAGGCCCATTGACTAGATCCAAATGTATCATACAGAACAAGAAAATTATTAAAGTGATTATAGTGCAAAAGAATGATAGATTGTTGAAGGAAGAAACTGTTTAAAATAGAAATATTACCTTAAAAATAAAGATAAGAGAGCCAACCACCATTTGATGATAACTTGAAAGCGAAGGATCTCGAAGAATTCGCATGAGGGAACAAATTGCAACCTAACAATAGAGGATTAAAGTTACAGGGGCTAACACCGGAATCTTTCAGATTTACAATAAAATAACAGAAAACCTTACTGTTGAATAGTAGTCCTCAGATGCTGAAAAAGATGGCCAGAAATCAGTTGGTAACTCTTCCATGGAAACAATATGTTGTGCAGTCTCAATTGTTTGCCGCAGAACCTCTCGATGTTGGCCTAGATTATGTTGATTACGCTTATGTGCATGAGGGTCCAATGCACCCATAATGCCTAAAACCTGGAAAAAAGATATTGCCGTATTGCTTCATCCAGGGCATTATATAATTTCATGAACAGTAAGCATCAATCAAATAAATACCTTCAGCACTTCCAGTCTAGCTGACCATTCCAATTCACCATTCAGCAATTTCAAGAGTAAGCCAAGCAATGGAGGATACTCATTGTAGGGAGAGATAACATAGCTGGTAACCATCCATGAAAAATCAGAGAACATAAGTGATGCCCGTACCGCAGTAATACGCTTAACATACAATGAAAATAATTACTGCAACAAATATGAAAACAAGTGCATAGGCTTTATCATGCAGCTATCTTCCATATTATCAAAAGGAAGGGAAGCATGAAATTATTTGCAAGAATGCACCAATGTGGTAGTACAAACACGAACGAAAAAAGTCCAAACACGAACACGAACGGCAAAACACCAGAATAAAGTTTTGGAAAAAAATGAAGACTCTCATAGACACAAGATATACTGACACTACTACAAAACTTTCACAGATGGCTCGTATTAATAACTGTCCGTGCTGTTATTATCACAGACGATTTTACAGGAGTGACAGTTTACCGTCTGTGATACACAACTTTCACAGATGGCTCGTATTAATAACTGTCTGTGATAGTTTACAAACAATTATTAAAACAAACCATCTGTGATAGTTCATAGACGGTTATTAATACCAACCGTCTGTGATATTTGCACACATCACAGATGTTTATTAATATGAACCATCTGTGATAGCTCACTGACGGTTATTAGTTCACTGACGGTTATTAATACGAACCGTCTGTGATAATTACGTATTACAAACAATTTATTGTTAGACGTATCTGGGATACGCCACGTTATTAATTAATACCTAGCCAAACTGGTCCCGACAGATATATCTTCATTGTGCTGCATTGAAAAAGGCAACCGACTTTGGCCAGTTTGGTGAAAGCATTCCGCTTGTAGATCTAACTGCTTGTAGATCGATTTGTTCTAGCTTGGTGATTAGAGGTTAGTATTTGCTTCTAATTTATATGCCTTGTAATAAAGAGAGACAATAGCTAGGTTTATATCTAGTTTAATTGGTAGTTTGCTGCAATTTAAGAATGGGTCAGTAATCCTACTTTACTTTAACATATTAATTCTTACTTCATACATATTGCTTCATGAATAGTACGTAGCTAGTTAGCTTTAATAGCATTAATAATCTAATTTGACACTAATTTGTTACATGCATAGCGTAGATGGACCGAAGCTTAGATGTACGTTGAGAACCATGTGAGTGAAGAGTACATTAATGGCATGTTTGCTTTTAGAAGAACGGCCGAGCAGGATATGTTGAAGGATGGAATATATGTACTATCCATACATTGATTGCGATAATCTGAAGATGTTTACCAACTCAGCGCAGATCGAAGCTCACTTGATTCAAAGGGGTTTCCAAAGGAGATATATATGTTGGACCAGTCACGGTAAAGAGAAGGTTATATAAGATGTCAAGGGAGAACGATAAACCGGTTGTGGACTGTGCTTTCAATGAGTATAGATCGTATGATGACAATCTGAATCAGATGCTACGCGATGTACAAGGAAACTATAGTGAGGGAATTTGGTAAATTCGAGGGCTTGATGGAGGACCTAAAGAAACCTTTATTCCCGAGCTGCAAGTCGCAATACATAAGGTTGTCATCTGATCTTGAACTGCTGAAATGGAAGGTAAGTGATGGTTGGTCCGACAAGAGTTTCACAGCGTTGTTAGGTCTCCTAGCGAATATCCTTCCAGAGATAAATGTGTTGCTGAGAATCACCTACCAAGCCAAGAAGGTTTTGTCCATTGGGAATAGAAGTAGAAAAAAATACATACATACCCAAATGACTGTATCCTCTATCGTAAAGAGTATGCAAAATTACATGTTTGTCGAGTGTGCAAAGCATCCCGATACAAGCGTAAGAATGACTCCGATGACAGCGAGAGCATTGAGGTGAAGCAAGGACCTCCTACTAAGATGTTGTCATATCTGTCTATAATCTCGTTTGAAGCGTTTATTTGCGAACCGAAAGGATGCAAAATTGCTGCGTTGATACGCGTAGGAGCGTAAGAAAGATGGAATAATAAGACACGTTGTTGATTCGGCCCAGTGGAGGAACATCGATATGATATTTGTAAACTTCGGTGCGGAACCGAGGATTATAAGGTTTGAGTTGAGTACAGATGGAATGAATCCTTTTGGTAACATGAGCAGCCGACATAGCACCTAGCCCGTGAATATATGCATGTACAACCTTCCTCCTTAGCTGTGTATGAATCAGAAGTACATTGTAATGTCACTACTTATTCAAGGGCCGAAGTAATCTAGTAACAATATTGATGTGTAACTAGCACCATTAGTGAAAGATCTTACAACACTGTGGAACGAAGGGGTGCATGCATGAGATATGGACAAACAAGAGAACTTCACTCTGCGCGCCATGTTCTGCATCAATAATTTTCCTGCCCTTGGTAACCTGTCAGGGTTGAGTACGAAAGAAACCAAAGCTTCTCCGCACTGCTTAAATTATACCGAGAGTGTGGTTGAACAACTCGCGCAAAATTGTGTACATGTGTCACCGTAGGTTCCTTCCACGGTATCACCCATACCGCAAGATAAAACAATTTAACAGAAAAAGAGCATGACTCGGCACTAAGGCCTTTTAGCGGAAAAGAGGTCTACGATATGGTCAAGGATATCGATGTTATGCTTGGAAAAAGATGTAAGTTGAAGACTTGTCACAAAAACTTGTGGAAGAGATTAGTATTTTAGGGCTTGCCTTACAGGAGCACTTAGAAGTTTGTAATTGTATCGATGTCATACACATAGAGAAGAATATGTGTGATAGCTTGATTGGTCTTTTACTGAACATTCCTGACAAAACAAATGATGGTGTCAGCGCATGGCTTTAACTTGGTCGCAATGAAAATCATGACCAAGTTAGCACCGATAGAGACCGATAAAGACCGGACGTACCATTCCCTAGCTTGGTACACTCTGTCTAAGTCTGAGAAAACTGAACTATGTCAGTGCTTGTATGGTGTGAAAATTTAAAATTGTGACATGGCAAGGATACGACATTAATGGATACACAGCTCACTGTAATTAGTCTTTTCTTATGAGATGTTGTCGTCACCATCAATGTCGTCGAATGGGTCTAACGCTCCGAAGACTGGGGTATCTAAGCATGGCATAGGAGTATCTAAAAGGCCAGCCGGCCAAATGACCATCACGGAGGTCTCTCCAGATGGGGTCGCTCTGCAACTGAAGCAAGCAGCTGCAGCATTTCGAACTACCTACGAGATAATTGGAAGGGAACGGATCTCCATCACCGCAGTAAACTGGAAAGGTTTGATAGAAGGCGAGAGAAAAGTGCTATGGACGGAAATTTCAAACTCGTTCGAGATCCCAACAGAAGTCCAGGACTCATGCAACGACATGCGCTCCTCGCGATGGGAAAAGCATGGAAGACCTTCAGAAAAGCATGGAAGACCTTCACGAGCACGCTTGTCACGCAGTACATGAGCAAGAATCGCACGCCCATCACGAGATATTCTTTCATGTCACTGGAAACATGAGGTCTTTGTGCGGATGAAAACGATGACCGAATTTCAACAGAAAAGTGCGACGCACAAGGCTCTCCAAGCACGAAACACCTCCACAGACTTGGCACCGTTGGGTACGTGGGTAAAATCCCGCAATGGAGGATAGAGGATGAGGTCGCAATCCGATCGGAGACCTCCACACCATTTGCTGGGATCACAAACAAATGTGCCCGAAATTGGTTAAGAGCGAGGTTATCTTTTTTTCTCGAACACGCAGGAGAGCTACGTATCTTTGCATTAAGAAGGGGAATAAACTTACAGAAACCTTACAGACCCAAAAAATGCACCCAAAAACACACCACATCTGCTCTAGGAAACTAGCCTATGAACCAGAAACAAGATCGACCTCGACCAGAGGGGATCTAATCCAAGACCTGTGGCGGGGCAGTTAAGTATGAGAAACCCTTTGCTCCGGCCAGACCCCAAATCCTCATCTCCTCATTGACAAAAGACAAGAGGGTCCTAACGTCTGGCACAACCCCATCAAAGACGCAGCGATTGCGAAGATTCCAAAGAGACCAAGCCCCCAAAATGATGATGGAGTTAAGACCTTGCCGGACCTAGCCTTGAACTGCGTTGTGTGATCTGGACCACCAATCTTCAAAGAAGAGCTCACCCATCTGAGGGGAAAGATTTTGTAATCTGACCTTTTGAAGCAAGTCAAACCAAAATTGGCGGGCAAACACACATGAGATCAAGAGGTGGTTAATGGTTTCCTCCTCTTGGTCACAAAGCAGGCAGCGGGGGGGCAAGAGCGAGGTTATCAATCACGTCTTCGGGCGTTGCCTCTTTTAAAAACCCCGCAAATAAGAAAGTGTCCCAACGCCTGCTAAGATATGTTAAACTACCTAATTGTTAATAGGTACATAACTTCATGGGGTCAAATAATATGATTGCCTTTTGCAACAAACATTAAGTACCGAATCTTCTGAAGGCTCCTTCCAAGCAATCAGAGAGGGGTATACTGTCCACGGCCCTGAGAAACAAGGAGCACGCAGGTCACACGCAAGGCCTAGGGGTTTACGTATCTTGGAGACACGGATTCCCAAACGACTCCGAGGCGTATAGGACTAGGAAGAGATCTAAGGCCAACAGCGAGTAATGTATGAAACGGGACTTTGCTGCAAAAAATTGAGGACATAACTACCGCACTATAAGAGATAGATGCATTGAGGGAAGAATTGAGAGAAGTCCGTAACCAGTCACAAGCCGCCCCGTTATTGCGGTACCTAGTTACCTATCGACGATAAGTCCACGCCGCTTTCTGAACATATCGGCGCCTACTTACCCATCGACGATATCCAGGTAATGCACATCTATAGAATGCTACATAGATCTGATGGACGTCTTAGCTCATCATGTATCGTTATGTAGGTCACATCGTGCATCCTCAAAATTAGGGTAGTTTGCATTCCTGTTAATGCTAGGCGAGGGTTGATGTATCCATACCTGCCAGGGACATTGGTGCACGGTGCCCAGCTAGGGATCGGTTTCATAAGGTCCAGGTGGACAGCCTTAATGACATTTTCAAGGCCATCCCGCTGGAGAGGCCCCTATGCAGAGAAATCAAGACACTTGAGGATGCTGTCCACACATTCGTCCAATGGCCCAAAAGGGACATCACCCTGGACCCTTCCGTGCCACGGTCTCCACACGACCATGTCTCTATGACTCCACCTCAAGCTCAAACAGAACCCTCTCCACCTTAAGCTCAAACAGAAACCTCTATGACTCCACCTCATGCTCCTCAGACGGCCTGCGCATCGGCTCCCATGAAGACAACGTCAAAAATGTATCGCAAGGCTCTAAGTCCTAATCGAAGAAGATTAATGCGCCTCCCGCGGAATAGAAATTCATACTCAGTGTCGTTCCCTGAGTCACAATTACCCAGCCTTGGACTGGTTTGCGAGACTTTGCATAGCTGGTACATGGAGAGATTCAACAGCCAAATCGGCACAGTGGATTCACCGTGAAATACACGGATGCGCATTTTCTCCACAACTCGAGCTACTTCATCGTGATCTTCGAATACTTATATTTACTATTCAAACTCAACGAACTCGACGCCTCACTTCTACGATGCTAGACACTGTAAGTGTACTGTACAATCAAGTTCTACATTCACGTAATACCAATAAATGTCATAACCCATTACTTATGTATAGAGCCATGATCCAACAAGTCCGACGACGGTGACAACCGATGGGTTTCGTCGACCCATACTTGATCTCTGAGCAATCCATCAACGATTAACAGATCCTTTGTCTAAGATTATATAACGAAGGGATTGCTTGCTCACAGTAACAAAGACTACATCATAGTACCCTTCAACCAGGGGTAATTGCTTCACTAGTTACCAAACAAATTTAATTTGCACTTCATACGTAACTTAAATTTAGTATAATAACTATGGCGACAAACATAACTAGGTCTCACTGCATTCTGATTGTGATTGTACCAAAATAGAGTAAGATAATATATCTTACTTCCCTACTTATGAGCAACCATGACTTCACCCGTGTGCAACAAACAATAGACAGGTAAACTCATTTTCTTCATATATAACTCTATTGTGGTCTTGCCTTCGTTTGCAATGACCGAGGCTAACATTTGGAATCACGTAGGGCATTCAACGCTTATGTTGCCCAGAGAGGAAGACACAAGGAATCCAACGCCACACTGCGACACAGGACGCGATTTTCGGTATCCGCTACAACACGACAATTCTATATCACACTTCATAATAATGTCTCTAGACTGACAATACCTATTATGTAATTCTATTTTGCAATGCCACCAGCAGCTACAGAGCAACGCATGTGGATTCTACATTTGCAGACATATGAAAGAAATTATGCAAACTACGACAAGCAGAGGTTTATCAACTGGCCAATATTTATTTCGTGATTAATTTATATATATATGTATATATATGCTAATGACTTTAACTGTTGTGGATGCTTTTGTGGGCAAAGTATATACACGCGATTCGGGCCTGTGTACCAACCTGGCCTCAGCTCCTCGACAGGGTGTAGCGCCGATTCGGGCCGCCCGTTCGGAGCAATGCACTCGGCGCCCTCATGAAACTCCGCCGCACGGGAACAGTCGAGGAATACCAGGAACGCTTTCTCCCCCTTCTGGCTCGCTGCAGGAATGTCACCGAGCAACAGTAGATCGACATCTTCACCGCGGGACTGTGAATCCTCTCCAGACCGACGTTGAGCTCCAAAGCCCAGAGACCCTCGACGATGCCATGGCTCTGGCGTGGGCTTTTGAGCGGCGCCTGGAAATTGAGGATGAAGACGATCTGGGCATCACCCGCGTGCCGCCGCCGGTAACAGCCTCGCCGCGAACGGCCGCCCCGGTTGCCCGGGCACCAATTTAGACCCCTCCGGCTCCGGTTAAAGGCGCACCGTCCGCTGGTACCCGCTTCAAGCGTCTGACGCCCCAGGAGATGGCGCAGCGCAGGGCGGATGGGCTCTGCTTCAATTGCCCGGAGAAATTTTCCAGGGAACACATCAAGCATTGCTCGATGAAGGGGCTATACCTGATGGAATTGGACGACAGCGCTCCTGTGGAGGGTCCCGTAGACGAAGACGAAGCTTCCGAGGAGGATGTGGAGATCTCCCTCCATGCTCTTACCGGCATCAAGGCAGGAGATACTATGCGCCTCTCTGCTTCTGTTGCTCAGACGCAGTTGCGCGCCCTCGTCGACTCCGGCTCCACCCACTCGTTCGTGGCCTCCGCCACGGCCACTCGCCTCAGCCTCGCGCTGGAGCCGCGGCCAGGACTCACGGTGGGCGTCGCGAATGGCGACCGTGTGTCGTCGCCTGGCGTCTGCAAGCAGATCCCAGTCACTATCGACGAGGAGCAGTTCTTCATTGATCTCTATGTCCTGCCATTGGAAGATTATGAGCTCGTGCTAGGATGCCAGTGGCTGAAGACGCTCGGACCCATCTTGTGGGACTTCGAGCGGCATACCATGTCCTTTTGGTGGCACGATCACCCTGTCAAATGGCACGGCCTGGAAGCTCCCTCGTCGCCGTCACTCTATGCCCTGGATCGACTGGACCTGCTCCCTCCTGCTGGCTGAGTTCGCCGACCTGTTTGAGGCACCTTCTGGTCTTCCCCCTCAGCGTCATATGGATCACCGTATCATGCTGCTTCCGGACACGCCCCCTATTGCTGTGCGGCCGTATCGCTACCCGCAGCTGCTCAAGGATGAAATTGAACGGCAGTGCGCTGACATGTTGCAACAGGGCATCATCCGCCCTAGCACGTCGTCGTTCTCGTCACCTGTGCTTCTGGTCCGTAAGAAGGACGCTAGTTGGCGTTTCTGCGTTGACCATCGGGCCCTCAACGCCAAGACGGTTCGCGATGTCTTCCCCATTCCTGTCGTCGACGAACTCCTGGATGAGCTCAAGGGGGCTTCCTTCTTTACCAAGTTGGACCTCCGGAGCGGCTATCACCAGATTCGGATGCACCCAGACGACATCGCCAAGACAGCCTTCCGCACTCATCACGGCCACTTCGAGTTTGTGGTGATGTCCTTCGGGCTGACCAACGCACCGGCAACATTCCAAGCCCTGATGAATGAAGTACTGCGGCCATTCCTGCGGCGCTCGGTCCTGGTCTTCTTCGACGATATTCTGATCTACAGTGCGTCGTGGTCGGAGCATCTTCAGCATGTCCGCGCCGTCCTCACAGTGCTTCGCGCTCACACCCTCTTCCTGAAGCGCTCCAAATGCACTTTTGCGGAACGCAGTGTGGCGTACCTTGGCCACATCATCTCAGCGGACGGCGTCGCCATGGATCCCACCAAGGTGGAGGCAGTTCAGCTTTGGCTGCAGCCGCGCGCTCTTCGCGCGCTTCGCGGTTTTCTCGGCCTCACTGGCTACTATCGGCGCTTTATCCACAACTACGGCGTCATGGCTGCCCCTCTGACATCCTTGCTCAAGAAGGACGCGTTCCGGTGGTCTCCAGCGGCTACTGACGCGTTTGAAGCACTCAAGGGCGCCCTGACCACGGGGCCAGTCCTCCAGTTGCCGGACTTCTCTGCCTTCATCGTGGAATGCGATGCTTCCAGCTCTGGCTTCGGGGCGGTTCTACACCAGGGATCCGGCCCCATTGCTTTCTTCAGTCGGGCGGTCGCCCCTCAGCACGCCAAGTTAGCGGCATACGAGCGGGAGCTGATCGGGCTTGTCAAAGATGTGCGGCACTGGCGACCATACTTGTGGGCGCGGCCATTCACGGTGCGCACTGATCATTTCGCCTTGAAGTTCCTCCTGGATCAGCGCCTCTCCACCATTCCACAGCACACCTGGGTCAGTCGCCTCTTCGGCTACGACTTCAAGGTGGAGTTCAAGCCGGGCCGGATGAATGCGGCCGCCGATGCCCTTTCGCGCCGTGATGAAGATAGTGTGGACGCCAAGGCATGCGCCATCTCCCGTCCTGATCTCCAACTCTTCGACGACTTGCGCCGTGAGGCGGACCAACTTCCGGTCCTCATCACCAAACACGCTGAGGTGGACCAGGGCAATGCGGGTGCCTCCTGGACGGTGGTGGATGGTTTTGTCCTTCACCGCGGCCGCATCTTTGTGCCTGACTCATCGGTCCTGTGGCCGACCATCCTCGCCACAGCTCATGGCGCCGGCCACGAAGGAGTCCAGAAGACTCTGCATCGCCTACGCGCCTCCTTCTACAATCCTCACGCCAATCGGCTTGTGCGCGAATTTGTTCAAGGCTGCGCCATATGTCAAAAGGAACAAGACCGAACATCTCCATCCGGCTGGACTCCTTCAGCCTCTGCCAGTACCTTCCTCTGTTTGGTCAGACATCGCCATGGATTTCGTGGAAGGTTTCCCCAAAGTGAGCGGCAAATCCGTGGTACTCACAGTGGTGGACCGCTTCTCCAAGTATGGCCATTTCATCGCGCTTGGGCATCCGTACTCCGCAACTTCTGTGGCGCGCGTCTTCTTCGACCAAATTGCCCGGCTCCACGGAATCCCCTGCTCCATCGTCAGCGACCGCGACCCCGTCTTCACCAGCACATTCTGGACGGAGCTCTTCGCGCTCGCAGGAGTGGAGCTACGCCTCAGCTCCGCCTTCCATCCACAAACCGATGGACAATCGGAGGTGACCAACCGAGTGCTCGGTGTCTATCTCCGGTGCCTTGCCGGCGATCGTTCGTGCAGCTGGCTTCGTTGGCTGCCATGGGCGGAATTCTGCTACAACACCTCCTACCAGACCGCGCTTCAGACGACTCCCTTTCAGGTCATCTACAGTCGCCCTCCGCCGACCATGATGTCGTATCAGCCCGGCCTGTCACGGGTGGCGGCGGTCAACAGGCAGCTTGAGGACCGTGATGTGTTCTTGGCAGAGATTCGAGACCGTTTGCTCCAAGCACAAGACCATATGAAGCAGCATTACGACCAGCAGCATCGTGATGTCCAGTTCAACCTCGGCGATTGGGTCTGGTTACGATTGCACCACCGTTCACCAGTAGGCATCAGCGACAAGTCCGGAGGGAAGTTGGCTCCAAGATACTACGGTCCTTATCAAGTGGAGGAGCGTGTAGGTCATGTGGCCTATCGCCTCCGTCTTCCTCCCAAAGCAAAACTGCATAACGTCTTCCATGTGGTGTTCCTTAAACCGTTCCATGGTGACCCCCCTGCGGCTTTGGTGCCTCTCCCACCGGTGGTTCATGGCCGTGCTGTTCCTACTCCAGCGGCAATCATCCGCGCACGCCTCAACAGGGGAAATTGGGAGCTGTTAGTGCGCTAGGTGGGCTGCCCTGACTCGGAGGTCACCTGGGAGAGGCTGGAGGATTTCAAGGAGGCCCATCCGACGTTCCAGCTCGAGGACGAGCTGTTTCTCCAGGAGGGCGGAAGTGTTGTGGATGCTTTTGTGGGCAAAGTATATACACGCCGTAACAAGAAACTAGCATCCACAACAGAGGGTTAAAAAGACAAGAGGATAAGTTTGTTAGAGAGTTTGTTAGGCTTGCAGAGTTTAGTTAAAAAGAGGACAGAGTATTGGGTGGTAATGAGCTGGCCTATTGGCTATATATCTGTAATCACTTGGTTGAGAAAGGAATCAGACAAGAAAGAAAGTTCTTAAGTCTCAATTACCATAACATTAACACTGCAAGCGACAGGGCGTGGAATTCGACTCAAGTACATACGACCTTAAGAAACTCACTGAAGTTCGAGGAATGCTCCACGAATTCTTAATAGCTGGGGTCATAAATAAGACTGGAGAGTTCCAAACCAGTGATGATGATTAGTTGTTGAAATATTTGATACAATTGTAATCACTTAATTGTGTTTAATCAAACAATTCGTTCAAATATACATCATTTAGTTGTTTAATTCATTTGTGAAATCTATGTACTAATTATCATGTGCTATATATGTGATATTTTTGCTTATTTTCAGAGGGCATGGCTAATATTTCCTGAGATTAGCCAAAAACAGGAAATAGTATAGATGTTCAATTAGTTATCATAGACGGTTTGTGACAATAAATAGCTGTCAAACCATCCGTGATAATAATTGTAATAATAACACAGACGGTTTTTCGAAAGAACCGTCTGTGATATAAAAGGTATCACTGGCGGTTTTTAGTATTAGCCGCCTGTGATATGTAAAATATCACAAACGGCTATGTCCGAGAACCATCTATGATACATAACATATCACAGACATTTTTTGATATTAGCCGTCCGTGATATTAGGTTATCACAGACAGTTTTATATAAGAACCGCCTGTGATACCTCAGTTATCATAGATGGTTTTTTTCTAAACACCGTCTGTGTTGTAATTATCCATATATTATCATAGACACATAAATTCAGATGATTCAGAAATTATCTGTGATGACCCTTTCTGTCGTAGTATGAGGCCTTAAATTACCATTTGAAGCCTCAAGTATTTGATGATGCTAAAATAAATATGCTACCATTTATAAGAAGCTCAAAGCAATAACAAACTTCGAGGGATGGGCAGATAAAATTTAATGGCAAAAATCATGTGATACAGAATTGAAGTCATGTTCAGAACTTAGTGAAATACATTCAACTCAATATGCATGCAAATGAGAGAACAAAAAAAGTATATACCCTGTGCTTTGAATAACTTGTCCAAGGGTTGCTACTGCCACTTCCCTTTTACTAACAGCAGTTCCATCCAAAAGAGCATCCACAACTAGAGGCATTAGCTCAGGAAGATATTGCCTCATTGCAAAGCCACCCTATCACGCAGAGCACAAATTATCAGAAGTCAAGTTGTACCAATTTCGAGCAAATCAACCATAAAGAAAAGGAAAAGGTCCAATTTACCCCCCCCCCCCCCTATTTTTGCAGAAGTCCAGATTGGATCCTCTACTACAGAACCAATTATTTAACCCCCCCCCCCCCCCCAAACTTTGAAAACCAGTACAAATCACCCGCTGGACAGTGGTTTTGCCACGCTGGCCACTTGGTGGCATCACAGTCAGCGTTAAGTCAGCAAATTAAAGTGGGACCCACCAGAGAGGATAGAAGTGAAAGAGAGAGGAAGAAACTTATTTTTGTTTTATTATCTTTTAATTACTTGTTGACTCACTGTGTGAGGTGGCCGGCTTGCTGATTCATCAAATCGAGCCCAATCAGTTGCCAAGTACACAAAACCACTACTGATACCACCGTCACAAGATTGAGGAAAACATACCACTTTGGCCAGTTCTCCAACAGTGGCAAGCACTCCCGCAGCAAGAGCATTATTAGCATTTGGTCCTGTTCCTTCACACAGTCTAGCCACTAGCGCCTGAAAGAAAACAATATCGGAACTAGGAAGTGCACAAGAAACAATAACACTGATCTCATATCTTACGAACCTTGTGAATTGGAGCAATATAAGGAAGTATTAGCTGTGCACAACTCCTAATTAAGCAGCCCAACAATCTAGCACTTTCCTCTCTACACTTGCTATCCATACTGCAAACAAAATTAAGTTTTTCAGAAGCATGATACTGAAGCAACATGATACGACTTTGGAACCAGCATTGATTATCAGAAGCAAAATTTTTATTGCCTTAAACCTTTGGTCAAGATATGTGAGCAACTGTATAAGATAGCGACGAAGGGCAGGCAGTACATATGCAGGATTTTTTTCAGATAATCTGCCTGCAACCGATATTGCCAATTCTCTGACATCATACTCCTAGGTCAAATAATAAAAAGGAAAATTATCAATGATGACAAGGGCCATCGTGTTTAGAAATCTACTAACTATTAGCATATATAAAGGGAATGGAAATTGGCATTACAATAGTGTGGACCAGTGCAAAAAGCAACATGATGCTCTTGTTCTAATATAGATATTTCCAATCATGGATTATTTCTTTTTGTTTACAAAGACATGGATTATTAAGACTTAAGAAATAAGGCAACAAAATAGTTGAAAGATACAAATGAAGTATATCACATGATTACTCATCAATGATTCAGTTTCTAGAAATATTTGCACAAGTACACTACAAATTCTAGGAAAACATACGTTGTAGACAGACCCTCTTACTTTGACAGTCATTAATGTGTTAACCTTTTTTGCACAATAGGAACCCACTGGTAATAGATATAAAAAATAGGCATACAAGTGTGCAAATGCACATCAAAGAAAAAAGGCCCCATTTTTGTCAAGGCTGCAGCCTTTTGACAAAATGAACATCACACACTTACAAAGTAGGCGCTGTAACTAAAATGAAATTTCGTTCTTACTCTTGTCTATGTGTCATGAACCAGGGTTTATGCGGGATAAACACCACCAATAGATGGCCGAATGGCGTCGGCGTAGAACGAGAGGGAGAGAGATTAGAGATTTAGACGGGGAAGACTATGATAATTCTCTGATTGATTATAATAGCATACAGTAACCCTCTTTATATAGATGGGCTCCCCCTAACAGATCGACTCTAAATCCAATCATATCTCTAACTCTATCTCTAACACAAGGAAAATAATCTCTAACTCAAATAGAAACCAATCTCTAATTCCTAATAGTAACCCGACTAGGCCCACGACCCATCTCTATGACATTACACCCCACCCGGACATGCAGCTCGTCCTCGAGCTGCTATGCGGTGGTCATGGCGCCAATAGACGACTTCTGACGCCGGTGTAGAAGACGAACAATGGCGGGGTTCTGCAGCGGATGGAGACAGCCGGCCCGATCCAAGCGTAACAGAGCTAAACGTGCCTGCAAAATAAATTTTTTTAATATTTTTTTGGTGATTTAATTTTTTTTATTTTTAAAAAAATTGATTTTTTGGCCTTAATTAACCGGTCGGTTTAAAACCGACCGACACCCCATGAGGCCCGACGCATCGGACGCGTCGTCCAAAGCGGCGGCGGTTCCGGCGATGGTGACCACGGCGGCGGCGGTTCCGGTGATGGCGGCCCCGGCGGCGGCGGCTGACGGAGCGGAGGTAGCCCGGGCGGATGCGGAATCTGGCCGGCGGCGGCTTCGTCACGGGCGGCGGCGGCTCGGGCGGGAACGGCCCGGATGGCGGCGGCTCTGAACGGAGGCGGACCGGCCGGCGACGACGGCTTCCGGCGGAGCAGCGGCCGCGGCGCGGCTTCGGGCGCAGGGGGAGGCCCCGCGGCGTTCGCGGCCTCCGACGGCGGCTGCTTCGACACGGGCGGAGGAGACAGCCCGGCCGGCGGCGACGGCACAGCCGGAGATGGCCCGGGCAGCGGTGGATCTGGAGCGGTGGCTGTCGGGGGCCACGGACGCTGGCGACTTCGAGCCGAAGGTGGGCGACGGGGAAGCCAAGCGGCTGCCGGCAGCTTCGGCGGTGACGGCGGCGCAGAAGACGCGGAGAGGCTAGAAGGCCGAGCGACGGAGGGCGGATTCGACCACGGATTCGCATGGAGAGATATCTGAGGGTCGGCGGCGAAACGGTCGGCTTCCTCCGACTCGACAATGTCATCCAAGTCGCTCAACTCCAACAAGAAGAGGTGCTGGCACACCCTGTTGTGGCCCCGCCCAAACTTCTCATTGCAGTTGTAGCACAACCCGAGCCGACGGCGTTCCTCCATCTCCGCTGTCGACAGGCGCTTCACCTGGCGGCCCTCCACGGAAATCGTGGCTGGTGCGGTCGGCGTGGCCGCTGGTGGCTGCACGACCGGCTGCCGTTGTGCGGGTGAAGGCAGTAGTCCTTTGGCCCACGAACGAGCCGGCGGCGCCGCCATCTGGTCGCGGAGCTCCAACTTACGCGCGAGGCTCATGGCGACCGCTAGCGTTTGGGGATTGTGGATCTCAACATCCAGACTGAGCGGTGGTTGCAGGCCAGCGGTGAAGAGTTGGACCTTCTGATCCTCCGTGAGGTAAGCCGCCCGAGGAAGGAGGCTCTGGAATCTGTCCTGGAAGTCGGCCACCGAGCTCGTCCGTTTACACGCCACAAGTTCCCCCAATGGATTGGACCGCAGGGGAGGACCGAACCGCAGGTGGAGGAGTTCGGAGAAGCGGCGCCATGGCGGAGTGCCTTCGTCCCGCTGCACCTGGATGTACCACATCTGGGCGATGTCCATCAAATTGTATGAAGCCATCCACACCTTCTCCTCCTCGGCAATGCGCTGTTGATGGAAGTAGGACTCACACCGGTTGATAAAAGGAAGGGGATCGCCCTTGCCATCATACTTGGGAAAATCGAGCTTCTGGAAACGCGGCGGCCGGTCCGAGTGGTGCTCGCCGGAGTTGGTGCGGCTTGTGGAGGCTGTATCCGACAATGGACCCGGCCGCTGCAGTTCCAGGCGTTGAATCGCCTGGGAGTTGGTGACGACCGACTGGAGTGTCTGCACCTCCTTGGTCAGGGCAAGAATCATGGATTTGAGGTCATCCTCAGCTGTGCCCGACATGGTAGAGGCGGCGGACAAAACTGGTGGCGGAGCGGAAACAGGGGAGGGCGATGGCGGAGACGGGGCGGCGGAAAAAACTGATGGCGGAGCGGAAACAGGGGAGGGCGATGGCGGAGACGAGGCGGCGGAAAAAACTGGTGGCGGAGCGGCCGATGGCGGAGGCCTGGATACTGATACCAAGATGTCACGTGTGGGCGGCACGGGACCCCGACTACGAAGGCTGTAGTCGTGGCTGGTAGAGGGGCGAGGTTTTTCCCCTCTGCGCCCTATGTTGGAAGAAGAGAGACAGAAATCAGATTCTTATTGCTTGCCCAATACAGGCCCCGTACAAGGGATTATATAGCCCTTTTCCAACTAGCTCCAACAGATGGAAACTCTTTAAACCTTAGAGATAACAAATATCTTTCCTAACTAACTCAATCCTATCTTTCCTAACCTAACTCAATCCTGATTACCTTGGCTGTCGCCGCCAGCTCCTGCCGCACAGTCAATCCCAGGCCTGACACGGCGGGAGTAATGTTTCCCCCACATAACACCCTAACAGATGGAATCTAATCCCATCATATCTCTAACTCTATCTCTAACACAAGGAAACTAATCTCTAACTCAAATAGAAATCAATCTCTAATTCCTAATAATAACCCGACTAGGCCCACGACCCATCTCTATGACACTATGCCTAGTTCATTGCAGCTCATTAAGAATTTAAGACACTAAATGACCACGATAAAAGATGCAATTAAACGTAATGCCACCAGCCACCTTATTAAACAATGTAGGACATCCATTTTTTCCTACACTCTTCTATGAATTCTGCTTAGGAAAAAAATCATAGTTTTCTACTTCCTGATGCTGGGACTTTAAAAATATAAGTCACTATCTACAAGACTACAACT
The DNA here is from genome assembly GCA_017311315.1 of Dendrocalamus latiflorus. Taxonomy (NCBI): domain Eukaryota; kingdom Viridiplantae; phylum Streptophyta; class Magnoliopsida; order Poales; family Poaceae; genus Dendrocalamus; species Dendrocalamus latiflorus. Next base: position 15,530,091 of record CM029661.1, read on the forward strand.
ATAGATCAAAAGAGAAAAAAAAAATTATGAAACATCTCTAAACACAGAAATCACATGATCGGCTAGGTCAACATTCTAGCAGGGTGGAAGTACAGGAAGAGAACCCTCACATTCTCTAATAAAAAAAACCGTGCTTTCACAAAGGGCCTGTACTTTCATAAAAGAAGCAAACAATAAGCATAAAAGGTGAACCAAATGTGGCATGGAAGCAGCTGGTAATAAATCTAACGGCCCACTCTACATGATAAACATATAATAAAGTGTACCTCATCATTTAAGGCAACAAAAATTGAAGTCAAGATGTCAGCTTGGGCCAAAAAATCATCAAAAGTCGGATTCTCATACAGAGCCTTGAATACTGAACTTCTAACACCAATATCAGCATCAGCAACTGCAGCAATAAGAAGTTTTTCCACTATCTGCAGAGGAACATAGAATGCCAACAGACAATCAACATTATGCCAATCAAAATGTATAGCAGGGATTATCATTACAGTTTTTTTTTTTTTTTGCGATTACAAGACGCACACACAAGGTTCCAAAAACCGGAACTGGAAGAAATCCCGGCCGGTTGCCGGTAATGGTAACCGGGCGGTTACCGGCCGGTTACTCGAAAAACCGGTAAAAAGCCGGTCACGATTTGAAACCGCCCGGTTACTCGAAAAACCGGTCACGGTTTGAAAATCAAAATTTGAATTTTGAGATGCTTTGAAACCGGTAACCGGAAAAACCGGCCGGTAACCGGAAAAAACTGGCCAAAATTCAAAAATCAAAAATTGATACCGGCCGGTTTTTTCGGTTATCGGACTCCACCGGTAAAAACGGTAACCGGCGGTTACCGGCCGGTAACCGCTGGGATTTTGAACCTTGCGCACACGTACACACCACCACACACACAAACAGGCGAGTACACCCCCTTACCACATGCACACCTAGAAAGTAGAGACCAGGGATAAATCTACGACCTCACAAAGTTCCTAATGAAGTGCACTCGCATGTGCGTATAGGTGGGCACCAGGATTTGAACCCTAGTGGGTGGAGTCGTACACAACTACAACTCTACCACTACACCAAGAGAGCATAAAGCACACAACTACCGAGAACCAAGTCCTAGTCTGTGAAGAATCATGTGTCAACTATCAAAGATTAATGAATTGATCAGTTGAAGCATGAGTGACTGACAAACGGGACCAATTGGTGAGCGAATGACTAGCTCCTTTTTGCAGGTCATTTTCGTATGTAGCTAATGTGTGCTCCACTCCCGGGAGCGGCCGCCGCCACAACTCTATCTCCTTAACACCCCCCTCAAATGCAAGGCGTATGCAATAGCATTGCATTTGAAAAGGAGTTAACACTAAAACAAGAAAAAAACCCGAAGTCCGAGTCTTGATGATGTCGTCGTTGCATGCAGCCTTTGAATAAACTGTCAAATCAAGCCAAATAGGAATAGATAGAAGCATGACGGCGCAGATCAAAGCCCAAGATGGCGGCGGCGCGGTGCACAAGAAGCGCAACGGAGGCGCAGTGCAAAAGAAGCGCGGCGGCTTTAGAAACTCGGGGCGGCGGCTTAAAGAGAAGCGGCGGCATCATAAAGACTTCTACGATCTGCACGCAGCTCAGAGAATAGAGCGGCGGCTGCTGCCATGCAAAAGAAAATTCCTACACTTCTATGACCGACAATAAATTTGTGGACTCGCACGACTTAGACGAACTAAAAATTAGAGACTACGAACTTGAATGGACGCAGCGGAAGACTCACGAGAAAAATGACTCGAAGACTGACTCAAAAGAACACATATTAGAGCATCCTACCAGCAGCACTAGAAAACAAAATATCCCACTCAAAGACCCCTCACCTCTCTCTCCGACTCCCTCAAAAACCCCTTACCTCTCTCTCTTCACCCCCTTCCCTCACTCCCGCATCCCACTTCCTCTCACTCCCTCCCATCTCGCGACGGAAGAAGGCGCATCTACGGCGGCCGAGAGACAGCGACATGAGGCGCGAGCACGGCGGCCGAAGGCGGCGGTGCGGGCGCGGAAGGCGGCGGCGCGGGCACGGAGGCACGGGAGGCGGCGACATGAGACGCGAGCGCGGCGGCCGAAGGCGGCGGCGCGGGCGCGGAGGCGCGGGAGGAGGCGGCGCGGGCACTGAGGCACTGGAGGCGGCGTCTGAAGGCGAAGGCGTCGCGCGAGCACGGCGGCCGGGGGCGGCGGCCCAAGGAGAGCCCCGCGGCGGCCAGATCTGAGGCGCGACGGTCGCCGGCGGCCAGATCTGAGGCACGACGGTCGCCGGCGGCCGAATCCAAGACAACCAACGCCGGATCTGGTTGGAGGCGGGCGGATCCGGCGCAGAGGCTCGATCCGGGCGGCAAGACCGGCTGCGGCCGGATCCGTGGCGGCGGTCACTGAATCCGGAGCGGTGGCGGCCGGATCCAGGCGGGAGTAGGCGCGGACGAGGGCGGCGGCGCCGGGCGGAAGAGAACCACAGCGGCAGCGGCGGGAAGAGCCAGGCGGTGGCTCGGATCTGGAGCAAGAAGGTCGGATGCGTCCGGATCTGGTGCGGGCTGACGGGATCCAGCGGGAGGCGGCGCTGTCGATGCGGCCGGTGCAGAGGCGCGCGCAAGCACGGGCGACGGCAGCTTGGATCTGGAGCGGAGGTAGCCGGAAGAAAGAGGATCCGCGCGACGACGACCAAGAAGAGACGATGGCCAGTGGCGGCCGGCATGGATGGCCGACGACGGCGGCCAGAGACGAGGAGGCGGCGTGTCATGCAGCCCAACGAGGTGGCCGCCCCTGGGAGAGGAGATCGTTGCTCCCGGGGGCAGCAACGGAAGTAGATCTGAGGTTAGGGTTTTAACCTAAAAGCTCTGATACCATGTTATGAATATTGTGTGTATTGTTATATATATATATATATATATATATATGTATATATATATATATATATATATATATATATATATATATATATATATATATATATATATATATATATATATATAAGAGTACAAGAGGATATGCCATATAGAGATAAGGCATATATGGAATAGAATACAAACTCTATATCCTAATACAACTCTATCTCCTTAACAGGAGTCATCTAAAAACCTGTTAGCTCCATTTGATTGAAATAGTTAACAGCTTTAGCCCCCATAACAAAAATAAACAATGATAAAGTCAAGTCATGAGACGTTGATTCTCAGTTTCTCACATTCCATGTAAGTTCTGCACTTTAAAGTAAAGCATGTGCAATTGATATTAGTTGGACAGCCCATGCCTCTAATATATGGTCTAAACCCGAAAGCTATTTAGTGTAAGGAGTAGCTAGTTAGTGCAATTGTTAGATCTGTAGTTTGAAAGTTGCAATGATGGTACAATTAGTGTTTTGGTAAGAATGTACTCCCTTCGTTTCACAATGTTAAGTCCATCAAGGTAATCGGTTGAAGGCTAGAGTTCCCCAACATATGGCTGAAGCTTTCACTAGCTGCATTAGTTGATTAAGAAAGGAAAAAAGATTCGGTTGCTATTCTCTATCTGCTTGATGACTTTGCTGTTGATTAGTTGGGTTTTTTCAGTTTGGTTAGGCTGAATAGGCTTTTGGCTGTGCCTTAGTTCCTGTGGAACTTTGTATATTATTACTATGTAAATTATTTTATATATATTACTATATATTTCAGTAGGGCTCTCCCCTACTGTTCTAAAAAAAGTCCATCGAGGAAATTAAGAGTGTAGTTATAGTTATTGCCATATTTACACTATATACACCTGCTTTAATGCTGTGGAAAAGATTCAATGGTTGTAGTATGCCATTTAAATATTCAATAAAGGTATGTATGGCACGGTTGTCACGGCGTCGCCTTGTCGTCGCCTAGGCGACGCCTTGGCGTCCAGGCGCCGGGGAGGAGACGCCGGGGAGGATCGCCTCACCTTGCCCAGGTACGCCGTCCGCCCCTGTCTTCTCCGGCCGCGCCGCCTCCCTCCCTCCCACCGGCGACGGCGGCTAGGGTTAGCAGATCAGGCGCGGGGAGCTAGAGGCGGTGGGGGGAGGAGGCGAGGGGAGGCGGCGATGGGGAGAGGATGCGGCGGACGGGGGAGGCGGCGGCGGGGAGAGGAGTCGACGGACGGGGGAAACGGAGAGTCCGAGAGAGAGGAAGTGAGACGGAGAGTCCGAGAGTCGGAGACGGGGGAGACGGAGAGTCCGAGAGAGAGTCGGGACTCGAGAGAGACGGGAGAGTCGGGGGGAGCGAGGAGTGAGATGAGAGACGGGACCCATATACGTAGGGAGGGAGAGATATATAGTCGGTCACCTCCTGAGTCCTGAGTCCTGACCCATATACGCACGAGCTTCAGAAAATGGCACTCGCCGTGGCGTCACCGCGGCGTCGCCGTGGCGTCGCCTAGGCGTCCAGGCGCCCCTTAATCACCATGCTCACCGACTCCGCCGTGACAACCATGATGTATGGTTGAATCTTATGAACTATTTCTTAGATTTTGTATCTTCTTGCACCATGCACATAGTGGGCTTGGACTTATATTGTGAAACAGAGCATATGGGATTGTTTAAGATGTTCTGAAGGCCACTAATATCAGACAAATTTAAGTTCATTTGATAGCATGGCACCATATGTGCAGTGGGACCATGGGCCTATGGGATAGTGTTAAGAAAGGCACATGATGAACTAACACAGTACCCATACTACAGATGTTGACATTTTTTAAGGGACATGTTGACATTTTTTTAAGGGACAGGTGTTGGCATGTTGTAGAACAGAATAATAAATTACCACTTCAAAGCAACATCAATATATGGTCGCCAAAGGGATAGATCTTTTCATGGTTGTCACGGCGGAGTCGGTGACCACGGCGAGCGAGGGGCGCCTGGACGCCTAGGCGAGGGCCCGGCGACGCCTAGGCAACGGGCACGGCGACGGAACTGCTGCTGTATACTGCCGATGCCGACTCTCTCTGTCGCGTATATACTGTCGATGTCGACTCTCTCGCGGTCTCGCCTCAGTCTTAGTCTTCCGCCTCTCTCTCGCGTCGCGTCTCCCGTCTCCCCCGACGCCTCCCCCTGCCGCCGCCTCCCCTCCCCCCGTCGCCTCCCCTCCCCTCGGCGGCGGGAGCACGCCGGAGCACGGGAGAGAGACGGCGGCGGGAGGGAGGAAGGCGGCGCGGCGGGAGGGAGGCGGCGCGGGTGGAGGGAGGCGGCGCGGCCGGAGAGGAGAGGGGCGGACGGCGTACCTGGGCTGGCGGTGAAGCTAGGGTTCAGGCAAGGCGAGGCGATCCTCCCCGGCGTCCCCTCCCCGGCGCCCTTGGCGTCACCTAGGCGACGCCGTGACAACCATGGATCTTTTATATGGCTCTTCTGAACGATACTACCAGCTCAACGTATATTTTTTCAAACTGGACTACGTTAAATGAATTGTGATCAATTTCTGCTCAACTGTAACAAAAAAAATATGTTGCTCCAGTTTTTTTCAGCTAACAGTTTATAATAACATATTTATTCTGTAATGTCCTTTGAAAGAATTTTGCATGATGGGCTCAACACACTATTTACTTCACCTCAGATACAAGGCTTGCAAGAAGAAATCACCAATGTATAATGTTACAGGAAGTAGTCAAAAAAGTGTGGGCGGTACTGAAGTTTAGATATATTAATGTGCCAACGCTAAAAGAGTTTAAATCTTCAATAAATTTACACTAAATAAATAAAGTTCAATCAAGAAAAGTATGCTTCACCACATGCTTGCATAGGAACTGAGATTCTGAGCTTATATCTGCAGTTAATAATACAGCATTTGGAACTATTCATCATAACATTACACATGAAGTTAAAGCGTGTCTAGTAGTAAGTATGAGACAAGATATGTTTGCTTGAATACATGTCACGGAATTAATGAATGCACGATGAAGTTTGAGACAAACCTCCTCTATAAGGCGACGGCGCTTAGCTCCTCCCATACGATTTGACCTAATTGAACTAAACTGCGAACCAGATGAAGCAGAAAGGGAGTGTGCAACTAATCTGGAACAGCATCTTGCAGCAGCTTTCCGGGTACTGCTATCCTCATCTTCCAGATAAAGGATGACACTCTCTCTGGCAAATTCCAGGAGCTCATGACCCTGAAACCAATGCATATTTTTGAAGGTTAAAAGAAACTAGCAATCACACAGCTTTGCAGAGCATATCAAACCTTAAAGTTGAAGTTTGCTAGAGTCCGCAGTGCAAGTTGCACGACTGGACCACTAGAATCCACAGATTGCTGCAAACTGCTTGATCTGCTTGCTCGTCCAACAGCGGCACCTGGCCTCATAGATGACTTTGGAAGTGCTTGAGATATACAATCCAACAAACGCTCCTGTATTGTTGGCAGTAGAGACGGGATGCTGTAGAAAATGGAAAGGTAACTTTATGGCCCTTAAGACAGAATAAAGTGAGTGGAATTCAATCCAGGAAACAATACCTAGTACTTATAGACTCAAGTGCCTCTACAAGTTTATCAGAAAGACCAGCAGAAAACATGGCATCTAGCAGTCCACCACGAATATGTGTTTCCATTGCAGAACCCATAGCTTTTGCAAAGCTTCCTACACAAGAAATTGCCTCAAGAGATGGCCGTCCTCTGCGAGGAGCAATCTGCGAATAAAAGCACTAATAAGCAGGACAAAGTTCAAGTAAACACCACAGTACGATAGGAGTTGTGAAGCTTACTGCATCATGCAAATGTGGGGTAATTAGGGGCAAATAGAGCACAAGTTCAGCACCCAGAGCACCAACCATCTCTCCAAGAGCAACAAACCCACTAGCACGCTCATCCGGTGTACGTAGAACAAACAGGATATGATCCATGCAAATCTGGGAATAAGAATGACACCCGTCAAGATATGGCACGGTTTTAAAATTCTTATCTTTCTATTATAACTTCACAATTAGGAAAAGTGGTGCAAAGGAGAAGAGAATATATGAGTTTAAGAATTGTGGTAGTGAGAAAACCTTTAGGTAGTTGGTCACGAATCTGTCACGAAGGAAGTGGGCAATTCGAGGAAGAAGCGATGTTATACTACGACGAACAAGCTGATCCCGGTGTTTTAAGTAGTTGAGGACTATATCAGCCACTTCTCTGTACCTAGACATCATAAACTCCCCAGTATTCCTGTAATATTTTTCATGCAACAACAGAATTAGAGGATGAGAAGTTGTGCATTGTTATCACAAGTAAATTGTTTCATGCTGTTTTGCTATATCGATGTTCATCAATGAAAAAAATTGACATGTTCTATAATTGAAGAAATATAAATAAATATGGTACACAAGTAAACAGCCCAAAAAATCCTTGCAAGAAAAACTATGAATATTACAATGTTTAGGAAAAAACAAATCCCTGCCAATTAAACAGTAACTATAAGTTACCTCAACAATTCCCCAACAGCCAATAATGAGCCATGAATGCTATGAACAGAAGCATTTTTGCCAAGTCCAACCTGCGCTGCTTCACACATGCGGTAATACCTAATAAAATCATGAAATGAAAAAATAAGATAGACAATATGGAACTGCAGAAGTAGAAGGTGCTTTGGACAATATTCCTAACAATCTAGCATAAATAGGTTGTTGAGAGCAGATAATTACTCATAACCTTTAGATCCCAAAAAAAGGAGTATATAGTCCTCTTTAGAGTTTAGACTTTAGAGTAGGTTGGGTGCACCAGCATGGTGCCTCAGCACATCACAGCAATAAACATTGTAGCATTCATGGTGGGACATCAGCCGATAGCACAATACTAACATATTTCTATTAACAAATTATGTCAGCCATTCCACCGAAAACTGGAAGCTATATTGACAAAAATCACTGAAAAAACACATTGTAGACGATGAAACTGATTACTAATGTGTAGAAAAGTTGCAGAGCCTGTATCAGCATTCTCTAACCATGACAAGTATCTATCAATGCTACGGTTACAAAATTACGCCTGACCAGCCATACACAGGGCAGTAAAGCTTACCGAGAATCATCAAATGAGTAAATTTCACTATTGGTCGCCAAACTTTACTCGAAACTTTAACAAGATTCTCATACTTTCAATTTTGCCATTGGGTTCCTAACGACTTTCGTCAACCTCCTGTTTAAAACCGTCAACCTCCCATTAAGTCTCTAATGGAGAGCATGCTAAATTATTATTGTAGTGCTCAATGGTGAAACCAGAACATCTCGCAGATGTGGAGATGGTGGATTTAGTGGCACAAGCCGACTCAATGGTAAAAAAAAAAGTGTGCTTCTCCATCAGCATTCATTGTCCAGGCGAAATGCATAGGCATGAGGGGAGCACACAAGGTCAACACTTAGAATTAGTGGAACATGCTACTGGTAAGAGCCAAATGTTGGGGCATCTTTTTTTACTTCCCAAGTTTATCTATTTCATGTATTTTGCTTTCCATCTATTTTCTTCCAGAAATCTCGGTGACTGGTCATGTCAAGACAGAAATGATGGCTAAGCACAAACTCAACAACCGATGTGTCTAGCCACAACATTCTAAGGTTCAATATTAGCAGGGATCATTTTTACTGGCGCTCAATCATTTAGTTCAGTTCAGTTGTTGATTGATTATCAATTGCAAGGCATACACATTTAGAGCTCTTGAGATAGTCTTCCCAAACAAACTGCCCGAATAACCAAATTCTAATTTGCTGATTTTGGTTCAGTTGTATGTACGCTCTTGTTTCGTTTATTCGGATGTGAAATTAGTTAAACTAAATTTTGCTACTTTGGCTGAAAATTATCCCTAAACAGCTAAACTGACCAAAGTGGACAATAATCACCCAAAGTTAAATGTGTGAATGCAGTATTAACATGAGTACATCAACAGATGAACCATTCAAACCATAGCAATCCTCTTAACCATCAGACTATTTAAACTGAGTTACTTCAAATGCTGGCTCCATATAATAATATTGAAGACAAAACTATGCTTGCCATTGTACACGCCAGCGTGTTTCCCGTTTTTCAATAACATGAAGACAAGCACGCAAGGCTTCCACTGCTCGTTCGCGAACAGCCTGTTTGGGGTCTCTCAGTGCTACCCATATAGCATCAACAAATTCAGGAACATGAACATTGAAAACTGTGGATGCATTTTCAGCCATCTCCTACAATAAGAAAAGGCACAGATTTTATACAAATTGTAGTATAGTCCACCTGGGGACAATATTAGCATAAATTAAACTAAAGAGCTAATACCATCATAATAAACTGATTTGTAAAATGTAACAGCCCAGGATGCTAATGGTACATAGGGTTCTTTTCTGGGCACCTTTGGTCCAAGAAATGGTATGCATGGCCTAATAAGAGGTCCATCCTTTCCGCCTCCAAATATCAATGAACCAACTCATTCACGCCAGATATCGATCCAAAAAGATTCATGATACACTAAACCTAAAACTAGATGGGTTATTTCAGTGGCTGATTTGCCAAATGGAACAGACACAGAGCCCCCTAAGTCTAATTGCCTATCTACTTAGTTGAGAACGATATGAGCTTTAAGGTTACAGGATTGCAAATTCTGTTACTACTGAATTTTCTATGAAATTATAGCATAACACAACGAATTTGCCTAAATGGAGGAGGGTTGATAAGCCAATTGCCTCATTGCTATTTGCTCCAGAAAAGGATGAACAAAAGGCCCTATAATTTATTGTAACTCATGTTCACTAAACATTAAACATCGCGATTCATTATTAAGTTTTGCATTAACAATCATTCTAGAATCCAGGGTGTACAAACATCAACATGCGAAGTAACAGGCAAATAAAATGAAAATATGTGCAAAAGGAAATTGCAAGCAGGAGGTTGTCTACCATCATGATCATGATTAAAGAATGTAACGAATATAAAAGCTGATCAGTTCAACTTACTTTGAGAATAAGGACAGCAGCAAAGCGACGATACTCCACTCGATCCCCACCAAGCCACTCTAAAGCCGTTTTAATCTAAAAGAAGTGTTTGTCAGCAAACTGAAAAAATATGTTCAAGCAAATTGGAACCAATTATAGCATACCTGTCCCTCCACTTCATCTGCAGTCATTGCTCCCCCAGCTTTGGCTAAATGACCAAGCACTGTGCTTGCTGGAACTAGAATTTCTGGGTCACGTTTTACTTCAAACACATTTCTCAAGAAACTGGCAAATTTAGAAACCTTCGAAGCACCTTCCCCAAAGGGCATATCAATCAAAGCATCGATAGCACGAAGAGCCAGTAAATTTTCAGAAACATCATTGCTTTTCAATAAACTAGATATCTGCTCATAGAGCTGTTCCATAAACCTTAGAAAAGCTTCACCGCTGAGATCTCGGGCTTCCTCCTCAACATGTTTCCACAAGGCGGCAGCAATAACATCCTAGTGCCAACCAGCAAATACAATTATAGATAACTACAAAATATATCAAGCTAGAAAGGTATATATTGTTCGATATTAAGGAAGTACCAGTGAACATAACAAATGAACTATGTCAACTACCAAATAGCCTGGAGGTTAACATCCCAGGAAGCAAAACCTCCAAATAAACCCCAACAGTACGAAATTATGAATGCCATCTACGTTGCATTACCATCAACACACCAAGCATAATGGGGAATATTCACTTTATATTATTGCCCCCATAAGACCAGCATCTGCTCCTGGCCTTCATGCTGCCTCTGACAACCCAACAGCCCCTTGGACGCACGACACCACCTCAACAAAACATATATCAGGATGCCACAGGACCACAATACTCCAGATCTCAAACGTGCTAATTTCATACACTGGTACTAAGTACTAACACAAGCACAAGAACCCCCACTCCTAGTACGGTAGTACCAATACCAGCAAACAGCATCAACACAAGAAACAATACCAATTGATCCAACTAGCTTCCAGTAAGAAGATAAGACCCATGCCCATCCATCCATCCCACACTAGCCCAGCACTGATGCGGTACGCCGATGCCCTGACGAGAAACAACCAGCTAGGGCTAATCCACACGCTCGGCTGACTAGCCCAAACTCGCATAGCAAATCAACCAAATTGGCACCCCCACCCAACCCCGACACCGCCCAAATCCCTAGCTCCAGCCTAAGCGCACAACAACAACACCAACAACAAAAATAACAATGAAATCTCAAGGAATCTGAACACAATGAGGCGAGGCACGAACCGCTCCGGACGAGATGTAGGCCGCGATGCTGAACCCGTGGTCCTTGGCGATCAAATCTGCGCACCAGACGAGGCGACATTTAGCCACAGAAATTCCGGGCAAAATCGACGGGGAATAACCCGCGGGCGCCGGGAGGGAGGCGGCGGCAGCGGGATTTGCGGGGGAAGAGGGAGGCATACCTTTGGGCTTCTTCCCGATCTCCGGGAAGTGCGGCGAGGGCTTCATGGCAGCGTCGGGGCCTCCAGAGTCGGCGCGGCGGCGGGAGGCGAAGGCGGATGCGAGAGGGGAGGGTTTAGCTTCAGCGAACCCCTACCTTGCCTCACGCGACAGGAGCGACGTGGAGGCGAGAGGAGGGGGTGTCAGGGAACGGGGCCCGAGGAGGAAACGAACTGGAAGCACAGCTGTCTCCCCTTGCTGCTCCGATTATGGCCAATGGGAATGCAACGGTTACCATTTTTTAAAAAGAAATAAATAGGCGGTGTTTGGTACAAACCAAATGCCATAAATCTCTACTTCTATGAAGAGCAAGTTTATTAGAGCAACTCCAGCAAGGCCCCTACTTGAGCCCTCATCCTACTTTTGAGGGCCGAGGGGCAAAGAACTCACTCCAGCATGGCCCCTACTTGAGCCCTCAAAAGTAGGGGCTCCCTCCAGACCCCAGGAATGAGGGCTCAAATCTCCCCCTCAAGCCCTCATTCCTGGGGGTCTGGAGTGAGCCCCTACTTTTGAGGGCTCAAGTAGGGGCCATGATGGAGTGAGTTCTTTGCCCCTCGACCCTCAAAAGTAGGATGAGGGTGGGTCCTATGTGTCATCCCCTCTAAGAATGAATTTGAGGGTCTTGTTTTGAGGGCTTCTGCTGGAGTGTAGCCCAAAAAACAGAGCCCTCAAAAGTAGAGAGAGCCCTCAAATGCCCTCAAATAAAAAGTAGGGGCCCTGTTTTGAGGGCTACTACTGGAGTTGCTCTTAGTCGTCCAGTCCAAACACACGTACGGCTCAGCCCTCGACGTGTTCTCCCTGAAACCTAATGAACCAAAAAAACACAATGCCTCTTCCCCACCCAAGTCATTGCAGAGAAAAAACAAATCACATCCCCACCATCGACGGTTCGCGCATGGCTCCCATAACTCTAGGCAAATCCCCTTTCCCACCTTGGTGACTCGTGCACGGTTACCGGGCGAGGGCGAGCCTATCTACGTGCACGCTTGGCACTTGGATCCTGTGCGGGGAAGGGGATGAGCGGAGCTTCGACGATTTCGATTGGACATGGGAGTCGCAGAAGGGCACCGCGGAAGGGCACGAAGACGTGCGCGGCTCTAACTACAACAGACTCCTCTTCGGTCGTGCCTCCCGCCTTGCCTGCGTGCCACTTGGCACTCGAATCCTGCACAAGGAAGGGGATCAGTGAAGCTCCGGGGATTCTGGTCGGACATGGGAGTCGTGGAAGGGCACAGAGATGTGCAGCTCTAGCTGGGACAGCCTCTTCTTCGATCGTGCCTCCTGCCTCTATGCCCCCTCAACCCCGTCGCTCACCACCCTCTACATCTCTACCTCCCACCAATCCTCCCTCTCCCACCCCTCCATCGTTGGGAGTGGCATCAGAGGCGGAGCTTTGGGAGTTGAACTCATTGGACAGTGGACCTCCATTAGGCATGACACAGTTGGCAGACCTCCATAAGACAGTTGGTGGAGCTCCAGGAGCCGAACTCATCGAAGGGTAGATAGTTGGATTGCCAACTGCCCAACTTCTGACCCCGATAGTTGGAAGAAACGAATTAGTCGAGCGCACACCATGATTTCCTCCTTCGATAATACATATGGAGCAACACTTCTTCACTTCTCCCACTCCTCCATGAAAAAGGACCAGGTGAACACTTCCATCCCCTCTCTCTTTCTCTGGTAAATAGTTTTTCTGAAAGATCTTACGTAGATCTTTTCTGGTTTGGGTTTTGGGTTTTTTTATTTAATCATTTCCAGATTACAGTAATCCTCCTTCAAAAACAAGAATGTTGCTGCTTTCAAGGCTAAAGCCGTATTAAGCAATGAGTCGGATGGCATGACTCTCCTCGTGAGAAAAATAAAGAAATTCATAACAAAGCGCTGAAACCGAAGCGCTAGCCATGACAAAAACAAGAAGGAACAATCTTATAGCAATGACAAGCACTATAGTAATATCCGTTGCTATGAGCGCGATGAGAAGGGGCATATTGCCCCTCATTGCCCTACAAAGAAAGATGACAAAAGCAAGTCATCTAAGAAAAAGGACTTCAACGGCAATAAGAAGCTTTTTAAGAAGCTTCAAAAGGATGGCAAGAATGAAGCCCATATTGAAGAGTGGAACTCCGATGAGGAGTATTTCGACTCCAACTCAAACGGTAACGAGTCCTCCAAAAAAGGGGCTCGTCGGCATTGCATCAAGGAGTCTTCATCACTCTTCTCGTCTCCTATATGCCTTTATCGCAAAATGTGATAAGGTAAAATCATTTGATGATGATGAGCCTTCGTATAATGAGTAAATGGACATGCTTGAAGATTTGAATGAATACCTTAGAAAGGAAAAGTTAAAATTTAAGGTTTTAAAGAGAGAATATATATCTCTAAAAGAGTCTTATAAGGAGTTAAAGAAAGATCATAACTTGCTAATTCCAAAAAAATTCAAGCAAATCTCACACTAGTATTGGAGTTACTTGTGACATTCATAGGCCTATTGTAGAAGTTGTCTTTAATAACATGCCTAAGAGTAGCACTTCTACTTCTTGCAATGATTCGTTAGATATGTCATGCAATTCTAAATTTAACTCTAATCATGCAATAACACTAGTATTGGAGCTACAATTTCAAAAGAAAAGAAGAATGAATTAGTTTTCAAAAGCTTTAGATTTGAACATCTTTACTTGGTTGACTTTAGCGAGTCTTATCTAAAAACTTGTTTAATTGCAAAAACTTCTTTGAGTTGGTTATGACATAGAAGTTAGGTTATGTTGGCATGATCCAACTCAAAATCTTTCCAAATATGACTTAGTGGTTGAGGATGCGGATATGCATATGTCTTACGCTTTTCAGTTAAAGATATTATTTGACTGGAAGGAATTATTGAACCACATTAAATATTATCAGGTGCGTTTGTTTCTTAATGAATTTCCATACATTCATGAGAACAATATTCTATGTCATGCAAATTCTTTATGCATTCTCAGGTTTGAACGATGTGAAGATTTTGGAACCAACAAAAAAAGAAGCTGTGTAAACATGCATGCGTTGGAAAGAAAAGATCCAAGTCAAAAGTAAAGTTCAAGCCACATGAACGGATCCAACATGTGATGTCAAAACCATCAAACTTGGACTGCATGTTGTGCACTCGGCTACATAGTTTTAAGTCATGTAATTTATGAATTAATTACTAAGTTAAATATGAGCTTGAGCTGAGCCATCAGCCGCCCCAAGGCCTTAGTCCCAAAATTGTGCGCATTGCATACTACCGCCGCCATATAAATACCTGATACGAGACGAGAAGAGGGACGGCTAGAAAAAAACATGGAACAGACGGTGACTAGAAAATAGCAACAGAGACTAGATAATGGAGTTGAGGCATTGCGCATGATTTTGATCTTTTTGATTATCCAATCAATCTCATAGAAAATTGAGAGTTCTTGCAAATTAATATTGTTCAAACTTTTTCATTGGGAATTGGGAACGCGATAGGGCTTTCACTTGGTCATCGTGAAGTTCGGCACGTGTGATCTTGCGAATTAAAGAGCGTTCATTCTTGCATTAGCAACGGAGGATTGCTACGATTCGAGAGTCTGCATGTGAGTATCCAATCCTAGGTCGAGAAGATCGGGCGACCCTGTATCATCTTGGTATCAGAACACGGTTTCCTCGGTAGGATTATTTACCCTTATTTTCAGATTAAGTTATTTCTATCATATAGTCCATTAAACTGAAAATTTTCAACAAAAAAACCAAACCCTAGTTTTTTGCATCTGTTAATTTTGTGAGTTTTGTTAAGTTCTTGTCCATTAGAAATTTTTGTTTAGGTACTGATCGTCGTGTTCTTTTGTGTAGCTTATTCGTTGCATCCATAAAACCTAGAAAATTTTGCTAGTTGAATCCCTCAATTAGCATAAAAAATGTATCTAATCTTTTGATCCTGAGATTTGTTGTCCAGCCAAATTTTCTTGTGCCAATGTGTTGGTTTGATAGCCGGAGGTTTTGTCTCACTTGTGTTCGGCTAGATGGTGTTTGTTTCGGGTGAGAAGAACCCAGAACTCATGATCTTTCCAACAGAGGTACTCTCTTGTGGGCTCGGTTAGGAACCTACTGTCCAAAACAAACTCCAAAGAGTTTGCATCCGAACAAACACATTAGGAGTTTTAAGTCCGAATTGAGCTGCTAGTTTGCTGCCTGGAAAGCCAACAAGAGGAGTTGTATTCAAATTCAATAACTACAGTTCCGAATTGTTGTTGTTGGCCTAACTCGAAACTGCATTGCCTCACGCCCAAATTAAATCTGCCAATACATTGTTGCTGCTTGAGCTTCACTTATATTTTCCTTTATTTTGAGACTAGCTATTGAATATTGCATCTAGGGCTGCTCCTGAGTATTCTATACCTTGCTAAATATTTGTGACCTGTGCAAAATCAAAGGGACAATTAAACCTAATTCGGCCTTTGAAAAAAAAGAGACAGGTAATAAAAAAGAAGAAAAAGAAAAGAAAGCATTAGCCGAATTAGGGTGAGTTCTTAGTCCATAAATTTATATCATGTAATTTAATTTCTAGAGCAATCTTGTGCCCTTATATTCATATTTTTGCAATTGGCTAGCGTCTCTCCTAGTATTTGGTGCAAAACGGGCTAATAAATCCTCAATTTCAAATTATCTGTATTTAGCTCATTCCGTTGTTTGCATTGAGTCACATTAATCTTTGCGTGTGCGTTCATACACTTCACTTAAACCTATTGGATCAATACTTAGGCAAAATATTGTAACCTGGATTATTAATTAACTTTACAACATCAAGAATTTCAGATTGTTAAGATATACACTTCCAACCAAACTCCACTAAATAACCGTTGTTGTGTAATTGTGAACGCTGTTACATTCGCTTGATCATCATGTTGTTATTGTAACTTCTACCAAGTGTAAGTTTTTATTGATCTTAATTCACTTCGGAATGGTGAGAACTTTACTTGTGAGAGAAAAGAGTGAGATCGAGTGATTTATAATAATTATCTATATAACTATGGTGAGGAGCATGAAGTTAATCTTAATGCCTCGGTGACTTGCTTTCAACATCAGGCATTAAGAAGTACATTGCAACAAGAATTTGTAGCTGACACCACTGTAATGGAGGAACAACTTAAGTCAGATACGCAGAACCTCCGCATTGAACTCAAAGTGGATATGCAGGACCTCCGCATTGAGCTCAATCAACAGATGAATGTGCTACGTGGGAACATTGTGAACGACGTTGTGCGAGCACTTTGACCACAACAAGAAGAAGATAGCTTTGTTCCTTTCTATGGTAGTGATGATCCGGAGAAGTATCTTGAGTGGGAATGGCAAATGGAGAAAGTGTTTAGATTTCAGAAACTTTCCAAAGATCAAGAGGTGATACGTGCCACGAGGGAGTTTGAAGATTATACTATATTGGTGCTGAATTTAATTTTGAAAAGGTGAGTAATTGTGAGAACTCATGTATTCAATCGAAAATTCCATGTTCTGAAATTTCTTTGATCAATTTATATAATGTAGAATTAATTACTCATAAGGAAGTTCTTACTCGAATATCCCCTGATGATTCTTTATATTATATCATATTCAACGATCCTAAAGAGCTCTCCAGTGTGATTCAGAATGTTGCTGAAATTTCCTATTTAAAATCACTAGTTAGTACCTATGCCTACACCTATAAGTTCAATTTGATCGAAAATTATGGTGTAGATAACAAGTTTTATATTTGTCAAATATGCATCACATGTGATAAGCTTACTGAATTGAAATTGTATATTTTGGATAAACACTCTTTTGTACCATATCATGATCACAATGAGATGACTTTCAACAATAGTGCTTCATGTTTTGAAAGATTTGATAAACCTACTTATTCATCCTTTGATATATGATCATGTACAATTAATCAAAGTAGCGCAGTTGAAGCATAGAAGGCGCCAAAAATTTTCTCCCCCATATTTGAACAACTTGCTTGAGTTTTGCCATTTGATATCTTGCCTATGTCCTTAATAAAGTCGAGGATGATTTTTTCTCATGGGAGGGAGAATAATATGAATGGCAATATTACAATATATACATCTTTGGGTTGTTGTTGTACTAATTGGTTTATGCAAAACAATGAGAATAACATAATTGTGATGTTCTTTTTGTTTACTACTTCTTCAGATGTTCATGATGTGCTAAACATGAAAAGCGTTGATGACAAATATACATACTATGCATACATGTTGTATTCTTTGATTAGGACAATTTCAGGCTATCAAAAGCCGAGGACGATTTTTCTTGAAAAAAGGGAGGAGGATGCGGATATGTATATGTCTTACGCTTTTCAGTTAAAGATATTATTTGACTAGAAGGAATTATTGAGCTGCATTAAATATTATCAGGTGAATTTGTTTCTTAATGAATTTCCATACATGCATGAGAACAATATTCTACCTCATGCAAATTCTTTATGCATTCTCAGGTTTGAACGATGTGAAGATTTTGGAACCAACAAGAAAGGAAGCTGTGTAAACATGCATGCGTTGGAAAGAAAAGATCCAAGTCAAAAGTAAAGTCCAAGCCGCATGAACGGATCCAACACGTGATGTCAAAACCATCAGACTTGGACTGCATGTTGTGCACTCGGCTACATAGTTTTAAGTCATGTAATTTATGAATTAATTACTAAGTTAAATATGGGTTGAGCTGAGCCAACAGCTGGCCCAAGGCCTTAGGCCCAAAGTTGTGCGCATTGCATACTGCCGCCGCCGTATAAATACCTGATACAAGATGAGAAGAGGGATGACTAGAAAAAACATGGAACAGACGGCGACTAGAAAATGCAACAGAGACTAGATAATGGAGTTGAGGCATTGCGCATGATTGTGATCTTTTTTATTATCCAATCAATAGAAAATTGAGAGTTATTGCAAATTAAGATCGTTCAACCTTTCCATTGGGAATTGGGAACGTGATAGGGCTTTCGCTTGGTGGTCGTGAAGTTCGGCACTTGTGATCTTGCGAATTAAAGAACGTTCATTCTTACATTGGCAACGGAGGATCGCTACGATTCGAGAGGCTGCACGTGAGTATCCAATCCTACGTTGAGAAGATCGGACGACCCCATATTAGATTGACTTGAAGAACATGAAATTTGAGAAAAATAGATTATGTAGCGGTTACCAATTCGGAAAATAAATTGCAAATTCTTATCCTTCCAAAAATATCATGTCAACCTCTAAATCATTAAAGCTCTTTACATATGAATATGTTTAGACCAACAACCTATAAGAGCATCATGGACAATGGTTATTTTTTAGTCATTATAGATTATTACTATAGATATACATTGGTATTCTTCTTACATGAAAAGGCCGAAACCTCCGGTATTTTCAAAAGTTTTTGCAAAAATAGCCCAAAATGAATTTGATTTCAAAATAAATAAAATTCATAATGGCAATGGTTCCAAGTTCAAAAACACTAAAATTTATGATTTCTGTGATGAAATTAGAATAAAGCATTAGCTTTCCACCGCCTACACTCCGGAACAACAAGGAGTTATATAAAGGAAAAAAATCGAACATTAATTGAAATGGTTAAGAAAATACTTGATGAATGTAATACTTCCGTTCATTCTTGGGTGAAAGCTGTGAACACCACTTCTCATACCATTAATCGATTTTACTTGCGTCGTCTTTCGAAAAAGACTTCGTATGAGCTTCTTGTTGGAGGAAAACCGAACATTCCCTACTTTTGAGTACTGTTTGCAAATGCGATCTTACGAAAGGGTGTTCGACTATCTAAATTTCAAAGTCGATGTTATGAAGATTTCTTAATTGGTTATTCTTCAAATAGTAAAATTTATCATATCTTCAACAAAAACTCCGATTTAGTTAAAGAAACTTGCAATATTCAATTTGATAAGACAACGGCTCTCAAGAAGAACAAAAGAATTTGGATGATGTGAATGATGAAGGACTAAGACAAGCAATGAAGAATGTACAAATAGTGATATTAATCCAAGTAAGACACAAGTGAATCACGTTCATCAAAAGAAGTTGAATCTCCTATCTCTTCTACAACAAGCAAAGTTCGAATAATAGACATAGAAGAAAAGGAAGAAGAAGAACAACTACCATCAATTTTACCCCCCAAAGGTTCATAATGCAATTGCAAAGTATCATCTATTGCAAAGTATCATCTAATAGATCAAATATTGAGTGACGTGAGTAAGGGTGTTCAAACTCGATCATGTGTAGCTTCTTTTCGTGGACATTACTCTTTTGTTTCTTCTCTTAAAGCAAAGCATGTAAATGATGCTTTAAGTGATCCGGATTGAGTGAATGCTATACATGAAGAACTAAATAACTTTGCCCGAAACGATGTTTGAACATTGGTGGAAAGACCAAATCAGCATAATACAATTGGCACAAAATGGGCATTTCGTAACAAGCAAGATGAAAATGGAGTTGTGGAAGGAACAATGCAAGGTTAGTCGTTCAAGGTTATACTCAAATTGAAGGTTTTGATTATGATGAAACTTTTGCTCTCTTAGCTAGACTTGAGTCCATTCGCATATTACTTGCCTTTGCATCAAGATTTGATATTAAATTATTTCAAATACATGTTAAAAGTGCTTTCTTAAATGGAAAAAATAATTGAACTTGTATATATTGAACAACCACCATATTTTGAAGATCCTATCAATTTAAATCATGTGTATAAACTCTCCAAAGTGTTATGTGGCTTAAACAAGCTCCTAGAGCATGATATGAACGCCTACGAGACTTTCTACTCTCTAAATGATTCAAAATTAAGAGTGTTGATACAACATTGTTTACTAAAATTATTGATGATGACTTATTTGTATGCCAAATTTATGTTGACGGTATTGTATTCGAATCAACTAACCAAGACTTTTGCAAAGAATTTATGGTATAATATCTAGAGAATTTGATATATCCATGATTGGAAACTAAGGTATTTCTTGGATTCCAAATCAAACAACTCAAAAATGGGATATTTATAAGCCAAACAAAGTACGTAAAAGACTTATACAAGAAGTTTGGCATGGAGGACACAAAACCCATCAAGACTCCCATAGCGATAAATGGACATTTGGATTGTAATGAGGGAGATAAACCGATAGATTTAGAGCTTTATAGGTTCATGATTGATAGTTTGCATTATCTTACCGTATCTAATCTCGATATCATATTTACTGTTTGAATGTATACACGTTTTCAAGCATCACCAAAAGAGTGTGATTTGATGGCCGTAAAACGAATTCTACGATATTTAAAGCATTCCTCCAGTATTGGCTTATGGTATTCTAAAAGTACTAAATTTGACTTGGCCGATTTGACAACACCGAGGCGAGGTGGCAGCCGACGTGGCCGCTACGCGGGCGCCACGCAAGCGCTGGTGCCACCCCACCCCACCCGTGCCACCTCAACCTCGCCTTCAATCCGTGGACCCGGTCTATAGACCCGGGGCCCACTGTCAGCCGGTGCCCCACAGGGCCGACGTCAGCTGGCGCAATAAGCCTGGTTTTCCAATTGAAAAATAAATTAGCCGAAAAGAAATTCCCAGGGCTGATGCAATGCTGACGCCATAAACCCATTTTCCTTTAGAAGAATAATTCCAGAAATTCCTCTTTTTCTTTTTCCCTGAATTTTAATTTCCCGAAGCCCGTTCTTCTTCATCCTTACTCCGATTTAGCCCATTCAAATTTCTAAATTCACCAAAAATTCTCCTCTATCCATTTATGGCCTCAATTCAAATATTTGAAGTCAATTTGAATTTATTTGAATTTGGTGGGTTATTTTCATGTGTAGACTTCGACGATTCGGAAAAATTCTTCGACGAAGATTCAAACCAAGTTGAAGAGTAAGGCAAGTCACACTCTTTGATCATGTTGATCCCAGTTTTTAAGATAAAATTATGTTGTTTTAAATTATATTGCATGCATATTTTTATTCAACGTATTTCAATTCAGTTTTAAATTTAGTTATTGCCTACTTGTTAATTCCTCCATTGATATTGAATTCCTCGATACCTTGTCACCCTAGAATCAAACTCTAGTTAATACATTAGTGTTGGCTAGAGAGTTTTAATCAAATGCTTAGACCTGCTTAGTTATAATATTTGTTTTGGGATACCTTTTCACATAAAATGATAAGCTTTTTAAATGTACTCATGACTTTGGTGAGTCAAGGAGGTTTATGAAATATTTTGAAAATAAAATGTAAAACCTGGTTTAGACTTAGGCAATTGGTTAGTTGGTGGGTGCAGGCATGCCCTGTTGGTCAGAGCCGCAGGGTTGATTGTCGTGCATAGGGGTATGTGGTTGGGCCTAAGTCAATTAAGGACCGGTCTGTGAGCTACTGTTGCAAAGCCCTAACGTAGTACCACAAGGCTGGTATGGGACAACCCTGGCTGAATAATTTGTGGGTCCCAACCTGAGCCATTTCGTAGGTTGAAAGTGAGCGTGGCGTAGGCTATGAGAAGTCTCACTCGGCTCAAGAGGGGGTCCCGGTCTGGTAGATTCCTTACTGGGGTGAAACCTTAGTGTTGGCTTAGCCAGGTTGAAGGTTTTGCAATGTAAAGGCCTTGTCATGATCTCCTCGCCGCACACCTAAGGAAGTGTGTAATCCGGTGGCAAAAAGGGATGATCGTGTCTTATGGGTAAAGCTGTACAACATCTGCAGAGTGTATGATCTATCCTAGATAGCCGTGCCCGCGGTCATGAGCATGCTGAGTAAAAGTTTTTCATGGATTAGACTTTGTTTTTCAAAATATTTTCGAAAACCTTGTGGATGGATGGAATCCACGAGAGATGAAAACCTTGCGGATGGATGGAATCCGTGAGAGAGTTGCGCAGTGGAAGCGTGTGGATGGATGGAATCCATACGAGATATTTTGGAAAAGATGGTCCGGGTGGGATGCCCGTAGATAGGTTGGTGTTTGGTCGGAGCCTGCACTGACGGTAATATTTTCAATTACAAATACTGTTTTACTTATTGTATTAAATTCAGCAATTTCAATCTATCTACTGTATTTCGTTAAATGTTGTTTTATGCAAACTAACCCTATAAGCCTTCCGTTGAAGCCTTTATCATTATGATGCATTTTCTCCGTGTGACTTGCGGAGTACAAGTTTGTACTCACCTTGCTATCTCCACACAGAGGAAGACGACTTCGACTACGGTGAAGACTAGAACGAGTAGGCCGCGTCTTGCAGTTGTTTGCCTGTGGGCAGGCTTGGGCTTCGCCTTTTCAGCTTCGCTTCCGCAGTTTCTTTTGCAGTTATATTTGCCAATGTGCGATGATGTAAACGCTGGCCATAAGGCCTTACTCTTTAAATTAAATAATTGTCATTATAGTTGGTATTTATCTTTGTTGTTCACTGTGTGCACTAGCTGATCCTGGACTAGTGCGATTTACACAAAGGATCCAGGAGTCGTTGCTCCGGGTTCCGACAACGCATTGACCGCCTCCTCCACCTTATCTCTTCATGTGGTCTCATCGCTCCACAAATGTCTGCTCCCTCCCTCTCTCTCTCCTGAAAATCCCCAAAATTTATCCACTTGAGATCTTCGACTTTTCTTGAGATCTTTCCAATCCTTGGTGATTCCTTGACTCCAAAGGGATCATCTCCTTCCAAAGTCAAGGTGAAAGCTCCTCTCCACTCCTTTTAACCTAGCTCTCAAACCCTAGGTCAAAAATAGGTTTATGAAGAATATGGATGATTTAGTTTGTTTATCTTGGGCAAACTGTTAAAACTGGTGTTTTGCAATGATTATGCATCTATTCCATAGATTCAATCCATGAGAAATACTAGAAAAATCAAACATTGCTTTGCCGTAGAACTTGTTCAGTGAAATCGGTACTACCGTGGTGCGGTCATATCGGCCATTGAACGATGGTACTACCACAACTCGGTACTACTGTTCTATGCACATCAATACTACTGATTTATTGACAAGTTAGCCAATTCATTCGATTCTTCTCTAAACCTTTTTAGATGAACTCTAACTATTCCTTGTTATCTTTTCTCTCCTTTTTGAAGATGGCTCGGACAAAAAATACCATACGCAAGCATTATGGCACTTCTGGATCCCACGAGGGTCCTTCTACCTGAAACTCCTCTACTCCTACCCAACTTACTAAAGGTAATCCAGAGGTAGCTTAGAAGGATAGAGTAGATAGAGGCAAGGTTGCAGCTCCTGAGTTAGAAACAGAAACTGAACATAAGGAGATCTCCTCACAGGAGGAATCTGATGAAGAGATGGGAGAACCTAAGGAGCAAACAATTAACCTAAGGACAGTCACCAGTGAAAAATACACCATCCTACGTCAACCAAATCAGTTTGTGCTACCAAGAACATCTACAGATCTGAGGTTTCACACTAGTTTTTAGCAGACGATGTATGCACAGATGTATGGCTACCACAGGCAATTCACCGAACATAAATTTGTGGATTGGGCACATCTAGGTTCCTTGGACAAATATGATGGAGCATATCAGCTGTTTTAAAGAGCAGTCCTTCAGGATATTGTTACTCCAAAATGTGACTGAAATGAAGATATCATCAGGTAATTCTATGCCACAGTGTATGTATCTCCATATTTCACTTCATGTGGCATGGATGACGGGGACTACTTCCTTGGAAGGTGAAAAGGATGCATGCGGGACATGTTATGTAATATGCTGAACTTGGTAATGTGATTATGTTAATTCCCATGACTTGCAATCTTTATCTTATTCAGTTTGATCATGGTATTATCAATTCTCTAAAGTTCAATAAACAAAAGAAACTCTACCAAAATTTTCAAAATCCCTACATGTGCTTCCAAAACAATCACTGTTGGATCGAAATCGGTAACAGAGGGGGGGTGAATGTTGCTTCTAAAAATTATCCCCCAAAAAGTATCCACGAATGAGTTTTCTCTCCGGTAGCTACAGAGCTATGAAGAGGGCATCAAATACTCAAGGGAACCTCAACCATGCAAAGGAGAAAGCAAAACAACAAAAAAGGCAAAAACTTAAAAAACGAATCAGACATCAATCAGCACGGGCAGTCTGACCGCAATGCCTCGGGCGGTCAGACCGCATGCATGCCGCCGGTCTGACCGGTCCGGTAACGCCGGTCTGACCGCTGTTGGCCGACTAGTCAGACTGCTATACATCTTCCAGTTAGACCGGTCCTCTGGGAACTGAAACCCACAGCTAAGCCTGACAAGCTGAAAAACCTGAAACTTGATGAAATCTCCAAATTTGGTGATATGCTACAATTCTTTTCAAGCCTATGGGACAAGACTAGAAACAAAATAGCAGAGGGACACCAAGGCTCAAGGGAAATCACCAGGAGATCAAGAATTTGAGATTTGAGCCAAAAATATGAAAATAGTCATGGGAAGAGACTAAATTTCAAATTGCTTGCCAATCTTTGATCTATTGCTTATGAATCTTTGCAATTACCTAAGCAATATCCTCAGTACTCAGAATCTCACAACAAAACGCAATCTTTTTGATGGAAACAAAAGATTCCATGAAGCCCTGACTCTAACCCTAGAAAAATCAAGAACAGAGGAGAAATTGACGATGGCTAGAGAAATCACAGAAGTCAATGAATCCTTTACTTGCTCTTGAAAATGGAATGATAAAAGGGCCTTGAACATTCTCCATTCACCAAGAAATCGAGAGCCAACCATTAGATCAAGGATTCAACCCAAAAACACAAAGTCACAGAAACAAGAACTGAGAGCAAAACGAAATATACATTAGAGAAGCACATGAAACCAAAACATCTCAAGCTTATATTGAGGCATAGAAAGGGATGATTACAAGAGAGTAAGGTTTACAACCACTTCATCCCCATACATGATTGAAAGATCAAGAATTCATGCCATCTCCTAAACACATGCTTGAGAAGGGAGCACGAGCACACACAGAGAAGGGGCAGAACAACCTCTGTCCTTCTCACCAACACAAAAACTGAAAGCAAAACCACATCCTGCTCTCTTCCACCAACTCTAACAACTAAAGTACAAAGAAGGAGACACAAGGCAAAAGCCCTAACCACTCTCTTTTTCAATTTTTGCACCAGGAGACACCCCTCCTTATATAGGCTTTGGTTACTGGGTTTCCAACTCGTTTTGCCCACTAATTCCAAACCGAAACCGCTCCCACTTGTGCAGCCTTGCGAATTTACCAAATCGCCCCTCCTGCACATTCCGGGAAGTTTTCACATTTCTTGCCGTCCAGACCTCGCAACCACCTCGAGTCCTCGCCGTCTTCAGCACACCTCGACCGCTCTGACCTCGGCACCGCCTGCGCCTAGTCCGGTCATCCCGTGCCTCGCTACGACTTCGCCTCGACGTCCTGCAGCCATCACAGACAAGAAACACATCACATAGAACCGCTCGACATAATGTGATCAACAATAGCATTAAAAGAAATCTTAAGCATGAAAAAGCCAAAACATGTCGAATTACTAGAATAAGCATCCTAAGACCTTCGACCAAGATTAACCAAGTCCGACCGAAACCGATTGCACCGTGCAACGACATGGTCCAAACCACACAAACCAAACTCGACTTTCCTAAAACAGAAGTCAATTACTCATCACACATACGGGGTCACCTCCACATGATCTATCAATCCTGAAATCTACATGCACATGCATAGAGGGAACTTTCTTTGAAACGACTTCAAAAGCAAATAATTCTCAAAACTCTTTTGAGCTCGCTGCAAGAATTACTTGTTTATTAAAGTTGCAACAAGAATATACAACTCATTTTCGACAAGTAGTATATTCAAAAAACTATCTTTCACTCATATTGATTGGGTTGTCATCAATTATCAAAAAGGGGAAGATTGAAAATATCTTGGCCTCTAAAAATTGTCTTGGAAATTAATGACAATATATGCATATGAGACTAACGTGTTTGTCAAGCGTTTGAAAGGTTTAGTCCGGTGATGAATGTGACAACCTAGAGATGCATGCTATGGATTAACATGAAGATCAATATGGCCCAAGACAAAGGTGTTAATGGCCTAGGATCTTTTATCTTTTATTGCTCTCAAGAGAAAAGGTTGAAAGACCAGATTTTAGGTTACATGTTGTACTATTAAGAGGGATCATGGGTAGTAGCTTGAAAGTAAATTCCTGTGCCATTTGGATCAACTAAGGATCATGCCTACTGTTGTGGGGGTGGCCCAACCCCCGGTGACTGGGCTTTGCAACTGGCCTAATATGTAATAGGCCCAATAGTGTAGAGTAATATACACATGTAAATATACCAGTGTACCCTCATCCTTTGTAAGTGCTAAGGGGTAAAATGGGTATTTCCCATTCTACCCCACTCATGTATGTAAACCCCCAGGAGGGGCAGGAGGAGGGGCATCCTCTCATTCTTACCAACTCTCCCACAGATCTGGTTCTCCTCTTCCTCTACTACGAGTCCTCTTCTTTACTGTTTGGCCTGTAGCCACAACACCTACATTTGAGTTAATTTCTCTAAAGCAAATTGAGCATTGACAGGAAAAACGGTAGTATCGGTGTGTAAACAGCGGTAGTCCACTCAGTGGTTTGACCGCATTATGAAATTAGAACTACCGCACTCCGGTCGAACCGGAGATTAATTGGCGGTACATAAATTCCAGAGAAACACTTTTTATAGCGTTTTTGCCATTCTGGAAATGGTAGTACCACACCTTGAAATCAGAACTACCGTACTCCAGTGGTATTGAAATTTGTATGGCGGTACGTTATTTCCAGAGATGACCATTTTCTCCTCTCTGGAAAAATGGTAGCACCACTCTTTGAAAATGGTACTATCGAAGGTCGGAACTACTGTACTTAATAACGGAAGTACCATTTTGCACAATAACAGCTAGTTCAGAAACATTAAATGTGCCTACTTTAGCCATTTATGGGAAAGTGCGTTAGTACAGGCCATTCAACGGTGGTACAACCTATTTTCCTTTTTTTTATGATCTTGTTCAAAACAGTCGAATTTAGTAGGTGGAGGGTATAAATACCCCCAACTCTAGGACTGATGAACTTTCTTCATTGAACAACCTTGAGCAAATTGTACACCTCAAACACTTCATTCATTCCATTTGCATCTTTTGAGATAGTTGAGCCAATTCAAGTGCATTCATTCCTAGTTTGATCCTTGGCATTTGATTGCCTTCAAGCGAAACATTTGGTTTATTACTCTTGGTGCTTGCCGACACTTAGACGGCTTGGAGGCGGTTTGCATGGTGATCTCTTCAAGAAGATTGTGAAGAGACCCAATACCAATTGTGAGTGGCTTGGTGTTCGCCATCTCCGAAGCGGAAAAAGAACAACCATTAGTGGAATCAAGGAGTAAGCCTTAATTTGTGGAGCCAGTCTAATTTAGTTGGGCTTTCCTCAACATGGACTAATGAAGACGACAAGTCTTCGATACCACGTCAAAACATCGCATGTCTCCATTTGGTTACTTATTTGTCTCTATTATTCCATATTTATATTTCTAGCAATTGAAATTGTCTTATATTGTTGAGCTAAAAACATATTTGTAGAGACTTGGCTTGTGGTTCCTTAATTTTACTAGAATTGTGTATGTCTTAAGCTAAATAGAAATCTTGTTTAGCTCGAAATTTGTAGAAATTAGTTTTAGAAAATAAAGAATTATAGAATCTCCTATTCACCACCTCTAGTCGATTATCTTTGATCCTATAGACACTCCCCATGTAGCCGAGCTAGTCACCTTATCTCAGATTTTCTCTGTGATCATAGAGATTCGTGACACCCAAAATGAGACAAATTATTAGTTGGCTTCTCTTT
Organism: Dendrocalamus latiflorus; assembly: GCA_017311315.1. NCBI lineage: Eukaryota > Viridiplantae > Streptophyta > Magnoliopsida > Poales > Poaceae > Dendrocalamus > Dendrocalamus latiflorus. Next base: position 15,558,345 of record CM029661.1, read on the forward strand.
CTCACCATGTGGGCGCATTAGAGCGTGCTTCATCTTCGGCGGTGCCTCCTTCTCCACTCCGTTATGCCCATCATCGCCGTCATGATCCCTCATCTCAAGAGTAACTATTTTTGGTACTTGATGCTAAAAGGAGAGAAGACGAAGAATCAAGGAGGAGGAGAAGTGAAGAAGAAGTCATCCTATTTATCTCTCTATTTGTCTTTACTTATGAAAGAACTTATTTGAATTGTTTCATGGTTGTTTGCATGAGAATGTGTAATAGCTAGAACCATTTATACTTGTGAACTTGTTGCTTTTATGCTTATGAACTTGGTACTTTAATACTATGGTTATATTTGTATATATTAACCATATTCTTGTATCACTTCTCATGCTTATCATCTGTGAAAGGATTCCTCAAATTTCGACAAATAAAAGAAACTACGCCAAAATTTTCAAAAACCAAACATGTGCATGACACCACTTCAAAATCTCATATGCATATATTTAGGAGGAGATTTATCTATTTTGTTGATTGACTCTTAAATGCAACTAATCTTCATCTCTTTTGATTTTCTCTCAAGAATTATTTACAATTCAAAAGTCAAAATAAGAAAATAAAACTCATTTCAAGACTTGGGGTATTTTTAAAATCCCTTAACTTCCTTTTGCATTATTTAGGTTGTTATCAATTACTAAAAAGAGAAAGATTGAAGGCATCTAGACCTCTAAAAATTGGTTTTGGTAATTAATGACAACATTGTATTTAAGACTAACATGTGTGCTAAGATGTCCTCAAGGTTTGGTCCCAGATTACGGATGACAACACAATAATAGCATGCAAAGACTATGAAGGATCAATGTGGCTCAAAGAGAAAGGTGAAATATAGTTTTAGGATCCTTTTTTTATAATTTTGCCAGTCTTAGTGTTTGGAGAAAAGATTGGATTTGTAGGCTTGACACCGTACTATAAAGAAAGATCATGGCTAGTAGCTTGAACATTCATTTTGTATCATCTTGATCAACAAAGAGTCATGCATGCATCTTGAACCAGTTTTCAAAAAACTTCTATTAGAAAAATCGGTAGCACCGCAGAGGATGTGAGGACTGTAGTGCAGTAGTACCAATTTTCTTGTGATATGTTTTTTTCAAGAGAGCATATTTTGGGACATTTCTTGAAACTCTGGAAATTGGTAGTACTGATTCTATAGAGCGATACTACCATCGTGCGATAGTATCGACGATACATGCGATAGTACCACATGTAAAGTTCAACAGCTAGTTGAAACACATTAATTGCATACAAAAGAGCTGTTGAACAGTAGATACGGTAGTACCAGCCATACATGACGGTAGTACCGCACCTACTGAATTTTGTAGGATTTTCTCTCAAACGGTTGATTTTCTGGTTGGGGGCTATAAATACCCCTCACTAGCACCATGGCAACAACCTTGACCACATTGATTACACGAGCCATTGGTATACTCTCTACTACTTATTTTCTCATATTTCACATTTTGAGGTGGTTAAGAGCATTAAAGTGCATTTGCATCATTTGTTGATCCTCTTGACACTTGATTTCTCCTCAAGCAAGGGCTATGATTTATTATTTTTGGTGTTTGCTAGCACCTAGACCGCTTGGGAGAAGTTTGCGCAGTGATCTGTTCAAGAAGATTGTGAAGAGACCCGACGCCGGTTGTGAGTGGTATGGTGCTCGTCATCTCCGAAGTGGAGGAAGAGCAACCCTAGTGGACTTGAGGTCGTTAGGTTTAATTCATGGAGCCAATGCAGTTCATTTGGGTTTACATCAACGTGAACTAGTGAAAATTGACAAGTCTTGGATACCACTGGAAAAACATTACGTGTCTCCTTTGTGGTTATCTCTTGTCTTTACTTTTTTGTATTTACATTCCTAGCTATTAAATTGATTTTCTTGTATAGTTAGAGTTGTATTTGGTAGAGATATAGCTTATGGTGCATTAGAAATATTTAGTCTTTTAGTTCTTCACTTGTGCTAGAATATTTAAATTGCTCATTTGTGTCAAAATTGTTGAACTTAGAGTAACAATTTTTAGAATCTTCTATTCACCCCCTCTAGTCGGTTATCCTTGAATCTACAGTCTTCCCCAACTCCCTAAGCTCCTCTCCTCCGTTTCTCCCTTTCTCACTTCTTCTTTGTGTGGTCAGTGGACTGGGGTGGTGTCTGGCTTCGGCTCCCTCGCTGCCATTGGCTTGTGGTGGTTTCGGTTTTGGCTTTGCGGTTGTGCTTGACGTCTATTCATTGTGAGCCTTAGCTTGCTCTCGGCCTTGGCAGAGGGAATGAATGGAGGATGTAAGTGAGACCTCCACTGTGAGTTGGTTGCCTTTTGTATGGTGGTTTTGGCCTTATTGCTCTCTCTCTCTCCTGATATGTGCATTGGACGAGTTGTCCTTGCCTTATCCCTGTGCTCTCTCATACGGCTGTTTGCTCTAGGACCAGCGGTCTATAGGGTGAGCTCAGCACTATTTGTTAGCTTTTCTACTATGAAAGGTAAGTAAGTAAAATATGGGCGTTGGATTTATTTTTATTGTCGAATGATGATGCCCACGTATACAAGAGGCGTCGATTGACACCGGACGTTCTGGGAACCTCAATGTGCGATATCCTATTCGGCATTCTGAAGCCGAAGGGTTCTGATAGCAAAACCTTTTATTCTCTCTTGAATTATTTTCAATGTTTACTTTTTTTGTTAGTATTACAGTAACCAAAAGCCAACATAAGCCAATAGTAACGTCTTTGGAATACTCACAAAGCCAACACCACCACATGCACGCCCATGCGCGCGCAGAAACACATAGGAGCTGTGGAGAAAAAGGGATAATTGAGAATTTACCAGCGAATAGATGTAATTGAGAATTTGCTTTTTCATAAGTGGCTGATGGGCCTGTTATTTTGGCTGAGGCTTATGGCTTTTGGCTGCGGTTAGTGGCTTTTGGGCTGTTTATACGAGAGATTATAGGGTAACAGAAACTTATGTGGTTTTTATCAATATAAATAAAATCAGTAATATGTACTATAATTAACTAATAGATTTTATTTAAAAAATATTTTATTTAAAAACTAATTACTATTCAAAAGTTAAAAACTGAAACAAAGCTGAACAAAATATGACCCGGTACCTACCTCCATCTGTCATGACACGTTAAGCGCAAATTCTCAGTTACAAAACCCGAAGAAAAAAGGAGAGGCAAAAAAAGCCGGAAAAAAAATCACGAACGCCACCCCAAAGGGGAAAAGAGAGGAGAGCGAGCGAGAGGGCAGCAGGGCTTCGATTCCGGCATGGAGGCTGGCCACGCGTGGGGTCGCTCCTCCTCCGCCGCCGCCAGGCGCCTGCAGCCTCGCTACGGTACGGTCGATCGGTTGATCTGCTGGGTTTCGTCCGATTTGGTTGAGTTTGATTTGATGTGGGGCTGGGTTGATGCGTGATGGTTGTGGTGATTTACTCAGATCTGTACATGGGGTTCGACGAGGCTGACGCCGGCGGGGAGGAGGTGGAGCCGCGCGGGGCGGAGGCGTACAACTGTCCCTTCTGCGGCGAGGACTTGGACTTCGTCGGCCTGTGCTGCCACATCGACGACGAGCACGCCGTTGAGGCCAAGAGCGGGGTATGTCATCTCACCCGATCTGATGATTACCTGTTGCTGTCGCATTGTGTTTGTGTGGCGATTTAGCGGAAAATGTGCGATTGCTAGGCATGCGCGGAAACTGAGCTTTTGTTAGGGTGTTTCGTCGCTGGAGGGTAGAGATGTTGATAATTTGGAATTAAAATGGTTAAATGGAACTAGAAAGTTTTAGTGGTTGGAAATATACCTTTTTTCTGGCAATTTGGGTGTGGGATAGGTTTGTAGCGTGTGGATTGCTTGAAGGATGAGACGTTTGAATGTTTTACTAGGGAATTCCTTTTTTTGTTTCTATCGTAGTTTGGGTTGGGAATTCAGAAATCAAGTTCTTTTTAGGGTGGCGAGGTTTTTAATCAGATTGTGATGGGTTGGAAGAAAATGTAAGATTTTTAGGACCTTGTTGGTTGGAATTATGGGATGGGGTTGGTCTCTGGGGTGTCGGTAGGTGTCTTTGTGTGCTGGATTGGAGAAATGTGATTCTGAGTGGTTATGTTTGTTGGTAAAGTGGTTGGTTTTGATTTTGGGGTTTCTATCTGATGTATTAGTTGATTTTTTTTTATCTTCTGGGTCGGTTTGGAACATAGTTTTTTTAGTTCTTTTGGTTATACTTTGATGATGTTGGTTGTTGGTTCATGGGAGATGGAAAAGGCGGAAAGCTGCCCCCCCCCCCCCCCCCAACTAGGCAACGCAACTCACTGTAGAACCTTTTTTTTGTTTAGTCTCAGGTGACATGTGTTCTCCCCTGGTTCTTCAATTTGGTGAATCAGTTGAAACTTGAAAGTCCCAACCTTTTTTTTTCTCCTTCAGAATTCAAGCTCTAAGCTCTCGAAATTGTAAAAGCACATCCTTCTCTATAAAGTAACGTGTACATTATTGATTTGATGGATTGTTTGAGGTGTAGCTGGTAGACTAGACCATGTTTGGAAGTTAGTTAAAGAGTTTGGGATTTATGGTTCTTATATACTTTCACTGGATGAAGGTAGCATGACACTGATCATTTTGTGCGCGATAGTTGAGAGAAGAATTGTCTATAGAAGGAACAGAGTGGTACTGATCTCTTTCTGGTCTGTGATCGCTACATTGGCCTGGCTCTTATACTATTAATATCATGCGAGATGATCGTTTTGGTTGTCCTGAATTGAATGTCTATTTTTTATCAATGAAACTAAAAAAATCCATCTTGATTTAGGTACAACTTCAACTTTATAACATAATATAAATATCTGTTGGGAAACTTGGAATCTACATATATAGCATCGGATATTGCATGCTTCACAATAAATAATCTATCTGCAAAACCATATAGCAATTTCTCTTATTTGAGAACTTCATATAAGATCTACCCAGGCAATCTTTTGACTTGAGCACTGCGTTAATACATAATGCCTTGTTATCTTGCTAATACAAATGATTTGTCTGTATATTAGGAGGCAACTAGCCAATCATATTTTAATTCATAGCAGAAAGGCCTTGAGCATTGCATGAGGTTTCAATCTAGTTGATGTGCCGGCCTTTGGCCTAACTAAGTTCTAGCCTCAATGGGCAAATATCATGGTTATTAAGGCGTCGCCTAAGCGTCGCTTAAGCGACGCTTAGGCGGTGAGGAGTGGTAAGGCGTCGGCGTCGCCTTGCCAGGAGGGAGTATGGCGTCCGCCTCAAGCCCCAAGGCGTGGCTATGGCGTCGGTTAGGCGAAGAAAAGCGAGGAGACGGCGAAGGCGGACGCCCCAAGAAGGCAAGAACCCGAAAAAGCAGTATAAAGAGATGGGATGAGGGGGCCAGTGGGGAACCTGTCAGTGCACAAGCCTGGGCCGAAGTCGAACCCTAGCGTCGCCTCCATCCCCGTCACCCCGTGGCGCCACCATCCTCGAAGCGGCGAGCCGGCGGCCATCTGCTGCGGCCTCCATCTCCAGGTATGCCCTACCTCCCCGGCCTCCTCCCCTACCTCCCTGGCCTCCTCCTCCCCCTACCTCCCCGGCTCCCCCTCCCTGCCGACCTTCACCTCCCCTTCACCTCCCTCGGTCCCTCCCTTCTCCCCGCCTCCCCATGGTGGCTCATTGGCTCAGGCCGGCAGAGAGGGGGAGGATGAGAGGGAGGGGGAGCAGGGGAGGGAGGGGGGCGAGGCGGAGGCGCGCGGGGAGAAGGGAGGGAGAGCAGGGGAGGAAGGGAGGCGCGGAGGCGGAGGCGGATTCGTGAGGAGAGGGAGAGATAAGAGCGAGCGGAGGTGCCGAGGCGGCTGAGTGGGAGCGAGCGAGCGAGAGAGGGCGAGCGAGACGGAGTATTATGCGTCTGAGCGAGAGAGAGACAGCGAGCGTGCGTCTGAGCGAGCGGCGACGGACTGCTATGCGAGTGCGATGAACTGTAGTGTGCTGTGTGCGATGATTGTTTGCTGCTGTGTGCGATGAGTTGCTGTGTGGGATAAGGGGATGGATGCTATATGGGAAAAGAGTAATTGGAATAGGGGATAGATGCAGCATGGGTTCAAAAATTGACAACAACAAGATACATATATGCTGCTAAAATACTCATTTTATTTGCTGCCTTTTAGCGCCTTAGGATACGTAAGGCGTCGCCTCGCCTCACGCCTTACCGCTTAAAAGGTGTGAGGGGGGTGGATCGCCTAGCCTGGCCTTATCGCCTTAATAACCTTGGCAAATATGAAACCCACCTATCTTGGTATAGCCTTGCTATTTATAAAGTTCAGTGTTCGGATTCATGTCTTTTGCTGGAATGCTTTAGTAGGGTGGTGTGCAATACTCACATGGAACTAGCATTTGCTGGTGCTACCAAAACTAACCTGGACCAACTCCAGCAAAACATGGTGGACAAACTGGCAAAGAGCTTTATAGCCTTTGCTGGTGCTACCAAAACTAACGTGGACCAACTCCAGCAAAACACGATGGACAAACTGGCAAAGAGCTTTATTGACAATGTGGCATGAACCTTACAAATAGTAGTCAGTGCTTCAAATTGGCATTGTTGAGTGGCGGTCTTAACATTTTGAAATCAACTCACTCATCCTTATCTGTACTTGAGAACCATCTCTACGTTTTGTGTTAAGCAAGGATTTTCTAGCTCCTTTACCATCCAGAGTTGTTTTTTAGTGTCATACAAAATGTCTAACCCAGTCTATTGAGCTAGAGAAAAGTTGATTGTGTTGTCATTTTGACCTTTCTGTTATTGCTGGTGCGCTCGTGGTTATCTCCCAACTAATTAGTTTTCTTAGTCTTCTCTTCCCTTCTATTGAATTTGTGCTTTGCTGAGTCAATCGTTCTGTTCAGAGAATTGAATGAATTAATTTAATTTCTCTTGCTCAAGCAAGTCAAGCATGTGTACAAAGGGTTGTGCATGGGCATTTAACATAGGCATTCCTGTTTTAGTTGCTTCTTTTCTTATTTCATAAGACTTGGTAGAAACAGTGTTAGCTTTTTGAACCTTGCGTGTGTAAGTGAGAGCATGCCTATACAATGAATTTAAACAATAAACATTCATGGAATTTGATGAACTATTCTTTCAGGTATGTCCCATCTGTGCTAATAGGCATCCCTGTTTTAGTTGCTTCTTTTCTTATTTCATAAGACTTGATAGAAACAGTGTTAGCTTTTTGAACCTTGCGTGCGTAAGTGAGAGCATGCCTATACAATGAATTTAAACAATAAACATTCATGGAATTTGATGAACTATCCTTTCAGGTATGTCCCATCTGTGCTACAAGGGTTGGGATGGACTTGATAGGCCACTTGACGATGCAGCATGGGAGCTACTTCAAGATATCCTTTTTTCCTTCACTCTATAATTCTGCCAATGAGCACATGTGATTTTTACAATTTTTCATTATGTTAAGTTGAAAATTCAATTGACACATTGCTTTCCTTAATAAATAATACATGCAATACAGGCGCAGAGTCCACAAAATATCTTCAGGGTCCCATTCTTTGCTGTCTTTGTTGAGAAAGGACTTCAGAGACGGCAGTTTACAGTCCTTTCTTGGTGGATCATCCTATGTATCTAATCCTCCTGCTGCAGCACCAGATCCATTTTTGTCATCTTTAATTTGTAGTTTGCCTGTGGCTGAACCATCCAAAGATTTACATTCCGACTCATCTGACAATAACTTTTTGCTAAATAAATTCCCAGATGAAAAGACTGTAGTGAGGTATGTCACCTCAAGCTTTGTTCTTTCTGCAGCCTCACTCAGCTCCCTCTTTGCCACGATACCACTGTATCTGGTCAGTGGATAATAGTTTTCCACATTATATTCCATTTTTTATATTTTTAGTCCTTGTGTGTAGCATAATTACCTTCTTATTGTGGCGCGTCATTGACAAACTAATACACATTTCTGTCGTCCAAGCATGAATGAAATTTACATAGCCTTGATACTAATTAGTTCTACTTGTTATTTTTGATTAATTATATTAGTAAAACCTGGCACGGTTATATAACTCACTTTTTCAATGGATTACTTATTTCTTTACAGATGCTAAGATGTGTTTGTTTTGATTATCATCATTCTTATGTCTGTTTGGAATCAGTTGCTTTTAAAATAAATAGGTTTAAGAATCATGCTCTGAAGGTCTATGAATTGATTATCGATATTGTGGCCCTTATGGTTTTACCAACTGGCTACCTGTTGGATTCATCATACTTAAATGATGTCTCATCTTGTTTTCTTGACACTTTTTTCACAAGCTGTTGAAGTATGACTAGTCTTCAGTCTGTTGAAAACAAAGATAGGCATAATAGGCAAGGCAGAAGGAGCAAAGCTAGACTTTCTAGTGGAAAGAATGTGTACTGAAAGTTTCTTACAAAAGCTTTTTATTTCTCCATAATATCCCACACTCAAACCTGCACTTAATATGCATCACATAGTCTTGATCTGTACTTTTCACTCTGATTTTGTAAAGGGCAACCTATAAAGAGAAAATGTTATGCTTATCGAAAATTACCACAAATACACGATAAATTTCTCTGAAGTTTCCTTTATATAAATTAGCGTATCTCTGGCTCTGATGAACAATCGATTTTGAAATACATGCACAATCTGCATGGCAGAGTCCCTATTGTGTCCATGTTTTTACTAGACCTCCGAAGCGTGAAATGGACAAATTCCATTTCTGCTCAGCTGGTTGATTGCATTATTGCTTAGCCTCATGGGGTTCATCTCAATGCTCTTCTAACTGGCATGTGAAATTTGCGCACTGAACAAAAGGTCAAACCTTTGGAATAGATGCACATTTCGCTGATATGATGCTTCTTGTATAGCAACTTTTTTCCCTATAGAGTAACTACAGTTCATTCATCAGTGTCTAATCATGATTAAATTGCTGTGTACTTACAGAGCTGAACCATCTCTGTCGGAGAAGGATCAGACGGAGAGGGCTCAAAGGAGCGAATTTGTCTGCGGCCTTGTGCTCTCGACAATATTTGATAATGATAGCATGTAAGGGAGATCATTAACCTCGATAGCGGCTGCATGACAAGACTCAAGGAACACAACACAAGAGAATTATTTGCATTGCTGAAGCCTTGTTCGTGCGGCCGCTGATTCTGCCGCTAGCAGATCTTCATGGCCAACAGGAGGTCCATTAAGTTATTTATGTACGTATGTACGTATGTATGTTTATCTCCCTGCATTGCCCAGAGCGCAGCAGGAGAGTATTATGGGAGGAAGGTCTTGTATTTCAACTTTCCACGTCGAATAAATGAGGAAACTGTGAGTGGCATTGTGCATGTATGAAGAGGGGAGAGCTACTCGCCATGTATTACGATATTCTATTTAATCAATGTAATAAATACGCAGTGTTGTATACTTTATCTCATCTTTTCATATGTGAAACTGCTTTGTTATATTCCCTTCATGGTACCGAGTACTACCGACCTTGGAGTGAAATAAAATGCAAGGAATTGAGCGTTTCTTGGGGCTGATAGGCATTAACCGTTACCTTGTTATGCTATTGCTGTTACCTTGTTATGCTATTGCTGTTCATCTCGCTGAGCAAACTCAAGTGTTCTTGTGTATGTATGGAATGGCTTTTGTATTGTAAATCTTGGAGGTTCGTGTTATGAATATTGTGTATATTCATGAGGTCTAAAGGGTAATATATATAGAGAGCACAAGAGGATATACAGAGGAATATGTCATATAGAGATAAGAAAACCAATGCATATAAGGAAACGAATAACAATCATATTTTATCCTTAACATCCTCGCTTAAACTAATGGTGGATTACACATACTGAGTTTGGAGAGAAAATACAAATGTTGTGCTCTAGTTCGGAACTTCGTGAAGAATTCAGCAAGCTGTAACTTTGATGGCACAAACTGTAGAGCAAGTACTCCCTCTTACACCTGTGAGTGAGCGTATAAAGCATCCACTCTAATGTACTTAGTGAGCTTATGTTTCACTGGATCACGAGTAATACTGATAGCACCTGTACTGTCAGACATAAGTGTCGTATGGCCCCTCAAGGTACACCAAAGTCTGCAAGTAGCCACCTTAATCAAGTAATCTCTGTTTTCACTGCTGCCATAGCTCTCAACTCACCCTCTGCACGTACAGCCAGCGAAGAGGTGGCCACCCCTGGGAGGATCGATCTCTGCTCTCGGGGGCAACAGATGCGGAAGATGAGCGGAAGTGGATCGAGGTTAGGGTTTGATACCATGTTATGAATATTGTGTATATTCATAAGGCCCAAAGGGCAATATATAGGGAGTATAAGGAGATATATAGAGGAATATGCCATATATGGATAAGGAAATTAAGATATATAAAGAAACGAATAACAATCATATTCTATCCTTAATGGTTCGTAGATGTTTGAAAACCATTTTACTTTATTTTACTCTATTCTTTTTTAAGATGACGTCTTTTACTCATTTTTTAAGACCATGTTTTAGAAACTTGTTTTTAGATAGATGTCGATTTGGGATTTCTAGGTAGTTTTTTTTCTAAAGAGCCTCTATTAAAAGCTGGTTAATATGGTTATGTTTTTTTGGCCATTTGGTTTCTCCGAAAAGCGAAACAAATGAGGTGTCTTCTTAAAGTGGATTCTCTAGACGGCTTTCCGAATCCAAAATTGTGCGTACCATCCATATCGGCGTCTTCGCCATATGCTGTCGTTTCGAAAAGCACAGCCAAAACAATCAGGCACAGTCTAAAAGAACAAGGCCTATGAATGTCAATACTATAATTCAACTCACTTAATCCCAACTATATTGGCATGTTTCTAAGATGAGTTACTAAAAAAGAGTAATTTTGTTCAAATGCCATTGCAAAGAGTCATGTGTTGCAAAATACCATCGGAAATAAGGTGGACTAAAAAAATACCATTACAAACATGAAAACTATAGAAAATGCTATTGCCGTTACGCTTTTCGTCCAAAACAGTCATCTGAGCCTTTCTCGGAAAGAGAAAATTTAATAAATACCAACATTACCCATGTGTTCTTCTTCCTCCATCATTTGTGTTTTTGTGCCGACAAACAAGCCTCACTTGTAAGGAAAAAACTGACGAGTGAGGCCAAAGGATCGGAGAGACAGAGGGAATATAGAGGGGAAAACAAAGGAGCAAGTAGAGCAGACTTTGGTCAGTGACAACTCCGGTGAACAGCACTGTCGAGGTCAAGGGAGACAACAAAACGAGCTGGCACGGCCTCGAGACAACAATAGGTGGCGGTGGTGCGGACAAGGAAGCTCGGCAGTAGCACTGGCGGTGTCTGGGCGGTGGCCACAACATGGGTGGGTGACGACGGCGGTGCTCTAGCATCGATCTTCGGGAACCGGAACGAGCATGAGAATGGTGATGGTGAATACTCTTTCGATTTGGATGGAGATAGTGGGGTGGCTGCGGTCGATGCTAGGGAAGAAGGTGGCACGGTGGTGGTGTTTCAAGGTGGCACATTGGCCGAATTGACGGGGGGGGGGGGGGAGAATGTATTGGGAATGGAGGTGTGATGTGACCACGCCACCAACACATACGGCCATAGCGGTCAATATCAAGATTGAACTAAAGCTGAATTCGTTTCTTCAACTTCAACACATTTTAAATGAGAATATGATACTACCTAATGATGAAAATATATATTTGTAACACCACATCACTTTGGAACCAATTGAAGCAAGGGTTCAAGTTGGACAGGTTTTTGAATCCAATTCGGCCTCCAGATCAATTCGGATTCAGCTTGACAAGCCAATTTTAAATGGCCATAACTTTTGATCCAGAAGACTTCTCAGGGCCCGTGAGTACTCGTTGCAAAGCTCTTGGAGTCTACTTTCAGATGGATCTGATCTCACCTCCAAACTCCATCCGAGTAGATCAGAAACTGCGAAACAAGTCACATCACTTTTCCAGTCCGAGTCAAAGTGGGCCGAGGGCCTTGTAACTTGGGCTATTTGGACCGGTACTATTCACATGAACAGTACCATGGCCGTGTGAACAGTAACCGTGAATAGTATCATATCCCTTGTCATTAGATAAGTGCGGCTTTCCCCTCCCCTATTTAAGGAGGCCGCACCCCTTTAGGTTTTCTTGGGTTTTTCTTAAGAGATTATTCTGCTTAGCAGTTTCGCCACATGTTCGGTTGAGGAACCCCAACTCAACTTGTGAACTTGATATTTATTCGCAATACAGATTGTATCTTTTACTCTCTTGCTCGTGTTCTCGATTCGCTTGCAGGAGATAGCCTTCTTGGCGAGGTCAATCGTGTTCGGCACGGTTGATAACCAACGGAGCAGTGGTGTAGTGATTGCGAGGGGTTCGATCTGTTTTGGTCTGAGCTTTTGGATCATCAACGTCGAGATCTCCATAATCGACTTATCTGTACCTCTCGGAAGATCGGGCCATCGTCACATCAGTTGGTATCAGAGCCACCAAAAATGTCATATCTTTTGATTCCGATATTATTTTTGATTGAGACCACCTCCATTAGATTCAAACATTCCTTATCCATCTATCTGTAAAACTTCATGTCATTCCAGCAAGGCAGGTAAGAGATATATGCGGTGAAAGTTGACCCAATTATCTGTTTTGAATCTGCAACTATCAGCAGTTGTGATTTTTGTGTGAATTTCTGTGTCAGGTTTCGGAAGTTGGACCCAAAAGAAAATCTGTAGAAAAAGCCGTCAGAAAATAGAAAAAAAAGAATCAGTGAAAAAGAGGCATCTGAGAAAAAGTTACGGCCAAAATACCGACGTGCTGTCCAGTGGACAAAAATCTTCAGTTTTTAGTTTTGGGTCAATCCTTGTGTTCTTCAATTCTAAATTGCTTTGGATTGAATTATCTTGTATTTACCACTCATACACATTGCCATACACTTGTTTTTAGCCTTCTTCCATTCTTGGTTGATTAGCAACATATGCTAAGTGCTAGATACGGACTATAATTCAATTCTATGCAATTCTGAAATTAACTGATTGTTCTCCATTGCTACCATATTGTGCCTTCCAAGCTACACCTACTCTTGATCAGAACAAGTTCCCTCTTGCAATTGTACGCACGCTCGACACGGTGTCACGAACCAGCCACCGGTTGTACCACCTGCTGCATTGGTAAGAACACTTGTAAGAGTGTGGTAAGACACTTGAGAATGTGTGATTCCACCTTCCACCACCTAGTAGTGGATAGGGATAATACCTTTGTGTTGTCTTTTGTTTTCTACTAACCATGACAGGTGGGTCGTCTGATGATCAAGTATGTGTTTTAAAGGGAGAGCTCATGACACTCTTGGATGGACAACGCATCAATAGGAAGCTTCAAGCTTCGATGGACACATGACAGCGCTCCATTAGTTACATCAATGAGAGTATTACAACAATCACTGCACGCCTTGAAAGAATGGTGAATTGGCCACCAAACAATGGACGCAAGTATGATCACGATGCGGGCCAAGATCGTGAGGAGGGAGATGATAATGAGAGACAAAACCGCGACGCCAGTGCTTCATTTGCTGCCCAAGATGCACGCCCACGACACCGCTTACATCAAAACCGTCACGGTATGGGAGGTAATAATTTTCAGCACCACAATGATCGTTCTAATCATGACCCTTCTGTAAAGTCAAATTCATCATTCCATCTTTTTCTGGTCTTTATGATGCTGAAATATATCTTGATTGGGAGATGACGGTAGAGCAGAAGTTTAATTCTCACTTGGTTCCTGAACAACATAGAGTTAGACAAGCTACTAGTGAGTTTAAGGACTTTGCTATTATCTGGTGGAATGAACTGGGTACCATGCGCTTACAACCTGATACATGGGAGCGGTTAAAAGGAACTAAGCGTGCTAGATTTGTTCCTCCTGCTTTTAAACATGAAATGCATAAGAAATTGCAGTGCTTAAACCAAGGTAATAAATCTGTTGAGGAATATTATCAAGAACTACAAATAGGCATGTTGCGTTGTAATGTTGTAGAAGATGAGGAGGACAAGATGGATCGTTTTTATGGGGGCTTAAGGCGTGAAATTCAGGACATAATTGATTATAAAGAGTATAACGATATCAATAGATTGTTCCAGCTTGCTTGTTTGGCAGAAAAAGAATTGCAGGGTAGGCAACAAAGGACAAGGAGCAACTTTGGAGGTACGTTTACATCGAGATCAATGCCTGGGCAAGCCAAGATAGCCCCACCTCCTATTTGTCGAGCTGCTGCCCCCTCTGTGAGTAGGGCGCGTTCAGCAGCACCGCCGCCACCATCACGCGCACTCGAGACGAGAAAATCTACTAGTGTGCAAGCACCAGCACAGAGCTCTTCATCGGTTACTTCCACGGGCCGTACGACGGGCATTGTGTGCCACCGTTGTAAAGGGATGGGCCACGTCATGAGAGATTGCACAACTCAGCGGGCGTACATTGCGACAGAAGATGGTGGTTATGTAAGTGCTAGTGATGTTGAGGATGAATATGCTCTTGTAGCTAACCTTGCAGGTAATGGTGATGATCATAAGAACAAACATGTGTTTGTGCCATTTTCTGTGACTAACAACTTGCAGGTAGTTGAGAACCATGCCAAAGAAGAGCATGAGCTGATTGAATCATTAACCCATTTGTTGAGAATGAAGATAAGGAGATGGATGCACTTACATCATCTAAGGAGAGCCAAAAAGGTAAAGAACATGGTACTATCATCTTTCACGGTATTGATTTGGTGCTACAACAAGACATAGAGCAACCTTGTGAGTATATACCTGCTGTAGTGCAATCTTTTGATATTCCTTGTGTTGACTTAAATAAATCATGTGCTGATCTAAATTCTCATAATTTTGCACATGTTAAATTAATAACACATAAAGAAGTTTTGACTAGAATTTCTCCTGCTAATTCATTGTGTTACATCATGTTAGATCTACCTATGAAATTGTCACATGCTATGGAGAAAGATTCTGAACTTGCATGTTCGAAATTCTTATTTAGTACCTACACCCCTGGATATAAGTTTAATTTAATTGGAGATTATGGTGTGGAAAATCAATTTCTTGTATATCGAATATGCATAACTTGCGATCACATGGATGAATTGAAACTTGTTGTTTGGGACAACAATTCTTGTATGCTGAATCATGTTGAATGTGAGAGGAAAGTAAAATTTAGTACTCATTCAATGCATATGTGTTCATCTCTTTTTGCACCATCTAGTATAGACAATCTGAATAAAGATGATGAATTATGGCAGAACATACAAAGCTCTTCACTCTTACTAGATGAATTTGCTATTGTTCGATTGAGATATGATTATATAGATGAACTTTGCTTGATTCCAAAAGTTGTAGTTTTGCCCATATGTGCCACCACTACAAGTTTACAAATTCAAAGATTTGAATTGCATAAATGCTTCACTTACATTTACAAAACCAGTTGCAATAATTACTGTGTGAGAAATTTTGAATTGCTCATTAACATATATGATTACTCTTGGGTTAATAATACAACGAGCTTTTATGATCATTGCTGTTTTATAACATTAATTGTGCAACAACGAAGAACAGTTAAAACGGATGACATATACATATACCATGCATACACCTTGACTTCTTTGTTACCATTTTTTTAGCTTATCAAAAGCCGAGGACGGCTTTGTTTGCAAGAAGGGGAGGATGATAAGAACATGTACCCTATGGATATAATCATATTTGCTATACTTGTTGTTCCAATTACAATAGCTCCTACACATCACTTAAATTATGAGGTGAGCTCGTTTTAAAGAGATTTTACTTTATTTGATAAAGAACTTATGATATTACATAATGAGAGTTTGTTGCGTTTGTTATCATGTACCAAGATTTATGATCAAGATTATGCAATACGTGATGCTACACCTATGTTAAAACCGAGGACGGTTTTCTGTCAAGAAGGGGAGCATGATGTGACCACGCCACCAACACATACGACCATAGCGGTCAATATCAAGATTGAACTAAAGGTGAATTCGTTTCTTCAACTTCAACACATTTTAAATGAGAATATGATACTACCTAATGATGAAAATATATATATTTGTAGCACGACATCACTTTGGAACCAATTGAAGCAAGGGTTCAAGTTGGACAGGTTTTTGAATCCAATTCGGCCTCCAGATCAATTCGGATTCAGCTTGACAAGCCAATTTTAAACGGCCATAACATTCGATCCAGAAGGCTTCTCAGGGCCCGTGAGTACTCGTTGGAAAGCTCTTGGAGTCTACTTTCAGATGGATCTGGTCTCACCTCCAAACTCCATCCGAGTAGATCAGAAACTGTGAAACAAGTCACATCACTTTTCCAGTCCGAGTCAAAGTGGGCCGAGGGCCTTGTAACTTGGGCTATTTGGGCCGGTACTGTTCACGTGAACAGTAACTGTGAATAGTACCATATCCCTTGTCATTAGATAAGTGCGGCTTTGCCCTCCCCTATTTAAGGAGGCCGCACCCCTTTAGTTTTTCTTGGGTTTTTTTAAGAGATTATTCTGCTTAGCAGTTTCGCCGCATGTTCGGTTGAGGAACCCAACTTGTGAACTTGATATTTATTCGCAATACAGATTGCATCTTTTACTCTCTTGCTCGTGTTCTCGATTCGCTTGCAGGAGATAGCCTTTTTGGCGAGGTCAATCGTGTTCGGCACGGTTGATAACCAACGGAGCAGTGGTGTAGTGATTGCGAGGGGTTCGATCTGTTTTGGTCGGAGCCTTTGGACCATCAACGTCGAGATCTCCATAATCGACTTATCTGTACCTCTCGGAAGATCGGGCCATCGTCACATAAAGGTGGTGCTCTTGGTGCAACAGATTCAGGAGAAGCTCACTGAGAACGACAAATTTGACATCGGCAGTGGGTTCTACTGAGTTAGGGAAGACGATGTGATTCTGGCAATGTACAACGAGAAAAGAGAAATTGATTGAGGGAAAATATTGATAAGATGCTAGAACACAAAGTGACACCAACAAAATTGCGAGAAAGATCACTGGAGCAGTGGGACGGTTCGATGGGCGGTGGTTGGCTTTGGGGAAAATGAGACTTGGGGCTGATGAAGACACACTGCCTTGGTCATTTGCCTGCTGTGGACCACCTCCAGCCATGTTCTTTCCACCCTCATACTTGCCTTGGCCGTCAGGATCCATTTTGCTACTCGTCGACCGCCAACATCATGTCTTTTTGTTGGCTCCAGGCTCGCTAGAGCCTGCCATGGTTTTGTTTTGAAGAGGAAGGGAGCATGCAAGGGAGAGAGAGGGAAGGAGGAGAGGGAGGAGGGGTGCCGCAGGTGGAGGAGCTTGTCGCCCGGCAAGGGACAGCGGCGGCGGCGGCTCGAGCAAAGGAGGTGGTGGTGTGGGGTGCACATAAGAGAGAGCGAAGCGGAAAGAAGAGAGAAGAAAGCAAGAAAGGGAAAGGGAAGAAAAAGAGAGGAAGAAAGGGGGTAGAATGACATGTGGGACCGCTCTAAGAAATAGAAAGAAATGAGGAATGTAGAAATGGGTAAAATGATCAGTTCGCAACCTTTGGATAGAAAATGTCACGACGATGGTATTTCCAAGAATTTAGGTGATTGCGATATATTTTGCAGCCTCTTTTTTTGTTATTGCATTTTTCAAGTTGCAGATCTCCAAGTTGGCATTGAACAAATGTACTCTAATACAAATTTCTCTCCATCATACTCACAATTTTGATCTGAGAGATTTGAGAGAGATGTTACATTATTGACGTGGCAAACAGGGCCACATGCTTCCATAGTTGATAGCTCCATCTATCCACGTCGGTATACTATCTTCCGTAGTTCCATATATGAAATATCCCCATTCGTTCTACCATCATTATTGCCCTTAGAAGCTGGAATTATATTATGCAAAATATGGCTGTACCTTTTTTTAAGAGGAAGAAATATGACTGCTTTGTGGCGACACTAGGCTTTGCCTCTTCAGCTACAAACTTATGTGATGCATGACGAGCTCTATGTGTGTCGTCGCCCTGGAGAGCCAACTGTTCGCTGAACCGGTTTCCCACGCGCACAGCCCACCCATGAGTTCTTCATGGCCACCACTTTACCAGCATGGCATGGTGCTAGTTGGCGGTTTGGACATGATGGTTGAGTTCTTTTTGGTTTATAGTTCATGACTTCTCTCGAACAAATACACAGGTCGGTTTCTCCGCTACCATTTTAAAGCGGCTTATTGGGATAGTCTTTTCGAAGCTCCTTACCAGCTTATCGGCGATCAATTCATTTACACAAGCGCTTACGCTAGGGCCAAAAATCATAAACCGCAGCTAAAAAGAGCCCACCCGATATTGACAAGGAAGAAGAAGCTCATTGGCAAGCAGCTAGTTGAGCGTTTGTTACTCTGCTTTTTTTGGGTTAGCTTGTTTCTCTACTTGTAGTCGCAACTCGGAAGCAGCTGGGCGCTTGTTTAGGGCTGGTTCAGACGAGGGGGGTTCATTTTTCACTAGGGTGTCTCTGGAGGTGACACTAGGCTCTGCTTCCAATACTACAATTGCAAGCGTATGAATCGCATGACGAGGCAATGCTGGGTTAATATGCATGAGACACGTGCTAACAAATTTGGAGCTTATTGGAACCCATGAGTTTAAATTAATTTTACAACCTCGCAAAAATTTTAATTTTATAAGAATTTCACTAGAAATAGTTCAATTCCTACGGTAAATAGGAAAAATTCATGTGTGTTGTGTCATTTGGCATCAAACTTTAAAATCGTTGTTCTTCGAGAAGTTATGAATGTGGCACACAAGGAAGATATCGTGGCAAATAGTAGTAGATTGATATCATAATGTGCTTCATTCTATTGACTACTATAATAGTCTAGTACGCCAAGCAAAAAAAGAAAAGAAAAGTGATGCAATCGGAGATTTCAATCCAAACAAAGGGGGAGGGGCCGAGGGAGGAGAGAATATAAGGTTGGGCCAATGCTTGTCATGCACTTTCGCCGAAAGAAATAGCTACAGATGGCCATGACAGTTGCATCAAAATGCTAGGTGTAGTGGCATATGAACTAGAAGTGTTTACCATCTCTGGTTGGTGTGCGAACACCCAGCAGGTGCCCACAATAAATCCTCAACCTGTTTGTCCCATGACAAATAGAACCCTATTTGAAACATGAAAATTTTGTGAGAGAAGGAATATCCATCGGTTTCCTTATCCCACTAGCAGAGCACAACCCATGCTTACATGGATTCATCATGGCATCACCCTTGCACAACTCTGGAATAATAAAAAAACTGCTAAAAAAATCTTTACTAATACAAAAGAACCAATTAGTGGTGGTTGTAGGTAGGCCCAGCTTTTGTACTGCAATCAATTCGCCCATGCGCAGCCCCCCAAAACCCCTCCCTCGCTTCCACACTGTCCATGGCAGTGTCAGAGCCTTATGGACTCCTCCTCAGATCTAGGCTTGAACGGACATTTTTTTTCCTGAAATCTGATGATGCATCGGTGGATTCTTCCCCAAATCTAGTGAGGCGAGCAATGGCTTCTCCCACATATCCAACAGGTGAGCAACAACGGAAGGGAGGGAGAGAGATAGTGGGAAGCAGATATGGTCGGTGGTGAACTTGAGGGATCGGTAGCGAGGTGGATGTGTCGGCAGTGATGGCAGAGATGGAATAAGCTCAGAGGTGGGTGTACATGGTGGTGAGAACGATGAGGTGAAAATCCGTCCACAGTGGCGAGGACACCTAGATCCCACTGTTGCCTTCCCAACTTGCCACGCTGTTGCTGACGTTGCTTTGGCAAATTCAAGTGGAGAGTAGAGGCACAACAATCGAGATAGTCCAAAGGGAGAGGACAAGGTGAAGCAAACAAAAAACATCTAGGAGAGGATGGGCTGTGAGCTTGTGAGGCTAAAAAAATCTAGTGCGAGAGAGTTTCTTTTTGAGAGAGGTGGGAGAAGGGCTACTCTAGACTCGTCCATGGCTGCTCCATCAGGAAGACAAAGTGAGTGAGAGAGGGAGAGAGAGAGACAAAGAGAGGCGTTGTGATCTTCAGCTTTTATTGTGTTTATTTATTGCTTTCCCTTTTCTTCTCTTAAAAATCAAGGAGTGGACATAGGCTTTGAGGACCCATACAAACAGAAACAATAAAAGTAGGATCATTTGTGATTCATGTATGTTTCATGTGCTCTGCTCGTGATGTTGTGTGTTAATATTAGAGAATTGTTTATATTATTACTAATAATACTTGAATTATATACATAATGTATATTGGACGAATCCTCAAATCCTATTTTTTCTAGTTTGCCGATTCAAAAACCGGAATGCAAGTTGGTATGAAATGCATAATGTTTGCCGAATCAAACACCGGAATCCTATTTACATTTTTTACATATATTCTATATATTTATTGGCTAAATTTTTTTGTGAAATCAATCATGTTCTTCACCTTGGATTTGCTCCTAGATCTGTGTGGCATCCCCTCCTTCAGCTTCGGTGAAGCCAAGCCCGCACGTGAGCATCTCTAATGCGGCTAATGAAGCCGAGCATGATAGCAAGCACTGTGGCTACCGTATATGAAGTCGGCTTGTGCCACTTCCTCGTCAAACTCCCCCATAACACATGACTCCTCCGATGAGTGGCTGCTCCTTGTATGGCCTCTCCTTTTCCTTATATTAAGGTGATGTGTTAGAGGCGCTACTTCCTGTTGCCGAAGGTGATGACAAGGAAGTGAAGGATATTGTAAGGAGGACTTTGGTGAGGCACAGATGCATAGAGAGGTGGAAAAGGCGTGGTGGAAGGAAGTGGCGGGGAGGGGAAGAAAGTGTTGTGGAGAACAACGATGACATGGTGGAACTCTAGCAGGCCTTACTGGCCTTGGTGGTGGGGTGGTGATGCAGGAGGCAAGGAGACGATCGTGGTAGGGTTTGATAGGGAATGAATCGAGTGATGATTCAGTGTTGGGGATGAAGTAGTGTTATAGATGGGGGAGAAGGACCGTCCTTGGATCAAGATCCATTATTTTAAAAATCAACTAATTTAAATGAAGGAAACAATTGAATATGCTATCAATAGACCTATTTTATCTGTAGCGATGTACAGACATTTGGTGAGTAATAAAAAAGTCATGAGTGTAATGCAAATCGAATCAAACAACTCCTAGTAGGTCCCAGCCGTCCGACCCAAATCCTACACTCCTCCCCCTTTCTCCCCAACCCCCCATCAGAGATGGCCAAATGGGCTGTGCCAAATGGGTTGGTGAAAGTATCTAGGCCCCTAAAATTGGTTTTGGTAACTAATAAATTTATGTGAATACGGGACTGACATGTTTATCGAGTGTTTAAAAGGCTTAGGGCCTGTTTGATATGGCTGTGGCTTATGTCTTTTGGCTGAAATTTTTGAATTTTAGCTGTTTACGATAGAGATTATGGAGAGAGAGATACTCGCTTATGATTTTGGTTGATACAGATGTTGCGGTTTTAACGTGTACTACAATTAACTTGTATACCCTATTTTGAGAAAATACTTCGTTTGAAAGTTAGGTACTGTAGCAAAAGCCAAAAGCCGCTTTTAGAAGTCGTAAAGAACCTGGCTCCCTAAAATGATGATTAGACACATGCTGAGGATTAACATAAAGATCAAAGTGGCTTAAGGCAAAGGTATATGTAGACTAGGATCCGTTTTATTTTCACTGGTCTTAGGAGAAAGGTTGGAAGGCCAGATTATATGATAGATATCGTATCATTAAGAGGGATCATGGCGAGTAGTTTGATAGCATATTATTGTGCCATTTGGATCAATTTATGATCATGCATTCATTGAAAACTAAAATTGATAGCCAAATCTGTGCTTTGTCTAGAAAAACAGATGTACCAGAGATTCAATGACGGAACTACCGTAGAGCTATAGTACTGCAGCCTCAAATGGTACTTCCGGCACTCGGAAGCTCCGCAAAATCGAGCGGAACCTTTTTTTTTCCAGAGAACACCCTCGGAATCAATTAGTGCTCTGTTCGGACAACCGGAAGTATCGGTGACAAACCACGATACTTCCACTTTCCGGAAGCTCCGTCAAAGTCGAGCGGAACCTTTTTTCCAAAGAGCACCCTCGAGATGATTTTGTGTCTATGGCAAATGGAAGTACCAGAGTTTCAATGGTGGAACTACCATTGAGCGGTAATACCACAGCCTTAAACGGTACTTCCGGAGCACAGAAGCTCCGAATAACCCGGGCGAAACGTTTTTTCCAAAGAGTGCCAACTCTCGGCCTCAGATCAAACGAAAGTACCGTGCTGATGTTTTGAAACTTCTGGTTATCAGAACTACCGGATTTATAACGACGGTAGTTTTGCGCTGACTTCCAACGCCTAGTTCACAAGCTCTGAAATAGCCATTACTGTTGTATCAGAACAAGTGTGGAAGTACTAGCCATTGCACTATGGTACTTCTGCTCGTCCTGAATTTTCAAAGAATGCATTGTAATAGCCAGTTTTGGTTGGTGATGGTATAAATACCCATCCATCTGCCCAAGGACAAAAAGAAGAGACCATATTCAACATCTTTAAGCATTGAGTATTCACTTCACACCTCCTCTTCTCATTGTGCATTCATTTGATGTGGTTGAGACAAACAAGTGCATTTCATCTTTAGATTGATCCTTTGGCACTTGATTGTCATCAAGCGAAGCCGATGATCTTTTACTCTTGGTGCTTGCTGGCACCTAGACGACTTAATGGGAGTTTACACGGAGAGTTCGTCAAGAAGGTTGTGAAGAAGCTCGGCATCGACTTGTGAGTGGTTTGGTGTCTGCCATCTTCGGAGTGAAGGATGGACAACCACTAGTGGATTGAGGAACTAAGGCTTAATTTGTGGAGCCAATCCAGGTTGCTTGGGCTTTCCTCAATGTGGACTAGGGGAAACTGGCAAGTTTTCGATCATCACGGTAAAAACATCATGTGTTCATTGGTTATTACTTTGTCTCTTTTTAGCTCTTGTATATTTAGTATATTGTGATTGTTTACTTGTGGTAGAGCCTCTTGTAAAGATTTATACTTGTAGTGCCCTAAACTTACTAGAATTGTGTAGGTTTCAATTGCTTTAAATTTCTGCCATATTAAGATTATAGAAATTATTTAGAAGGCAAGAAAAAATTTAAACCTCCTATTCACCCCTCTAGTCAGTTATCCTTGATCCGACATTTGGCCCAAGGCACGGGCAAGAGGCCATGGGCCTTGTCTGGGCCAGAGCCTTGGCCCACCGTGTCGGCACGGCACGACGGCGGCATGGCCCGGCCCATTAGACACATCGGCAATGATAGGAACGAACTGCCAGTTTGGCATGATGGGCACGGGCAGGAGCCATCTAACCCGTTCAGTATGATTAGCATGGCCAACGATCATTTTTTAAAAAAGTAGCCGCCTTTTGGCCGTTTGGGCCTTAAAAATATGAAAAAGTTTCAAAACATTTTTATATAAATAGACACCATGCCCCCCTCATCAACCCACACTCAAATCAACATTCTGCTCTCCTCACTCTCTTGTAAACATTTTGAAGCTCTTTGTGGTAATTGGCAAAATTCGGAATAATTTTGCCAAAATTCTGAAAATTCGAAATCCAGGCAGCGGTCAAGTAAAGAGGTGAGAATACTAATTTTCATGTTCTTATATTTTTTTATTCCTCTTTTATAATTTATTGTAATACAAATTAGGTAATAGTGTAATTTTGTATTTGTATTTTGCAGTTTTGTGCATTTTGAAATTTTGTCATGGGACATTTTGATGAATTTGCTGCGAGTAAGTACGGAATTGATCCGAAAGATCTTGCATCATTTGGGATGAGCCCGTTTCCACCTCAAATGGCCGAGGCCACCACCGAGCAGACCACGATTGTACTATCGTCAGGCTGTACTAGTGCCTCTACGTTAGCGAGCACTAGAGCTAAGAGGTCCAAATCAAGAACATTCGACGTGTGGGGTGATTTCAACAAGGTCATAAAGCAATTGCTATCTGGAGAGCAGGTAAGAGTTGTTATTTGCAAAATATACCATCATGAATTATCTGCAAAATCTACAGGTGGAACCGGTCACTTGTGCAAACATGCCTAGAGATGTAAAGAAAAGCAAGGTATCGCCATGAGGCAGATGCAGCGGATGTACAACCCCGTCGGTGTGGTATATAATTGGGATGATAATCTTGAGGTATTTCGTGAATCTTTAGCACGTTTAATTATTTCGTGAGATCTTCCTTTAAACTTTAGTGCAACAGATGCATTCCAAAAGTATATTAGAACTGCTCATAATCCTAAATTTACTCATCTATTTAGACAGACAAGCACTAGAGATTTAGTTAAATACTATAATAATGGTCGTGAGAAAATTAAAGAACTGTATGGAACATGTGCATTTTCAGTGGCTTTAACCTCGGACATATGGAGTGGTCGTGCTAGAGAGGATTATCTTAGTGTAGTTACTCATTACATAAATGATGACTGGGTATTAGAAAAAAGAATAATAGGTTTTAAATTGATAGACGTAGCACATATGGGTGAGAATATAGTAGATTGTATTATCAAAGTTGCAGAAGATTTTGGTCTTACAAATAAAATTTTTGCAATTACGCTGAACAATGCTGCAGCAAACTCTAGGGCTATGGATATTCTCACCCCATTATTTGGTACACATGCCGATTTCTTCTTATTACATCAGCGATGCACCTGCAAAATTATTAATCTTATAGTTAAAACTGGTTTAAAAAGATTGGATCCATATGTTCAACCTTTTCACGATGCAATTTCTTTCATAAATAATTCTAACCAACGTATTGCAGCATATAAGAACTATTACATTGCGATGGGTGTATGTCAACGAAAGTTTGTTGTGGATATGCCGTTGAGGTGGAATTCAACTTATCTCATGCTACAAAATATTTTCCCATACAAATCCACTTTTCTGTTTTCATCTATACGCACTATCACAGCTAAACCAGCAACACACTACTGACTGATGTAAGTTCAAGCTTCATTAAGTTAGTTTTGGTGATAATGATAAATACAATTACGAGACTAATCTGCTTATCAACTATAATATTGCCTAGCCTCATTTGTATGTATTTAATGACAAACTTATCCTAGTGTATACAAGTGTTGTATACATGTTATGTACTCGTAAATCAATTTTTATCTTATTATTTGTTGAGATTATCATAAATTACCAAAAATGGAAGATTGTAGAATCTTATCCCTCCATTATAAGTTAATGGTGAAATTTTGGTAATTAATGGCAATTGATTTATAGACTAACATTCTTAATGAGTTGGATAAATATATTAGGTTCTACAAATGAGGATGACTTAGGATAACTTTATATGTTGAAGATCATCAAGTCAAGATACGAGATGGAAGATGGCTTTATGTGTTGATGGCCATAAAAAAGAGGATGCATCATAAGTTGATGCATGTCCAAAAGAAGATGATCATGAGTTGATCATTAAGTTAAGTGACTGATCCGGACTTGAAGTGAAGATGTGCATCATCAAGTTTCAAGAAGTTGCTCAAGGCAAAGGTATGACTAGCTAGGGCTAATAATGTGTTCCTAGTCTTTTACCGGTCTTGGTGTTTGGTTGAAAGGCTGGATTGTTAGTATATGTTGTCGTATTATTAAGAGGAGTCATGTCTACTAGCTTGAGTCTCATCATCTATTGATAGCTGAACATCACTTGCTCTAGCTCTCGTAGCATGATGCTTGTATTTGCGAATGTGTTTTGCAAATAATTAAAGCTCGTGTTGTGGTTCTTGTCGGTGTAGTCGTTCTTGCCCGAACCGCCGTAGTCACCTTTGCCCTTCCCAAGCTTGGGGCAGTTTGCTCGGATGTGGTTGGGGCCACCACACTCGAAGCAAATCACGGGTCCTCCTCTCTTTCTGTCCCTCCTCCCTTTGTAAGCGTGGGAGAATCTTCGAGCAAGGAGGGCAAGCTGCTCATCCGCAAGCTGCTCTAACTAATCATCAGTTATGTCACAGAGAGCAGCAAGGGAGAATCCGCAAGAGGACTCAAAAGAGAGATCAGAAGCTGAACTGGGATCGGTGACCAAAGCCATCGACTGCGACTTCGACCTACGAGAGACAACGTCAATCTCGTGAGTCTTGAGGCGCGATTATAGCGCATCAAGAGTCAAGGTCGAGAGGTCTGTCGTGTCTTTGATGGTGGTCACTTTCATCTCCCACACACGCAGATCGAGTGCCGCGAGCATCTGACGAGTGTTGTCCGAGTCGGGGTATGTGAGACCGACCGCTCAGAGGTTGCTCAAGATTTTGTGAAATCGCGAAAAGCACTCGTCCAGGGACTCACCAGCAAGCATCTCGAATTTGTTGTATTCGCGTTTGAACTGGTCCTGTCGAACCGTCTTAATCTGGGTGGTGCCCTCATGGTATGCGTCGAGGGTCACCCAGATATCGTAGGCGGACGACAGGTGAGAGATGCGATCGAATTCGCTTCTACTCAAGCCCTGGATAATGATGTTCCTTGCCTTCGCATTTGCCTCAACATCGGGCATGTTTGCCACGTTGATGTTCTCATCGGCAGGAACAACATATCACACCTTCACCTTCCGCCAGATAGCGTACCCCTGAGCCTGGATGTATGTCTCCATTCGGCTCTTCCAGAAGGGGTAATCGATGCCATCGAAAACGGACGGCTTGGTGGAGTACTTGTCCGTCGCCATGGCTCTAGAGACCGGTTAAGATCTATGAAGAAGAGCTAACCGGCTCTGATACCAATTGTAGGACCAAAATGGCGACAGAGGGGGGGTGAATGTCGATCCTTCAAAATCATGTCCCCAACAAGTATCCACAAATAAAGCGCAATAAGATCGACTAAAATAAATGACTTGGGCTCGGCCTAAAACCAGTGAACAGCAGACAAAACGACCCACAAAAGATAGAGAGGAGACCTTCTAGACAAGACTCAAAAGAGGAGTATATTAGATAACAATACACAGGAAGAAGTTTAGGCAGAATGAAACAAAAGAAAGCTTAGCCAAAAACTGGAGAGAGAGAAAAGGTGATTAAGAATTAATCACTCCATGCCGTAAGCATCAATTGGACTTTGGCCAAACAACATGGAATCACCAAGAATCAAATAGCCGAACAGGATGTAAGCATTAATGATGGACATGCATTTTTTTTGCTTAACCTGTACTGCTGCCGAATGCAACTACCCCTTGCTGTTGGCAACAAAAAGCTGAAAATAGTTGGTCAAAAAGACCAAGCTGCTGGCCGAACAGGCTTTAGTACTTGCCGAACTAATGTGCTACCAACTACACCCGAAAGCAACAGGAATGGAGTACTATTGACTGCTTGCTGAGCTGCCGAATAGACACCAAAAGCTAAGAAGTATTTCTCCTGCCAAAACCAAGAACTAGAACCAAAGAAATACTAGAATGCTTCATTTGGCTGGAGACCATGCAACCATTTGCATGCAGATTTTGCTTGGCCGAGAAGCACAGAAAAGGGATCAAAAATGCCTCTTGAAAGGCACAAGAAAGAGCTCAACAATTCCTCTCGGATGAGTTACTAAATAAAAGCTGCAAGAAAACTGATCAAAGAACACTAGCTCGGGAGAGAACAAAAGGAACTAGGAAATAGCAAAGAACACAAGAACAAAGCGCTCAACCATAAGATCTCATAAACACGATACGGGGACATACATGATTGATATAGAGTTTTACATTTCAGCTCACTTCTCTCTTGATCTCTCACTAGCTACCTCCCCATACATGCTTGAGAAATCAAGAACTCATAGCACACATGTATAGGAGACACACCCACTCTCTCAACCACTAAAGCAAAAAGCCCTAAAACCCCTCACTAAGTCTTGCCTACAACCAGGAAACACACTCCTATTTATAGCATTCCTTGATGGGTTTACACTTTGCTGTGCCCATTTTACCCCTCCATGTTTTGCCCGCTAACCCGCTTCCTTTTGCAGCCTCGCGCTTTTACCGAAACGCCCCTGCTGCACCTTCCGGAAGCTTCCGCGTTCCTTGTCTCGCACGCCTCGCAACCACCTCGAGTCCACGTCGTCTTTGACACATCCCGACCGTTCTGACCTCAGCGCCACCTGCGCCTAGTCCAGTCCTCCGTGTCTCGCCACGACTCCACTCGACGTCCTGCAGCCATCACAGACAAAAAAGCACATCGCATAGCACGGCACAAAGCATATAAACATGATTAGTACCAACAAATCCTACTCAAGCGAGAAATGGCCCAAATGACCAACCGGGAAGACGACCACGCGTCAAATCTGTCTAATCATAACCCGACCTCGCCAAATGCCAAAAAGGCACGAATCACTCAAACCAAACTCACTCTAACCAAACCACGTGTCAATTACTCATCACCAACTTGGGATTTAGACCACATGGTCTCTCAATCTCCCCCTTGATGAGTATATTGACAAACCCTGAAAAATGTTGAGTTTGTTTGAAAAGAAAAAGAGTCAAACATGGTCCAAAGAAGATTAATGAAGCTAATGACCATGTTGACAAAAGAACACTAGAGCTACAACAGAAAGAGCAAATTTTTCTTCAAAGCTCTAGAAGGTTTCCAAATGACTTTTTCTCCTCTATTCTCCCCCTTTTGGCAATAAACACATCAAGGATGCAAAAGAGAGAATATAACATGACAATAGATGAATATGGCTGAAGTTTGTTTATTTTAGCATTTAGAGCCATGAGAATTATCCATAATGATCATACTCAACTACACCAAGCCATAACTCAATAAAAGGCTATCTAGATCATGACAGGATATGTATAGACATAGATGACGATCTGAAATGTAATGCATTTTATGAGCATGTCAAGTCATCAATAAGCAAAGTCTAACTAGAGATATCCAAAGATAATGCAGACCATGTCAATATTTGTTGAAATATTTGCACTTGTCAGAAAAATCGGAACTACTGGCATGTGTTGCGTGGTACTACTGGATGTCAGATCTGCTGGCTCTGAGTGAGCGTTACTATCAGATCTCGAAAGTTCCAGAATTATGGACAGTGCGTTTTTCCTAAGAGCGCCAAGTTTTGGCCCTCGAGACAAATGGAAGTACCACGTCATTAATTGGAACTACTGGATTTTGTGTGGCGGTACTTTCGATTTTGCTGAATACAATTAGTTTTATGACCGTTGCGAGGGGAGTGGTAGTTCCGGAGTTTTGCATGCGGTACTACCAGAAATTCTGGTTTTTTAGGGGTTTTACTTTTAACGACTAGTTTTTGTGTGTGGGGTATAAATACCCCTTGTGGCCTGTTGATGTTAAGCTTGTCGGATCCTTTGACACTCTCTTGAGCTAGAGTAAGGTCACCCTCTAATATTGAAGGTTTCACTAATATTCTCAACATTATGAGTGATTCTACCGGATCAGGTTATTCTAACTATTTTACAACTGTTCATTTACAATTGTATGAAGTTTACTAGAAATATGAGCATAATTTTAGGGTGCTCACTTGCAGCGACCTCCACAACACCTACTACAGGTAAGAAGACAAATATATAAGGCACTGTCTTTTCTTCCAGGAGATCCTCCACATCTTCAAGTAGTGGAGGTGGGGCAATCCATGCCAACGCTGGCGGGGAACTATTAGTCTTCCTAAACAGCGATCCCGTGCCATTTGGTACAGAGAACTTCAACCTTTTGGACTCTTAGCGCGAGCACAAGCTAAGATATCCAGTGCTATCTATATTAGCATAGGATGTGTTAACTGTTTCTATCTCGATGGTTTCTTTCGAGTCTGCTTTATATTAGAGGAGAGAAGAATAAGACTCATAAGTGAGATGGTGAAAATACTTCTCACTGTGAAAGACTAAGAACAAACTGATGCACGTGCCCAACATAGTGTGGTGGATACAAAGTTGGAACATGCGTTCAATAATCTGTATCTAGATGACGGTGAAGGCAGTCAGGACGCCAACGACGATTCTTAGAGCATCCATATATATATATATATATATTATATTTTTGTGCTATTTCACCTGTAATGCTGAGATGCAGGCTTTACTCTTTTTCTTTGCCAAAGTTTTCTCGATTTGAGTTTTTATTTGGCAAATTTTTTAACGAGGTAGCTATTTTAACATAAATAAAAACTCATTATCACATTTTTACAATTTACTATGTCTTTTTCTACAATTTTAATAATTTATTGTCTTTTCTACAATTTATTGTGTGTATTCTACAATTTCTATAATTTAATATGCTTTTTAATACTTTCTATAATTTATTTTGCCTTTTTTGTATTCTATATATTTTTCTTAACAATCAGTTTTTTTATTTTTTCTAGGCCAGACGGGCCACACGAGCATACCGTGCTAGTCTGGCCCAACGGACTCATATGACTCGGGCTGACCTAGCCTGGCACGGCACGCCATCCTCCCTGCTGGGTCGTGCCTAGACCGACGATACGACCCGTTAGAGATGGCGGACCAAACAGACTCGTGCGCCGCCGTGCCCGGGCCGTGCCGGGCCGCCCATTTTGGCCACCACTGCCCCCGTCCCCTCCACCGAGTCCCCGACCAATCGACCAGAATCCATCTCTCCACATCTCCATCTCGGTGTTGCTCCTCAATTCCTCATGCCGATCTGGTGCTAGCGTCAGCGCTAGGGTTAGGGTTTCTACTTCGCCTCCGCCCTCATGGCTCCTGACGACGCCACCGCCCCCTCCGAACCCGACAGCGGTGGCGTCAGCAGCGAGGAGAAGGTCGCTGCGAAGCCGCTTCTCTCCGCGCCCTCCACCTCCGCGGCCACGGTCGCGCCGGCGCAGGAGAGCCCCGAGGAGCTGGACCGGAGGTACGCGCCGTACGCGCGGCGGGACGCGTACGGGCCGATGGGCTGGGGCCCCGTGGGGGCGGCGGAGGCGGCGCGGCTGGCTGTTGCGGCGGCCGTGCTCCTCCCGCTCCGAGTCGTGGCGGGCGTGCTCGTGCTGGTCGTTTACTACCTCGTGTGCCGCGTGTGCACGCTGCGGGTGGAGGAGGAGCGGAAGGGGGGCGAGGGCGAGGGGTACGCGCGGCTGGAGGGGTGGAGGCGGGAGGTGGTCATGCGGTGCGGCCGCGCGCTTGCCCGCGCCATGATGTTCGTCTTCGGCTTCTATTGGATCCGCGAGTACGACTGCCGCTTTGCCGACGCTGAGGTAGCCACGACAAATAATTCTAGCTCTATAAGACGCAGCCGAGTGTTTTAATTTTCTGTTGCTTGCTATCTGAGGCTGAGTTCATCATGGATGTGGTGCTTGTGTAGTTTGTCCGATTTGGAGTTGGAAATAATGTTATGGGTGACATCCCTGCTGCCCATCTGAGGAGAGCAATATGCTTTAGTGCTTCTGGGTGAGGGCTGGGTGGTGTTGGTGTTTGGTTATGGCTAACGTGTTTCCCGGGCTGGATCAAAAAGCGGTTCTAGCCTATACACTGGTTGAAACTTGAACCGTGTATATGCGCATCTTGTCCGCTTGGCATGTCTTTCTGTATACCTATGTGAAGACTTCCTTGTTTGTTCTTGCCACTCACAACATGATGCATGCCGTGTGTTCCTTTCTGCAAATGTTGCTACAAATTAGAGAACTATAGTAGAATGCGATGATACTGTGGTGGACCTGTTGGTGGTTATGGTGTAGTAGCCATTCGTGGCTTAGTTCAATGTCCTTGGTCATCCTCCAGGAAGTGAAAATAAGATGGACGATGACAGATTGACACATTTGTGTTCTTAGCTAGCGAACTAATTTTCAGTGTTAGTTCTGAACTATATACAATAGATTGACTTTGTTTCCTATTCAAGATGGACATGGATATTGATGCTTTGGATTTGTTCTGCAATGCTTCACTATTTTTGAAAACAATATAATGCTACATCATTGCAATGGCTGATAATAGATGGTTAAACATTGCAGTTTTTCAGCAATATTTGCATATAAGGTAAATAGTCTGCACAACACGTTACTTTTAGTCTTCTTTAAATAGGGAATATTGTGCATCACTGCTTTGTGTCTATTGTATATCCAACTGGATGCACTGTTTTGCAGGATGAGCATCTGGACCAGTCTAAAGAATTGGGAAGGCCAGGGGCAATTGTATCTAATCATGTATCTTATGTGGATATTCTTTATCACATGTCATCTTCTTTTCCAAGTTTTGTTGCTAAGGTACTGCAGATGTGTCTTAATGTTGTTAACTTGTTGTTGTTCATATAATTTCTCAAAAAATTGTATTATATAATGTATTGAACTATTGATTTTGACATGCCTCTTTTGCACATGACTTTATCCTTCTTGAAGAGATCAGTGGCCAGATTGCCCCTGGTTGGTCTCATAAGGTACTAGCATTCTCTTCTGTGGTTGGTTTTTGGTCAGAAAATAACCTTGCAATAGATAGGTTGACTGGACAAAATGTTTGGTTTTATGTTGATTTTGCGTAAATT
This sequence comes from Dendrocalamus latiflorus, assembly GCA_017311315.1. Classification (NCBI taxonomy): domain Eukaryota; kingdom Viridiplantae; phylum Streptophyta; class Magnoliopsida; order Poales; family Poaceae; genus Dendrocalamus; species Dendrocalamus latiflorus. The sequence goes on from CM029661.1 coordinate 15,590,840, forward strand.
GAATTGACAAGGTGACTTGTGTTTTAATGTAGCAAATGCCTTGGATGCATTTTTGTTCAGCGGGAATCTAAAACTTCAGATTTCAAAGGTGTTTCAGGTATTTGCGGATGTCTATGGCCTTAACATACTTATGTTGCCTTTTAGCTTCAGGTCGTAAAAATTCTCATCATTAAGAGATTAATTTTGGAATATGACTTGCACTTTAAAACATTTTTTTCTCATTGTTAAGAGTTTAATTTTGGAATAGGAACAAGTCGATTTTACTGCCCTCAACTATTGCATGTGTCCAGAAAACAACCTGCAACTCCAAAACCGTTCACTTTTCACCCTCCAACTATCAAAACTGTTCACTTTTCAACCCAGGCTAGTTTCATCATGTTATGGACAAGGTTCAGACGACGGAGATTATACGAGATTACGAGTGCGTAATGGGAGGATGGGGTTTGAATGGCCGGCGGCGAGGAGGCGCTAGCCAACTGAAGGCAGTGCGCCAGTGAGGCGCACCTAGGAGAGAAGAAGGAAGAATAATAACTCTTTGGCAGTGCGCCGGTGAGGCGCACCTGGGAGAGAAGAAGGAAGAATAATATCTCTTTCTTATTTTCTTTGATTGATTGCAGCAACCCTTATATATGGGGTTGCCCCTATCCACTAAATTTAGAAAGCACTAAAGAAAAGGCAAGCCTGCCGTGCCCCACGGCGTGGCTGCTGCACCTGCCAAATCTGTCGTGCCTGCGCTTGCCTTAGTCTGGTTGCGGCGTCTGGTATACTAACGCCCGTCCATGACGTCTCTCCTGTCCTCCGGAAACAGCTCGTCCGCGAGTTGAAAATCCGGATAGAGCTATTGAAAGGTTGTAACATCTTCCCAAGTAGCATCCATGGATGAAGTACCATGCCATTTGATGAGGACTTGCCACTTGTTGCGCGCCAACTGTCCCTTGAGTGCTTCAGCTGGGGAAGGGACAACACGACCATTGACCATGGGAGGTAATTGCGGCAGTGTAGTAGGCGACACCCCATAGAACTTCTTTAGAACACCGACATGAAAGATGTCATGAATGTGAGCACCCGGAGGTAAATGAAGACGATAAGCCATGGAACCAATGAGTTGCATAATCTGATAAGGACCATAGTAACACGGACTTAACTTGCTGGACGGCGCCATGGAGATGGAAGTGGTTGGCCTATGAAGGAGACACAACCATACCCAATCATCAACGACATAGTCTTTGTTGCGGTGTAGCTTGTCACAGTTTTGTTGGGCGATCTACTGAGCTTGAAGTAGACGTTTGTGCACCTTGCCAGAACGTTATCATGCTCAATCATCATCTAATCAATGGCCGGCACATGTGAATCCCCCTTTTCATAGGCATGCAAACAAGGAGGATTGCATCCATAGACCACTCTAAAAGGCGTGGTCTGAAGCGAGGAATAATATGAAGTGTTGTAACAGTACTCCGCCCATGGAAGCTATCAGAGCCATTGCTTTGGTCGGTCACCTGTGAAACAGCGCAAATACATAGAGATAGTTGGCAGCCTCAGATTGGCCATCAGATCTTGGATAATAACCGGAGCTCATGTGCAAACGCACTCCTGCCAAATGAAAGAGTTCTTGCCAAAATAAGCTGGTGAAAACCGCATCGTGGTCATTGACAATGGAGCTATGCATGTCGTGTAGGCGTACAATCTCATCAAAGAATGCCCTGCTAACTGTAGCTGCCATATAAGGGTGAGCTAGTGGAATAAAATGAGCAAACTTGGAGAAGCGATCAATGTCGATCAGTATGACCATTTTGCCACCAGCTCGAGACAGACCTTCAATGAAATCCATGGCCATGTCTGACATACTTGAGAGGGCACGGTCAAAGGCTGAAGAAGGCCGGCCGGATGGAGATGTTCCGTCTTGTTATGCTGACATATAGTGCATTTTCTTAACAAATTTTTGGACCAATTGACGAGCACGAGGGATGTGGAAGTTAGCGCGTAAACGCTGCAATGTCTTTTGAACACCCTCATGACCAGTGGTATGTGCCACTTCCAGAATAGACTGCAGGAGAGGCAACGAAATAGGAACATACACGGCCATTGAACAGTACCAATCCATCCTTGATTACCCACTGTGTGTCACATTGGCCGGCTGTGATTTTGTTGTGGAGAGCGACCAGACTAGGATCGGATGTTGTTGCCTAGCGCAGCTCGTCGAAGAGAGTGTGGGTGCTGATATGGCATGGAGACCGGCTGGTGCAGGCTGCATTGACGCCTCGCCATTGCGCCTGGATAATGCGTCAGCGACGGCGTTGAGTCAGCCTGGCCTGTACTCCACCATGAAGTCATACCCCACTAGTTTACTTGCCCATTGGTGTTGTGGAATTGTGGACAAGCGTTGATCCAATAAAAATTTGAGGCTGTAGTGGTCCGTGCAAACGAGAAACGAGCGCCCCCACAAGTACGGACGCCAATGGCGGACGGCCCGGACTAGACCGATCAACTCCCGCTCATACGCCACTAGTTTGGAGTGACGTGCAGCAATTGGACGATTGAACAAAGTGATTGGACTGATGCCTTGGTGGAGCATCGCCCCAAAACCAGAGCCTGAGGCGTTGCACTCGACGATGAAGTTGCGGTTGAAGTCGGGCAGTTGAAGAAATGGAGCGGACGACGGTGTGCACTTCAGCGCTGGGAAAACCGCGGTTGCCTCCTCGGACCAGCGAAACGCATCTTTGCGGAGGAGACACATTAGGGGGGCACCGACGGAGCTGTAATCCTTGATAAACCGGTGATAGTACCCCGCCAAGCCCAGGAACGAGCATATGGCGCACACGGAATTGGGCGTCGGCCACTCCTCGACAATCGATACCTTCTGATGATCCATGACCACGCCTGTTGCCGTGATAACATGTTCCAAGTAGGATACGGAGGTGGCGCTGAACAGACACTTGGATTGTTTTAGGATGTGGTGATGGCGATGCAACTCTTGGAACACCATGCGAATATGGCAGAGGGGTTCGGCACAAGATGCACTGTAAATCAAAATATCATCAAAAAATTCAAGGACGAAACGACGAAGAAACGAGCCAAGATTGTCATTCATGAGTGCTTGAAAGGTGGCCGGTGCGTTTGTCAGTCCAAAAGGCATCACGAGAAATTCGTAATGGCCTTGATGTGTGCAAAAAGCCGTCTTGATGTCGTTAGGGTGCATACGGACTTGGTGGTACACCGAACGGAGATCAAGCTTTGTGAAGAATCGAGCGCCTCATAGTTCGTCTATGAGTTCCTCCACCACTGGGATGGGAAACTTATCTTTGATGGTAGTTGATGCAAAAATGCCATGTTTCGTCCTTGTGCACCAGAAGGATGGGTGAGGATGCCGAGGAGAGTCGATGTACTATGCGAATAATGCCTTGGCGTAACATGTCTTGACATTGGCATTCAATCTTGTCCTTTTGCAAATGGGGGTAGTGGTACGGTCGAACTGCCACCGATTCTGTCCCTCGAACAAGGCGGATGCGATGGTCATAAGGCCGTTTGGGAGGCAGTCCGTTAGGCATGGTGAATAAGTCAGCGAACTCATCTAGGAGAGCATCCAAAAGCTCGACGTTGCTTACTGTAAAGCTCCGGACAGCAGGGCCATGCATGGTATTGTTGTGAAGAATAACGTGATGGTTCAGGCGCCAAAAGGACATGGAGGCTGCTGAAATCCCATGTAATTGGTTCGAGTTTTGCAAGCCGCTGGATGCCCAAGATGATGTCGAATCCCGCCAATGGTATGGAGTAAAAATTCGTGGTGAATGCTTCGGCCCAACATGAAGAAGCAACTCCCGTCATGTGCCTCCACTAGTGAGATGGTTACCATTGGCCACGACGACGCGCATGCCATGATGAGCTAGCAGCAGGGACTGTCCCAAGTGCGCACGGACGCTTGATGAAATTGTGAGTTGACCCCGAATCCACCAAAGCGACGAGACGTTGGCCACCCACTGTGACGTCCAACCGCATGGTCCGGCTAGTGCTAACCCCAGTGAGAGCATGAAGCGAAATCTTCGAGTCAACAACAACCGGTTCTACAAAATTAGACTACAACTCTGAGGGATCCGGCGCTAACGACTCTGAGGGATCCGATGCTAACGAGTCTGAGGGATCCGATGCTAACTCTATAGAGAAGAATTGTTTGCAGACATGTGGTGTATATTTTTCTTCGCAATTGTAGCAAAGTCCAAGATGTTTGCGTTCCTCCATTTGGGCGCTCGTCAATTTGCGGATATAGCGCTGATTTTGATCGTTGGGCGTGCCAGCCAGTGTGTCCTACTAGCCGCCAAGAGATGGCGTGGTCGTCTGGGCAAGCGTGGTTGACGGCGCGACTGGCCAAGCTGGAAAACCACCCTTGATGGTCGGTTTGGACAGCAAGCTTGCCTTGGCCGCTTTAGTGAGGGCTTGTGCTCGGCGCTCATATGAACGAGCCAAACTCATGGCGATCTCCAAGCTGTGAGGTGCCTCAAGATCCACATCAATGCGCAATGGCTCGGAAAGGCCTGCTGTGAATATGTTGATTTGCTCCTCTGGACTCAGGTTCGCATGGGTTAACAAGGCCAAAAATTTTGTTTGATATTCGGCTACTGTGCTCGTTTGACGAAGATGCATGAGTTCGCTGAGGGGGTTGTGGCGTAGGGGCGGCCCGAAACGCATGTGCACCATCTTGGAGAAGCGATGCCAGCTGGGTGTACCCTCATCCCGTTCAACGCGAAAATACACTATTGCGCATCATTGTGTTAGTCGCCGGATTCTTGCTCTTGGTGATAGCAAGATCCTTACTCTCATCGAGAGGATGACACTTGGAGATGGGGCAATTTTCTAGGTTTATTTCTCACACAATGCCATTACAACCTGAGGGGTTGGGGATACAAATTTATAGGCTGTTAACCAGCCAAGCATATGCTAAGATGCTAGTCTAAGATGCTGTCCTAGATGCTAGTCAAGATGCTGTCCTAAGATGCTTGTCCTAAGATGCTGTCCTAAAGATGCTTGTTCTAAGATGCTGTCCTAAAGAGATGCTAACAGCCAGTCAAGGATGCTGTCCTTGAAGGGCAGCAAAAGCCAACAAAAGCCAACACAGAGACTTATCCATCACTCTCCCCCTAAGTCTTGTGTGTCTCCTTGTGAGGAATCTGAGCCATCCCGATCCTGGCGCGAAGCTCCTGGAACTTGATCCGCCTAAGAGACTTGGTCAGGAAGTCGGCGAGCTGGTCTTGGGTGTTGATGTAGTTGGCCCGGACACTCCCTTCATCCAGGCAGCTTCTGATGAAGTGATACCTCACCCGGATGTGCTTGCTGCGCTCATGGAAGACAGGGTTCTTCGCCAAGGCCAAGGCGGACTTGCTGTCCACCCTGAGCTCCACTGCCTTCGCGTCTCTGCCAAGGAGATCGCCAAGCAGCCGTGCCAGCCACAGAGCCTGAGTAGAAGCGGTAGTGGCTGCAATGTACTCTGCTTCGCAGCTAGACAAAGCCACTACATGCTGCTTGACCGACTGCCAGCTGATCGAACACTTGCCGAGGAAGTACAGCGTCCCGCTGGTGTTCTTGCTCGTGTCGATGTCGCCGGCGTGGTCGCTGTCACTGTACCCGATGAAGTGCACCGCGCCGGGGCACCTTGGGTAGTGCAAGCTGTAGTCGGAGGTGCCCGCGACGTAGCGGAGGATCCTTTTCACGGCCTGCTGGTGTTCCGTCGTCGGTCGCTGCATGAACCGGCTGACGTAGCCGACGGCGAACGCCAAGTCCGGTCGCGTGTGGACAAGGTAGCGAAGGCTGCCCACAATGCGCCGGTACTGCGTCGCGTCCACCTCCTCCGCCGTACTCTCACGACTCAGCTTCAGCCTCTCCTCCATAGGAGTGTGGGCTGGGTTGCAGTCGGTGAGGCCGCCCAGCTCCACGATGCGCTTGGCGTAGGCAGTCTGGCGAAGGGAGATGCCGGAGCTGTCCTGGTGGACCTCGATCCCGAGGTAGAAGGAGAGGGGCCCGAGGTCGCTCATCTGGAAGGTGGCCTTCATCTCCGCCTTGAATGCCTCGATCTCCTCCTCCTTGGTACCGGTGATCACAAGGTCGTCGACGTAGACGCCTATCAGCAGGGCATTGCCTCCCTTGCCCCGCCGGTAGACCGCGGCCTCGTGAGCGCTCTGCTGGAATCCCATTTGCTTGAGGGTGGAGTCCAGCTTGGCGTTCCAAGCTCGCGGTGCCTGCCGCAAGCCGTAGAGGGCCTTGCGCAGGCGGAGGACCTTGCTCTCCTTGCCGGGGATGATGAATCCCGGCGGCTGGCGGACGTAGACCTCCTTCAAGTCGCCGTTGAGGAAAGCAGACTTGACGTCCATGTGATGGACGCACCAGCCCTCCTGGGCTGTGAGGGCGAGGAGGAGACGCACGGACTCCATCCGTGCAACAGGCGCGAAGGCATCGTCGAAGTCGACTCCCTCCTGCTGGACGAAGCCACGTGCCACGAGACGCGCCTTGTGCTTGATCACCTCTCCAGCCTCGTCTTTCTTGAGCTTGAAGACCCACTTGAGAGAGATGGCGTGGTGGCCGGCTGGAAGATCGGCCAGCTCCCACGTCTTGTTTCGCTCGACGGCGTCCATCTCCTCCTGCATCGCGGCACGCCATGCCGCGTCTCTCTCCGCCTCGGCGAAGGAACGAGGCTCGCCGTCGTCCTGTGCGAGGTGCAGCTCTGCCTCGAAGTCGCGCTGCGCCAGTTCAGGGACCGGCTGCTCGCCGAGGAGGTCGTCCACGGTACGGTAGCGCAGAGGCTCGCCGCCGTGGTAGGCGTCGTTGCGATTCTCGTCGTTGGACAGCGGAGTGGCGAACTCCACCGTGCGCTGCTCGTCGTGGGCCGAAGCTGCCGGTGCCGAGCCTGAAGGAGTAGGCGCCGGTGTAGGAGAGCGAGGCGTGGCCGGCGGTGCTGGCGGTGGACTCGCCGGAGCCTGTGGGCTTGCCGGAGCTGGTGGTGGCGGTGGTGAAGGACTCGCCGGAGGTGGTGGCGAACGAGGTGGTGGGGTAGGCGAGCTCGGTGAAGACGAGCTGTTGGCTCCCCCCGCCTCCTCGAAGTGGACGTAGTCGACGACGAAATCGCTGGTCGTCAGAGTCGAGCCGTCATCCACCATCTTGCCCCACGTCCAGCCTCGCCCTTCGTCGAACACGACGTCACGCGTGATGCGCACGCGCCGTGTCGTAGGGTCGAGGACGCGGTAGGCCTTGGCGCCCTCCGCGTAGCCGATGAAGACTCCTGGCGTGCTCCGGTCGTCGAGCTTGCCGACGTGGTTGAGCTCCTTGACGAAGGCCAGGCAGCCGAAGACACGGAGGTGGCTCACTGCGGGCTTGCGCCCGTGCCGGGCCTCGTATGGCGTCTTGCCGTCGAGGGCCTTGGTGGGGGAGCGGTTAAGCAAGTGAATGACAGTCATCACCGCCTCACCCCAGTAGAATGCCGGCATCCCTCTCTGCTTGAGGAGGGCGCGGGCGGTGGCCACCACCGTCTGGTTGCGGCGCTCGACGACGCCGTTCTGTTGCAGGGTGTACGGCGCGGAGAAGTGACGATGGATCCCCTTGTTGGCGCAGTACGCCGCGAACTCGGCCGCCGTGAACTCACCGCCGTGAACTCACCGCCGTTGTCTGTGCGTAGGACTCGAAGCTTGCGGCCGCACTCCGCCTCCGCTTGAAGGCGCTTGATGGCGTCCGCCGCGGCTGCCTTGACGTCGAGCAGGACAGCCCACATGTAGCGGGACACGTCGTTGACGATGAGGAAGTAGCGCCGGCCTCCGTGTGTATCCGGTGTCACGGGGCCACAGAGGTCACCGTGTACGAGCTCCAGCCTCTCCTTGGCGCGGAAGCTCGCCTGGCGAGGGAAGGGGAGCCGCCGCAGCTTGGTGAGGACGCAGGTGTCGCAGAACTGCTCCACGTGGTCGACGTGCGGCATGCTCCGCACCATCTCCTTGCTGCCGAGCTGTCTCAGGGCCTCAAAGTTGAGGTGCCCAAAGCGCTCGTGCCACCTCCAAGCGTCGTCGTCGCGGCGGGCTGCAAGGCAAAGAGGTTGCGCCACCTGCGCGTGAAGGACGTAGAGGCGGTTGCTCCTGTTGACCTTGATGAGGAGCCGGCGGCGATGATCCCAGATGCGCAGCACCCCGTGCTCGATCTCCACGCGCGATCCGTTCTCATCCACCTGTCCCAAGCTGATGATGGAGTTCCTCAACGCGGGGATGTAGTAGACACCGGTGAGCAGCCGGTGCTCGCCAGTCTTGGCGACGAAGACGACAGATCCGACGCCCTTGATCTCCACGGCGGAGGCGTCGCCGAACTTGATGGTGCCTTGAACGCTTGAGTCGAGCTCGGAGAAGAACTCCCGCCGCCCGGTCATGTGGTGGGTGGCACCAGTGTCGAGGCACCACCCGTCGGTCTTGTCGTTACCTGAACTGTCGCCGAGGGCGTGTGCTTTTGGCTCGTCACGGTGGAGGAGAGCCGCTGCGGCCGGTGCCGCTGGAAGTAGTTCGATGCTCGCATGAGCAATGAACAGAGCCGGCTGCTCCTCTTCCGCCTGCGCGACGTGGGCCTGGCCGCGTCTTGGCTGTCGACAATCCTTGGCCCAATGACCAGGCTTGCCGTAGTTGTGGCAAGAGTCGTCTCGTGCCGGCTTTTGCTTGCCAGCGGCGCCGCCCTGAGCGCCTCCACGGTCATCACCCTCGGCACGTCCTCGCGCCCCTGCCTGGGCGTCTTTGCGCGGCTTGCCGCGCTTGCCACGCTTGCGGCCGCCTGTCGTGGAAGAAGGCTCCCCCTTCTTCCTGTCACCTTGGCCGGCAGCCCACTGCTCCCGAGTGAGGAGGAGCTTCCCGCCAATGGTGACGGGTCTCGAGAGACGCTGTGGCTCATCGCCGAACTGCACCATCTTCTGCAACAGTGTTGAGACGGAGAGCAAAGTCATCAACGTCCTCACCTGGCTTGAAGGCCAGGTTCATCCACTCCTTGCGTAGTGTCTGCAATGTAGACTTGCGGGCGCGGTCGCTGCCGATGCGTGCTGCAGCGATGGCGTCCCAAGCCTCTTTGGCAGTCCGCTTGTTGGTAAGCGAGAACTGCATCTCGGGCGGGACTGCAGCGATGAGAGCATCCAGCGCCCGTCGATCCTGGTCGTAGTCGACGTCGCCGTACCGGACTGCATCCCACATATGCCGCACCTGGAGCTTTACCCTCATCACCGCAGCCCACTCGACGTAGTTGGTCTTTGTGAGGGTAGGCCACCCGTCGCCGGGGCCGACGTCCCTGACGACAGCCTGGAACTCGTGGTGACCACGGTACCGAACCGGGGAGAGAGCCGCGTCGCCTGTGAAGGTCGCGCTCTCCGTCGACCCGTACGCCGCCGCCGTGCGTGCCTCCTCCAGGAGCGCCACCGCCGTGCGCGCCTCCTCCAGGAGCGCCGCCGGCGCGTCCGCGTCTGTCTGGGCTGCCGCCGCGCTCGTGGGCGTGCGCGGCTGCCCTGATGAATAAGTCCCTGTACTGTGGTCTTTGTGGGGCTGTCGTAGTTTTTGCTTTTTGACTGCTTTAGGACAGCATCTGCTTTAGGACAGCATATTGACCGCTTTAGGACAGCATCTAGGATAGCATCTTAGCATATGCTTGGCTGGTTCTGAGCCTATAAATTTGTATCCCCAACCCCTCAGGTTGGCATGGCATTGTGTGAGCAATAAACAAGAAAACTTGCCCCATCTCCTAGTGTCATCCTCTCCATGAGAGTAAGGATCTTGCTATCACCAAGAGCAAGAGTCCAGCGACTAACATGCCCACTGCGCCGCTCGCCCTCGCGCTGCCTCCCTCTCCAGCAGCTCAAAATCCGCGTCGGCGCTGTCATCAGCAGAGATGGAGCTGCTGTTGCTGCCGCGCAGAACCTCGACCTCCGCTGCTGCCGCACGCGCTGCATCTGCCGCCGCCGCTGCTTCCACCTCCGCTCTGGCTGCTGCCAGCTCCGCCGCTGCCAGCCTTGACGCCCTTTCCGCCGCAGCTGCGGCCTGTGCCGCCGCTCGCTCGCGTTCCTCTGCCACAGCGAGTTCGGCTTCCTGCCGTCGCGCGTGCTCGAGGCGACCGAGCGCTGAGACTGTCCTGCGGACATGGCGCGCCACCGGGGAACTGCTGCGTGGAGAGCTGCCTCTGATGAGCTGCTGCTCGTCTGAACGGGGGGGGGGGGGGGGAGCAGAGGCAACCGGAGCTGCTGCTGCTGGTTGGGGCTGCTGCGGGGCTGGAAGCGAGGCTGGAGAAGGAATTGAGCAGGAGATGCTCAGGTTACAGGATAGTACCGCTGTGATACCACTTGTTAGTCGCTGGATTCTTGCTCTTGGTGATAGCAAGATCCTTACTCTCATCGAGAGGATGACACTTGGAGATGGGGCAATTTTCTAGGTTTATTTCTCACACAATGCCATTCCAACCTGAGGGGTTGGGGATACAAATTTATAGGCTGTTAACCAGCCAAGCATATGCTCAGATGCTAGTCTAAGATGCTGTCCTAGATGCTAGTCAAGATGCTGTCCTAAGATGCTTGTCCTAAGATGTTGTCCTAAAGATGCTTGTCCTAAGATGCTGTCCTAAAGAGATGCTAACAGCCAGTCAAGGATGCTGTCCTTGAAGGGCAGCAAAAGCCAACAAAAGCCAACACAGAGACTTATCCATAACATTGGTCACGTGATATGATGCTAGCCACACCATTTCTTCTGAGCGTGTGCTGCCCCCCCGAAAAAATTGCTTGCAATGCTTGAGCCACGGCAATGGATCTTCCTTTCCATTTAAAATTGGAAATTCTAAGCGATGGAACCGCGAGGGCTTGGTGTCTGTTGTCGTTGCCGTTCGCAGGGGCAGAGGAGGTGACTGAGGGTTCGACAACCCTTTGGCCACCTCCTTGCTATGGCTACTGCTCTCTCCTTCCAGTTGTGCAATTCGCGTATCATGTTGATCGAGCCAGCTTGTCAGAGTTACCAATTGAGCGATGATCTAATTGAGCTTGTCGGTTGAACTGATCTCTTCGTCGTTGCTGGACATGGTGTCACGAGTAGCGGTTAGCTCTAATACCAAGTTTGTTATGGATAAGGTTCAGATGACAGAGATTATACGAGTGCGTAGTGGGAGGATGGGGTTTGAACAGCTGGCAGCAAGGAGGTGCCAGTCAGCCGAAGGCAGTGCACCGGTGAGGCGCACCTGGGAGAGAAGGAAGAATAATATCTCTTATTTTGTTTGATTGCGGCAGCCCTTATATATGGGGTTGCCCCTAACACACCAAAACTAATATCTAATTGTCACGCCGGGACCTCAGGCTGTAAGAATGTGCCGCAGGTGGCCGAGAGCTGGAATCAGTCGGGGGCGCCGTGCTGAGGATCTGCGGTCGGACCGGCCGATCCAGGGAAGTCGCGCCGGCTGGTATGCAGCGGTCTGACCGGGGAACTAGGGTTCTCCCGGTTAGACCGGAAGTGTATGTGGCGGGCTGACCGGAAGGAGGCACGGTTAGACCAGAGAAAGAGCAAATTTGGGTAGGGAAGACGCAAGATTGAGGTAATAACTTCCTCCTTTATTGATAAGCCTCTACCCCTTTATATATAGAGGAGAGTCCTCTCGGCTAATCCGAGGTTACATATGTTTCCTAATCCGAATACAATTGATATTGCTAACCGACTCAAATACTGACTCCGACTTAGAAACCTAACCTGAAGCTTGCCGCCTCAGCCTTCTCCGTTTGCTGCAGCAGGCTGTATGGCAGGAGTCCTCCTTGCGTAGACTTGCCCAAATCGTCCAGCCCTGACATTTCTCCCCTCGACAAACAGCTCGTCCTCGAGCTGGAAGAATGGATATTGACGACGAAAAACCTCCAGATTTTCCCAAGTCGCCTCAGATGGAAGGCAACCATCCTCGTGGACCAGGATCTCAAGCACCCCATTGTTCCGTCTAGCCCGAATCACATGATGTGGCAAGGGAGCAATACGACCATGAAGTGTAGGCAGATCGGGTGGTTGAGCCGGAGGGTCGCCATAATATGGTTTGAGTAAACTCACATGGAACACATCATGAATACGAGTTTTGGCCGGTAATTGGAGGCGATACGCCACATCCCCGACTTTGTCCAAGATTTGATAGGGCCCGAAATAGCGAGGAGCCAATTTGCGGTTCCCATTGTCGGCGATGGATAACGCTTGGCGGTGGTGAAGACGAAGCCATACCCATTGGCCGACATTGAAAGAGACCTCGCGATGCTTGGCATCATAGACTTGCTTGTGATGCTGTTGGGCGAGAAGGAGGCTGTCCCTAACTTCGGCAATCAATTGGGAGAAATTTCGATATTTGACACTGAATACGTGCGCCTCTCAACTTTTAACCCCCAATTCGCACGCCTTTGGAAATTTAACCCTGTCACTGCGAATTCTTTTGATTCAAGGGATTCTCCTCATTTTCTCTCCTTTTCTATTTTGACACTTGTCACTGCGAAAATGAAGAGAATCCCTTGAATCAAAAGAATTCGCAGTGACAGGGTTAAATTTTCAAAGACGTGCGAATTGGGGGTTAAAAGTTGAGAGGCGCACGTATTCAGTGTCAAATATCAAAATTTCTCATCAAACTGGTCCCTATCCAGAAGGAGCTGATCCACGGCTTGTAAGCGAGTAGACATAGGTGTGTACGGTCCAAGCGTCGGAGGATCTCGGCCATATACCACCTTGAAGGGTGTTTCTTGTAATGAAGTCTGAAATGATGTGTTATAGCAATATTGAGCCCATGGTAACCAGCGAACCCACTGTCGCAGCTGATCCCCCGCGAGGCAATGGAGATACATTGTAATGATCTTGTTGGTAACTTCGGACTGGCCATCCGACTGTGGATGAAAAGCTGAGCTCAAATGGAGTTTAGTACCCGTCAAACGAAAAAGCTCGGTCCAAAATGCACTTGTAAACACTGGATCACGGTCACTGACAATCGAGCAGGGAACTCCATGGAGACGGACCACCTCATCGAAGAATACTCTGGCCACTGAGTTGGCAGTATATGGGTGAGCTAATGGAATGAAGTGTGCGTACTTAGAAAAACGGTCAACCACCGTAAGAATGACTGATTTGCCATTAAGGCGGGGTAAGCCCTCCACAAAATCCATAGTGATATCATCCCAAATCCGCGTAGGCACTGCCAACGGCTGTAGAAGACCGGCTGGATGGAGCTGGACAGATTTATTGCGTTGGCAAATCTGGCACGAACGAACGAAGTCCTCTACTAAGCTGCGATCACTTGGTATATGGAAGTCGCCCCGAAGACGATGCAAAGTCTTATGTACGCCTTCGTGGCCGGCTATGTGCTGCACTTAAAATGGACAGTAGGGACGGTGAAGATGGCAGGACATGTATGCGGTTGTGATGCAGAATCAAACCATCAACAATCTACCATGGCTGTCCCAACAGTCCACCCTCAATCTGCGTTCGCAGCTCAAGTAACTCTGGAGTTGCTGCAGTTTCAGCACGCAGATCTTCAAAGAGAGCAAAATGAGGGAATGAAATTGCGCAGATGGAACCCTCGTCCTCGGCACGCTGGGATAACGCATCGGCCACAACATTCAGTCGTCCCGGTTTGAATACCACCTGAAAATCATAGCCAAAAAGCTTGCTAACCCAACGATGTTGAGGGATGGTGGAAAGACGTTGATCGAGGAGGAATTTGAGACTATAATGGTCAGTCCGAATTTCGAACCGTTGCCCCCACAAATATGGTCTCCAATGCCGGACCGCGAGCACGAGGCCCATGAGTTCCCGCTCATATGCTGCCAAATGCGTATGGCGGGCAGCCAACACCCGGCTGAAATATGCAATAGGCCCTTGGCCTTGATGAAGGACAGCCCTTACGCCGGATCCGGATGCATCGCATTCCACCACAAAGTCAACATCAAAATTTGGGAGCTGCAATACAGGGGCAGTAGTGAGCGCACTTTTGAGGTTCTGAAATGCGTCCGCTGCTTCGTTCGTCTAGGCGAAGGCATTCTTTTTAAGTAGCCGGGTGAGTGGTTCCGCAATTGTCCCAAACCCTTGTATGAACTTGCGGTAATACCCAGCTAACCTGAGGAATCCACGAAGAGCCCGGATGGAGGTTGGTACGGCCAATCATGGACTGCCTGTACCTTGGTATTGTCCATAGCAACTCCTTCTGTCGAGATGACATGTCCCAAATACGCCACAGTTGGTTCGCCAAAGAAGCACTTGGAGCGTTTAAGAAAAAGTTGATGCTGAGCCAGGAGCTGAAGGACTTCCCGGACATGATGCAAATGCTCCACCCAAGAAGGACTGTAAATGAGTATGTCATCAAAGAACACCAAGAAGAAGCGACGTAGGTTTGGCCGAAGAATACTGTTCATGAGGGCCTGAAATGTTGCCGGAACATTTGTCAGACCGAACGGCATTACGAAAAATTCGAAGAGGCCTTCATGAGTGCGGAAAGCTGTCTTTGGAATATCCGGAGGGTGCATCCGCACTTGGTGATACCTGAACGAAGATCTAGCTTGGTGAAGAATTTGGCCCCCCTTAACTCATCCAAGAGATCGTCCACCACGGGAATCGGAAATTTGTCTTTTACCGTCTGATTGTTGAGGGCGCGATAATCGACACAAAAGCGCCAAGTCCCATCGTGCTTCTTTACAAGAAGTTGGGGGTAACGATAAGGTGAAGAATAAGCCGATGTGCTTGGGCGAATAATTCCTTGTTTCAACATCTCCCCACATTGCCGTTCCAGCTCGTCCTTGAGAAGTTGGGGGTAACGATAAGGTCGAACGGCGATAGGAGCCGTTCCCGGCACGGGATGTATATGTTGATCTTGTTCTCATTCGGGTGGTAACCCTTGTGGCGTGGCGAACAAGCTGTCAAATTCCTGCAGCAATGTGTCCATCAAAGTTGGCCCGGTGATGGAACAGACGTGCTGCGGTCGAGGTGCAGTTTGCAGGCCGTGCCACTGAACCTTGTGATTGTCCCGCCAGAAGGTCATGCTCAATGTATCAAAGTTCCAAAGAATGGGCCCTAAAGTGCGGAGCCACTGTACCCGAGAACCAAGTCGAAACCGTCCAATGGAAGGGAGTAGCAATCCACGACGAAGTCCTCCTGGTTGATCCGCAGGTCCATTGATGGGCACAATCCCGTGCTCTGCACTCGATCTCTGTTGGCGACCATCACCCGCAAGCCGTGGCGCGGCTGGACATCGATGTTTGCGCGTTGAGCCGCTGCAGTTGTGATGAAGTTGTGTGTAGAGCTGGAATCTAACAGGGCAAGCAGGGTTACTCCGCCTACAGCGACCTGAAGCTGCATAGTTTGCGCCGCTTGTGGAGCAATGCCTGTTGCCGCATATAACGAGATACTCGGTTCTATGCCATCCGAAGCAACTTCCAATTCGGCCTCATCATCGGAGCCTCCGCTGGGAGCAAAGAGCAGGAATAAGCGCTTGCAGCGGTGGCCGGGAATGAATTTCTCATCACAATTGAAGCAGAGGCCTGCCATGCGCCGCTGGTCCATCTCAGGTGTTAGGAAACGGCGCTGAAGCGCTCGGCGGGGTCGGCCTGCGCCTTGCGCTGTCCCTGCGGCCGCTGGTGTTGGAAGGGCGGGTGGTGCGTTACGATTTGGTGGTGTCAGGCGGACCGGAGCCACTGGAGCTGTCCCTGCTGCCTGCGCTGAAGGTGGTGGCGGCTTCCTGGACAGCATACTGGTGTCTTGTCCGGTCACTTGCGCACGTCGCTCGTAGGCTCGGGCGAGTGCCATTGCCATCTGCAAGTTTGCTGGATTTTGGAGCTCTACGTCGGTGCGGATGGGCTCCCGCAGGCCTGGCATAAATAACTGCACTTGTTGCCGCGGCTGAAGGTGGTCTGTCTGGCACAGGATGGCGAGAAATTTTAGTTGATATTCCTCCACCGTGCCAGTCTGTGATAGTTCCTTGAGTTCTCCTAATGGATTATGCCGGATGGAAGGACCAAAACGCAGATTGATGTATTCCTTGAAGTGCGGCCAATTGGGTTCTCCTTCATCCCTCTCTAACTCGAAATACCATTGCTGCGCCACCCCAATCAAGTGATAAGATGCGAGCCACACCTCGTTGTCTGGAGTTTTCTGCCCACGAAAGAACTGTTCGCATCTCTGCAGCCAGCTTAATGGGTCTTCATGTCCATCGTAGGATGGGAACTCCAGTCGGTGGAAGCGGGGAGGCTTTTCTGTTGCCTGCCAACCACCGTTTCCCAGGTTGCTTGTTGCTGGCAGAATTCCCGCCAGTGTCGACACAACCCATCTCCACGAGGTCGCCTTTCCAAAGCCGTGAGCCGGTCTCCCAGCTCCTTCCCTCTGTTTAGTTGCTGGTCGAAGTGTTCCGTCAAGTCATCCATCCGTTTTGTCAGACTTGCTGTCAATTCGACCATCTGGTCCATAATCGCCTGAAGTCGATCGTCATCCATGAGCTCTGATACCAAGTTGTCACGCCGGGACCTCAGATTGTAAGAATGTGCTGCAGGTGGCCGAGAGCTGGAACCAGTCAGGGGCGCCGTGCTGAGGATCGGTGGTCAGACCGGCCGATCCAGGGAAGTCGCGCCGGCTGGTATGCAGCGGTCTGACCGGGGAACTAGGGTTCCCCCGGTTAGACCGGAAGTGTATGTGGCGGGCTGACCAGAAGGAGGCACGGTCAGACCGGAGAAAGAGCAGATTTGGGTAGGGAAGACGCAAGATTGAGGTAATAACTTCCTCCTTTATTGATAAGCCTCTGCCCCTTTATATATAGAGGAGAGTCCTCTCGGCTAATCCGAGGTTACATATGTTTCCTAATCCGAATACAATTGATATTGCTAACCGACTCAAATACTGACTCCGACTTAGAAACCCTAACCTGAAGCTTGCCGCCTCAGCCTTCTCCGTTTGCTGCAGCAGGCTGTACGGCAGGAGTCCTCCTTGCGTAGACTTGCCCAAATCGTCCAACCCTGACACTAATACTAACCGAAATAGAAAGCAATCCACTAAATTTAGAAAGCACTACTAATCTTGATAGCGAAGGCAAGCCTGCTGTGCCTCACGGCATGGGTGCTGCGCTTGCTGCGCCTGCCAAATCTGCCACGCCTGCGCTTGCCTTAGTCTGGTTGTGGCGTCTGATAAACTGACGCCCGACCATGACACTTCAGTGGTTTCACCACTATGGCGGCCACATCACTAGTTTTTGGCTTATGTGGCATCACCATAGGCAAGTCTATATTGATGTGGCATCCTTACATAGGAAGAGTATACTCAGATCTGGATGTCCCAGATTGAATCTCTTTAGATGGATGGATGAGATTAGAAGCGAAGGGGTAAGTGTGCTTCGCTAGTCCACGTAGATGCTCCATGTCAACGAAACTTGAACATGTAGATGCCGTGTCACCCAAAACCGAGGTGGTTTAGAGGAAAGGGGGGGGGGGGGGGGGTGGGGTTCAATGGTTTTGATAGTTCAAGGGGTGAGAAGTGAATGGTTATGGAGGTTGTGTTCTGGACTCAGGCAATAGTTGAGGAGTGTAAAATAGGCTTATTACTTAGAATTCGACTTGCACTTAATTATGAAATTTGTACTCAAGACAATTCTTACCCTGATTCCTGAACCTTGGCAACTACTCTTGCATGGCCAATAATGAATAATTTTCCATGAGTTGATGGGTGTCTACAGGTAAATTTATAAGACTACAGTGCCCATTTCAATGTAGTAATGTCATCGACTCATTGTCATCCATGAACTATTGATTTTGTTTATTTGGATGAAATGTTCTACAGTTGGTGCCTTGTACGTGCCACGTGTATTTTTTTTTCTGGTGGAAAGGGAGGGACTGACTTCATTAACCAGTTCAAAATCCTTGAAGAAAACTGAAAATAAGAAAAGTAAAAAAAACCATAAGAATGGTAAAAAAGGTAGAAAAATTTATGAGTGTAATTTTAATGGGAAACTAAAAAATAATGAACAATTGTTTTATCAATTAAAAAGTGCAGAAACGAATTAAGAAAAAGGGAGGTCTAACAAAATATAGGCATGACCACTTACTAAATTTGACATAACTATCATATATCATCCTTATATGTGCACGTCAGAGTGGTGGAACAGATACAATGTAGTGGGTCCTCAATCAAAGATTACATTTTTCCTTTAAATTAAAGTAACTGAAAAGGTTACAGGATTGAAATTCAAAATAGCATGATAAGAGATCACAGCCACTGTGATTGAACTGAGATGACTAGATTGAGGCACCTTTTTTTTTGGGTTCTGAACCTTGAATGCAATTTTACTTTTTAAAATATTTCTATGATGGGAAGATTTGGTCTTTCTGTTGTAGATATGGCTTTTCTGTGGTCATGAATATTATTCACACCATGTAGCTTATGTTATTCAATTTTGCTTGTTTTCTTTTACCTGCACACAGGTGCTGTAACTGAAAGAATCCAACGGGCTCATCAACAAAAGAATTCTCCAATGATGCTACTCTTCCCTGGTTGGTTGATAATAACTTTCTTTTTTGACTTTTTGTTTTTATTGTTAAATATGGTTATGGATAATAGCGAACCATTTTCTAGTTTATTGTTTAATTATTCTTGTATTGTGGAATTTATTTTTTTTCTTTGACTTTAGGGATATATTTTGCTTGTTCACTGAATGTTCAACCTGCCTTTATTACATTATCATCTTTTGTTTTCATCTTGTGATTCCTTTGCTGGGCTTGCAATGCAATCTTAACAATGAGACTGAAATGTTGTATCTGTATTTGAAACACAATCTTTAGCCTTTTTTTTGGGGCGACAAACTTCTGTATTGTTGCTTGTCCAAACCATATGCTTTACCCTTTGTAACTTTATGTTTTGAGTATAGCTATGTGTTTGTCTTGTAAAAAGGTATTTCACGCTATATCTGTTCAAATTCAATACAAAATTGAAACTTGTTTAGAATTTTAATATTTTTTACTCAAAGCCAAAATAGTGGAACTATGCGTCACCTGGTCCAAACACATACTTGATAGACCACTCTGTAAACTTGCCTCACTTTTTTTAAATGTAGTCTCTTTTGTTTATGCGTCTGATGTACATACTCGATTGTTTTCCTAATAATCTAACATTCTACTAATACAGAGGGCACAACTACAAATGGTGATTATCTCCTTCCTTTCAAGACGGGAGCCTTTCTTGCAAAAGTACCAGTGCAGCCAGTCATTTTAAGATATCCTTACAAGAGATTCAGTCCAGCATGGGACTCCATGTCTGGGGTGAGTATCAATGGCAATTTTGTCATTCTATGCGTATTTAAAATTGGCAAGTTTAAATGCATATAATAATGAGATGAGTGTATGAGCAATAGCATGAACTTTCGGTGCAATTTTTGTTTCTTGAACTTTTAGCAGTTGGCAGTTTAAATGCATATAATAAGGGAATTCATTGTGGCATAACTTTTGGTTTCTTGATTATTCCTTTTATTTAATGAGTTCTACGAAATGCTGCTCCATTGGTGTAGTTGTATATGTTTGGGAGGTGCAAAATTACATGAAGAACATTGAAGCATCCAGGAACTATCAACACCTCACATGATTTATGAGATAACCATAGCTAGAGCATTTTTATCATGTTCGTATGGTACATTTGTAATTATTCTTGAGTGCTATGAGAATCGTTTTCAGAATGTTGTAAACTGATTCTAGCAAAAGTTGTGATAAGATCAGTTGCTAATTGTATGCAGATAATTTTCCATTTGTGAGTTACTAAAACTACCTTATGCTTCTTGTTTCCATTCAACTTCGCTGAATTTCTCATGTAAACTTTCAGGCACGCCATGTATTTCTGCTCCTTTGTCAATTTGTAAATTATCTAGAGGTGGTCCATTTGCCTGTTTACTATCCTTCTGAGCAAGAAAAGGACGATCCTAAGCTATATGCAAATAATGTACGGAAATTGATGGCAGTGGAGGTATATATATTCATCTTTCCTAAATTTAAAAATGGTCACACACCTTCCATATTTCTTGATAATCCATCATAGCACCTGAAACCTTTTGTGTTCCATGGTAACTACCATATAACATTCTTGACTTTTATTTTCAGGGGAACTTAATTCTTTCGGATCTTGGGCTTGCGGAAAAGCGCGTGTACCATGCGGCACTGAATGGTAATAGTCTACCTCGTGCTTTGCATCAGAAAGATGATTGAAATGTCTTGTCGTCGCGCTTCTGCATACTGACAGTTGAGTGACTTGCTTGTAATTATGAACACAATTTGGTGTGTCGCATGATTTCCTCATGTTCGAGAGGAGTGTTGTGAATGTCCTGCTATTAAACTGTGAAACATTTTACTAGCTGCGTGGTTCAGCAATTATGTAGGTTATACGTTTACATGGCTGGGATTCACCTCTTCATATGGCCAGTACGTGAGCTTTCTGACCACTGTTTGTTCGAAAAACTGAATCATTTACTTGGTCTTCCCTGCAGGATTATTGTGTCAAAGCTAATTTGGATTTGTGTGCTGTTAAATTTCCTAGTTGTCACTGTACCATTGTTGTAGAGGAACAGAAAGCAAAGTTTTGTCGCTAATTTTTCTCATCAAAGGACCCTTTGTAGATGACCACACATTTTTGCAGCAAGAACCAGCTAGGATTTTACACCAGAAGGAATTAAAACTTAAGGATCAAGGGGGAAATCAGTGAATTTGCCATTTCCTTCTACTCAACTTTACACTATTACAGTTCATGTCGATATATGTCTAGTTGCCATGATGTACCTGATTTATTTATTCAATAACACGTGATTTGTCAATAAAATGTAATAGCTTCCCCGTTTTGTTCTAAAATCTTACTAAGTTGTTGCCTCAAGTAGTTGTACGGTTTGTAATAGCTTCCCCGTTTTGTTCTAAAATCGTTCTAAGTTGTTGACTTATTAAGTACTTGTACGGTTTTCAAGTAGTTGTGCAGTTTTCGACCATCTCAGTTGAACATATTGATCGGTTCTTGTTTAACCACTATTGCTTGTGTTGAAACATCTGATGGTGCTTACCACTTGTTATTACTACTGCTGGATCCTTGGTTTAGGTATTTTTAACAGTGAAATGAACTAAACTTGTGACTAAATATTCCTGACGGGTTCAGCAGAGATTGTCATCTAAATATTTCAGCGCTAGTTTTTTTTATTTCCAGTTATGCTTAAATAATGCAATTAGCAGAATTAAATGGTGCAATTAGCGGAATTAGAGAGCAAACTAAACCTGTGATTGTTTTGGTGCTTGCTTGGTTTTGCATTTTTTCCTTTTTTTGTGGGGCCTGCTTAGCTTTTTACTGGCCAACTGAATCGTAGGCACTACTAAAAAAGGGTCTTCAACATTTAATCATAATTGCTGAGTGGAACTCTCCAGTTTTGTTTTCCTCTACTATTAAGAATTGGGAGAGTTTTCCTCGAATTTCGGTGAGTTTGTCAAGATCAAATGCACTTTCGTCGAATTCCACGCGTTGTTGCTAGGAGTGTACATTTATTAGCATACACACACATATATACATACATATATATAAATTGATAATCAAAATAATTATTGATAGGTTGACAAACCGCTGGATCATTCATTTTTGCGTCTATGATTTCTTTCATATGGCGGCAAACGTAGAATCCACATACATTGCCATGTAGCTGCTGGTGTCACTTCAAAATAGAATTACATAATAGGTATTGTCAGTTCTAGAGATTATAACAAAGTGATATAGAATTGTTGTATTGTAGCGGGTACCAGAAATTGCGTCCTGTGTCGTAGTGTAGTGCTGGATTCCTTGTCTCCCTCCCTTGGCAATGTAAGCGCTGAACGATCTACGTGATTCCAAAATGTTAGCCTCGACCATTGCAAACGAAGGGAAGACTACAATAAAATATGGAGAAAATGAGTTTACCTGTCAATTGCTTATTGCACACGGGTGAAGTTATGGTTGTTTCTATGTAGGGAATTAAGATATATTATCTTGCTCCACTTTGGTACAATCACAATCAGAATCCAATGAGATCTAGTCATGTATGTCGCCATAATGATTAATTCTAAGTTCACGTTGCGTATAAAGTACAAATAAAACTTGTATGGTAACTAGTGAAGCACTCACTCTTGGTTGAAGGGTACCATGATTTACACTGTCACTATGAGCACGCAATCCCGTCGCTATGTAATCTTGGATGAAGGATGCATTATCATTGATGGATTACTTAGGTTGTGTTTGGTTTAGGGACAAGGTGGGATGGGATGGTCCTGTCCCTGGTTTTGGGATGGGATGATCCCATTTTTTGTTTGGTTGGGGGGATAGAGTCATCCCTGTTTTTTGTTGGTTGGAAGGATAAAGTGGGATGGAATGGTCCCATCCTTTGTTTGGATGGAAGGATGAAGGTGGGACATGTGTGACATTTGAGTTTTTTTTTTAAAAAAATTGAAGGCTATTGTTGATATGTTTCTACACATAAGCCTTTGAGTTTTTTTAAAAAAATTAAACAAAACAGTACTTAAAAAAACAAAGAGGTGGGATGACTCTATCCCATGTGGGATGACTCCGTCCCATGAAAAAAAGAGGATTGCCGGGTCCCGGATCTACAAGGAATATTCCTAGTGGGATGTCCTTGACTTTGCTTGTCTCCCATCCAAACACCTACAAAAATGGGTCCATTCTATCCCCCGTCCCACCTAGTCCTTGCAACCAAACACATGGTTAGAGACCAAGTGTAGGTCGAGAAAATCCACTGGTTCTCGCCTTCGCAGGATTTGTTGGATCATGGATCTATACATAAGCAATGAGTTGATATTTATCAGTATTACGTGAATGTAGAACATGATTGTATAATACACTTGCAGTGTTCAGCATA
The DNA here is from genome assembly GCA_017311315.1 of Dendrocalamus latiflorus. Taxonomy (NCBI): domain Eukaryota; kingdom Viridiplantae; phylum Streptophyta; class Magnoliopsida; order Poales; family Poaceae; genus Dendrocalamus; species Dendrocalamus latiflorus. Next base: position 15,613,706 of record CM029661.1, read on the forward strand.
GTAGAAGTGAGATGTCGAGTTCGTCGAGGTTGAATAGTAAGAATAAGTCTTCGAAGATTACGACGAAGTAGCCCGAGTCGTAGAGGAAATGCACCTCTGTGTATCTCACGGTGAATCCACTTTGCTCGTTTAGCTTTATGTTGGACCTCTGCATATACCTGGTATGCAAAGTCCTGCGAACCAGTTCAAGACTGGGTAAATGTGATTCGAGGACCAACGACACTGCGAGAATGAACTTCCATTGCCTGGATTGCGATATATTTTCGGCGTCGTCTCCACGAGAGCTGATGCGACGGGCTTCTGAAGCGGAGCTTGAGCTAGAGCCACGGAAGTCGATGTGACGGGTCCAGGGCGATGTCTCTCTTAGGCTACTGGATGCGGAGATCGCGGCACAGACAGGTCTAGGGCGATGTCTATCTTGGGCCACTAGATGAATGTGTGGACGTTATTCCCTAATGTCATAATCTCTTCGTTGGGGGCTTTTAAAGAGGCACGATTCTGAAAACGTCATTAATCATGTCTACTTGGACCTTTAGGAAACCGGTCTATAGCTGGGCACCGTGCACCAACGTCCTTGGCGGGCATGGATACGCCATCCTTTGCCCAGTGTCAATGGGAATGGAGCCAACAAGCCTGACTCTGAGGATTTACAACGTAAGCTCCTACATAACGATACACGATGAGCTAAGATGTCCACCAGGTCTATCTATGTAGAATTTTTGGAGAGGTACATTACTTGGATGTTGTCAATAGGCAAGTAGGCGTTGCTATATTCAAAAATTGGCGTGGACATGCAGTTACTCCAACGTTGAGGGGGACCGGGTACCGCATTAACAGGGGTGGATTGTGATTGGTTACGAACTTGTCTCAGTTCTTTCCTCAATGAATCTATCTCTTCTCGAAGTGAGGTAGTTATCTTCTCTCGAAGTGATGCAGATTGTTGTTCCTCAAGCTGTGTATGAAGATCTTGTTTCATTTGTTCCTCACGATAGGCCTTAGATCTCTTCCTATTGCTATACGCCCGAAGTTGTTTGGGAATCTGTGCCTCCAAGGTACGTAAACCCCCAGGCCTCACTTGAGACCTGGTATCAGTGTGACACCTTCAGAAAAGGGCATACCGGATCTGAACATTCCCATGGAAGGAGAAATCGGCATGGATGTGCGTACGCATTGGAGCTGAAAAACTAAAGGGACTTACCATTGTAACTGGAAGAAGCATTGAGCAAGTAGAAGCACAAGAAGAAGCAACTCATGATGAAATAGTTATAAACTATGTGCATACGGAAGAATCCATGAATAGGACAACAGCCAATGTTGATATCTACTTGCAAAGAAAATTGCCACAATCATCGATCTTGATCCAGAGCCGGCATCACTCGCTGAATGTAAGAAAAGATTAGATTGGGAAGATTGGAAGAAGGCAATAGAAACTAAATTATTATCTCTAAATAAAAGAGGTGTTTGGGCCTATAAGCCACACACCTCCCCATGTGCACTCTGTAGAGTATAAATGTGTATTTGTTCAAAAGAGAAATGAAAGAAATAAAGTTGTAAGATATAAAGCAAGGCTTGTTGCACAAGATTTCGCTCAACGTCTAGGAGTTGATTATCAAGAAACCTATTCCCCGGTCAAGAGTGGCATTACCTTTAGATACTTAATCTCAATGGCAGTAAATATGAACTTGGAAATGAAATTGATGGATGTCGTAACTGCATACTTTTTTGGAAACTTGGATTCGGAAATTTATATGAAGGTACCTGAAGGTATCCCTGTCCTGAACCAAGACAGAGCAAATAGAAATCTGTACAGTGTGAAACTCAGTAAATTATTTTATAGACTTAAGCAATCAGGCAGAATGTGGTATAATCGCTTAAGTGATTTTCTATGCCAGAAAGGCTACACGGATAATGAATATTGTCCCTGTGTATTTATACGGCGATCCTAGAATAGATTTTGTATAATGTCAGTATATGTAGATCTGATATCATCGGGACCTTGGAAGACATAAAAGAACTAAGTTCTTACCTTGAGTCTGAATTTGAAATAAGAGATTTGGGTAAAACTAAATATTGCTTGGGCCTGCAGCTCGAGCATGTCCCTGAAAAAATATTAGTACATCAGTCAGACTACGCCTAGAAGGTGTTAGAAAGGTTCATCTTTGAGAAGGCATACCCATCGGAAGTACTGATGATTGAAAGATCTTTATAGCAAGAAAAGGATCCATACCGACCTAGAAAAGAGGGAGAGAAAGTCTTGAGACTGGAATTCCCATACTTAAGTGCAGTAGGAGCACTTATGTATTTAGCGAACTGCACTAGACCGGACATTGCATTTGCTGTAAACCTATTAGCATGGCATAGTGCAGAACCTATCATAAGGTATTGGCAGGGAATAAAGGATATCTTCTGATACCTCCAAGGAAGCAAGGATCTTGGGTTGTTCTATAGAAAGAATCAAGACTTGAATATAACTGGTTATGCAGATGCAAGGTACCTGTTGGACCCGCATACCGTAAGATCACAAACAGGCTATGTATTTCTGTGTGGTGGAACTGCAATTTCATGGATATCGTCTAAGCAAAGTCTTGTAACAAATTCGAGGAACCACTCAAAAATTATAGCGTTGTATGAAGCCGCACGAGAATGTGCTTGGCTTCGACGAATGATTCACCACATCCAACAGCCATGTGAGATGAATATCATGCAAGCTCCCACAATTATCTATGAAGATAATGCAACTTGTGTTGCACAAGTGCAGATGGACTACGTGAAGAGTCATATCACAAAGCATATCAACCCTAAGTTCTTCTAAGCTTATGAATTACGAAAGATGGATGAAATTAAGGTACTGCATACTAAGTCATATGAAAATCTGGTAGATTTATTCACTAAGTCACTTTCAGCATCTAGTTTTGAAAGATGCGTACGAGGAATTGGAATGATGAGATTTAGAGAAGTGCAAAATTCAGGGAGAGATTTTTCTCAAACTCGTTATTAAAACTTGATCATGAAGATCGAGTATCCAAAGAATAAATCCTTAAGATTAAATGAAATTGGGTGGATTATACTCTTTTGGATTGTAATGTTTTTTTCCTCGAGTTTTCCTAAAGTTTCTTGCCCAAGGTTTTTAATGAGCCAATTCGTGCAACACAGCATAACATGTATCGTGTACTCTTTCTCCAAATTTTTTCCATTGGGTTTTTATAGAGTTTTGATGAGGCATGAACGTGTCGGATGAGTGCCTAAGGGAGAGTGTTAAGAAACCTGGGCCTGGACTTGAAGTCCTGGCCCATGGTAGGCACCTCACCACTAGGCTATAAATAGGGAGTGCTATTGGCTATTTTGTACACGCATGAGAAAGCAATAAAGAAAGAGCAGGAGTTCTCACCCCCACCTCTGTGTTTCAATCTACTATTTGTATTTTCTGTGATTGATCTGTCTTTTGCATAGCAGAGGAATCGATCAGATTGGTCGCCAGCGACGGTTCCTTAACAGCACAAACCATTCACACAGCGCAAATTAGCTAATAACCCATACGAAATGCATTTAAAAGGAAGGTAACAACGCACCAAAAGAAAGCTTGTTCTCGTCGTGCACACACAAATAAACATCCTCTACCAAAACAATAGTAACGTTGTGTATATGAGGAGATGCCAAACACGCGGGCACCAAAGGCAACAAAAGAAATGACCGGATGCCATCAAAATTTGACATGCAATGACCGTGGGAAGAGCCTGTCCAAATTGCCCACAACGCACAAATTAGCTGTTAATCCGCCAAATGCATTCAAAAGAAAGCTAATAATGCGCCAACGGAAAGCTGGAGCTGGTCATGCACACACCAACACACATCCTTATACCAAAACAGTAGTACCGTGGGATCAAGCGCACACAGTGCATGCGCGAGCCTTATCTATTGCTGTTGGAACGTGAGAATCTCCCTGATTTCTGTTGGAATTGAACAATGTCACGTGAAACTCATGCGAAATTCTCGTTAAATTCCTTCGTTCCAAGCGGACCCTTATCTATTACTGGACTAAAGCTGAGAGGACTTTAGGTTTAGCCGTAGCATCCAACTTCCTGACATCCTCGCAAGAGAGGGCGGCTTGGTGGCGCAAAAGAACACCATGACCACCTTACATGCCTCGACGAGCGGGCAGCTTATGGAGGCAACGGCTACTGTTTTATCACCACGGAACTGTAAAAGTAAGGTCTAGCTAGAACAAGCTTGCGAACCTACTCTTCACAGTCACCACGAGCCAGACCGGCCAAAAGAACAAAAGGATACCTTTTTAGGCGAGATATGGTGGCCTTAAATAGCAAGTCCTGCGTCCACTGTGTCTAGCGCTAATTGAAGGCTCATTGAAATGAAACACTTGTTTGATTCATTGTGTCAGGAATATATACACACACAATAATGACACTAATGTGAATACATACAATAACAGTAATGTGAATACTTGTGGCTAATATGAATATATTCAGCATCATCTTGAACCAAAGCATTACAGTGGGAACAAGATGGTAGGTAACACCCCCCCCTAAGCTAGAATAGAAGCGGGTCGGACGTTCAAATTGGAGCAGAATTCCTTGAAGCCGGCGCTGTACGGAGACGCCGAGGAAGAAGTGCAAGTTGTCGAGGTAGTAGTACCGATGATGAAGAGTGACACCATTGACGAAGAAGTCGCGGGAGGTCGTTGTAGACGAAGAAGGCATTGATGTAGCGAGAAGTCATGTTGAGGTTATCACAGTCAAGGAAAATCGCCGTAGTCGAGGCAGTACAAATCAGCTAACAATGTCAAAGGAGAAGCAAGAGCAGAAAAAATGGGAAGACTCGACGGTGGTAACAATACGCATAGCAGCGCAAGAGGGAGGGCCGTGCAGCATAGCAGATATTGGAGTAGATGATGGTGCACTTATGCAACCAAAAGAAGAAAAGGAGCCATGATAGCTTGGTAAAAGTAATAAGGGTTTGTTGGTAGACACCGACGAAGTGCATGGCGGGCGATAATGTGGAGATAAGACAGGCAGAGGAGGAAGAAGGCGTCATCACAGCGCGGAGGTTGAGACGCGCTGGTGTCCCGCACACGGTTTGAGCCGAAGACAAGATAGATGAAAAAAGGGCAATAACATGGCACAGGAGGCATGCACGTGAATGCATGCGGCCATACAAGCAAAAGTAAGGACGCACGGTTCATGAGAAGCAAAAAGTTTTGTGGACACCGGCGGAGGGCGCGGTGACCAAGAGTTATGGAGAACAGAAGATGTGGAAGCGGACGCATGCGTAGAGGCGCGAAGATGCGAGAAGCCGACATCGGTCCCATCAGTGGCAGACCCAGGATTTGAATCCAGGGTATGCCTAACTAAATAATTATTATCCAATGTGGTATAATCTAATACAAAAATTCGGTAAACGGTTCGGTAAAAAACATAATATATCTAAAAGATCTCATAATACCTTAAATTCAACAAATAAGTTCGAAATTAATGATCCTATTAACTATAGCCCAAATTAATGCAGACCGCAGCGAAAGCACTAATCTTTTCAAACCCACAACAACATGAGGCAGAGGATATATCATGCATGCAGGAAGTAATGATCCTATTAACCATTTAGCCAGTGGCGGACCGGGAAATTAAATCACTTGCTATGCCATGTTTTGGCTACCAGTGGCATCTGCTTATCTTGCTAAGATGAATACAATGCTATGTTGATAAGTAGTATACAATGCTATGTTGATAAGTAGTGCTACAACACCAAGAGCAGAAATCAAGTATGATCAACCTTCTCTTAAACAAATTAAGAGGAGTTTTGCTCACCCAGTCATTGTTGATTGCTGAAATACAAGACTTTTAAAATGAGAACAACAAGGGAAACAGGTAATTCTAATTAGCGCATAATTTTTTAATGGGCTCAACGATGGGGTTTTGGGCTCCACCTTTAAATTTTTATTCATTCAAAACTAACAAAGCTGCTAACACAAATTACTAGTTTAGTTGAAACCTAGAAGAACAATAATTCACTAGCTTCAGCAATCAGCATAGTAAAGCAACACTTCAGATATATCATGCATGAAGAGAAAGGATGGAACTCACGGAGCAGCAACCAGCAAATCTCATCGGCACTGGCTGCAGGCGGAGAAATGCATTACCCTTAGTTGCACCGGAGAAAGAGAGTGAGTTGGTGTTGATTGCCTGCAATTGAAGGAGCAAAATTATGTAAACTAAGGACTGGGGTGGGGGGGGGGTGTTGGAAATCTTAGCATACTATACCAAACATTGTTCTCATGATTATTCTATCCTTCTAACAATTCACTTGGTACATCACAAATATGTGCCAAAGTAACAATATCGCAATCGCCAATTTCAAACATTTGTCTCTACTCAAAGTCTCAAACTCAGTAAACTTCGCAATTTATCGTGATGGGGGATCAACTCGAATTTAACATTCTTATCAGCGCGAAACTTCGCTATAAACTTTTAACTAACAAGTAACAGATCATGAAGTGAATTGGTTATCGGTGGTAACTAATTTACACGCAGTAAATCTAGCAGGTAAATTTGGGAACAAAAACTAACACACACAGGAGAAGATCAGGTCAAGCATGTTATATCATTCAATCATACATCACATAAGAACAATTTTCGAGCAAACAAACACGAGCTAGCACCGATGTAAATTGTAAAAGAAACCCACAATTCACCAGGAACCGGCCGGCGGCCGCACCACCAACATCCCACCAAATCACCAAAATTCCCCACTTCCCCCCACCTACCGCAGCAGGCCCCCCACAGTTTGGCGGAGGCAGAGGCCGGACGCGGACTGACGGAGGGAGCCGGGCGGAGGCGGAGGGAGCCGGTCGGAGGCGGAGGCGGAGGGAGCCGGGCGGAGGCTGGAGGCGGATGGGCGCCTGGCGGCCCGCGGCTGGCGGAAAAGCGGAGGCGGAGGCGGAGAATCGGGGTCGGGGAGACGGGGACAGGCGGACCGCGGTGGAAGGTTAGTAACTTAGGGCACGGGATTTTTTGGGCCAAATTACACTATTGCAGGGTGGTCCTGGGCCTATATGGACTACCTGCTGGGCCCGCCCCTGGGGCCCATGAGATCAGTGTAACGACTCACGCATTCGATCAACCATAATCGACGAGTTATGACGTTAAGCAAGATTAATTATGTAACTAATGATGTAAAATATAGGGAAATTTAACCTTTTCTATATATCCGTCTAAATTGAAACTAGCGAGTAGTAAACAAATAAGTTACCATCGACAAGGACGAAAACCATTTTGTATTGACTAGAGTAAGAAATAGAATTTAATTGTATGATAAGTATAAGCATTCAATTCAATTAAAATACACATAAGAATCTGTAGTACAATAATGTAATAATTACAGTTCTTGTACAATAAATCAATTTACATTCATCGAGTTACAACTAAAATTTTCTTAAATTAAATAAAGATATTACAGCTCTCTTTACATTAATAACGATAATACAAATTGCTGTAAATGTACAATTCTCGGTCCCAACCGAATGATCTTCTCACAAACTTAGGTAATTGCAACACAACTGCAACTAATTAGAAATTATAGAACTTTATTTACATCGGTAACATCTCATACATGTATACCTTTAATTAGAAGCTACATAAATCAATTACATGTATCCCATTTCATCTAACAATTATGAATTGCCGGACACCCAAAAGAAATGCAGTTTCAATTATGAAAGAAGCAAATATAAAGATACCAAAAAAGACCGAACAAAAGAAAATAATTAAAAGAAGAAATTGCCATCGGAGCCCTAGAGGTTAGTTTCGGGCAGGGCAATCCGTTCACAGAGATACCTGACCGTTCGGGGGCCAGTCGGCTTCTCTCACAACTATAGGGTCATCACTCGGCGTAAACAAACCTGAGGCATATTTAAAATATCATAGCTACCAACCAGCTGCCCAATCACCAAAATAACCCTCATGCATCCACACAGTAACAGGAGAGTCAACACAACCCTTCTGGGCGCCTCAATCACAGTGAGGGGCAGCAGGGCAACCGAGAAGTCACCACATGGTATTCAACACAGAGTAACAAAGCTAACCGAAGACAAGGGAAGGGAAGGAGAGAAGCAAAACTTCATTTGGACACCAATACCACCAGCACAACACAGAAGCAAAACCAACCCATCACCACAGCCGAAGCCCACCTCTTGCCCCACACTATCCCCCAAACCAACTGAGAGCAAGAGGGAGGGAGGAGCTCGATTGCGGGTGCTAGGATGAGGAGCCATAAGTGACCGAGAATGACAGCCTTAGGAGGCGGCGGCCACCATCTTCCCAAGCAAGAACCATCACAACCGCCACAGAAAAGCAGCCACCACAACCTTTTTCATCCCCACTGCGAATCCAATCGACAATAATCCGACGAAGGTAGCCCACCATCCATTCTCAGTAAGAGCAGCAAGTTAAGATTAAATCATGCAAAACTGTAGCCAACCAGCAATCAACTAAATGACATAACATCACTAGGGAATCACCTAGGCACCAAAGAGTATATGTGCATAAGGGAAAGGAGTAGAGGGGAAGAAGTTTACCGTATACGAAGATTGGCGGCGGCGCACTACCATCGGTTTAGCCCATGCACCCGATAGCCACCGCGCACTCCCCCCGCGTGCGGGTGGCTTCGAGCTCCGCCGTGACTAGCCAAGGCAGCACACCTCCATGCCTATCACATTTTGAGCTAAAAATTGAATCAAATCAAAATAGTAAACAAGCTCAACCATAAAACAGAGATTGCAATGATAAAGGGGCACGGGGAAACCGCATCCGGACAAGGAGGAGTTAGATCCGGGCCTTAGGCCACGGATCTAGAGGTCGGAGAATGTGCTAGTGGCAGAGGCAACTCAGGGAGCCAGAGCGGCAGTTGGAGGCACATGCGACTGGGTTAGCCAGGCGTGAGGGACGGCTAGTATAGCTCAGGAGGCGAGGGGCCGGAGAGGGGAATCGATGGCACTAGCGAAGAGGGTGGCCATGGGGAGGCGCAAGCAGCGGCGAAGCCGTATGGTGACTCGAGGGCGTCATAGCCACGATGCAGCCAAGCCGAGGGGAGGAGGCGCAAGGCGGAGCTAGGGGCGGAGGTGCCAGGGCCTGGGAGAGGCCAAGGAGGCTCGATGTCGAGATCCGATCTAGATCAGGAGAGGAGGAAGCAGCCAGGAGAGAGAGGGGTAAGAAATGAGAGCACCAACGAATAAGAAAAGAAGAGAAAGAAGAAGAAGAAGAAGAAGAAGAAGAAGAAGAAGAAGAAAAGAGGAGAAAAGAAGAAAAATTAAATAAAATGTTGCAGGCTAGATTTTGCTAAATTTAGGAATCCTCGCTAAAATATGAGCATTATAGAAATCTCGTCGTATAAGAGTTGTCGCAAGTAAATAAATTAATCGGAGGTCCTAAGAACTATGTAATTGAACTCCGGCCATATAAAAATAATATAAATTCCTTTAACGAACTATCCAAGACTTAGCATAAATTCTCCATGTTGATTTAATATTCTTAAATTTCTACGCACGTAAATAACATCAGTCAAATAAGGTCAATTTTCAGCTGACAAATTAAGATAAGTTAGAAACCCTTGGAGTCCATTTTTAAATGAAGTGAAAAGCTAGAAATCATGCTAGCATTTTAGTAGAATTCACTCAATTATTTATACCATGTTATCTCCTCGACACCATAGATTAATTGAGTAAGTCATAGAAGCCCAGAATATTTCTCAAGTTATTATAATAAATTTAATACTGTCAATGGATTAAAACTGGTACGCAGGTATATTAAAATTTGTGTATCATCGTTTAGACCACCCCATGGCATATTTAAATACTCAGACAATGTTGTTAGTAGCATTTAAATTGTAGCAACACACTCATAATTATTCCGGATTAGCGGGATAAATTAATCACGATTAGACGATATGAAAACATATACACCAAATAAACGAATATGCGTGCAAATTAAATTCTTGTACCGTTGTCTGGATCACCTCGATGTGGGTTAAATACCCCCAAGCAATTTGATTAATTCTAGTTAAATCGTAGGAAATCATTAATAATTATTAGAATAAATTAATAGCCACATTCTAAAGTAATAGCCATTAGAAGATTTCAAATTGTTCATCACGACTAGAATAACACGCGCCAATTTAAAATAGTAAGCGATGATTTAAAATCATGGAATTTTTTGTACGAATAATCCATTTTTTATTCGAAATTACAGAAATATACACGCGGGAAATTTTTTACAAAAATAGGCTTCAGTCGCGCAATGGTTGGGCGACTGGAGCCTTTTGCCCAACCCAGTAGCGACAACTGGAAAATCTCCCAACCGTTGGGCGATTAATTGCAGTCGCCCCACCGTTGGGCGACTTTCATACAGTCGCCCAATGGTAGGGCGACTGCACTCAGGCCCCCGTGAATGTTTGAAATTTTGGCAATTTTGTAGTTTTAAACTGGTAAAAAATCTGCTGGAGTTGTAATAAAAGTTTATGTTCATTGTATGTTGTAGGTGTGTAAAAAATTTTGAAATTTTTTTAGGAACGATTGACCGTAGAACGATCGGTACATACGATGGTAAGTGATATTTTGATGTTACTGAGAATCCGTGTCTCTGGGCTAGGATTGGGTTGAGGAAGATCTACGGCCCAGCGGTCAGATTATCACAAAGGGTCCTACATACAAACCGTCTGTAATACTCTCTATCACAAGTTTTATATACCGATGCAGTATAAACAACTAGTCTCAAAAGATAAAATATCAAAGTTTTATATGGCTTATATATACTCATTTGAAAGGTTTCGATGATATCTACAACTTTTCAGCTGAAGCAAAATCCAAATTCCAAAGGAAAGACCAAGAGAAAAGGCAAAACCAGAAACTAAAAACTTGCGATGCAGGTGTACATCCAAAGATGGCCGATTTTCGGGGTCTTGGAGGGCGACTAGCACAAGTAGATCATTTTTTTGGATCGGGATCGTCGTTAGCTTTCCAACGAGTACAAGAACGTTGAAAACGGACATCGTATGCAAAAGTTATGCCTGTTTTACTGAAGGTGTGTCGGAAACGGACTCGAATTCGTTTCGGCCTCAATTGAAACTGCTATAACTTTTGATCCCGTGGCCGAAATTGCTCAAATTGTTTTCTGGAGGCTTTCGGATGTATGAAGAACAGCTCCACCAATTTTCACTATTTTTACGAAGGTTTGATGCATTTTCCAAATTTCGGGAAAGATGGACTCTTTCCTCTCTTTCCTCTTTTTTTTCTGTTTTTTCTAAACATCCAAAATGAACATAAAATTTTATTACAACTCCAGCAGATTTTTTACCAGTTTAAAACTACAAAATTGTCAAAATTTAAAACATTCACGGGGTCTGAGTGCAGTCGCCCAACCATTGGGCGACTGCATGAAAGTCGCCCAATGGAAGGGCGACTGGATGCAGTCGCCCGAGGGTAGAGCGACAGGGACGCTGTCGGCCCCTGGTTGGGCGATAAGCTCCAGTCGCCCTCCCATTGGGCAACTTGAGCCTAGTTTTGTAAAAAAAATTTCCTGCGGGTATATTTCTGTAATTTTGAATAAAAAATGGATTATTTGTAAAAAAATTCTAAAATCATGCACGCCGATTAACCTTGTACATAGTGATTTAAATAGCATAAGTCGTAACAATCCGCAGCTAGCTAAAGTAAAACTCGGAGATCGTACGAAGACACTTCAGTATAATTTAATTAATTATTTACTGAGGATTTAATTTCATTTGTGCTGATAACTTAAATAGTCACGCTTGTACTAGTTACGAGAAAGGAACTGGCACAAGAGGGAAGAATTTATTTAAGTAACCCTAAGACCTAAAATGAGTTAGAAGTGGATAAATCCATATGCACCTATAAGAATTTAAATAGGTATAATTGCATACGTAAAATTGACTAGGAATAATGTTCACCGTTATATTTGTACGTGCACCTAGTTAATTCTGTGTAATCAAAAAATTGTTGGGAATCAACAAACACCGGGCATACCTCCTAGATAAATCATATCTCATAACGCTAGTACAATGCTGTCAAACGATGAGTAGTGTATCAAAATTAATCTTGACTACTACGATCGGGTTAAATTGAGTGAAACCTCACCTTAGAAGCACAAGCAAATCAACACCTCGTATTTTATTATATTTTCATAAATTAAATTATAGCCAACATATTTAATTGTAGGCAACAATCCAAGCTACGGGAACGACTTCACCTGATCCTACTTAAATCCGAATATATGGTTAAAGTCCAGGCAAGCATTCCTTTGAACAAATCTCCAGAGTATATCATGTAAAACAAGTATTTTTGTATTAATCTAGTATCACCTTGCATGAAAGAGATAAAGAATATTTAAATCGAGCAATGGCTATAAGAGAATAAGAGAAAAGAGATAGATGTCAACTGATGGAGCAGTTGGCCATCTAAGTTAATTAAGAAGGTAGGCGGAGGTTGCCATGGCAGGTGACAAAGGGGCGGGTTTGGGACCTCTGCATAAGAATAAAATATAAGAAGTCACCAGTTTCATCTGTGTGAATAGATCGTACCAAAACGTATCAACCAACATCCCGTTCGAAGATGGACAGACTAGTAACTCTATCAAAGTATTATATTCTCAACATGGATAAGTATTAATTAGGGAAAGAACCTACAAGATCCGGCCCAGTGCTGGGTGCCAGGTGGGGGATCCACAGCCGCAAGAACCCACAAGATCCAGGCCAGTATCGGGTACCGGGTACCGGGTGGGTGATGCCGATCGCAAGAACCCAAGACTGGTCAGATACCAGAAGCGGGGTACGCGAAGGTGATATATTACGTAGTTGGGTGGTACACCACTTCAGGCTACCGCTTGTAACTGGGTGGAGATATAGTATACTGAGATAGATCTAAACGTACTGTACTCTGATTTAGGCACCGCATCTAAGGAAATACGGAGATCTAGGAGCCACCATGATCGGAGTGGTGATGGGTAAAGTGATACAAGCTTGTGCAATGCTATGCAAATCATGAATTCATGCCTGTCTCCAGGAAAGGAAAATTACGGAAACTTGTGGGGTTTTTTGCTGTTCATACGAATGTTCAGTAGTTTTCTAAATTAATAATATGGAATTCTTTCAAAACCTAACAACCAAACCTTCCTATAAATCATAGGGAAGAAAATGAGGAAGAAGAAGAGGGTAAGAATGAGCAAGAGATTGAGGATAGGAATGGATATTCCTAAAAGTGTAGAAGATAAGCATTCCGTGAATTTTGCTAATAACGCTTGCTGAGTACTTCTGTACTCACCCTTGTTATTATCTTCCCTTGTTTAAGAGTGTGTCAGTTCAGAGAATAGCTAGGATCAGGTGAAATCTACCTGGATGGAATCCCGTGAACTCGGAATACAAGGAGTACAAGGCGGACACCCCATGTGGAGATTGGGTGAAGTAGGCAACAGTTAGAGAACGCCTCCGGTGAAACCGAGTACAATTAGGCGTAGTTCTATCGTCTTCGTCTTTGGATAGAAGGTAGTTAGAATATTTTCTTTTCTGAAGATTGTGATATTCGAGCCTTGAGGCTTTGTAATAAAATTTAGCCCTGCATAGCGATATTCTTGTAATATCATGTTGTCTCTAATTATTGTTTTGCTGCAACACTTTGATGTACTTATTATTCGTTAGAGCAATGTTCTATCAGCTAAAATGAATAATAATCCGTTGACTAACATTTTTATCCCCACGGTAAAAATGTGGGTTGTCACAATCAGCCACACGCAAGAGAGCCAACGTGGAGACCATGAACACACGTTGAAGAGAACCAAGAAGACGTCCAAAAATTGAAGAAGACGAAGAAACATACATGCAGGAAGAAGAAGCTGGCATACACGCATTCAGGCAGAACGAGGGAGGGAGGCATGCATGTTAAGCAGCCATGCAAACAGAAAGAACGCGAGATGGCTCAGAGCAAGAAAGAAAGGAGGGGGAGTGAGTAGAGGAGAAGAGTGGTGACTTCGAGGTGGAAGAAGAAGAGGAGGGGCAGCTTGAGGTAGGGATGTCGGTGGCGAGAAAACCATCGAGGGCCGTGGATCTAGAACGACAGCGGGTGAGACCAAGAGAGAGAGAAAGAGCGCGAGAGAGTGAGAAGGGGGGAAGACGGCGATGGCTGAGGAAGGTGGAGTCTGTCAGTGGCGGGGATGGGCACTGATGTCGACAGATCTGAAGGTGATCTGGGCGGAGAAGGGCCGGCCCGAGCAGGGGGCGGTGGGATTCGGTGTCCCGAGCCCGGGGGGGGGGGGGGATGCGGGATTCAACTGCCCAAGATCCGTTGGAGCGGGCGATGGCGGCGTCGGGTGCAGGCAGGCGCAAGTGACGACGCTGAGGTGTCGGCTCAGGCGGGCACTAGCGCGGGCGACAGCGTGGGCGCACGACGGGCGACGACGCCTGGAGGAGCAGGCAACCTAGCACGGTGCGGCGGCTAGGAGGAAGCCGGATCGAGTGCGAAGTTGCTAGATCTGAGCGGAAGGCAGCTGGAAGATGACGCGAAGACAGCGGGGGAGCTCGAATCTGAGGCGGCTCTCCGAGGCTTTGCGGCAGTGGCGCCGAATTCAGCGGCGAGGAGGTCGGAGACAGCCGGATCTTACACGGTGGCACCGTCCATGCCAGAGCGGTGAGGAGATGACCACCCCCGGCAGTGGAGATGCTCCTCCCGGGGCAGCGCTGCAGAAGACGAGTGACAGCGCTAGGATTTGCCACTACTACAGCGCAGAGATATAGTAACACCAACTTGTGTTACTATAGGTTAGAAAAAGTGTTACTAGCTCTCTTAGTAACACTTTTTTTTGTGTTCCAATTGGCCATGTTACTATAGACTGGTTTATTGTAACACATCTGCTTGTCTACAGGAACATTTGTCTAGTGTTACAATGATTTTTGCTGTAACACTTTTTTTTTGCTCTAGTAACACTTGGCATTATAGTAGAACGCATAGTTTGTAACACATTTATTTATTTATCGGAACATTTGCTTAGTGTTACAGGGATTGTCTGCTGTAACACGTTTTTTACTTCTAGTAACACTTCTACATTATGGTAGAGCACAGTATGGAACAAAGGAACACATGGTTTGTAACACTTTTCTATAGCTATTGTAACATATTCAGATTATGAAATAAATATTTATTTCGCCTATACATATGGCACACGGATTATTATATAATCACACAAACATGAGACATTGCAAAATCACATAAACCACAAATTTCCATAATCATAGAAAGATCCACATATTGTAGGATGAATTCAAACATAGTGCTTGTTCAGATCAAATCATAGTTTATGTACATAACGATATGGCTCTAGAGAGCAAATACACATAGTCCATACTAGAAAGAAAAATTCAAGAACTAGCTAGGATTCATAAAGTCCATCACTTCTTCTTGTACACATCGATGTAGGAATTCAACCATTAATCAATTCAACCTGCAAAGAAAATGTAAGTTATAACATTACAAATTAGGCCACATATGTTCATTGATTTAAAGTTAAGAAAGCTAGTTTGAACATACAAACATCGAAGGCCAAGCAATTGAGACTCCTTTGGCTTGAGCATCACCAATATTGTTGCACCTAGGCATGGGCCTCACTAATGGCTCATCTTTTGCTATAACATGATTGATACGCACTTCGTAGAATTGACTTCCTGTCTTAACTCCACCAACAGTGGCTTCTGGATCAGTGCTCAAGAGAGTTGCATAGGCCACATGAGCCTTATTAGGATATTTTGAAGTCATTAATAGCACCATTGACCCAGCCTACATTAATTTGACATAATCTCTTAGTGACCAACAGCCTTTAGTTGTACATCATGATCATGCAATTAGAACAAGTAATATTATGTTCATCTACCTTCATTAGAGGAAGTTGTTTAGGTGTTTGACGCTTGTAGCATGTAGCCTTGTCATGAGGCACCTCCTGGTGTGCAATGGTTGTAGTCTCTCCAGGCCCTCCATGCTGACCCTTACACATATATATAAAATGAAGTATGAAATAATAAGACAAATTCTACTATAATTATAGCAAAGTGTGGTTCATAGATACCTTTTGTTTCTTTGTTGTTCTACTTGTGGTGGACAAAAGTAGACTGTCATCATCACTAAATTCAGACTCACATGTTTCTTTATTCTAGTAAAGAGAAAAAAGACAGTAGCATGAGTTAATACAAAAAATCCTTTATGGATAAAATAAGTATTAAATTCACAATAAAGTGACTTTACCAATTCATCCTTGTGCTTAAGGAATCCATCATTCTGGTTGGGTGCAAGACAGTGAACTCTTTAAAAATTTGAAACAATATTAAAGCCAAAAGACTAGATTAGGTGAAAACATGGAAAATAGAGCAAATACCTTTCTTTTAAAATGCACCGCTTGATTCTGAGAATTGTTATGATCACTCCTAGCACAATTTCCCTGGAAATGATATAAAATTTGAGTAACACTTTTCAATATGGAGTTACAAATTAAAATGTAAATTGTTACCATTGTTGCTTCTTGGTTCTCATGGTGCCTTTGATTGTTTTTTAGTTCTTCAATAACTTTGTCTTGCATTCTAGAATGCTCTTTGAGTTGCCTTATTTCCTCCAACATGTGAGTCTCTACATCAGATGATGAGCCATCTAGTGAAACTATATTAATGTCCTTAAAATGGTGTGTTCTTCGACCATAAACTTGTCCAGCTTTCTCTTCTCCCAACACCTGATGTAATGCATCACCTTCCCATGCAACTCCTCCCTCACTATTTTGGGCTAACTCTGGTTGTGCGTCGAGGAGACTTTCCAATTCAACCTACAAGCAAGAAATCCGCACATTAGAAAACAGAAATAATTTTATATTTGCAAAAATTCTCATGTGCACGTAGCATACCACTGGTTCATTTATCCCTTTTCCTCTTTTCCTGTGAGTTGCAAGGTAAACCATTGCTCTATGTGGCTGTTTTTTTTCAGGATCAGCTTGCCACTGAAAAAATAGCAGTAAGGAAAGTAAGAAGAATCATATATAAATTTTTTAAACAGAAGATGACTCACCATGTCCTCAGACCAATGAGCATAACTCTTTGTACCCGCTGTATGTGTTGTCTTCTTCATTTCACGACTTATTTTGTTCTTCTCACTTAGGTTCTACAAGAAAAGTAAATTAATAGATAATGAACCATTATACATATAGAAATCAATAATGGTATAGATAGTGATAGTAAAAAAAGGCAAATAGCGTTAATAATGGTGCCTTACTTGTCCTTCGCTGGACTTCCAATATTTTACTAGGGCCTTCCATTGATCTTCATCGATATCATCTAGACAACGCTTCTTCAAAACTGACTTTTTCTTCTTTGGATTAAATAGTGTCTTTTTTAATGTTGCCTTGTATTTTCTCCAATCTCTTCCAATTGATTTCAATATCCATTTCTCACATGAACGAGGATATAAGAACTTTGTCTAAAATAAGAAAGTCACTAATGAATGAATTTGACTTCATGACATGATAACAAGCATATATATACTTAATCTTATAAAAAACATTATGTCTTGTAAAATTTAGCTAACCTGGACGAATTGAATTATCATTTCTGCATTGTTTTTCTTAACTTCTCTCCAATCTTTGGCACCAACAGGACAGTAACCACCATTTCTTGCTATCGTGCCCAAAAATTGCCCTAAAAGGCCACCTTCTTTTCCAATGGGTTGTCCAAGCATATTACATCTTACTACTATCCGATCTCCTTCTAGTAGATCCCAAACATGTGTTAAAACGGTCCCCTTTCGCTTATCAGGTACTTCATCGCCATCACCTATTAAAAACAGAATGATAGTGATAGTAACTGGTTAAGATGCAGTTCATATGAATCAGATTGATCTAACTACATTTGTACCTGATGTGTTCTGGTTCTCATCATCGTTCTGCTCAACCTCGTTAGCATATAGTGCTTCAGTATGCATTAAATTTAATCCTTTCTTTTTCTTTGTACCTCCTCTTCCTGCTAAACAAATGTTGGGGACATGAATACGAGTTTATAGTGAATATAATAAACAATATGTAATCTTTTTATTAAACAGCTAGATATTTGTATTAGACTATCAGGACTGCATTTATTAAGTCACATACCGCTGTGGGGTTGGATATGCTAATCTTGGATGAAAATAAATCATATATAACTAACATGACTAGGAATAGTTGTCCTTGAATAATCAAATATACATAGAAAATTAAATTATATGTTCATTCTAATACCTTTATTTTTTTTGGTTTAGATTTGGATGGTTCTTTGTTGGACTTGGTAGGCGCTAAAGTGGCAAGTCTCTGCTTCGTCACAAACAAATTAACCGTCTTTTCGCTCTCACACTCGTTGAGCATTTCCATCACATCAGAATCTTGTTCTATTAAAACCAAGCTATCTTTTCTCTTGTAGTATAGATAGTCGACTGATGTGTACCCAGAACCCTCGATCATATCAATCAAAAGTCAAAAAAGCATATTTGATCTCTATCCATTTGCCTTTGCACATGTTTATGTCCTTCAGCTTTCCCATCGCATTCCAGATTTATGGTCCAATTATCCACCGCCATGGTAGCACAATCTAAAAAAAATATAGCACCAATAGGAAAATAAGAATAAAGCATAGGATAATTCACAAATAAGAATCAAGTATAACCGAGTAGTAACAATTTGACTAAAGTGCATATTTGTAATGTTATTTGAACTTGGAGCTTGAGAACAAGTAAAGTGCTATGGTTGAGATAGGATGGTCTAGAGCATGACACATATATACGAACAAAAATAGTCCAAAAGGTTCTTTACATTAAATAAGATATAAAATTAACATGTATGATAATTTATTTTTGCTAACATTTAGGAGGGAAAAATCACTGTTATTGTTTTGCTTGATTGAAAATTAACTTTATATATAGTAGTGTCCAGTTAGCTTGAATTAAATAAAACGGGCTGACATACCAAATACACCAGGACAGAAAAGATATTTCTATGAGGAGGGCCATGTGGTATGATATACCCAGGAGAGAATCCAAGTAAAAAATGTTGTATGGCAAACTTCAGAATAGATATTATAGTTTTGACTTGCTCGATACCAAATCAATATTTCCATTATTCAAGTACCTTATTCCTGAACTGCTTTTAATACTTTAAAAAGGGAAAATGAATATGTTTTGACCAAGAGGATGATAAATTTTACAATATTGCTAAAAAATTAGATCGTTAACTTTCCCTATGCGATTCATTGTGTTTTTGTGTGTCAAAAGAACAGGTTCAAATGGTAACTTTTGCAAGATGAAGTATAGTGTGTGATGCAAAAGACAGGAGCAAGACAATGTTATGAAGGTGTATTATGGTAAGTTCATTCATGAATGCAAAATTTGTTTTCTGCAGTACTGAGATGGAAAAAGAGTTTCTACAACCTCTTGTATAATTTATTTAGAAAAACAAGTGCTTTACAAATAAGAAAGTCAAGACCGATCATACTAGTCATAAATACCATTCCGCTAAGTATTTACAGACAAAACAAAAAAGTTTTCAATCACACAACACATGCTACAGTTATACTATTTAGTTCATAACAGATTAATCATATGATAAGACCTGTAGACACTAATCAACTTCCATCCACCGGTCCATCACAACTTTCTCAAATGATCTTTCTTTTGGAATACTAAATGGCATATCTATTGGTTTGCTTAATCTGAGCCTTGGATTCTGCTCTGTTGGCTTTTACCAGGTTGGTTTGCTTTTCAAGATTCAAACCAATCTTTCATCTTGAGTATTCATCTTCTGCAAATATTACCTACTAGGAACTTTCAAACTTAAAATAAGCAGTTCAAACTAAATGGCAAATGCATTCAAACAGACTTTCTTAAAAATGGTATTCATCTACAGACTTCAAGTGCTTGTGTTTGTCGGTAGTTCTCTACTTTGTATTAGCCATCTCACTCTATCAAATGTATCAGATGACCAAGCTGGCAATAATTCCTTGTACTGTATCATTGGAGACTCTATTCTTCTGGAAGGCATTCAGGTCCGATTTATGTGATTAGGTCCAATAATTGGATCGGGAACCGTCCGTGTCGCCTGAGAGCGAGTGACGCGACGGCAAGAACACTAATCCAATAGCGATGGTTTGGGCGCACGGTTTCGCGCAGCAGGAAGGGGGGGGGGAGAAGGAGTGGGCATACCTGGTGGGTGCTCGTCGCTGGCGAAGGGCCGGACGAAGACTTGGGCAGAAGGCGCAGGGGTGTGGCGGCGGTTGTACAGTCGTCGGCACTAGAAGGAGAGGGCGCGCGTAAGGTGGGGTGAACGGGAGAAGAAAAGCCAGGCTAACGTGATGAGCCTTGCCTTCCGAAACAACGTGATGAGCCCCTTGCCTCCGATGGTGAAGATAAAGCTGTGGCCGGAGATGAACCGGAGGAAGGGAGCCGCCGCCACGCCGACCTAAGAGCTTCGGTCAGTTGGAGGGAAATGAGGATTGAGGACGACCTTCGAGTTTTTTACGCTAGATTAGATTAGTGGATGACCGAGTCACCGAGAACTGCTACGGGGCGGCAAATGGATTCCTGGAAGGGAAAATTTGGTGGGAACTAATTTCAGTCAATTTTTAAGGAGGGAAACTAATGTTTCACGCCTCTTGATTCTGAATTTCTGGTGTTTATATCTAAAAATATATATATCTAAAAAAAATATACTACTAGATTTCGTTATCTTTATTAATTTTCTAATTCTTCCTCAACTAAAAGAAAATTTGATGGACATCTGATACGGTCCTTATATTAAAAAAAATATACTACTACATTTCTCTATCTAAAAGTTACTTTATGAGTAATGACTACGTATATTGGTTTTGTGATAATATTAACAATGTGTATCAAATTAGTCTATTTTATAGTAATGACTAATATTAATTTTAATATTAACATTAACACATAAATGAATTTTTTATATAACTAATGACATCAATTTAATGTGGCCAATTATATTACTTTCTATTAATAAGACAAATATTAATGAAAAATAGTTTGTTGATACTTGACATTCAACTTAAAAGTAAACAATAACCAAGTATGTTCAACTTATTTTAAAATGAGTATTCGAGACCGTAATAAATTCAAATGAAAAAGTCGTCAGCTACAAAGTTGCATAATTTTTCGAGATGTACAACTTTTGTTTTAGTCATTTCTCCATCCAAGGTTGTTTGAAAAATTCGAATTTCAAATGAGAGGAAATTCACATGTGTTTTGAAATGTGGCGCGTGTATACATCAAACATGATGAAAAATTTCAATAATTTGAAAACACTATTCCATTAGTGTTAGTTTATCACAAAACAAAATTTAAATTATGTAGTGTAATTTATGTTTAAGTAGACTTTTTATTCTCAAATTCGTATCATTGCACTACATACAGAAAATGATTGCTCGTCTCAGAATTCATTGAGCAGCTTGGTGATGCAGGGGCAAGTCCCTTCAAAAACGCAGACGTTTCATAATTCCATATAGGATCTAGGAGCCTAAAATGATAATTGTGGACTTAACAAGTCCATTTGTGATTTATGTAATTATGTTTAAGTAGACTTGACAAGTACAATTGTTATATGTTTAAGTGGACTTAACAAATTTAAGTGTCACATAAGTCTAAATGAACTTACCACATGAACACTTAACAAGACATGCACGTTTAAGTGTGACAATTAAGTGGTTACATGAGCTTAACAAGCTTAGGTGCCCTATGTCGATTTTGAATACTTCTTTTGGGATATGCATATACCTTAGGGATGAATTCACACCGAATACGCATGAAATCGATCCTGAATATTTCTTTTGTTTTAATAGAACATAGTCATTATAAAAATAGGGATTAAGAATAAAGAAATCGATAAGTCGATGTATTCTCATTTTTCCAAGATATATTCTCATTTGTTATACCCTCCTATGTCCGTTTGAGACCCAATTTTAAATCGAGCTTAACAAGTCAATCCAAAATTAAATTTCAGATATCTACTCAAAACATATACAAATGATTTCATTAATATATAAATAAAGTATTTATTAGGATTATTTAAACATAACCCTGTACAAATCATTAATAACATTAAAACTAATATAATGTCATTAGCGATAGATATAATCTTAAGTAGTTAAAATAAGCTTATCATTTTAATATTAAAACTAACATGAATTTTATCAATTTCCATTAATTTTAGTATAGTTGTAGTTTTTTATTAAAAAAAGAGACTAGATTAGGGTAAATAAGACAGACTCCAAAAATATCCCCACACCAAGCCCCAGGATTCGCGACTTCGCGAGTCGCTACCGCGCCCCGTCGCTCGTCCCCGCAGCCCCACCTGCTACCACCGTCGCCTGCCGCCTCCAGACTGCGAGACACGACTGAACCGGCGCGGCTGCGCCGGCGCTCCTCTCTGCTACTCCTGCAGTCAGGGGCGGAATTGGGCCCCCGGCAAGGTAGGCTAGAGCCCGGGGCGTGAAAAAATTACCAATGTATAGCCCAGGTCAGCCCGGGGTATTTTTGCTATTATTCAGCCCAGATAGCCCATGCGGCCCGTCTCCGTGCGGCCCACTCACGCGCAGCGCGCTCGGCCTCACGCGCAGCCCGCTCACGCGGCCGTCTCCGCCGCAACCCGCAAACCCTAGCCAGCAGCAGCCGCACAGCCGCACGGGCGAAAGGCGACTCCGCACCGCTCGCTCTTCGCCAGCGCCGCCTCATCCGACGCCTCGTCGCCTCCGCGGCTCCGCCCTCCGCCTCGTCGCCGCCGCCGTCCGCCTCGTCCGCCGACCGCTACCTCGTCGCCTCCGTCTCAGATCTCCGTCGACTCGTCGCCTCCGCCTCGGATCTCCGCCGACCACCGCCTCCGCCTCGGATCTCCGCCGACCGCTGCCTCGTCGCGTCCGCCCTCCGCCTCGTTGCCTCTGCGGCTCCGCCTCGTCTCAGAGACTCAGATCCCGGCGACGCCCCTCCTCGGCTCCTCCTGGACTGCGCCGCGTCGCCGCCCACCTCCCGGCCAGCACCGGCGACCCGGCGTCGCCCACTCGCCCCCTCCTGTTTGGCTCCTGGCCTCTTGCAGCCTGCTGCCAGTGCCTGCTGCCAGTGCCTGCCTGCCTGTGGAGTGTGGAGTGTGGAAACTCTCGGTGAGACATTGTGCAAAAATGAAATTCCGATTGCCATTGCCATG
Organism: Dendrocalamus latiflorus; assembly: GCA_017311315.1. Taxonomy (NCBI): domain Eukaryota; kingdom Viridiplantae; phylum Streptophyta; class Magnoliopsida; order Poales; family Poaceae; genus Dendrocalamus; species Dendrocalamus latiflorus. The sequence goes on from CM029661.1 coordinate 15,636,976, forward strand.
GAATGTGATGAACTGAATAACTGATGATTGATTGATTGATTCTAGATTTCTAGGCTTCTAGCTAATATGTTGAAATGTGATATTTTCCATGGAATGTGACAATGTGTGATATTTTCCATGCAAAACTGAAAATTCTGATTGCCAATTTGCCATGGAATGTGTGATAATTGATATCATTCTTGTCTCAAAAACTGAAAAATATTAGTGTTTTATGCTTTGGTTCTGCAACTAAAATCTTCAGGCTAAAATCTCTGAAATCTTTGGTTCTGCAACTAAAATCTTCAGGCTACTGAACTGAACAAAAAGCCATCGTAATATGTTAATTTTTAACAATGCATGGCCCTTTGTCAGGACAGACAATTCTTACATTATCAATGTCAGGATACCCCTTACGTCCTGTCAACATCTCTATGATTATAGTGCCAAGACTATATATGTCTGATTTGAATGTAATTGTAATTACTTCGTTATAGAATTCTGGTGCCATGTATCCCCTGCATAGAAACTCTGTAGTCTGAGCATCTTAGAGAGAACTGAAAGCAACATATAAAATGTGATTTTTCGGAGATAGATGCAGCTAGCTTATAGTGTTCCATACACCTTTGATGTTGCAGCCCGGGTTTGCTTTTCATCGAAGCACCTTGAGATGCCAAAATCAGCAATTTTGGGCACCATGTAATCATTCAACAGTATATTTGCTGATCTCTGAACTGAAATGATCTATGAACCAAAAAGCCATATAAATGATCTCTGAACTGAACAAAAAAACTCTACTGAACTGAACCAAAAACTCTACTGAACTGAACTCTACTGGACTGTTCTATGAAGCAACATCTAAACTGAAATGAACTGGACACTCATACACTGATTCCAGACTCTGAGCCATATTAAACTGTTTGAGTATACTTTATGTAATTCATAGCTTTTTATGTATTTCCAACATTGTCTCAGATATTGAAGTACCACATAACTGATGCAATGATAGAATTTCTTGATTTCAGTGAATCAATGGACTTAAGTGCTATTAAGAGGTTGTTGCAATCCAGAAGACCAAGTGATGACTACATAGCTGGGGTACAGGGTTTTCTTAAGTTTGCCTACAGTGGGAAAAGGTCCGATGCAAAGATTCAATGCCCCTGTGTCAAATGTGTCAATAGGAAGTTACAAATGCAAGAAACAGTGAATGAGCACTTAGTGTGTAATGGAATTCTACGTGGATACACTATATGGGGCTGTCATGGAGAAACAACATCTTATATCTCTGCTAACAAAGATTCAGAGCCACCACGTCCAAGTTTAAACACTAATATGCGCCAAGTAGTCCAAGAAGCCTTTGGATATATAGACAATGAACATCACACAAATGGACCTCATGCACCAGGTTTATCTGAACATGGACCAGATGCGGAAACACAAGATTTCTTTGATTTGCTTAGGGCTGCTGATGAACCTTTATGGGAAGGATGTGAGCTATCAAAACTTTCTTTCCTAGTCCTATTGTTTCATGTGAAGTCGACCAACAAGTGGAGCAATAAATCAATTAATGATCTACTTCAAATTTTACAGCTAGCTCTCCCAAATGGTTCAAATATACCTAGAACATTTGTGGAGGCTCGAAAGACCATTGCGAAGCTTGGTCTTGGATATGAGAAGATTCATGTGTGCCCAAATAATTGTCAGCTCTATCGGAAAGACAAGAAAGATGATGACTTCTGTTCAAAATGTGGAGCTTCAAGATGGAAAAATAAGCCAGATAAAACATCATTAACAAAAAAGGAAAGAAGAAAGGCAACACCAAATAAGGTATTGCGTTACTTTCCAATCAAACCTAGACTTAAAAGGCTTTTCATAAACAAGGAAACAGCCAAGTTAACTAGATGGCATGATGAGGAGCGTACAAAGGATGGTGCTTTGCGCCATCCTGCTGATTCAGAGGTTTGGAAAATCACTGATTCCCTGCACCCTCATATTGCATCAGATTCTCGAAACATGAGGTTTGGAATAGCAACAGATGGTTTTAACCCATATGGGAAGTGTAATTCTACCCATAGTTGTTGGCCAGTTGTATTAGTACCATACAACCTCCCACCATGGTTATGCATGAAAGCTTCTTCTCTTATGCTCACTCTGATAATTCCTGGTTACCCTGGAAAGGACTTCCATACATTTATGCAGCCGGTTTATGATGAGCTAAATGAGTTGTTTGACACTGGAATGTCTACATATGATGCATCTCGTGATGAGAGATTTCAACTTTATGCTACAATATTGCATACTGTGAGTGACTACCCTGGGACAGGGATACTGGCACAGTACAGTGTTATGGGACAGTTGGGTTGTGTATCCTGTGAAGATGAAACAAGTTCAAGACGCTTGAAGCATGGCAACAAGCAATGTTTCATGGGACACCGACGATTTCTACCCACTGGCCATGAGTTCTGTTATGATGCTAGTTCATTTGACGGAACCGAAGAGCATCGGTTGAGGCCTATTGCTTATTCTGGAGTATCTCTTTTGGAAAGGATAAAATCAATTAAAGACTTTGAGAAGTCCAAAACCTGGAAGGGTGTTAGTGGCATGTTTTGTTTGTCTTACTGGAAGTATAATTTGCTACGGCACAATCTTCACTTTATGCATATAGAGAAGAATGTGTGTGAAAATATATTTGGGACACTTTTAGAAATGGATGCCAAATCAAAGGACAATCTACAGGCAAGGAAAGACTTGCAAGAAATGAATATCAGGCCAGATCTACACCCACAAAAAAAAGGCTAATGGTAAGTATTACTTGCCTCCTGCTTTGTATAACATGTCTAAAGAGGAGAAGCAACAATTCTGTAAAGTCCTTCGTGACATAAAAGTTCCAGATGGTTATTCTAGTAACATCTCTAGATGTGTAAATGTTGGTCAAGCAAAAAATTTCAGGCCTAAAAAGTCATGACTGCCACATACTAATGCAACAACTTATGCCACTTGCTTTGAGAGGTCTTCTTCCAGATGAAGTTACATCTGTCTTATTTGATCTGTGTGGATATTTTAGAGAACTGAATGCAAAAGTTCTCCACATGAATGAACTTGAGAAGTTAGAGGACCGAATCATAATGACGTTATGTCGGATGGAGATGATATTCCCACCTGGGTTTTTCACTATCATGGTGCATCTAGTTCTTCACTTAGCAACAGAGGCAAAAATAGGTGGTCCTGTATGTTATCGGTCAATGTATTTTGTGGAAAGGTATGTTTTTCTTATAAAAAATTAAGAGCCATGTTTGGTACCTTCGCTTTGTGTAGGTACCTTGGTGATTTGAAGTCAAACGTGAGAAATAAAGCTCGTCCAGAGGGTTGCATTGCAGAATCAGTTTTGGCAAAAGAGGCTATGCACTTTTGTTCAACATTTCTTGATGGTTTTCAGACATTGTCTAATAGGCTTTCGCGGAATGATGATAATGATGAGTCACTTGGATGCTATACTAGACATGCATCAAATCTTTTTCCTCATCCTGGGAAACCACTTGGGAAGCCAAGTAATTATGTCCTGAGAGGTTTGGCTAAAGTACAAGCACATAGATATGTGCTATTCAATTGTTCTGTTGTCGATCCATACCTTAGGTAATATCTCAAAATTGTAAACATAAATTTATTTTTTTCCTCCCATAAATTTTCTTACATGTAAATTGCAGAGCTCATGCTGAAGAGATCATCGAAAAAGGTACTGGACGTAGAGCCAGTCATAGAGATGTTGAGAAAATCCAAAATGAGAAGTTCCATCAATGGTTTAGAAGTCATGTAAGTACCTTAACTCAAAATGCTTTACATGTATCTCTAACGTGCAAAACTAAACTTGTATAATTGTACAGATAATGCAGTTAGAGAGGGAAAATGGCATTCATGGTGTTAAAGATGACATTAGATGGCTAGCTCGTGGCCCAGTTGAGGCTGCAAAAAGGTACCGTGCTTTCAACAGTCGAGGTTTCCGTTTTAGGCCCAAACGGTTGGATCGGGTGACACAAAATAGTGTGTAGTGCTAACTGCAAAAACATCAAGTTATGCAAGTGCAAGTGATGGCAGGCCAGTTTTGGGTGATGTGACTTACTATGGGGGGATAATTGATATTATTGAGCTAAACTACTCTGGGAATTTTTCTGTGGTACTTTTTAAATGTGAATGGGTTGATGTTATTTCTAAAAGAGGAGTAAAGAAGGACAAATATGGCTACACACTTGTTAATTTCTCACACCTGATACATACAGGAGAAAAGATTATTCATGAACCGTACATTTTTTCTAACCAAGCTGACCAGGTGTTTTATGCTGAAGACAAAGAAAACCCTGGGTGGTCTGTAGTCATGAAGATGAAACCAAGAGATATATATGACACAGGTTGTGATGAATGGGAAGATGATGTAAAAAATGAGCCATTCCATGTTACACATCTTAGAGATATGTTCAATAATGCAAATGTAAGACATCAATGGGCTAGAAGAGACATTGAGGGAACCACGGTGGATGCTAGTGATGTTGCGGATGCTAGTGGCAATGGATCGAATGACCAATCATAGTTCATGTGGTGCAGTACCTGGACTCTTTATTGTGCAAGCTCATTTCTTCAATGGTCCAGGAAGGGTCACTAGAAGGTAAGGAAAATTAACATATTTACCATGCAATAAAATTTATGAGTAAAGTCTATTACCGGTTCTTAAACTTTTTATGCTGTGTCATCCCGGTCCATAGACTTTTAAAGTATGTCATCCCGGTCCTTAAACTTTCAAAGTGTGGCAATATCGTATGTAGTTGTAGCAGTGAACTTTTTATGCTGTGTCATCCCGGTCCATAGACTTTCAAAAGAAATTGCCACACTTTGAAAGTTTAAGGACCGGGATGACATACTTTAAAAGTCTATGGACCGGGATGACACAGCATAAAAAGTTTAAGGACCGGTAATAGACTTTACTCAAAATTTATTATACATCTAATTGTCGTACCATACTTCTGTGCAGCCGGCTTGCGTTCCTATTAGGAGAGGCAGCTCTTCACAAACAAACTGACACCACTAGTCCTGTGAGGATGCCTACTGCATCTGCACCAAAAAAGATGACACCAAAGAGAAGGCTACATATTGGATGAATGATTTTATCTGTGATGAGATGTATCCAGAATTTTTATTTGATAATGATGAAACTCGTTTAGAACAAAATTATGGTTTTGTGAGATGAACTTGTTTAGGCTAAATTCGTGGATTTGTGAGATGAACTCATGATTATTGTGCTTATTATTGTGTCATATGCCAAGAATTTTTATGCCTAGAATTTTTATTGTGTCCAATATTCCAAAATTTTTATTTGCTCATTATTCTATAATTTTTATGCCCGGAGGTGGCCAGCTAGCCTGCTTGCCCAGGCAGCGGCTGCCTACCTGCTTGCCCCATACGACAGGCCATGGTGCTACCCAGCATCAGTACGTAACGTGCAAAAGAACAGAAGGAACGTGCAAATGAACAGAAGGGTAAAAGCGTCAGTTCATGCGCCAAATACATGGAGGAATACTACACGAGGGATAAAATACACATAATTGCAAGAAAATCAAGTGTCGAACGTTTTGAGGCCTATTTATTACGAAGTCGACGATTGGAGTTTCAAAACTGCAAAGCGCGATGATTGCAATCCCAAATATGCAATTTTCTCGCGCCGGGGGAAAGCGAGCAACCGGGAGCATGATTCGAGGACGTCCGGGTCCACCGCACATAGACGCGTGCGCGCGAGCGCGGGGAAGCGAGCGAGCGAAGAAACAGCCTGGGGGACGATTGCTCTATGAATCTTTGTAACAATTGGACTGTAACATTATTTTGTGTTACTACAGGGCATATATTTGTAGCACATTTTATATGTTCCATTTATGTGTTACAACATAGTACACTTTTGTAACATTTTGCTTGTAACATTAATTTTGTGTTACTATAATTATTGTCAGCAACACATTTTTATAAAAAAAAGTGTTTTGTGTTACAAGCGAAGTCTGTAACACACTATTTTGTGTTACTATGAAATTTCACTGGAACACATTGGTGAATGTGTTACAAGAAAGTGATACAATATCCTTGTTTTGTAGTAGTGTGGAAGCTAGAAAATCTAAAGCTTTGATACCATGAAGGCTCATAGAAATGAAACACTTGTTTGATTCATTGTGTACAGGGATATATACAATAATAACACTAATGGGAATACATGTAACAATGGTAATGTGAAGATATACAACAATGGTAATGTAAATACATACAACATCTTCTTGAACTAAGACATTATAGTGGAAACGAGATGGTAGGCTAACACTAATTGCTACGCTCGCACACAGTTTGGGCTGTAGTGACCCCTGATGCGGCTGCAGTGTGTAGAAAATGCCATGAATTTGGTACAGGATGCACCCCGAAAGGGGGTTTTTGAATGTAACAAACTTCAAAGTTTACATGACACACTCAATAGTGGGAAACGTGACTGCCATCTGGAAGCCAAACAAAATACACTCAACTTGACACCAACACGATACATGGTGTTAGACAATTGTGCACTTTAGCGACTAGTTTGATTCTTAAAACAATTATCACATTATGTGCAGTATATACACTAGGCATACAAACAGCTAATAACAGTAGTTTGATCATGAGATCAAGGCTCTATTCTAAAATACCGTGCCTTTTTAACTGAAATAACACTGTAGCGACCTTTAGCTTTTCTGATGTATTCAATTAAAGAAAAATAGGAAAAATAAAAAATATCGTTATATCTCCACGGATAATGCAAAGGAAAAAAAAGAGGAAAAAAAGCCACGTCAAGAAGACAATACGTTCTAAATAACCTTTAGTTTTTGAAAGGTAGAAACCATCGCGGTTTGGAAGGCCTAAATACCCCTATCATATATATATATATATATATATATATATATATATATATATATATATATATATATATATGTGTGTGTGTGTGTGTGTGTGTGTGTGTGTGTGTGTGTGTGTGTGTGTGTGTGTGTGTGTGTGTGTGTGTGTGTGTGTGTGTGTGTGCGCGCGCGCGCGCTAACATGGCAAATCCTAAATTAGGAATACTACTAGTACATGTAAATATCATTACTAGTCTACAAAGTAACTCTTAGGGACTAAGAATTAACCATGGCTAGAGAAAGAATATTGTGACTAGCGCAAATCGCAGTACAGGTGACATCGCGGAAGAAGATGCAACCGTTCGGGTACAGGAAGGAGCACGCGAGGCGCTTCCCAAAACCGGCTAAAGTTGCTTCTCTCATGTGCATTACAACGAACTTCCCTCCTCTCGGCTTGTATTCGATCCTTCAATGTACGCGTCGAATAGCAAGTCGAGTGAGCAAGCACATGTGTGTTCTTTTGCTTTGCTTCACAAATGCAATACCCACACTCACAATTTGCACAAAATCATTCTGTGCTTTGCACGATTCAAAGCAAATCCTACGAAGTTAGATTATAGAGTAAATTGCTTCAGCTTGCGCGTGTGGTTCATCACATCCCTGAACTTACAAATTGCATAGGTAGGTTTATATATAAAGTGTACTACGTAGGTCATCTGCCATCCAAACCATCCCAAGCTGACAACTCGCACTGGCGTGGCACTCCACGTGGTGCTACACGCTGATGTGGCACCCATGCATTCTCCTCTCCTCAGAGACATTTCCCATGTCGCCGGCAGCGGCGCATACTGCCTCCGCTGCCACCGGAGCGAGCGCCGGCATCGACGTGCAGCCCTCAGGGCCACGCAGCGTGTATGTAGCACCTCGTGGAGCGCCAACTGCCAGCTTGGATGGACCGCTTAATGCAGTTTCTAAGCGTTACAAACCAGAAAGTAACCAATGTGCAGTTACACAATGTACAGATATCTGTTCCAAACAGACACCTTTCCTACCACCCTATCATCATCTATAAAGCAATGTACATGATCAGAATGATAAATAAATGAAAGCAATCTTTTCTCTCTACACTTGTGAATCTCTCTCTTGCAATACGTTATCAGCATCCAAACATACATTAACATGCAATAGAGAAGAACATAAGGTAATGAAACTACTCCTGAATGTTCTTGCTTTGACGGCGCGTCCTCACGGCACGACCGGCGAGCCCGGCACGGCCGGCGCAGCACCCGCAGCCGGTGGTTCGCCGCGTCCTTATGGCGCGGTCCGGCGCGGCCCGGTGAAGCGTGTCCTCATGGCGCGGCACCACGGCACGGCGCGGCGCCTGAATCGACGTCGACCGGCGGTGGCGCATGGCGTCCTCATGGCACGAGCGGCGCAGCCCGGTGCGAGGCGCAGACCGCGCGGCGCGGCGGTGTGGCCACCGACGGTGGCGCGCAGCGCCCGAGGAGGCTCACAGCCGACGGCGCCCAAGACGGCATCACCCGCGGCGATGGCGCGACGCTCGCGGCCGGCGCACGGCGCCCGAGCCGGAGACGCCCGCGGATGGCCGGTGCGGCGGCGCCCAAGGCCGGAGCGGCGTCTGCGGCCCGGCGTGGCGCGGCGACCCGGAGCGGCGCCCGCAGCCCGGCGCGTGATCGGCCGGAGGCGGTGGCCCATGGTCGGTGGGGCGAGGCGGCCCGGAGCGGCGCAGTGGCCCGGCCGGCGAGGCGCAGCACCACGGGCCAGTGGCGTCGGAGGCGGCGCCAAGGCCGGCGATGCCCGATCCGGCGGCATAAATGACCGGGGCTGGCGCTGGAGGCGGCGCCCAAGGGGGGCGGTGGAAGCGGCCGGAGGCGGCGACCGACGTCACCGGCGGCCGGCGGTGGCGCCCAGGGCCGGTGGCGGCGGCTCTCCATGCGGTGGTGGCGACTGGCTATGGGTTTGGGGGGAAACCCTAACCCCCCCCCCCCCCTCACTTTTATATGGATGCCCCAAATGGGCTTTAAGCCCAATAACCCCCCACCTCCCCACATGGGCCAAAAAGCCGAATGGGCTCCAGCCCAAGTTGTCGGAATTTTGCATTTTCCCACCTCTAATTCATGGAAAATGCAGAATTTTCTTTTAAATAAATGTCTATTGTAATATTTGCAGTATAGTCCTCGTACTTATTTATAATTGTACCCGTCTATTTGTACAGTTATAAATTAGCATTTCAGTCCCTACAGGATCTGAAAATTATGTAATTGTTCAAATAAATGTGCATGCACATTTCTATAACTTTTACATATTTAGGATTATTTTATTGCAATTTATTTACAATATGCATTGCGACCATATTTAAATTTGCTATCTTTCGCAAATTTAAAATTTAAAATTCCCATTTAGTGAGTACCATTGTACTTAATAAATTGGAAATTTTTGCAAAATATTATACCTACCATAAATACGATAATTACAATTTATGGCACTTTGCTACATTTATTTGTACGCTATGCCATACAATAAATTGGTGTTCACCACCAATATTGTAATTATACGGTATTATAAATATAACCACATGTTATATTTAATTTGGGTATATATTCATTCATATTACAATACTCATATTGTTTTTCACATATTTTGCATTTTATTACAACATTACCATACACATTAATTTACCTCATGTAAATTAATTATTATGGTGTACTTTTCATGTAGGTTTTCAATGGCTACCAAAGATTTTGAGCCTCTCGCTCTCGATGGTACCAATTACCCTACATGGGCTATGGACCTAAAAATCAACCTAACCACACGTGGGTTGCAAATGGTGATATTTGATCCTCCAGATGATCAAATTCCGCCGGATATTGTGAAATATTCCGTTTTGAACATAATACGGAATCACATACATCCGGATTTGAAGGCTGAATATCTGTATGAGGAGAATCCACTTACATTATGGTTAGCCCTCAAAAATAGATATGAACAGCAGCGAGCTGTCATCTTACCTGAGGCTAATCATGAATGGGCACATCTTAGACTCCAAGATTTCAAATCTGTTGGAGATTATAACCATGCCCTTCATACTATTTGCTCCAAATTGCGTTTTTGTGACAAGGAACCAACAGATGCGAACAAAATAGAGAAGACTCTCTCGACTATGCTCCCATCTGACAGAGTCCTACAGCAGCAATAGCGTGCTGCAAATTACCAAACTTATTTTGATCTTATGCATATCATGCTTCAGGCAGAAAAGCATGCTGAACTTCTTTTAAAGAATAATCAGCAACGTCCCATTGGGGCTGCTCCACTTCCTGAAGTTCATGCTAATCAAAATAATAATAAGTTCCGTGGTTCAAAAGACCACTCAAAGAACTTTAAAGGTAAACACAAGCGCAACATGAAGCAAAAACCAAGTGGATTCAAGAAAGGTAAAGGCAATTTTGGTAATAGAGTTGACAAAACTGAAATTTGTCAAAAAAGTGGTTGCTACAACCATCCTACCAAGAAATGCCGCACCCCGAAGCATCTTGTGAACCTCTACCTCCAGTCTTTGGCTCATGGCAAGAATGCTCAAGAGAAGAGATTTGAAGCACACTTCAATCTCACATCCAACAATGATGAAGCCGGATGCTCTCAACAGTTCCTTCAAGAACTCAACGACATATGTGCTTCTACAAAGAAGGATGATCTCATGTGCACCGAGGATACACTTGAAGAATTTCATTCTTAAGACATATTTGGAGATCTCAGTTAGACTCCTAGTCCCATAGCTAATTAGTACTATAGTGTTGTAATATAAATAATGTTGTCATCTATATTGTAAGCTTGTATGCTACAATCATATATCGAACATATTCGGTATTATAAAATAAAGTTTGTATGTATTCTATATATACCACTATAAGAATTTCATTAAATTCTTCTTTTGTGTATATAGATTTTTGGAGTCAATCCAATGGAGGAATTATGACTTGTGGATAGTGGTACCACAAACTCTATATTTAGGGACACAAAATATTTCCTAACTCTTACTAGGAGGAAAGGAAATGTTTTAACCATCGCTGGACGCGATGCAATGATAGTAGGCTCTGGTCGCGCCTCTATCACTCTCCCGATGGGTACACAATTGGAAATTGAGGATGCACTCTTGTATCCCGATTCAACACGTACCCTACTTAGTTATAGAGATATCCGTCAAAATGGTTTCCATGTTGAAACCCGAAATGACAACAAAGAGGAATATCTCCTCTTAACCAAACACAACGGATATAGCAAACAAGTACTAGAAAAAAAATCCATCTTTAAACTCCGGATTGTACTATACATACATCAAACCCGTTCAACATATTGCGTACAAAATAATTTTCCAAAACACTAACACATCCCAAACATGGCATGATCACATTGGCCATCCAGGCATTGGAATGATAAGGAAAATTATCAGCAATTCATCATACATACCTCAAAACAAAATTTCCAGAATCCTCAGATTTTGTGTGTACTTCATGTGCCACCGGAAAATTGATTTTAAGACCCTCTTATCTTAAAATCAGAGCTGAACCACTTAAATTTCTTGAACGCATTCAAGGAGATATATGTGGTCCTATACAACCATTGTGTGGACCGTTCAGATATTTCATGGTTCTTATTGACGCATCAACTAGATGGTCACATGTGTGTCTTTTATCCACACGAAACCATGCATTTGCTAAGTTAATTGGTCAAATTATCCAATTACGAGCACATTATCCTGAATATCGAATTCAATCAATTCGAATGGACAATGCTGCTGAATTTACATCCCATGCCTTTAATGACTATTGTATGGCTCTTGGGATACAAGTTCAACATTCTGTTCCATATGTCCATACACAAAATGGTTTAGCAGAATCTCTTATTAAGAGAATCAAGCTCATTGCAAGACCATTACTACAGAATTGCAACTTACCAACATCATGTTGGGTCACACAGTTTTACACGCTGCTGACTTAATCCAATTCCGTCCAACTGCATATCATAGCACTTCCCCGCTACAATTAGTACGTGGAAATCCACCAGATATTTCCCATCTGCGAAAGTTCGGTTGCGCTATATACGTACCGATCTCACCACCGCAGCGTACCTCAATGGGACCGCACATGAAACTTGGGATCTATGTTGGGTATAAATCTCCGTCAATCATAAAATACCTCGAGCCCCTAACAGGGGACCTGTTTACGGCCCGGTACGCTGATTGCATATTCAATGAGGAACATTTCGCGGCATTAGGGAGAGACAACAAGTACCAAACTGAATACCAGGAAATTGATTGGAATGTACAAGGCATTCTTGCCTCAGACCCACGTACCAGAGAGACTGAACTTCAAGTTCAGAAAATCATTCATTTGCAAAACATTGCAAATAACCTGCCAGATGCATTTACTGATTATAAGGGTGTCACAAAATCCTATAATCCTGCCAGAAATGTACCTGAAAGAGTGGAGGTACCGCAAAATACCACACAACTCCCAGTTCAAAATAAGAGGGGAGAAGTACGGTACAAATGGCGGATACAGCTTCTAACAAGCGACAAAGGAAACAAAAGAATGTAAATGCAGATCAACCTCAAGTTGATAGACACCAAAGGATCCTTGAACCCAGATCAACAGTGCACTCAAATACTGATCCTGGGACATCGGAATACCCCGACTCAAATGTTTTGGGTAATAACATTGAGTAATCAGGGGTCTAAGAAATTTTCACTAACTATACTGATTCTGGAGAATCATACGATCGTAAGACAACAATTGTCGACATTTATTTCTCCACAACAATTGCAAATAACCTTCAAAATGATCCAGATCCCAAGACCATGGCAGAATGCAAACAGCGCTCGGACTGGATTCAATGGAAGGATGCAATTCAAGCGGAGTTAGCCTCGCTCAAGAAAAGAAATGTATTCACCAATGTGATACATACACCTCCCAAAGTATTCCCTGTTGGTTTCAAATGGGTTTTCGTCCGCAAACGGAATGAAAACAACGAGGTGGTGAGATACAAAGCAAGGCTTGTAGCACAAGGGTTCACGCAGAGACCCGGCATTGATTTCAATGAAACTTATTCTCCAGTAATGAGTGGAATAACATTCCGATACTTAATCTCATTAGCAGTTAAAAATCATCTATCTTTTCAGTTGATGGATGTAGTGACTGCATATCTTTATGGGTCACTTGATTCGGAAATATATATGAACGTTCCTGATGGGATTTCAATTCCGAATCCGAACGCAAATCGCAATATGTATTGTGTAAAATTGAACAAGTCTTTATACGGCTTGAAACAGTCGGGTAGAATGTGGTACAACCGACTAAGTGAGTTCCTAACCAAAAAGGGATACTCCAACAATGATGATTGCCCATGCGTATTCATCAAAAGATCCTCAACAGGATTTTGTATTATATCTGTGTATGTTGATGATCTTAATATCATTGGTAACACACAAGATATAGATGAAGCATGTAATCATCTTATGACGGAATTTGAAATGAAGGATTTGGGTAAAACCAAATTTTGCTTAGGTATACAACTTGAGCACCTTCATTCAGGCATCCTAGTGCATCAATCAGCCTATGTCCAAAAAATATTGGAGAAATTCAATATGGACAAAGCATATCCATCGAAAACCCCCATGGTTGTTCGATCTCTAGACAGGGACAAAGATCCATTTAGACCCCAAGATGACAATGAAGAGCTATTGGGAACCGAGGTTCCATATCTCAGTGCCATCGGAGCGCTTATGTACCTTGCAAATTGCACCCAGCCGGATATTGCATTTGCGGTAAATCTACTTGCTAGATATAGCGCTGCTCCAACCAAAAGACATTGGGTAGGAGTAAAGCATATCTTTAGATATCTTTAAGGCACTAAAGATCTCGGTCTATTCTTTCAGAAGAATAAAAATGTGGATTTAATTGGATATACAGATGCTGGCTATTTATCATATCCCCATAATGCCATATATCAAACAGGCTTTGTATTTTTACATGGTGGAACAGCCATATCTTGGAAGTCTTCGAAACAGACTCTAGTGGCTACATCCACTAATCATTTTGAAATAATTTCATTATATGAAGCATCACATGAATGTGTATGGCTTCGCAGAATGATTAACCACATACAATAATCATGTGGTATAGGTGCTATTGCATCACCTACCATTATCTACGAAGATAATGCTGCTTGCGTTGTTCAAATGCAAACGGGTTACATAAAGTGCAATATCACAAAACATATTGCACCTAAACTATTTTACCCACATGAATTGCAAGAGAGTGGGGAAATAAATATTCTGCAAACTAAATCTTGTGATAATCTCGCAGACTTATTTACCAAGTCATCACCAATATCCACATTCCAAAAATGTGTTCATGGAATTGGTATGCGAAGACTACGTGATTTGCAGATATAAATATAAATATTGTACCAAGTCAGGGGGAGAAATCTCCTAAGACTTAACCCGTTCAAATATAAATATTGTACTCTTTTTCCCTTTATGAGTTTTCCATCTAAGGTTTCTCATCAAGGTTTTTAATGAGGCAATATGACAACGTAATCATAAATATATCTCTATTTTCCCATAAGGGTTTTTAAAGAGATATAATCAAATATATGCCATATTATTTTCTCCTTAAATTTGCCCACCGGGTTTTAAAGAAGTTTTTCATAGCATATCTACTCTATCGGTTCTCCTCATATTTTTCCTACAGGGTTTTGGAGGAGTTTTTCCAAAATGATGAATCAAGGTGATCATATGAACACACATTGGTCAAGGGGGAGTGTTACAAACCAGAAAGTAACCAATGTGTAGTTACACAATGTACAGATGTCTGTTCCAAACAGACACCTTTCCTACCACTCATCATCATCTATAAAGCAATGTACATGATCAGAATGATAAATAAATGAAAGCAATCTTTTCTCTCAACACTTGTGAATCTCTCTCTTGCAATACTAAGTTCAAGGACCCATATGATCCACACGTGCAAGTCCAGGGACTCACCATGTAGTTCAAACGGAGTATTTTCTCAAGACGAAGGGTCTACAAGTTAAACGATCTACACGTTAAAAGCCCAACATCTGTACCAGCCAAAATCGCAAGTGAGTATCTGTCTCTCCGTAATCTGTACCGTAAACAGCCAAAATTCAAAAATTTCAACCAAAAGCCATAAGCCGCAACTAAAAAGAACAGGCCTTCAACTCTAGATACGTCCTTTGAAAGAAATCAAGTTGGCAGCTTTCTCATCTAGTCATCTGCAGCTAGCAAATAACAAGTGATGAAATGCAGTTTGTGTTAAGTCTAGCCCCAAAAGAAGCGCGAACTACCTAACATTTTACAACACTCAGAAGGAACAGTCAATAACAAGATCTTTTAAGAGTAAATTTTGTAGAACTACACATGCTTTCACAAAACTGTCATAAAACTACACCTTTTAAAAAAAGTTCTCAAGGAACTACACACTCTCTTGCAAGTCTTATCAGGAAAATGTACTTCAGCAGAATTCTGTTCGAGTCAACGGGTCAAACAGGCTAGACTCACGTGCAAGTGACACAACAATGTCTTACGTGGCCACATGTATTGCACACCTGTATTGCCATATGTTTCTCCCGCTAATGCACCAATACATGTGGCAAGTCACATGCTAATGTGTACAATATATGTGGCAATGTAAGACTACGTTGTGTCACTTACATGTAGGCCCGGCTAATCAGACCCGTTGGCCCAAACAGGATTCCATTGAAGTGTAGTTTTCTGATATACTCGGCACAGAATGTGCAGTTTTGCAGTTCTGTGAAAACTTTTCTTAAAGATGCAGTTTTGTGCCTGGTGTAGTTCCTTGAAAACCTTTCTTAAAGGTGCAGTTCTGTGGAAGTACGTGATGTTCTATGAAATTTACTCATCGTTAAATAAGGGGTTGTGCCTTGCTAGTTAGTTCAGGTCAGCCTCAGGAACGAATGTTGCCTCCAATCTAGTTCTGTACTAGCTCCATCTGCAATAACCATGCCAGCAACTGCATCGATCTATCCTTGTGTTGTGTAGTTTTGGACTTGTAGCTGGGAAAAGGAGCCAAAAGAAGGCTATGGAACCAGCCAGAAATGCTAGCGATGCCACTCCTGGAACACATGAAAACACCAGGCAAACCAATGTAAGTAGTTGAACATATTTTGCAACCCTGAATGAATTTTTGTTTTCTTTGGAGAAAATATGATATGTACACCTCTTGTTTGCGGTGATGAGAGTACAGGCAGACCCATCATATTACAAAATATGTGAGCAACAATAGGAGATGCGAGATTCCCTGCAGATTTTTAAAAACGAAAGATAATCAACATGACATGTTGTTATCAGAACAATATTAAACTTACTTTCAGTCAAATATTAAAGTATCTAAACTATTCAGCATGTTAACAAGTAAAAACTGAATGGCACTTGTATAATTAAATTATCTTTCTTCTAAGCCAGCTTACAAGCCATAAGTTCAGTGGAGTAGGCTACAACCTCGCAGTGGAAAAATGATGAATCATAAGATTGGTATAATCAGGGCCACACTTTTTCAGTATTGGTGTTTTGAAATACGGAGGTCCATACTTGAAACAATGACATGTACTATGCAATTATCATGACTAATATGTGATCAAACATGAACTAGGATCAATCACAAACAAAGCTGCCTTCTTAGATAAAACTGGAAAAGTTAGCTTATATAATTGGAAAAGCAGATCCAGAAACAAGAGCAACAAGTCAACAACAAAGCTGGAAACAACAAATGCACAATTTTCTGTTTTCAAAGACACAAAAAGAATTAGTCAGACCTGTTCGGATGAACAAAAATGCTGCATACCACCCAAAAATTACAGTGTACCCTAACTGGACACCTGAGAATGAAAAACAAGAAGTCAAGGCAAGCCCAACAAGTGAAGCAAAAGGTGTTCACAATTGGCGAAACCAAAATAATTACACAATCTCTGATGATAAGTTTCAAAAAGATGTATAGAATGAATATAATCTGTAGCAGCATCAATGATTCCCTAATGCCTGTAATTTAATGGTGTAAGCTAGGAAGTTAATACTAGCAAAAAATGCTAAGAGGTTAATAGCATAACAGAATAGAGATAACACATTAATGTTATCCCAAATCTTAAAAATTCCTAGAGCAATCCCCCTCTTCCAAACAGGCCATAGAATGTTTTAAGTACCAGTAATTGTGTTGACCACAGTTAGAAATATGCAGATGTTACTGCACTGTATATTGCAAACCACATAACATGAAACATTTGAGACCATGGCGTGACCACATAAAAGGTACGGGATAAGAATTCTCCTTAGTGTCACATAGTAGCAAAAAGTTAAGTTAAATCTAGTTATCAAATTTGTTCTCCCACCATTGCAGGAAGATACTGCAGAAAGGAGAAAACCAGATGATGTAAAGAAAAATACCTACAATCAGGAGAGATCTCATAAAATTGCATCCTTGTTGCTGTAGCTCGAACAAATGGTTCAAGTGTGCTGTCAACATAAAGGCTCAGTTACTAATTAAGAATAGTTACATAATATCAATACTGGAGAACATATAGGTAAAACTGAATGAATTCATGGAGCAGTTAATAATTGATACACAACATTAGGTTAAGGATATGTGCCAGGTTGATACTTTTGAAATGAAAATTTGGTGCAATATTATACCTACTTACCTAGGCTGAAGAAGACTGGACTAAAAAATATAATGTAATACATTTTGAATCCTCCACATAGAAGAAGAGGTATCATGCACGCCCTGAAAACCAGCTCCTCCGTAAATGGTGCCTGATCAAAAGATCATCCTCAAATAACATCACTACAATAGAAAAGGTAATCATTGTGTTCTCAGTAGTACCAATAATCCTAATCCATACAGTGGCAGAGGGAGAGGGGGCTAGTAGGGGCCATGTCCCCTTTGTGATCTACAAATCTACATTATACTCCTTTGAGTTCCATATAATTTTATTAGTACCAATACTATTTGGCCTCCCTCATGAAATATAATTGCATTCCACAGCTTATTTGACCCCCCAATCGAATTTCTGGTTCCACCTGCATTCTAAAGGCTACAGCTTGTGGACATGAACTGTTAGATGATAATTTTAACCCTACAATCAGATGTTCAGTCAACGATTTCTCATTCGTTGGTACACTAATCTTCCTTCATAGGTTTCACAACACCTAATAAGCAATGCAAAACAATGGCATCAAAGGGAATGAAAACAAACCACTATGTAGTTCCGCCACACCATCACATCATCTACGGAGGCTTGGATCCACCGAGCAAACTTCTGGGTGCAGCTAATCCCCATCTCACCATCATCTCCGCCGCAGGAGCTTGCCAGGAGCCAGAGTCTTGCGACGAACGACCCAGCGTACACTAGGGACGTAAGGAGAAGCGGCATCAGCACTGCCTCAAGCTGAACCAGCACCAGCATTTCAGTCCAAGCATCAAAAGCAAAACACTAATTAGTGAATTATTACAAAAATAATGTTACTACTAAAGACAGGTCGCTTTCTTACCAAGCGATCGGTACGAATGCCGAACACTGCGAGCGCATCAGACAAGTTGCCGAGGCTCCAGACCTGGGAAGAAGGAAGGAGGAGGTCGGGATTTGAGATTCACCGGAAAACCCAGAGCTAGGGTTTTGAGGGTGTTTGGAAGGGGGAGAAGGGGCGCTTACACGGAGGAGAGCGGCCGTGGCGAGTGCTGATGCGGCGGAGGAGAAGGCGGCGCAGACGAAGCGGCGGTGGAAGAAGGCGCGGAGCGAGGTGGGGGGCGGGAGGCGGAGGAGGAGCGTGGGGGCGTAGAGGACGGCGACGTAGCAGACGGCCATGGCGGCGCACGCTGCCACCGCCGCCGCGCCGGTTATCGCCGGCGGCGAGGCAGGGTGGAAGCTCGCTGGCGTCGCCATTAGCTCCGGCGAACCGCTGTTGCTCGAGTGAGGAAGTAGCGTAGCTGCGTAGGTCAACTTCGCCGGCGCCGGAGTTTGGGCTATAACAAGCCGAAACGGGGCTAGAGATGGGCCTGCAACAGCCTTGGGATGCTGGGAAACTCCAGCCAATTGGGCCAGATCAGACGGCTGGCCTGGCCGTGCCCTAGACATTTTTTTTTAAAAAAAATAGATATACGCTACAGCAAGGTGACCTATTCAGCAAAGGACACACCAATGCAAAAGCCCCCCACCAAACACATTGACCCTATTTTTTCAGCAAAGGACACACCAATGCAAAAGCCTAGGGGTGGAAAACGGTAACGGATAATTCGTTTTATCCGATATTCGTATCCGAGAAAACACAAATATGGTAAGCAAAAATCCGTATTCGAAAATATTCGTATTCGAATTCGAGAATATTCGTATCCGTATTTGAGAGTATTCGTATTCGTATTCGAGAATATTCGTATCCGTATTCGTATTCAAGACTATTCGATTCGTATTCGATCTGTTTCTAGAACCTATGAAAAATTCGTATAAATTTTGTGATTCAAAATTTGAATTTAGGCGGTTTAAAACCGGTAACAGGTCAAAAACTGGTGAAAAATCGGTAAAACTGCTAGGAATCCGTTTTATCCAATATTCGTATCCGAGAAAATTCGTATTCGTATTCGAGAATATTCGTATCCGTATTTAAGAATATTCGAATTCGTATCCGTATTCGTTTGAAAAATATGGATTCGTATTCGTATTTGAGACTATTCGACCGTATCCGATCCGTTTCCACCCCTACAAAAGCCCCCCACCAAACACATTGACCCTATTTTTTTAGGTTATGATTGATAGTTTTTGTCTGTATTTTTCGATATAGCAGTGGACGACGAAGACTCAAACGTCATATATAATCTTAAACTCGAGAAACCGTTTGAAAAAACCGCACTCACTTTGTTTGGGCTTCTGGAGATGAAGTAATGGACGCAAAAACCATCCCAAGAGCCGAAAAGAACTAGGCCAAAGGTATGTTCTTTTTGGCTGCGGCTTGTGACTTTTGGGCTGTTTGTATTAGAGATTACAGAGTAACAGAAACTCATATGTAATTTTTGCCGATATAAATGAAGTCAGTAAAATATATACTACAATTAACTAGTAGACCTTATCTTAAAAAATACTCCATTTAAAAGTTAGTTACTGTAGAAAAGCTGAAAAACAGCTTTTAGAAGCTGAAAAGAACATGTCCATAGGTAGCAGCTGCTGCCCTGGCCGCCCACAGCAGATGTGTCAATTCGCCTCCGGTCCCTTTCCTCTCTTCTCCGACGTTCGCTTTGGTGTAGCTAATGCCACCAATCGGCTAAACGTTATTTCAACCCAGGTACTTGTCGCAGGTGGTGCAAACGGCATACTTTAAGGAAGGCAAAGGGGACCGTAGGGCCTCCCCTCCGGTTTTCCTAGAGAAAAGAAAGGCCAAGGAAAATCAATGTCAATTGTGTAGCAAAAGTTCGAAACACAGGTGGCACGCATACCCTCGTGGGCAAACCGGCAAAGGCTTACTTCTCTGAACTTTCTGCGCTGGAACGGCAAGTACCCTCGTGGGCAAACCGGCAAAGTTTGAAATCGTCGACTGGACATTGTAGTACGACCCCATTGAGTGGACAACTCTATGTCAGAGGTAGGGCTGCCAACGTGTCGGGTTTGAGGGAGCTAGACTAAAGCTTAGCTCTACTCATTTTAAAAACTGAGCAGGCTCAATCTAGGTCGAGTTGGAGGTCAAGCTAGCGAGTGGGCTCATACTTCGCTCGTAGATGCATGCTGTAGTCACGGAGAGGACGGAGGCCACGCGTTTCTCTACAAGCTGCTTTTTTTTATTTATAAATAGTTTTTTATAGTACCTAACTTTTAAGCAGAGTATCTTTTATTAGGCAAAATGGATATTTCCCTCATTTTCGAGTAAAGAAAATAAAGGAAAAGGAAATTGGCTTGGGCCCACTTGTAAGATAGGGAGAGAGGAGATAAGGGGATAGGTGACCGGTTCGGCTCCTTAGATCTGGTCGTTGCTTTCTTGTTACCTCTCCTCCCTCTTCTTCGGCGGAAGTCTCGGCTTCTCTCTTCGTGGGCGCTGCCATAATTTCACCCATGAGTTTGCCTCTTAGATCTTTTAATTAAAATGG
Source organism: Dendrocalamus latiflorus (assembly GCA_017311315.1). Lineage (NCBI taxonomy): Eukaryota > Viridiplantae > Streptophyta > Magnoliopsida > Poales > Poaceae > Dendrocalamus > Dendrocalamus latiflorus. Next base: position 15,658,022 of record CM029661.1, read on the forward strand.
GAAGAGAGCTCACCACCCAGATATGCAATTTCACTGGCTATTCGGCTTTTTGGGATTTGGTTGGGAGAGAGCGTGGCGGCGGCGCTTGCGTGGTTGCCGAGTTGTGGTGCTCTTACTCCTTGTTCGCAGTTCTCACTCGCTGGGCCGTGTGCTTGCACACGGTGTTCTTCTGGTTCTTCGGTTCGGTCTCAGTTGGGTAGTGTGCGATGCGATTTCGCCTTCTTGTTGGCTGTGTGTGATGTTGTCTAGTACCTCGTCTTCACAAATTTGTTGAGTACCGATCTATGGAGTAAGGCTTTATATCTCCGATTGCCTCTCCGGTGATTCTCTGGTATTCCCCGGTAATTGGTTTTCTAGAACATCGTCTCTCCGACGCGCCTAGCCCATTTTCGGCTGTCACGGTGGCTTGGAGTGCTGATGCTCTGTGAGTTTGCTCTCTACTCCTTTTACTTTTATTATGCATTTGTCAGTCATGCTAGTTCATATCTGTTTACATCTAAAACTTGTGGGAAGTTCTAGCACAGGGAAGACTTATGCATGATAATCTGTGGGCTTGTGAATTACTCAATGAGGATCTCTGTCAAGTTGAAATCACAGTGACAATTTAGACTCTTCCACTAGTGTGATCTCTCATATCTTAGATGATTATCTCTGTTGAGTGCAGTTGATAGCTTTGTCAATCATATTGATACTGTCTCTGCTTGGTCTTGCTTACTGTTATAGTTTGGCTTTGCCAAAAATACATATATGTGCTGATTTTGCATTGCTGAATGCACATGCTCTTTTTGCAGTAGCATTACTCTGTTATATGTGACAAATTTCGGTTGAAATCTTCTATCTCTGTATGCTCTTGACTTAGATACTGCATTGAGGTAATATTTGCTTGATCAAACTAGTAGAAGTTTAAGGAATTGTCACTGTGTTTGTTGAAAAACTGATAAGAGTGGTAGAAGGCCAAGTTTCTTTTGAACTTGTGCAACTCATCCCTGAGAGCAATACTTCAAATGTTAAATTTGTGCATTATGCAAATTTTATATGCTCACATATGTGTTCTAATGAGTATATTGCAATATGTTAATTTTCTAAATTGTTTATGTGCTTCGAGAGAGAATACATATGGGTTCATGTCATTTTCATATTGCTACATATATGCTTTCTTGTGCTTAATCATAATTGAAATTAAAATGAAAATTTGCTAAATCCACTTAATTTCAAACATCTCTTCAAGGTGGAGTGTACTAGTCGATTATAGTACATACTGTAGTGACTTCATTTGTATCGACCGAAATCGTATACGAATGTCTCTCTACATGTTTCTCTACAAACTGTTAATATTTATAAACCAAAGTCAAAAGCCAAAATCAGAAGATAATATGAACGGGCTCATATGCTTAGCTCTACCCGTTTTAAAAACTGAGCAGGCTCAATTTAGGTCAAGTTGGAGGTCGAGCTAGAGAGTGGGCTCATACCTGCCTCGTAGATGCTGTGGTCGCGGAGGAGAGGACGGAGGTCACGCGTTCGGATGGGTGATGGCATTGGCATGCTGTGCAAGTCCACAGATAAGCGATCACATCTGCATCTATATATCCGCAGTTCCTGCACCGCGCTTGGGTTTTCAAACTTTCAATGGTAAGTTCTACACTTCACTTGCTAGTTGCTACTCCATTAACATCATCCTACCTGCACGATCGCCAAACCCATCGCAAACTAATTCAAATATTCAATTCATTCGCTTGATTACTTTCCTGCTATCTGTTCCGACTTCCAGCGAAGTTGCTCCGCTCGCAGAAGCAAGGACGGGATCACCTGCACACACACGAGCTCGATGTATACGCTGAGAGAGATATTTCGCAGCAACAACTTACTGCATTTTCTGGTTTTTCATCCAACTTAAAACAAGCAACAAACATGCATGGCCAACAGGCCACAACGCGCGCACCGTGCGCCACGCTCTTCCGCAAGCTGCACCATCCCACAACTCTCAGAACGGGCCGTGCACCACGGGTGAAGGACGACCGGTTCTTGCGTGAACAAGTGCACGCGCCGAACTCTTGTTTACTGACGCGCCCAAGTTTGAATGTTGGGCTCAAACTAACTCAACAGTGCAGAATTGAAGACCATGAGCATATGAACAATGCCTGGATTATTTGACAATCTCCTCCTAATTCTGGCGTTGTTCATTTGAGCTTGGTGATGCCGATTCGATCACGAAGTTCCTGGAACTTAGTCCTTCCAAGCGGCTTCGTCAAGACATCCGCTAGCTGCTCTTGTGTGCTTACGAGTTCCAGGCTGATCTCCCCGCTATCAACACATTCTCTAATGTAATGAAATTTTGTGTCGATGTGCTTACTCCTATCATGCAGCACGGGATTCTTGCTGAGGGCGATAGCGGACATGTTGTCCATCTTCAGTTGCGGCGGAAATGCCTGGACACCAAGAACATCGCTGAGTAGTCGCCGGAGCCAGACTCCTTGACATGCTGCCACGGCTCCTGCGATGTACTCTGCTTCACATGACGATAATTTGACCACTCGCTGTTTCTGTGACTGCCATGTCACAGGATTGCCGCCGAGGAAGAAAACAATGCCCGTCATGCTCTTGCGGTCGTCCACGTCACCCGCCATATCACTGTCGCTATAGCCGACTAGTCTTAGCTCGGCGTCGTCCCTAGAGTATGCCAGCCCATAGTCGGTTGTACCCGCGACGTACCGGAGCAAGTGCTTCATTGCCGCCATATGCTCCTACTTCGGCTCTTCCATGAACCGGCTCAGGTACCCCACGGCGAAAGCGAGGTCTGGCCGGGTGTGCAACAGATACCGTAGACTGCCAATGAGGTTGCGGTACCCTGTTGCATCGACCGCCGGCGAAGGACTCTGCTTCGACAGCTTCAACCGTGTTTCCATCGGCGTCGTGCAGGTGTTACAGTTGCTCATCCCCGCTTTCTCGAGCAGCTTCATGGCATAGGTGCTCTGGCACAGCTCAATGCCACGTCGCCCCTGTCTCACCTTGATGCCGAGGTAGTAGGACAGGGTCCCCAGATCGCTCATATGGAAGAGCGTCTTCATCTCCATCTTGAAGGCGTTGATCTTGTTGGCGGACTCCCTCGTGATGATGAGATCATCGATGTAGACCCCTACCACCAGTCGTGAACAATCGACTCCGCACGTGTACAAGTCGTGCTCACGCTCGCTCCTGATGAAACCAAGCACGTTCAAGCTCGCGTCGAGTTTGGCGTTCCACGCCCGTGGAGCCTGTCGTAACCCATAGAGGGCCTTGTGCAGTTTGAGCACTTTCTACTCATGGCCGACGGCGGTGAAACCTGGAGGTTGTGTGACGTAGACCTCCTCCAGCTCGCCGTTGAGAAATGCGGTCTTGATGTCCATGTGGCACACAGACCAGCCACGACTCGCTGCCACGGCCAGTACTACGCGCACTGATTCCATCCTCGCGACCGGCGCAAACACCTCCTCATAGTCAATCCCCTGGCATTGTACATATCCCTTAGTGATGAGCCTAGCCCTGTGCTTCATGACGTCGCCGTGCTCGTCGCGTTTGAGCTTGAACACCCACTTCAAGCCGATGGCACGATGCCCCGGTGGGAGGTCCACTAGAGACCATGTCTTGTTCTCTTCGATGGAGGTCATCTCCTCGAGCATTGCCATTCGCCATTCCTTGGTCTGCTTTGCCTCCTTGACTGTTGCCGGTTCGTCCCCAATTGCCACCAGCAGCTCCTCGGCCAACTCCCACTCAACCAGACCAGGAGGTGACACCGTACCAAGGACGTTGTCGATGGTACGGAACCGAAGTGGCGCATCATCATGGTCGTCATCCAGATCGGGTTCGCCCGAAGGTGGCGTTGCGAACTCGATTCTTGTCTTGGCCGGTGCTGGCGGTGTGCAGGACTCAGACCCGCATGTGGGCATCACCACGCTAGCCGGTGTTGTTGGTGGTGCCGTCGGTGTAATTGGCGAGGCTGCCATCGCAGGGGTGCTGGTGCTGCCATGTCCCTTGGAAACCGTGACATACTCAACGCAGAATGGCTCCATGTCATCGTCTGGCCTAGCTCCCTTATCAGCGCCCTAGTCCCAGGGACGGTCCTCCTCGAACACGGCATCTCGGGAGACATGGACGCTCTGTGTGACCAGATTGTAGAACTGGTAGGCCTTTGATCCTTGCTCGTAGCTAACGAACACCATGGGCGTGCTCCGATTGTCAAGCTTGGCGAGATGCTTGCCGGCCGTCTTTACATGCACCACACAACCAAACGTGCGGAGAAAATGCATGGGAGGCTCGGATCCATTCCATACCTCATACGGCGTCTTCCCTTCGACACTCTGAGTGGGAGCACGGTTCAGAATCAACATTGTTGTGGTCACCGCCTCCCCCCAGAACCAGCCCAGAACGACATCGCCTTCATCATGCTTCTGGCCATCCCCATCATAGTCTGGTTTCGCCTCTCTACCACGCCGTTCTGTTGTGGCGTGTACGGTGCCGTAAGGTGCCTCTGGATCCCCTGCTCGGCATAGTAGTCGCTGAACGCGCGCGCTGTGAACTCACTGTCATGATCGGTGCGTAGCGTCCCCAACTTTCATCCCACCTGTGCCTTGGCTCCAGCCTGGAAGCACATGATTGCTGCGGCTGCTTGGTCCTTGGAGCCTAGTAGGATGAGCCACATGTAGCAGCTCAGGTCATCGACGAGTAGGAGAAATAGCTTGTTGCCACTTGGTGTCGATGGCGTCACGGGACCGTAGATGTCGCCGTGTACGAGTTCCAGCTTGTGCGCCGCACGGTACTTGGCTTCGCTCGGGAACGCCAGGCGCTGCTGTTTGCCGGTGAGGCAGCTGTCGCAGACTTGATCGACATGATTGATTCGCGGCAACCCTCGCACCATCTGTCCCTGTGCCAGCCTCCGCAGCCCTCTGAAGTTAAGGTGACCGTACCTCGCATGCCAACGCCATGCCATGTCGGTGCCCTGCGCCGCCAGGCACACCAGCTTCGCGATGTCCAGCGTCAGGACATAGAGGTGACTAGCCGAGCATCGCACCTTGGCTAGCAGCCGCCTCCTCTGGTCCCAGATCCTGAGCAAGCCATCCTCGATCAAGATCTTGTAGCCGTTTTCGTTGAGCTGACCCAAGCTCATGATGTTGGCGGTGAGGCGCGGGATGTGAGCGCCTGGTGCTCCCCATTCTTACACATGAAGAGCATCGTCCCGCAGCCCTCGATCCAGACCACCGACCTGTCCCTGAAGCAGACGGTGCCTCGGACGCCGGTGTCGAGCTTGGTGAAGATCGAGCGCTCGTCGGTCATGTGGTTGGTGGCGCCCGTGTCGAGTATCCATCGCGCGTGGTCCCCCTCCTTTCTGTTGCTGAGCTGGACGAAGAGCCTGTCTTCCTCCAGGTGAAGCGACGAAAGATTCGTCGGCGGCTCTAGATTTGTAGGCGGTGGCGATGAAAAATTCACCGACGGCTTTGGATTTGCGGGCGGAGTTGTCGGAATGGGGAGAATAGCATTGATTGTCACCTCGGCCACCAATAAAGTGGACTCGTTCTTCTCCTCCACCTGGGTCAAATGGCTCTGCTCATCTCTCTTTTTCTTACGACATTCATGAGCCCAGTGGCCCGTCTTCCCGCAATACCGGCATTGGTCACCGGCGACGGAATTTCCGCCAGTGCCGCTACCCCCACCTAACTTCGGTAGCCTAGACCTGCCTTGGCCTCCGCCATCTCTGCCACGTCCACGGCTGTGACTCCTCTTTTGGCTCGAAGCAACCCCCTTTCCACGCTCCTGAAATCTTTCGCTAGTGAGTTGCAGCCGTGACGTTACTCGCGCGATCAGCTCCTCCTCCGTGAGATTCAGCCTCGCCGTGGACGCGCCGTTGCTCCCGTCAAGGTTGTGACGCTCCTCCGTCGCCTTGAGGTGTCCGATCAGCTCCTCGACAGAGACCTCGCTCAGATCGAGGAGTGTCTCGATCGACATTACGATCTGGTCGTACTTTGATGGGAGCGCCTAGAGGAATTTCCTGACGATCTCCTCCTCCATATAGTCTTCACCTAGAACTGCGAGTTGATGCGTGATCCCGGTGATGTGGATGCCGAAGTCGTCCATGGTTTCCCCATTGTGGAATTTGAGTCCATCAAACTCACGGCGGAGAGTGTTCGCCTTGGCTTTGTGCACACGCTCCATGCCAACGTACATAGTCATTATTGAGTCCCACGCGGCCTCGGCGGTCGCCTTGCTCGCAATGGTCCCCATCATCTCCATCGGGACAGCCTTCGCGATTACCTCGAGAGCCATTCGGTCTTCGACAAAATTAGCGGTGCCGATGCTCACCGCCACCCACAGGCACCGTGCATGCAGCATGACCCGCATGAGTGCCGCCCAATCAAAGTAGTTTGTCTTCGTCAGGGTTGGGAATGAGCCGCTGTTGCTGATCTTCTTGGTGACTCGGTGGATCACCAAGCCTCACTCAGTACCGCTTCCGCCGCTACCGCTCCCTGATGGCGGTGTGGTCTTCCCCCGAGACTGTCGCGGTGGCGATGATGACTGATGGCGCGGCATGAAGGCCTTCTCGATCACACGAACACGTCCCCTGGTGCGGTAGGCTCTGATACCAAATATTCCGAATTCCAGTGAAGTTGCTCCGCTCGCAGAAGCAAGATGGGATCACCTGCACACACACTGCTCGATGTATACGTTGAGAGAGATATTTCGCAGCAACAACTTACTGCATTTTCTGGTTTTTCATCCAACTTAAAACAAGCAACAAACATGCATGGTCAACAGGCCACAACGCGCGCACTGTGCGCCACGCTCTTCCGCAAGCTGCGCCATCCCACAACTCTCAGAACGTGCCGCGCACCACGGGCGAAGGACGACCGGTTCTTGCGTGAACAAGTGCACGCGCCAAACTCTTGTTTACTGACGCGCCCAAGTTTGAATGTTGGGCTCAAACTAACTCTAAGAAAAACAGTGCAGAATTAAAGACCATGAGCACATGAACAATGCCTGGATTATTTGACACTATCCATTGAAAACCAGTCATGGAATATTCAATTCATCTCGCTCGCTACACATTCATGCTCATGACCCATAACTACACTAGTCTTGCTTCATGAGAGCTAGCGCGGCGCGACAACTATAGCTAGCTAGCCTGCAATCAATCACGCTAGCTTGCTAACTGCATAGGCTAGGCTACGCCGCCATTTCGTCTCCACGCTGCTGCTGCTGCACCTGCAAATCCTTCTCGCTGCCATTCACGGCGTTCAGGTTCTGATCCTGCGCCGCGGCGGCGAGCTGCAGTTCCTTCCCTTTCCCCCACAAGAACGCGTACAGCCCCACGATGATCAGCAGTGTCCCAAGTACACTGCACATCACCAAATCAAAGTTATTAGACGCACCGTTGTCTCATCAAGATGCATATAACGATCCACGCACGTGCTTAGATTTGCCGTATTTGCTACAGTGCACATATACAGAATAGTAGTAGTACTTGTCGTTCTGAACAACTAACTAGACATAATCAGTTTCCCTGATGTACGTAATAGTCAGCAACTCACGTGCGTACCTCCCTAGGTAGATGTTGGTGCCGAGCAGCGCCGAGTCCACGGCCGTCGTGCTGATCAGTGACAGCGAGTTGAACATGGAAGGGTAGATCGGCCCACGGCGCATGACCGCCCACGAGATCAGCAAGAAGGTGGCGCCGGTGTTGAACACCCCCTGACATATATCATGGAAACACAACCTCATTTTCAACCGTGAGCCGATCAAACTGAACTGGTGATCGATCCCGGCGATTAACATGCATGGATGGGCCCTTACCGAGTAGACGACGGTCAGAAGCTGCATGTCCCACTTGAGCTTCCATTCGGATTTGTCGTTGGTAATCAGAATGCCGACCACAAAGGCTTGCAGGCTTCCCGACAGACATGTCAGCATCGTCGCCCAGTACTTTGATGGAAACACCTTGGCAAGCCTAGCCTGTTTAGCATTTGCAGCAACGTTAGCTAGCTAATTAACTAGATAATGCTCATGGATGAAACAATATATGCGTTGTGCCACTAGTACTAGCAGTACTGGAAATCAGAAACACGACTCCTGCAGAAGTAACTACTACTAAGCTAGCTAGATATAGTTGAAAAGTTGACAGATTCCAGGACTGAATTATTGGCACCTGTACGACGAACCAAAGGGCATAGCTCAGGCAGCTACTGCACAAGAACAATGTACCGGAGATCATGTCTTGGTGATGGGCAGGGCTTGATGCTGCCTGGGTGTGGGATCTCAGCAGGTGGGTAGGCCAGAGATGCAGCAGCTTGCCTTTGAACAAGCTGATAATCATCGTTCCACCAACGCACATCAGTGTGCCCAGGAGCTTCAACTTGCCGGGCCAGTTTGTAAGCGTCAGCTTCTCAGCCCTGAATGAAGAAAATCTCACACATGAATACATGTAAATGGCTGAATGTATCATATTGTGTATGTGGTTTCATGCCTAGTTCGAAATAAATACCGGAGTGTGATGGCAATGACGAAGGTGACAATGGGGATGAGATTCAGATAGTTGACAGAGTACGCGGCGTTGGTGGCACGCAGGCCGTAGTAGTACAACCCCATTGCCAGGAGAACTCTACATGAGGCGAAAGGTACAGTTTTTTTTTTCGAAACAGAAAGGAAAAGGTATAAGTGAGGTCAAAACCGTGGCAATAATGTATAGCAAAAGTTATAAATCATGCACTTAGCCTTTGCACCACAAGATAACTGGCAATCGATTATTTATGCTCATATCAAAATCTGCAATCAATAACTTATAAACCAGAAGCCAAGCATATTTGCAATTATGATATATGCTTCAGGATCTGCATTTAGGTCCCAATGCTACTTATTTCTGATCAGGGAGTAAAATTTAGATTTTAACAACACTCACAGGAAATTCATTTCAGGATGTGGATATTCTGACAGGGACTAAATGCTACTTATTTCTGATCAGGGAGTAAAAATGCATGGCAATCAAAATTTGAGCAACAGTGTGAATAGTGCTAACCCGAGTGTAGCATTGATGGTAATCCATCCACATACTACGAGACTAACTTTTTTGTTCATTCCCCTGCAACATACAAAGAAGCCAACAAGTGACAAATCAGAAATGCAAGCACATATATAGCAGTACGATTACTTTCCAAATTATTCTTTGAAGCAATTTGGCACTTTGAGGCTACCAATTACTCCCCGCATCATCTACCGTTTTCATCAAGTGTTTGGCTATGGCTTAATTAGAATGAATGGAGATGGAGACTGCAGCAAGGCATGAATTCGTCGTCCACTTCAGCATGCGACGATGGCGTTGCTATCCATCGTGTCAGCCATGAGAAGGCGACGGAGATATTTTTCCTTGCTGTTTCTCCCATCAGGTTGGGTTTTCGGAGGCACTACGTACCAGCAGGTTGGCGATCAGTCGCATTTGTTTCTTCTATAGTACTAGTTGCATGTCCAAGACCCTGAGCCAATATGTCCATCGTCTTATCTGTTGGGAAAACACCCCAGATCAGCACGCCCAAAACACAAACGAGTGCTCTATTGTCAGATAGGGAACAGAGCTGGACTGAGATGGCAAGAAGAGAGAACAGAGTCGTATGTGGCGGAGAGTGTTTGGGGCAATTTTTCTTCCTTTCCTTCACTCTCTCTTCCTTATTCGGTCTTACATGATATATATAGACACAACTCACCCACTACACGACTCTGACGATGACATCCTGCCCACACCAAGCAGTTTGCCTGACCGCACCGCTCAATCGCCTGCCTACGACTACTACAGTGATCGCCGCCTGCCCATGCCGCTTAGCTCAGCCGCTGCCGACTGCGGGGCGATCTGCGCCATCCACGACCACCCGTGCTGATGCCTGCTATAGTTACCACCGACTGCTACAGTGATCGCCAGCAGCTACAGTGTCTAGCCGTACGACCACAACCACTGCCTTCACCCTCGGTTAGACTTCGACCGCAGCACTGCAGTTACGACCACTGCAGACACAGGCTCCATGACCCTGGCGCTTGTGATTACGACGCCTACGACCACATCGCTTTCGACTGCAGCGCTCATGACCACAGCGTTGGTCATTACGACCACACAATCCAGTCGTAACGACCGCACAGGTTGTCCGAGCGCCTCTTCTTCTTTTCCGACAAGAGCCTCCTGGGCTGCGCAACCTCCGCGCTGCGGCCACCTCTTGCTCTTGCCGCCTCGCCTCAGACTCCTCCAGAGCCGCGACATGCTCCCTCTTCTCGGCCTTCAAACTCTCGGTCTTCTCCCTGAGGCATGTCCTCTGCTTAGCCTCCGAGCACCGATGGTCAGTGCCTACGACCATGCACACTGTCGACCATGGTGCCACGACCACAACCGAGACTTCTACGACTATGACCATGACAGCTATGACCACGGCCATGGGCGCTACAATTACGACAATGTGGTCGTAACCAACCATGCACAACGTGGTCATAATGACCACACACCAACTGCGGTCGCTCCGACCACACGCAAACTGCGGTCGCTCCCACCACACACACCGGTCGTAATGACCACACACAACATGGTCGTAATCGAACACGCACAATGTGATCGTAACTGACCACGCACATCACAACATGGTCGTAATCAACCATGCACAACAACTCAAAGCTTCAACCACGACACATCATCTCGATGCTTTGACCATGCCTGAGCACCGACCATGGACTGCTGGCCAGGCCTTCGACTGTGGTTTCGACCACGGCACCGACCAGGCCTTCAACCATGCTTTCTTGCATGTGGCTTTGACCATGGCACTGATGACCATGTACAAATCATCAAGATTAATTCTAACATTCCCACTTAATCTTGAAGAGGTATGTGGCCGGATGGAGGACACGTGGCGAGGCGGGAGGGATCTCGGACGTTGGATGAAGTGAAGGGTTAAGTGGCTATAGATGGCTAGGATTAGATCAAGGAAAGAGATGGATTCAATCGGAAGTGACATGTGCCACCCAGAGGATAAATCAGATTAAAATTTTCGGATTAGGTTTTCAAAAAATATAAGAAAATTTCATAAATACTTAGAAAATAGTAAATAATGTCTAACAATTCCAGAAAATTCATAGAAAATTCCTAGAGATATTTTAGACTTAGCAAAAATATTTTTAATTCAATTTTGGCCTTTAAAAATTTTATAAAATACCTTCTTAACTTTTAAAATTGGTTTTTAAATCCAAAAAATTCTCACAAATTCTATAAAATGTTTTAGGCTTTCTAAAAATATTTTCAACTTAAAGTTGGTCTTTTAAGTTTTACAAAAATACCCTTTTAGCATTGAAATTGATTTTGAAATTTTAGAAAATTCACAGAAATTACTATAATTTCAGGGAAGCTTAAGAAAAGCAAAATAAACTCTTTTTGGCTTTAATTAAATGTTTAAAATACTTTTTCTTGCTTTTAGGTTTTGAAATAAAATCCACATAACTCCAAATAAATCCCAGAAAATCACAGGAAATCCAAATAAAAGCCAAATGTTTAATCTAGAATAGTTTTTTACGAAAATTTGCAAATACTTTTTAGTTAACAAAAATTTTATGTTTTGAGTTAAATTACTTTTGACAAAAGCCTTTTTAAAAGCTGAAAACTGGCAAAATAAAATCTTCAAAATTTAAGCAACCAAAGAACACATATTTTTATTTTTAAATAAATTAATAATTTTTTGCTGAAAATTTTGAAATTAATAGCTGGGCTGTTACAAACTGCCCCCCTTAAAAAGAATCTCGTCCCTGAGATTCGGATGGGCTAGCAAAGAATTCGGTTTGGATCTTACTCTGTTTGGCTTGAACTTAGATCTGGTTCAAACGTCCTTTCACAAACTTCTGTGGCCTTCTGCTTGCTCTCCGAAGAGCGTTGGCAGTCGGGGTTCCGGGTGAACCATTCTTCACTGTCGACTGTTTCTTGGGACAGTTGTTAGCGTAGTGTCCTGTCTTATGGCAGTTGAAACAGGTAACTCCGGCGGCAGGGTTCTGGTCCTTCGGTGGAAAGCCAAATATCAAAGCTTTGTTGTCCTCGGCGTCGGTGTCTGCTAGTACTAGCTCCTTTGTTGCTGGTGACATCTCGTATTTGTTGACCTGCGGTATGGTTCTTCTAACCTTGGAAAAGTTTTCAGAGTTCATATGCTGGGTGGACATTCTTCTCTTCCGATTTTCCATTTCCACAAGCTTGCCCTCCTGGCGAATGACTTTGTTGACTAACAGATGAAAATCTGCATAGTCTTTAGATATCAATTGTACGGAGATGTCGTCGTTCAGGCCTTCTAAAAATCTTTCTTGCTTGGCTTCGTCGATGGACACATCCTCTGCTGCGTATCATGCCAACTGGTTGAATTTCTGCAGATACTCATTCACTGTACGGCTTCCTTGACGCAGAGCTCTGAATTCCTTCTTCTTCAAAGTGATGGTGCCTGATGGAATATGAGCCTTGCGGAAACTCTGCACGAACTCATTCCAGGTAATGGCTTGCAGGTTGGCATGAGAGGCTGTTAGAGTATCCCACCACTCGGATGCGGGTCCATTCAGCTGGTGAGTAGCAAACAGGACTCTTTCGCGGTCAGTGCACTACAGGATGTCTAGCTTCTTTCCAATCGCACGGAGCCAGTCGTCAGCGTCCATCGGCTCTGCGCTGCTTGAGAAAGTCAGGGGCCTAATTTTTAATTAAATTAATAATTTTTTTACTGAAAATTTTGAAATTAACAGCTGGGCTGTTACAGCACGTCATGTGTGATTCTGGTACACTGTGTTGGCCTTGCCATGGCCGCACGGACCTTTGCCGCCCTACTCCTGAGCGCACAGTGCTGCAGTCGACTTGTGGCCAACACCTACGCACCTCTACCTAATGCGCGCCACTAAGCACCGACACTGGCCCCAGGTGAGGCCGTCGTCACATAGGCTAACATAGCCGCTGGCCCCGTGCCGCGCCACCTGAGCCATCAGCCCCCTGCGGTCGCCGCCGCCACCTTGCCCCGCACGATTATTCACCGTCGCTTCGCCCATGGCACCAGTCGCCTTCATGCACCACCCGAGTTGCCGTGCGCCTGCATGCACCCCCGAGCCGTTCATCGACTTGTCCTTCCTTGCCTCTACGACCACTTTGGTCACCAGTTTGGTGCTCTCCCAGATCCTTTGGGCATTCATCAGTACCTGAAAGGGCATGCCACCGCTCTCCTTCACCGCCTACTACATGGTGATGGCCATCAGCTCGATCCATGGGTATTTGGGCTTGCACTGTGGTCTGATACCAAGTGTTGGGAAACACCCCAGGATCAGCACGCCCAAAATGCAAATGAATGCTCTGTTGTCCGACGGGAAACAGAGCTAGACTGAGATGGCAAGAAGAGAGAACAGAGTTGTATGAGGCGGAGAGTGTTTGTGGCAATTTTTCTTCCTTTTCTTCACTCTCTCTTCCTTATTCGGTCTTACATGGTATATATAGACACAAATCACCCACTACACGACTGTGACGATGACACCGAGCAGTTCGCTTGACCGCACTGCTCAGTCACCTACTTACTGCTACTACAGTGATCACCGTCTGCCTATGACACTTAGCTCAGTCGCTGCTGACTGTAGGGCGACCTGCGTCATCCACAACCACCCATGCTGACTCTTGCTATAGTTACCACCGATTGCTACAGTGATTGCCAGCTGCTATAGTGTCTGGCGTACGACCAGGACCACTGCCTTCACCCTCAGCTAGACTTCGACCGCAGCACCGCAGTTATGACCCACTGTAGACACAGGCCCCATGACCCCGACGTTGTGCCTACGGTGCCTACGACCATACAATCCGGTTGTAACGACCACACAGGTTGTTCGAGCGCCTCTTCTTCTTTTCTGATAGGAGCCCCCTGGGCTGCGCAACCTCCACGCTACGACCGCCTCCTGTTCCTACCGCCTCGCCTCGGACTCTTCCAGAGCCATGACAAGATCCCTCTTCTCGGCCTTCAAACTCTCGGTCTTCTCCCTATGGCATGCCCTCTGCTTAGCCTCCGAGTACCGTCGGTCAGTGGCTACGACCATGCACACTGTCGACCATGGTGCCATGACCACGACCGAGACTTTTACGATTACGACCATAACCGCTACGACTATGGCCATGGGCGCTACAACTACGACAATGTGGTCATAACCGATCACATACAACATGGTCATAACGATCACACACAAGCTGGTCATTTCTGACTACACACCAACTGCGGTCCTTCCGACCACACACCAGTCGTAACGACCACACACAACATGGTCATAACTGACCACGCACAACGTGATCGTAACCGACCACGCACATCACAACGTGGTCGTAACTGACCACATACAACAAGTCGAAGCTACGACCACGACACATCATCTCGATGCTTCGATCACGCCTGAGCACCGACCGTGGACTACTAGCCAGACCTTCAACCGTAGTTTTGACCACGGCACCGACTAGGCCTTCGACCACGCCTTCTCGCGTGTGGCTTCGACCATGGCATTGACTATACGAAAGTACCGCTAGCTGCTGCTCCACTGCATTTATGTGCATTGAGTTGGGGCTAGAAAAGGCCGGTCTTTGATCCTATAACTACATAGTTGTGTCAGTTGACGTGTTACTCTATCTGAAGAAAAAGAAAAAAAAATGGGGGATAGGCTGTCGTGTAGTGTTACTACTACGTATCCGGCGACCATGCATCGCGTGCAAGTGCGGCGCAACTGAAAATATTTACTTGGAGCATTCGAGAATTTGTCCGTCCCACGTAAGATGTAATCAAGAATTTGTTTTCAATATGTCACTGGCAAGTGGAGCCATTATCAGTGATATATGAAAAGGTAAATCCTTAATTACATATATTCGCATTAGCAAATTCCTGATTGTCCCTGTTTACTTCGTCATATATTCATGTTGACGTAGTGATGTCGTCCATATCTCTAGTGATGTCGTCCATATCTCTCGAGTCGGGATGGCGATTGGCTTCATTAGCTAGGTGTTTTGTCTCCATCCTTGAGGCCAACGTATGGGTCTAGCTGGGAGTTTCTGGAACCTTTATTTTTCCTCACTACTAGATACTACATATAACTAGTCGTAGTCCCATACTAAATTATCAGAAAAAAATGAATCTACTGTATGAATCTAGGTGCTCTTAATCTTAAAAAAAAATACTCGAGTGTTCTTTAAACACCTGCTAAGAATCACTTGAGTATTTTAAGGTTAAGTACATTTAGATTTTGGGATGTTGGATCTCCATCCAACAAATTCCTCATATCCCTTCCACTAAAAAAACGAATGTGGGACATTGGATCTCCATCTAACGGATCCCTCATACCCCATCCTCTCAAAAAATATGAGTACTCCAAATCTGGGACGTTGAATGAAGATCCAACACCCAAAAAATTTAAGTGCTCTCAACCCCCAAAAAAACCCTCGAGTGTTTCCTAGAGAAGTGCTAAGGAGCACTTGAGTGTTTTTTTTGGGATTGGGAGCACTCAGATTTTGGGGCGTTGGATCTCCATCTAACGGATCCTCATATCCCTTAAAAAAAGAATCTGAGGCGTTGGATCTCCATCTAACGGATCCCCCCATACCCCACTCCTTCCAAAAATGTGAGTACTCCGAATCTAGGATGTTGGATAAAGATCCAACACCTAAAAAAATCTAAGTGCTCTAAATCCAAAAAACACTCAATTGTTCCCTAGACACCCCTAGAAGTGCTAAGGAGCAATTGAATGTTTTTTGGGGGTTAGAAACACTCAGATTTTAGGGCGTTGGATGGATCTAATGGATCCTCCATGCCCCTTCTCCCTAAAAAAATGAATTTAGGGCGTTGGATCTCTATATAACGGATCCTCCATACTCTACCCCTCCAATAAAAATGTGAGTGCTCCGAATCTAAGATGTTGGATGGAGATCTAACGCCTAAAAAATTTGAGTGCTCTCAACTCCAAAAAAAAAAAAACCCTCGAGTGTTCCCTAGACACCTCTATTGATAAGTGCTAAGGAGCACTTGAGTGTTTTTAAGGTTGAGAGTATTCAGATTTTGCGGCATTAGATATCCATCTAATAGATCCACATATCTCTTTCCTTAAAAAATGAATATACGACATTAGATCTCCATCTAACGGATCCCCTATATTCCACCCCTCTAAAAAATATGAGTGCTTCGAATCTAGAACGTTGGATGGAGATCCAACGTCTAAAATATATGAGTGTTCCTAACCCAAAAAACACGAGTGTTACATAAACACCTCCTAATTAGTTTGAGAAGGCCTGTCATTTTCCAAATGCGGATTCATCTCTCTCTCTCTCTCTCTCTCTCTCTCAAAAAGGTTGGTTCATTTCTCCGGTTCATCCCCTACCTATGTTGTTCAAATCTTTGAGAGGATTGAAAATGACGAGTCCATGCTAGTTAGAAGTGAACGAATTACCAGAACGTGCTGTAAGAAACCAGAAAAGAGAAAAATAGGAGGATGCCCTGCGCATGCAGGACGTAGTGCGTGCGTACCTCTCGAGGACGAAGGCGAGGGGCGCGACGGCGGCGGTGGCGATGAGGTTGCGGTAGACGAGGAGGACGAAGGGGCGCATGCCGGTGCTGAGGGCGAGCTTGGAGAGGAGCAGCGTCACCGTGGTGAACACCTGCACCAGCACCATCCCCAGCGGCAGCGCCGCGCTCTCCACTGACGACGGCACCTTACCAACCGGCTTCAGCGCCTCCTCGCCGGTGCCCTCCGCCGCCGCCATGTTGACGGCCACCTCGTCATCGCCTCCCTTTGTCGCCGCCATGCGCAGTGCGAAGTTACAGGTGAAAGAAAACTATGGAATGAAACGAGTGGAATTGCAATGTGACGAAGTGCTGTCGGTATAAATTAAAATGGCAAGAGAGCTAGCGCGCGCCAGGGGTGCGAGTGTCGTCTTAACTGCTAGAATTCTGCCCTGCGTGTAGTAGAGGTGGGACTTGGTGCCGTACCATGCTGGACCGATGTGTTTCAGGCAGTGGCGAAGCTAGGAACAAAATCAAGGGTGAGCTAAGCCGCTAAACTAGATTGTCACAAACACAATATTTTACAAATATGTCCTTTTCACTTGATCTCTAATTTCATGGGTGTAATCTTCTCTATTGGTGACTTAAATACCTTACACACAACATCAATCCCTGTTTTCTAAGTGAATAGGAAAAAGAGTAATATCCCTCACAGATATCAGTAAAAGAATCTATTATACACCAGTGCCAATTCAGGAGTTACTGAAGACGGAGTAATTTTCATGGAAACAAGTTAAGGAGGGAGGGTACCTATTGGGAGCAATTAGGAACATAATGTGTGACAAGGGTCATAACTAGTGCCGTGATTAAACTACATTTAACATGGATGCACAATAAGAGAGGTAAAACGAAATGTAAATGGCTAAACAATCTATAATAGGCTTCCATCCTATAAATTTAGTGGTTTAGCTGAAGCTTACCAAGAACAAAGCTCTCCAATGCTAATAACATTTTTTTATCCAAACTCTCACATACATTGCCAGACGGGCAGACAATCCTCTCAGTTGTGCAATGGAGTAATGCTAGCATATATATAGGAGCATAGCATAATGACTTGAACAACATTTCAAAAGGGGACAACAGATCCTTACCTCAAGGCTTTCCTAGGAGCTCTAGCGGGCTATCTAATTCATTGAATCTGTTTCTCACAAATTCCTTGGGTACTTACAACCTTAAGATCGGAAATGCCTGAACTACAATACAATCCTCGCAACTGGCCACGGTTCATTCCTATAGCTCAAATTGAAGAAA
The DNA here is from genome assembly GCA_017311315.1 of Dendrocalamus latiflorus. Classification (NCBI taxonomy): domain Eukaryota; kingdom Viridiplantae; phylum Streptophyta; class Magnoliopsida; order Poales; family Poaceae; genus Dendrocalamus; species Dendrocalamus latiflorus. Next base: position 15,675,847 of record CM029661.1, read on the forward strand.
GCCATAAGATACATATTTGCATGGTTGATAAGCCAGAACTAATGAAAACAAGAAATGGGCATGCATGGATGAGAAATAATGATACATATTTCAACAAAATTATGTCTCGTGTCTCAGTTCTTCAGGATTTGCTGCTTTATCCCAGTCCACAACTTCGCAGGTAGGGAAAAAAAGGTTTGAGCTTTACAGAAAGAATAAAACAACAGTTATTTACAACGATTCTTGAAGTTGAAGTGCACGTCATTCGTAGACAAAGAAGGAACATAGACATAAGAGGCGGCGCTCGGCTGCCTTGGCGCGCTGGGGCTCGATGTTGGCGTAGGAGAGGCGCTGCGATCGCGTGCCGTGTACTGCAGCCACAGCATCGCCGCCGGTCTAGCAGGCCGCGATGCACGGCTCCTTCTCTTGCTACGCCGGCCCTCCCTCCTGGATCTGCTCTCCGCAAGCGCTGGCTGCTAGGCGCCTGAAAGTATCTAGGCCCCTAAAAATATTGGTTTTGGTAATTAATGAAATTATGTGAATATGGGACTAATGTGTGCATTAAGTGTTCGAAAGGATAAGTTCAAATGGCAAAGAAAAAGGCTCACAAAATATCCCATGAAGATTCAAAGATCTCTAGGGCGACAAGGTAAATAGTTTAGGTATCTATTTTATTTTACCGGTCTTGGAGATAGGTTGGAAGACCGGATTATAGGATAGACGTCGTACTATTAAGAGGGATCATGATGATGCTTGATCATGTTCAAATGTGCCCTATGGATCAATTTAGGATCATGCATGCACTTAGAAATTAAAATCAAATCAAATCTGTGCATTGACAGAAAATCCGGTAGTTCCGGTGTTATTTGGGCGGAACTACTGCAGGGCCGGAAGTACCAGGCGCCCGGGCGGAACGTTTTTTCCAGAGAGCGCCCGGACTCAGACTTAGTCTCTCGGAAAACGGAAGTACCGCGGGTTGACCTGCGGAACTACCGGATGGCCGGTAGTACCGGGCACCCGAGCGGAACTTTATTTCCAGAGAGCGCCCGGAGTTTAACTTAGCCTCTCGGAAAACGGAAGTACCGCGGATTGACCTGCGGAACTACCGCATGTGCGGAAGTTCCGGATACCCGTGCGGAACTTTATTTCCAGAGAGCGCTGGGAATAAAACTTAAACTCGCTGAAATCGGAAGTACCGGGTCATGGAGCGGAACTTCCGGACTTCCGGAAGTACCGCGATTTCAACGGCGGTAGTACCGCACTCATTGACCAACGGTCACTTCTGACTCTCTGACATAGCCGTTCTGACCGGTCAGCGACAATCCGGAAGTACCGCGGTTATACCTGCGGTAGTTCCGGATTTCCTGATTTTTCAGGATTGTTTATTGTAACGGCTATTTGAGGTTGGTGGGGGTATAAATACATCCCCACCAGAACTTGTAAATGTTGTTGAACCTCCATTGGATACATTTGAGCTTAGTGCAACCTCTCACACCTTATTCTCTCACAAGTGCATTCAATTGAGGTAGTTGAGCCAAAACTCAAGTGCATTGCATTCTAGTTGATCCATTAGGCACTTGAGTGAGATCAAGCCGCTGTGATCTGTTCTCTTGGTGCTTGCCGGCACCTAGACGGCTTGGCGGAGGTCCGGTGATCTTCTCAAGAAGATTGTGAGAAGGCCCGGAAGATTGTGAAGGCTCGGAGCTCGCCTACCCGGAGAGGGAAAGGGCTACCGCTAGTGACCGAGGTGATTAGGCTCATTCGGGAGCCGGTCCGATTTGTTCGGGCTTACCTCAACGTGGACTAGGGGAGACCGGCAAGTCTCCGATCACCACGGTAAAAAGTAATCGTGTCAATTTTGGTTTGCTCTCTTGTATCATTTTCATTCAAGCAACGCTCTTCATTCATATTACTTGATTGCTTGCTTAGTTAGAGTAGCAGTTGTTGATCTCTACTATTTGATATTGCTCTTAGTCGATTACTTGTGATAGTGATTCTTCGAGCCTTACTAGGTTGATTAGTGGTGTTATTGTTATCTTGCTCTAGTATATCCATTAAGTTTAAAATTGTTAATTAGAATTAGACAAAAATTTTAAAACCGCCTATTCACCCCCCCTCTAGTCGGCCTCCTCGATCTTACAAGTGGTATCAGAGATTGGTCTCTCAATTTTAGACTTAACCGTCTAGAGAGAAAAGGATGGCTAGTGAGGGTATAGCAATAGGAAAGGCACCTCTCTTTGATGGCTCAAATTATGCATATTGGAAAATTAGGATGTCTATTTATTTAAAGGCCATGAGTTCTCAAATTTGGAAAGTCGTAAATGAGGGTTACGTTATGGCTCTTGATCCGGATCACCCAACAGACCAAGACGGGCGTAATGCTCATTTAGACGCCCAAGCTATGAATGCTTTATTTGGAGCCTTGAATGCGGATGAGTTCAATAGGGTGAGCAATCTTGAGACGGCTCATGCTATTTGGACTACCCTTTCGGAAATACACGAAGGGACATCCACGGTCAAGGAGGCCAAATTGCATCGGCTTAGGATCAAATATGAGACATTCACAATGTTGCCCCATGAAGACATCAATGAGATGTACTCAAGGTTCAACAACATTGTGAATGAGCTTAAGGGCCTTGGAACTAACCTTTCCGATCTTGATATTGTTCGAAAGATGCTTAGGGCCTTGCCGGAGAAATATGAAGTGTTGGTGACTCTCTTCCTCAACTCACCGGAGTTGGCAAGAATGACACCAACGCAATTGTTGGGCAACCTCATCGCCAACGAGCTCTACAAGAAAGACAAGGAAGAGCTCTTGGAGCAATCTTCTTCCAAGAATAAGAAGATCACCGTCTTCAAGGCTAAAGCGGTGATGAGTGAAGAATCCGAAGAAGATGATGAGGAGAACTCCGAAGAAGAATTTGCGCTTCTAGTGAGGAGAATGAAGAAGTTCATGAGAAGGCGCCCATATCGAAGCACAAGCCATGAGAAGACCAAGTAAGGGCAATCTTCCTCCTACAAGAAGTATAACAACATTCGTTGCTATGAATGTGATGAAAAGGGGCACATTGCCTCTCAATGTCCAACAAAGAAGGATGACAAGGAGAAGTCATCAAAGAAGAAGAACTACAACGGCAAGAAGAAGCTCTTCAAGAAGCTTCACAAGGATGGCAAAAATGAAGCTCATATTGGTGAGTGGAACTCCGAAGAGGAGTATTCGGACTCCGACTCAAGTGAGGACGAATCTCCCAAGAAAAAGGGGCTTGTAGGCATCGCCATCAAGGAGGCTCCATCACTATTCTCCACTCCTACATGCCTTATGGCTAAAGGAGAAAAGGTAAAATTGCTTGATAATGATGAGCCTTCATATGATGACTTGATGGATATGTTAGTTGAATTGAATGAATTTCTAGGAAAAGAAAAATCAAAGTTTAAGCTCTTAAAGAGAGAACACCTCTCTCTCAAAGACTCTTATGAGGAGCTAAAGGAAGCTCATGATTTGCTTCTCCAAGAAAATCAAAATTCTAGTACTAGCATTGGAGTTACTTGCAATATCTCGAATGAAATGTCTAGTATAGAAATTTCAAAGTCTAGCATATCTACTTGTTGTGATGATTTACTTGCCATGCCTTGTTCATCTAGAGTAGACTCTGGAAATGCTTTAAATCTTGTTCATGATGATGTTATTGCTAATGAAAACAAAAATTTAAAGGAACAAGTGCTGAAATTAAACAAAAGTTTAGAGAGGGCTTACAAGGGAAAGGAAACCCTTGATAAGTTGCTAAGTGATCAAAGATGCTCCTTTAACAAAGAGGGACTTGGATATGTCCCCCAAAAGGGTAAGAAGCCAGCATACAAGCCTCCAAGGTTTGTAAAGGAGAGTGGTAAGTATTGCACAAATTGCCGGTGTGTTGGACATGCTCAAGATGATTGTTCTAAGAATAACATGCATTCCATTGGTCTATATGATTCTTGTTATATGCTTAGAAAATCTAAAAATGGAAATGTTGTTGCTCATTTCATTGGCACCTCGATTTTGGATGCTAAAAAGAAATCCATTTGGGTACCCAAAACCTTGGTCACTAACCTCCAAGGACCCAAACAAATTTGGGTACCTAGAAGAGCTTGATTTTTTTTGTAGGTGAACTACAAAACCGGTGGAAGGCATTGGGTGTTGGATAGCGGTTGCACTCAACACATGACCGGAGACCGGAAGATGTTCACCACATTTGAGAATGGAAGCAACGACAAGATCACATTTGGAGATAATAGCAAAGGAAAGGTATTGGGATTGGGTAAAATCGCTATCTCAAACGACCTTTCAATTTCTAATGTGTCTCTAGTTGAAACATTAAATTTCAATTTGCTATTCGTTGCTCAATTATGTGATCTAGGCTTAACATGCTCATTCTCAAAAGAAGATGTTGTAATCTCAAAAGATAATAATAATGAACTAGTCTTCAAAGGCTTTAGATTTGGGAATCTCTATTTGGTAGATTTTTCTTCAAATGAGTCTTGTTTAAAAACTTGTTTAATTGCAAAAACTTCTTTGAGTTGGTTGTGGCATAGAAGGCTAGGTCATGTGGGAATGATTCAACTCAAAAAGCTTTTTAAGCATGACTTAGTAGTTGGCTTGAAGGATGTGAAGTTTGAGAAGAATCGACTTTGTAGTGCTTGTCAAGCCGGAAAACAAGTCGCTAATTCTCATCCTTCCAAAAGTATCATGTCAACTTCTAGGCCATTAGAGCTCTTACATATGGATTTGTTCGGGCCAACAACCTATAAGAGCATTGGAGGTAATAGCTATTGTTTAATCATTGTGGATGATTACTCTAGATATATATGAGTCTTCTTCCTAAATGACAAAAGTGAAACCCCCGGGATTTTCAAAAGTTTTTCAAAAAGGGCCCAAAATGAATTTGATTTTAAAATAAAGAAAATTAGAAGTGACAATGGTTCCGAGTTCAAAAATACAAAAGTTGAAGACTTTTGTGATGAACTTGGAATAAAGCACGAGCTTTCCACTACCTACACTCCGGAGCAAAATGGAGTTGTAGAGAGGAAAAATCGAACATTAATTGAAATGGCTAGGACAATGCTTGATGAATATAATACTTCCGACAAGTTTTGGGCGGAAGCTATCAACACCGCATGTCATGCCATAAATCGCCTCTATTTACATCGACTCTTGAAAAAGACTTCCTATGAGCTTCTTGTTGGAAGGAGACCGAACATCTCTTACTTTAGAGTATTTGGTTGCAAATGCTATATTCTAAGAAAAAGTGTTCGGCTCTCAAAATTTCAAAGTCGATGTGATGAAGGCTTCCTTTTAGGGTATTCCTCAAATAGTAAAGCCTATAGGGTCTTTAATAAAAATTCGGGTTTAGTAGAAGAATCATGTGATGTTAAATTTGATGAAACTAACGGCTCTCAAGAAGAGCATGAGAACTTGGATGATGTAGGAGATGAAAGTCTTCGCAAGGCAATGGAGAACATGCAAATCGGAGACATCAAGCCAAAGGAGGATCCAATGTCACCAAGCTCATCAAGACAAGTAGAACCACCCTCCTCTTCCACAACAAACGATGTTCAAGTTATAGAAGATGAAGAAAAGGATCAACTACAAAATATCTTCAATATTCACAATGCAATAGCCAAGGATCATCCAATTGACCAAATATTGGGTGACGTGAGTAAGGGTGTTCAAACTCGCTCTAGAGTAGCTTCATTTTGTGAACACTATTCCTTTGTATCTTCACTTGAACCTAAGCGTGTAGAAGAAGCATTAGATGACCCGGATTGGATAAATGCTATGCATGAAGAGTTGAATAATTTTGCTCAAAACGATGTTTGGACTTTGGTGGAGAGACCCAAGGAGCACAATGTCATTGGCACAAAATGGGTCTTCTGGAACAAACAAGATGAGAACGGAATTGTGGTAAGAAATAAAGCAAGGTTAGTAGCTCAAGGTTATACTCAAGTCGAGGGCTTAGATTATGATGAGACATTTGCACCCGTTGCTAGACTTGAATCAATTAGAATCTTGCTTGCTTTTGCATCATGCTTTGATATTAAATTGTTTCAAATGGATGTCAAAAGTGCATTTCTAAATGGTACAATTTCTGAATTAGTATTTGTAGAACAACCCCCGGGATTTGAAGATGCTAAATATTCTAATCATGTGTATAGATTATCAAAGGCGTTATATGGTTTAAAGCAAGCTCCTAGAGCTTGGTATGAGCGCATTCGTAACTTTCTTGTATCAAAAGGCTTTAAAATTGGTAAAGTATATACAACTCTATTCTCAAAAATTATTGGAGATGATTTCTTTGTATGTCAAATCTATGTTGATGATATTATATTTGGTTCTACTAATCAAGATTTTTGTAAAGAATTTGGTGAGATGATGTCTAGGGAATTTGAGATGTCAATGATAGGTGAACTAAGCTATTTCCTTGGACTTCAAATCAAACAACTTAAAGTTGGGACGTTTATAAGCCAAACGAAGTATGTGAAGGATCTACTCAAGAGATTCGGAATGGAAGAAGCCAAACCCATCAAGACACCCATGGCAACAAACGGGCATCTAGACCTCAACGAAGAAGGTAAGTCGGTAGATTTAAAGCTTTATAGATTCATGATTGGTAGTTTGCTTTATCTTACCGCATCTAGGCCCGACATTATGTTTAGTGTTTGCATGTGTGCACGTTTTCAAGCTTCTCCAAAAGAGTGCCATTTAGTGGCCGTAAAGAGGATTCTAAGATATTTAAAGCATTCCTCAAGCATAGGGCTTTGGTATCCCAAAGGTGCAAAATTTGAATTAATTGGATATTTGGATTCCGATTATGCGGGATGCAAAGTGGATAGAAAAAGCACCTCGGGTAGTTGCCAATTTCTAGGAAGGTCTCTAGTGTGTTGGTCATCCAAGAAACAAAATTCCGTAGCACTATCAACCGCCGAAGCCGAATATATTTCCGCGGGAAGTTGTTGTGCTCAATTGCTTTGGATGAGGCAAACATTGTTGGATTATGGGATTAAATTCGAAAAAAATGCCTTTTTTGTGTGATAATGATAGTGCTATCAAAATATCCAACAATCCCGTTCAACACTCAAGAACCAAGCATATAGATATACGTCACCATTTCTTGAGAGATCATGTGAGCAAGGGAGATATTGAAATTAGCCACATCCGAACCGAAAATCAACTAGCGGACATTTTCACCAAACCATTAGATGAAAGCCGCTTTTGCAAATTGAGGAATGAATTAAATGTCATAGACTACTCAAATGTAGCTTGAAATCTCATTCCATTCATTTCTGCTCATTTGTTGTGCTTATATGGAATTTCATTGATTTTTCCCCTCTTTTGGTCAAAAATTTGATCAATTTCATAAAAACTAGTTTCAAAGTATAGCAATAGCTCAATTGATGCAAAATGATCCTGAATGACTTTATTTGGATGCAAAACTAGGGATCGTTTGCATAATTTCTAGTTCTAAAAGTCAAATCCTGAAAAGTTCCAGAAAATCCGGAACTACCGCAGTTCATTGTGCGGTACTTCCGCTCCTGACAGAAAAACCGGAACTACCGCAATGTAATCCGCGGAACTTCCGGAAATTCTGTGAAAACGGAACTACCGGCGTGTTACGCGCGGTACTACCGTTTTCTGCGGTTTTTGCTGCGGTTTCCAAAACCGTCGACCTGCTTTTACTCCTCCCTCTTAACTCCTGCCGTTTTCTCTCTCTCTCCTCTCCCACTCCCAAACCGCAGACGCCTCCCTCTCCTCCTCCTCTCCTCTCTTCAAACCTTCTCTCTCCCAAAACTCCTCCTCCTCTCCCGATCTTCGAATCCGAGGGGAGCTTTTCGTTTTTGGGCGATTCTTTGCACTCCCAGGGTTCCTCTCCTTCGACTCCACAAGGTAAATCGAATCAAATCCCTCTTTATCTTGTTCTAAGGACCCTAGGGTTAAAATTAGGTTAAATTTGAAATGTAGTGATTTTTGCTGTAGTTTCTTTGGGCAAAGTAGTTTGTTTGGGGTATTAGGATGTTTGTTCATACATGCATTGGATTCAATCCAAGAAATACCCCAAAAGATTCAATTTTTAACATGCCCTAGAAATGCCCAGAAAAACCGGAACTACCGGTCGAGCGGCCGGAACTACCGGGGTCCCGGAAGTTCCGCATGTTTAATGCCGGAACTACCGGATTTCCCGGAAGTTCCGCAGTTTTGCCGCCGGTACTTCCGTTTTTCCTGGAACAGCAGAAACTCATTACCTTCAATTTCAAACCTATTTTCGCTTATCCTACCTCACACCTTGATTATCCTAATATGTCATTGAAGATGCCGAGGATGAAGAATGTTTCCCACAAGTCCTATGGGGGCACTGCTGGTCAATCCTCCTCCTCGACTCCTGCCTCTCAGACGGCGGAGCATAGGGGCAAGGATCCCGCCTCCGACTCTGAGAGTGACTCAGAGGGTTCGCATGAGAGCGGATCCGAGGCCTCGCATGAGAGCGAGGAGTATGCGGTTTCAGATGAGGAGATGCCTGCGGCAACTGCAGATGAAGAAGTGGATCTCTCCAAGATCACAATGAGGACTATGCCATCTTACGTCGCCGCAGTCAGTATGTCCGCCCTCGCAACTCTATGAACCCCCAGTTTCATTCCAAGTTTCAGGAGCAAGTGTACCAACAGATGTATGGTCCTGCTCGCAAGTTTGCTGCACACAAGTATGTGGACTGGGATCACTTGTCACAGATTGACAAGTTTAGCGGTGCATATCGGCTTTTTCAGCAAGCCGAGATCCATCAACTTGTTGCGTTCAAATGCAACTATATGGACAATATGATTCGGCAGTTCTATGCTACCTTGTATATCTCTCCCAACTTCGAGCACCTGTGTTGGATGACTGGAACACAGCTCATTGAGTGCACCAGGCACGAGTTTGAGTTGGCACTTGGGACGGAAACCAGTGCCTATGAGAAGGTGTACAGCAAGCGCGCTCTTCCCATTGCTGCATATTCAGAGTATTATGACCAAGCAGCTGAAAAGACGCTGGGGATGACAATTGGACTACTCCCTATTCCCAGCCTTGTCAACAGGATCATCAACCACACCATTTTCCCAAGAGTGGAAATTATGATGCTATTCGTGGCCATGCGTGGAATGTGATTGACTACATTATGCGCGGCCAAAAGTTTGATGTGGTGGATCTTATCATTAGGGGGATCGACGCCAATAAGAATGACAAACAGAAAAGGATTAACTTTGCACCATTCATTATTGCTTTGATCGTACGCAAGACTGGATACCGAGGAGCACTCTGCACCCCGCACAAGCCATACAAGCCTCGTGCAGAGCCTCCTGTTCCTGCTCCTGCTCGTCCTCGTGGCCAGCCCCAGCCTCAGCCTCAGGCAGCTGCTGATCCTCCTCCCCAGGGCGAGGGTGATATCTCTCTGTCCCAGATCTACTCCGCCATTCTCAGGCTTGAGGAGCGCCATATTGAGACTATGGGCTAGGTTGCCACGTTGATCACTTCTGTGTCTTCTCTTGGTGATCGCGTCTCGTCCCTTGAGAGTGCTGTGGATCCAATTCGCTATTCTTGTCGCCCTCGTCGTCGCGGTCCTCCTTCTCCCAGTGCAGCTCAGGACTAGCTTCTCTTTTTGGTACTTTGATGCCAAAGGGGGAGAATGAAGCAAGGAGAAGTTCAAGTCTTATCTATCTATTTGGCTTTGTAATAAAATATGGTGCAATGAACCATGTAATGCTTAATGTGTTGCTTAAACTCTATGGATGTTTAGTATTTTAATTTCTGATGCATTGTAATGAACTATGTTATGCCCTTAATGCAATGCTTATTTACTTGTCTATTGCGTATCTTTGAATTTTGGTGAATGTGCTGTAATGCTATGATGTGATTCATGCCTGATTTTATTTTTAGAATTCATATAAATTCTTATAAAATTTGATGTACATGTTTAGGGGGAGCTCTTTCTTATTAGTTACTAAATTGCAAAAATTCCCCATGTTCTAAATTGCTAAAATTTCAAAGACCTTGTGATATACAACTTGCAAACTAGGAGTATATCCAAATCTTAAATTCTTCTCAAAATTTGCTCTTGTTGTCATCAAATACCAAAAAGGGGGAGATTGAAAGCATCTAGGCCCCTAAAAATATTGGTTTTGGTAATTAATGAAATTATGTGAATATGGGACTAATGTGTGTATTAAGTGTTTGAAAGGATAAGTTCAAATGGCAAAGAAAGAGGCTCACAAAATATCCCATGAAGATTCAAAGATCTCTAGGGTGACAAGGTAAATAGTTTAGGTATCTATTTTATTTTACCGGTCTTGGAGATAGGTTGGAAGACCGGATTATAGGATAGACGCCGTACTATTAAGAGGGATCATGGTGATTGCTTGATCATATTCAAATGTGCCCTATGGATCAATTTAGGATCATGCATGCACTTAGAAATTAAAATCAAATCAAATCTGTGCATTGTCAGAAAATCCGGTAGTTCCGGTGTTATTTGGGCGGAACTACCGCAGGGCCGGAAGTACCGGGCGCCCGGGCGGAACGTTTTTTCCAGAGAGCGCCCGGACTCAGACTTAGTCTCTCGGAAAACGGAAGTACCGCGGGTTGACCTGCGGAACTACCGGATGGCCGGTAGTACTGGGCACCCGAGCGGAACTTTATTTCCAGAGAGCGCCTGGAGTTTAACTTAGCCTCTCGGAAAACGGAAGTACCGCGGATTGACCTGCGGAACTACCGCATGTGCGGAAGTTCCGGATACCCGTGCGGAACTTTATTTCCAGAGAGCGCTGGGAATAAAACTTAAACTCGCTGAAATCGGAAGTACCGGGTCATGGAGCGGAACTTCCGGACTTCCGGAAGTACCGCGATTTCAACGGCGGTAGTACCGCACTCATTGACCAACGGTCACTTCTGACTCTCTGACATAGCCGTTCTGACCGGTCAGCGACAATCCGGAAGTACCGCGGTTATACCTGCGGTAGTTCCGGATTTCCTGATTTTTCAGGATTGTTTATTGTAACGGCTATTTGAGGTTGGTGGGGGTATAAATACATCCCCACCAGAACTTGTAAATGTTGTTGAACCTCCATTGGATACATTTGAGCTTAGTGCAACCTCTCACACCTTATTCTCTCACAAGTGCATTCAATTGAGGTAGTTGAGCCAAAACTCAAGTGCATTGCATTCTAGTTGATCCATTAGGCACTTGAGTGAGATCAAGCCGCTGTGATCTGTTCTCTTGGTGCTTGCCGGCACCTAGACGGCTTGGCGGAGGTCCGGTGATCTTCTCAAGAAGATTGTGAGAAGGCCCGGAAGATTGTGAAGGCTCGGAGCTCGCCTACCCGGAGAGGGAAAGGGCTACCGCTAGTGACCGAGGTGATTAGGCTCATTCGGGAGCCGGTCCGATTTGTTCGGGCTTACCTCAACGTGGACTAGGGGAGACCGGCAAGTCTCCGATCACCACGGTAAAAAGTAATCGTGTCAATTGCGGTTTGCTCTCTTGTGATCATTTTCATTCAAGCAACGCTCTTCATTCATATTACTTGATTGCTTGCTTAGTTAGAGTAGCAGTTGTTGATCTCTACTATTTGATATTGCTCTTAGTCGATTACTTGTGATAGTGATTCTTCGAGCCTTACTAGGTTGATTAGTGGTGTTATTGTTATCTTGCTCTAGTATATCTATTAAGTTTAAAATTGTTAATTAGAATTAGACGAAAATTTTAAAACCGCCTATTCACCCCCCTCTAGTCGGCCTCCTCGATCTTACAGCGCCAGCCGCCCTCCAGCCTCCCAGTCCCGGATCTGCTCTTCGGCGTCTCTGTCGGGATATGGACACCATTGTGCCGGCCTCCTCTTGCTAGCCAGCCCTCCCAGATCTCCTCTGCTCTCCGCTTGTGCCGGGTGGCGGAGGCCAGCTGCCAAGGCACCGACGCCGCCCTCCCAGTCCTGTCGTCCCAAATCTTCTCTCCGACGTCTCCACCTCTCCGTGGGCTACGGGCGCCAGCGGCCAGTCGCCAATGATGCCCTCCTGGATCTGCTCTCAACGACTCGGTCTCTGTATCTATCGACGTTGCCAGACGCCGAGCGCTCGTCGCCAGGGGGCGCCGCCAGGGGACGTGAGGTTCCAGCCTTACCAAGCCCCCCGCTGGCTTCGTCCCTGGTTTCAGGTTGTATCGTATCGTTTCGGCTCAGTCATCTCGTCATGCCGGTCTACTCGCCTTTGGCTAGGCCTAGGTATGGCCCAAAACCTAACGAGCCGGTCGACCTTAATCTAGTCCTAAATAACTATAGATGACGGAGGCGGCGATGACGATGGTGGTGGCAGTCATCATCTTCATTCCTCTTGTGCCTGCTTCTCTCTTCCTTCGATAGTCCAATGTCTCCTCCGCCCATCATGACCATGCCTACGGGGTCTGGCGCGTGCGCACTGACATTGCCGGCCAAGGCCAGCTCAAGTATTTTGTTTATTTTAGTAATTTACGGCTCATATGCAATTACGTAGATACATGCACAAATATAACTGTAAATATACTCCTATCAAATTTTATACATGTAAATATGTCTAATCAATTTTACGCAAATGTGCACGTACACATGTATACTTGTCTACCTCTTTAAGGGGTGCTCAAAATGGCTTTTTTGAGTGGCTTATGGCTGAAAAGCACTATAGCTGGCTGGAATTGCACTATAGCTGATTGACAGATCCAGGGGCAACAACTCCGAAACCCTCTGTGTAAATCGCACTAGTCTAGGAACAGCTAGTGCACACAGTAGAACAAAGATAAATACCAAGCACAACTGACCAGCTATATTAAATAAAAGAGTACGGCCTTATGGCCAAGTCTTACATCAATGCTCATTGGCAACAATAATAAGTCAAATAACTGCGGAAGCAAACTGATAAGAAGCGAAGCCCAAGCCTACCCACAGGCAAACGACAGTAAGACGCAGCCTACTCGTCCTGATCTTCACCATAGTCGGCGTCATCTTCCTCTGTGTGTAGATAGCAAGGTGAGTACAAACTTGTACTCCACAAATCACACGGCTTATAAGGTTAGTTTGCACAAAACAACATTTAAGGAAATACGATAAATAGATTGAAAATGCCGAATTTAATACAATATGTAAAAACAATACATGTAATTGAAAATAATACTGTTAGTGCAGGCACCGACCAAACACCAACCTATCCACGGACATCCCCACCTGGACCATCTTTTCTAAAAGATCACGTATGAATTCCATCCATCCACATGCTTTCACTGCACAACTTTGATGGATTCCATCCATCCACCAGGTCTCAATCTCTCACGGATTCCATCCATCCGCAAGGTTTTCAGTCTCTCGTGGATTCCATCCATCTATAAGGTTTTCAAAACCATTTTGAAAGACAAAGTCTAATCCATGAAAAACTTTTACTCAGCATGCCCATGACCGTGGGCGCGACTATCCAGGATAGATTACATACTCTGCAGAGGTTGTACAGCTTTACCCACAAAACACGATCATTCCTTTTTGCCACCGGGTTACACAGTTCCTTAGGTGTGCGGCGAGAAGTCGTGATAAGGCCTTTACAATGCTAAGCCTTCAACCTGGTCAAGCCAACTCTAAGGTTTCACTCCAGTAAGGAATCCACCAGACCGGGACCCCCTCTTAAGCCGAGTGAGACTTCACATGGCACTGACCACGCTCACTTCAAACTGTGAGACTTCACATGACACTGACCACGCTCACTTCAACCTACAACTTATCCCAGGTTTGGACTCCGCAAATTATTCAGCTAGGGCTGTCCCATACCAGCCTTGTGGTAGTACGAAACGGTGGAGTATTTTCTAAACTGAGTGTAAGATCAAAGATAAAGTATGCAAGTTGATCATAGATCATGAGAGTTACACCAATATGACTAACAAGGATTTCGTCTACGCTTTGGGGCTATCCACATGGAAACATCCTTAACCACATCACGTGGAGTGACTATACAACTCTAGGAAGCTAAAGATAACCCACAATGTATGTGTTTCGTTTCTTATTGGTAACTATGTTGACAAGGTCGATTGTGATATAGTTTGAATGGATGCATATGGATTGTTGTTGAGAAAGCTATGGCAATATGATCAAAATGCTAGACATGAGGGCTAGTCCAACACATATACTTTTGTACATGGGGGAAAGAAACATGTGCTAAAATCGAAATTAAAGAGTGCTATTTATATTGATGAAGACATTTCAGCAAAGAAGAAAGCTCCAAAAGTCATCCTAAGGCTGAGAACGGCTTTGCTTAAAGGGGAAGGGGATAATACGACCCCACGTACTACCACAACATTGGTTTATGGTTCTAATTTGCAGACTACTCCCAAGTCTCAAGTTGGTGTTGTTCTGCAACAAGAAAAAAAAGCAAATAGAGAAGGCGAAGAGGGAGGATGGGGTGGTCGGCTGAGCAAGAGGAGCGCTGCTGCATGGCACAGCATGTGTGGAAGCAACACAAGTGGATGGGGGGTAGCTCGAGTGTGTCGCATGGAAACAATATGCACCTAGCATCGTATGGCCTAAGTGGGGCACGAGATGTAGGCATGTGCGAAGAGGTCAGGAGCGAGCTAGATCATGGGACAGAAAGGAATTATTTTTGTGTGGCCTCAATTTGGATACAAAACAGAGTTTGATTGCCTTATCGCCAAGAATCCAAGTACAGGTGTTGTTCCATTTGTTTATTTTCCAATGTAAGTTGTTTTTCTTTTTTAAGTCTTCGGTACTCGAATTTTGTAAATGCGTACAATATAAACGTGTGTATGTAGTCAGTTTTTAGGGAGTTTTTCCATTTTCTAGTCCGAGTTGGTGTGTGTTAGTGGCTATAAAAGCCTTGTGCCGAAGGCCTTGTATGGAGATGTCGTTTCCTTGAGTTTATCAAATTAGAAAATCACCATGTTTGGTGGCCACCTTGTGCATGTATTATGTGAATTTCCCTTCTAGGGTTTTCATCGTTGTTTTATGGACTTGATCCCTAATCAAGTTTGTGAACTGGATCCATTGATCCCTTTCTTCTAGATCATCCGCATTATCATGCACGGGCTAGAATGTTGTTGGAATTGGCATGCAATTCATCTACTCTTATCAACTAGACGAATCACATCATGTTGCTACTCCATTAGTTGGGAAGGATTGCATCACAATTGTTTTGTTCGTGTGCTGAAGGAGAGGATTGGGTCTCCAACTTGTCTAATCTCTGCTACTAGAGATCTAGTGAAGATTGCTATCCGACTGCTATTTTTGATCATCTGTCGCTGCTGCTGATTGATGTTTGACAACTGCTGCTACTATAGATTATCAACTTGATTTCTGCTATTGTTCCTGGTGAGGTTCGGAGGATAGCACAGAAGAGCGGTCACGTCTTTGACTACTCTTGCTACTATTAGACTTCGGGAGAAGACCAGCTGTGTTGTTGCTGCGCGTATATACATCTCTTCGTGTGGAAGATTTGGTACGGTTGTGCATAACTACAGAAAGAATCACTGATTTTTGTGTTAATAGGAGGATTGCTACTGCTAGCCAAACATCAAAAGAAGCTTGTCGCGCTTGTACCATAAAAGATTGGGTCATCATATGCGTGTCCACTAGTTTACTAATCGAGCTATACCAACAATGCTTGATGAGTATAATATTTCTAATAATTTTTTAGCAGAAGCAATCAATACCATTTGTCATACCACAAACTGTCTTTATTTGCATTGTCTTTTAAAGAAGACTTCTTATTAGTTTCTCATTAGAAGAAAATCTAATATCCTTATTTCCATATTTTTGGTTGCAAGTGTTACATTTTGCGGAAAGGTGTTCGTCTTACAAAATTTTAAAGTCGTTGTGATGTTGGTTTTCTTCTCGGTTATTTATCTAATAGTAAGGTATACCGTGTCTTCAACAAAACCTCTGATTTAGTTGAGGAGATGTGTGATGTTCAATTTGATAAGACTAACAGCTCTCAAGAAGATCAAGAGAATTTGAATGATGTAGGTAATGAAGGATTGAGATAAGCCATGAAAACATACAAATTAGAGGCATCAAGCCTAAAGAAGACTCCAATGATCCACCCTTATCCACTCAAGTTGAACCACCTTCTTCCACTACACCAAGTCATGTTGAAGTTGAAGAAGTAAAGAATAAAGAAGATGATCAGTCATAAAAAATTCCATTAAAGATTCACAATACAATTGTGAAGGATCATCCAATTGACCGAATATTGAGTGATATTAGTAAGGGTGTCTAAATTTGACCCCATGTCTCTTCTTATTGTGAGCATTACTCATTTGTTTCTTCTTTTGAGCTTAAACATTTAAATAAAGCACTTGCAGATCTGGATTGGGTGAATTTAATGCATGAAAAATTAATCAACTTCACTCTAAATAATGTTTGGACGTTGGTGGAAAAGACCCAAGGAACACAATGTCATTGGTATAAACTGGGTCTTTCGAAATAAGCAAGATGAGAGTGGAGTAGTGGTAAGAAACAAGGCTAGATTGATAGCTCAAGGATTCACTCAAAGTCGAAGGTTTAGATTTCGATAAAACTTTCACTCTTGTAGCTAGAATTGAATCCATTCGTATATTGATGGCTTTTGTACCATGTTTTGATATTAAATTATTTCAAATGGATATCAAAAGTGCATTTCTTAATGGTAAAATAGTTGAACTCATGTTTGTTGAGCAACTATCTAGTTTTGAGGATATTAAGAAATCAAACCACATGTATAAACTCTCGAAGGTACTATATGGTCTCAAACAAGCTATTAGAGTATGGTATGAGCGCCTTCAAGATTTTCTACTATCAAAATGATTCAAAATTAGGAAGGTTGACACAATCTTATTCATTAAAATCATAGATGATGATTCCTTTGTTTGTGAAATTTATGTTGATTATATCATTTTTCGGGTTTACTAATGGATTCTCTTGTAAAAAATTTTGTGAGATGATATCGAGGGAATTTGAGATATCCATGATGAGACAACTTAGCTATTTCTTAGACTCCAAATCATGTAACTCAAATATGGGACGTTCGTGAGCCAAACTAAATATGTGAATGACATGGACAAAAAATTTGACATGGAGGACACTAAACCCATCAAGACTCTCATGACTATGAATGGTCATCTTGACCTTAATGAGGGAGGTAAGCCGATAGATTTAAAACTTTATAGATCAATGATTACTAGTTTGCTTTATCTTACCACATCTAGCTCGACATTATGATTAGTGTTTGCATGTGTGTTTTCAAGCTTCACCAAAAGAATGACATTTAGTAGTCATTAAAAGAATTCTTAGATATTTAAAGTATTGCTCTAGCATCGGCTTATGCTATACTAAATATGCTAAATTTGATTTAATTGGATATTCGAATTTCGAGTATGTGGGTTGCAAAGTAGATAAAAAAGCACATTGGGTAGTTGTCAACTATTAGAAAGATCTTTAGATTTTTGGTCTTCAAAGAAATAAAATTCCGTAGCCCTATTCACCGTCAAAGCGGAGTATGTCTATACAGGTAAATGTTGTGTTCACTTGCTATGGATGAGGCAAATCTTGATGGATAATGGAATTGAATTTAAAAGTATGTCTCTTTTGTGTGATAATGATAGTGCTATGAAGATAACTAATAACTTGGTTCAACACTCAAGAACCAAGCATATAGATATCCATCACCATTTCTTGAGAGATCATGTAAGCAAAATGTGATAATGTCATTAGCCACATACAAAACAATGATCCATTGGCCAATATCTTCACCAAACCACTAGATGAGAGCTGGTTTTGCAAGTTGGGAATGAGTTAAATATCATAAATTATTCTAATATTGCTTGAACTCATGATGTATTTACTTTTATTTGGAGTTTTTGAGGTTCTTGTCAAGAACTTATTTTAAAAATTCTTTTCAAAATCTCAAAAATATCTAATTTGATAAAAACTATGTTATTTGAGTGTTATTGTCTATCTCATGTACAATGATCCTAAAAAGTATTTATTTGAGTGTTATAAGGATCATTTGCATCCTTGTCCTGCCCCTATTTTCTCAGAAAAATTGGTATTACCGTGGTTATACCGCTAGTACTACCGCCCCCAAGTGTGGTTCTATCGTTCCTAACTGGTGGTCCCCAAAACGGTTGTGGTCAACCCCTTATGTTTCCCCCATTCAGCCTAATCAATCTAACCAACCACTTCTCGCAAGAAGAAGCTATAGAAGAAAGTGAGGAAGAAGAAGAAGATGGGGAAGATGAGAGCTTTGTACAAGATGATGACAATGATAATGACAAGGATATGACAAAGGCTGAAGAGCCAAGTATCAACCTCTTGAAAATCATTAGTGACAAATATGCTCTTCTTCGTCATCCAAATCAGTTTGAGAAGCCAGCAAGCTCTACAGATTCGATATTTCATACAAAATTCCAACAAGAGGTGTTCGTCTAAATCTACAACCCCCATAAGCAGTTTGCGGATTACAAATATGTAGATTGGAGGCACTTGAACAACCTTGATCATTTTGCCAGTGCATATAGTCTATTTCATACAGCAAAGTTACAAGGCAAAAACTGTACGTGAGTTTCTGTTACTATGTAATCTCTCGCACGAACAGCCTAAAAGCCACAAGCCACAGCTAAAAGTTATAAGTCTCAGCCAAAAAGAACATGCCATGTTCCATTAAGAACATTCATGCACAACATCGATATTATCAGGACATACTAACATACCTTTCCACAACTACTAAACACAAGTAGACAACAAAGGGTTTAGGAACCTACATCCTATCATACTATTATCACATACACTAATATTCACATGACCTTGGTGAGATGGCTACCAAAATAATCCTGCATTTGAACCTCACTACTCGTTCCCCTAGGCCTTGCTTATAGCAAGCAGTAGCACAACAAACAATGGCCATTGCAATGGTCACAACAAGCATCAATTTCTTCTCCTTGGATTTACTTTTCACATGCTCTGCTTCCTCCTCATGCTTCAGCTTAACCACCTCTACATTAACCTCCATATCGTCTTCACCATCCTATATTTTGCGACCCAAATTCAGCGATGAAAGCTCACCAATAGTACCAAAAATGATTGTGTCCACACCATTACTTCAATTCAAACCCTACCCCCACCAACTTGACCAATCTATCCGCAAAAATTTGGGCCAGGATCAACGAAACTTACCTCCACATTGTTTAGGGCATGTGGGTTTTTTTTCTAGAGCAAAACCCAAAACCCCCCTCCCCGGGGGACCCGCCCTGCTAGCTGGTGGTGGATCCCCCTACAGGCCACATGGGGACCCATAAATTAAAATATATTGTTTTGTTTATATATTGTAGGCTTTAATATAAAATATATATTCCTTTTTATATATTTGAACTAAAATTTGAATCTCTATATTAAGATATAAATACTACAGCTATATATCGTGAAAATATACATAATATTTATAAATTAATACCTTAAATTATACTAACAAGTAAAAATTATATTTTGACACACAGATGGCTTAGCGGGGATCGAGGCAGGGCCACAGGTGCCCCGCCATCCTCTGCCCTGTTGCCACTCCTAGAGCGTGCAATAGCGATGCTTGTGGACCAAGGAGCGCCATGGCTTAGTGAGGAGAGGTTGCAGATTTCGGGACCGGAGAAGACAAAGAGAAGAAGATGAGTTTACTCAAGATCAGTGCAAAACTCAAGATTAGTGCTTCCATAGATGGCATGATCTAAAATAGAGGGCCCTACTTCAGATTTTTTTCCGGATGGGTTTGATCCAAAGTTAAATACCGTTCCGTTCCGACCGGTATGGACCGGTATATACTGTACCGGCCTCTAAACCTGTACAAAGTACCCCCTACGTTCTGTATTGGTCAATACTGGCTAGTACTGGTGGAATTAATAATACCATCTATTGAACTATATAGTATATTTGATAGTACTATTATGTATTTAGAATAATATTACAAATGATATTTAGTGTACATACAATTAAATAAATATATATTTATAAATATATATATACTCGTATTATTATATTAAATCTGAAACGGTACGCTGATATGGACTGATATCAAGATATACTATTTTAAGAACCAAATCGATATGACCTCCACAACAGAACGGTATGGACGAGGATGGTCCTGTTCTTTCAGCTTTTGGTTTTTCTACAGTAACTAGCTTTCAAACGAAGTATTTTTTCAAGATAGGGTCTACTAGTTAATTATAATACATACTGTACTGACTTCATTTATATTAGCAAAAATCGTATAAGAGTTTATGTTATTATATAATCTCTTATATGAACAATCCAAAAATTAGAAAGCTACAACCAAAAGACATAAGTCATAGGAAAAAAACAGCCCGGTGTTTTGATCGCATGTGTAGCCAAGGCCATGTTGCAACTCTAAAGAAAATTCCTTGCCTCTGCCCTCTGCTTTCCGCCCTTTCCCCTCTCCATCCACAAAACAATTCCACCCGAAAAAAATTGCCAGCTTTCCTACCCCTTCCTCCTCTCCATGGCCGACTTCCACCGCCCCTACCGGAGCGACCTCCGTCCGCCGCCGTCCTCCGCTCCCGATCCCGCCTTGGCGCAGTCCAACGGTTACTTCTCGTCGGCCTCTGCCCACTCCAACGGCTACTTCTCCTCCGCCCCCAAGAACAGCGCCTTCCCCGGCAACGGCGACCGGCGGATCGAGATCTACACGAAGGCTCCGCCGACTCTGCCTCCTCCACCGCGCCTGGCCCTGCCTCCACCTCCGGGGAGGAGGGAGGGAGGCGTGGGAGGCGGAGGAGGGGCCGGGGGAGGCGGAGGGGGCAGCATGTGGTGCTTCAGCGACCCTGAGATGAAGCGGCGGCGGCGGGTGGCGAGCTACAAGGCGTACTCGGTGGAGGGCAAGGTGAAGGCGTCGCTGCGGAGGGGGCTCCGCTGGTTCAAGGGCAAGTGCTCCGGGATATTCCACGGATGGTAACCTCTAATGGCTCTTCTTCTTCTTGGACTGTGGCAGGGTCCCAAGAAACCTAAGTTCTTGCAATGCGTGGATTTTTTTTTGGAAGGTAATGTTCAAATAACTCCTCTACTACTAATTGGAT
Source organism: Dendrocalamus latiflorus (assembly GCA_017311315.1). NCBI lineage: Eukaryota > Viridiplantae > Streptophyta > Magnoliopsida > Poales > Poaceae > Dendrocalamus > Dendrocalamus latiflorus. The sequence continues at coordinate 15,696,957 of CM029661.1, forward strand.
GCATTTGAGATTGTGAGTGTATATTGATGAGCTAAAGGAGACTTGGATTTGCGATGGGTGCGAGTTCATGACATGTCTGTGGACTGTGATGCGTGCACTTTAGAAACTTTGCGGATTCATCTGCAAGTGGTGGTGGTGACAAATAGTCCTGTTATATTTCTTTGTTACTGATAAAATACTAGGACTGTGTGGGTAAATATATCTTTATTGATAGATGAAGATTTTCCTTGATGTTTGGAGGCTTTTCATGTTTACCTTCAGTGCTTGATTTGCACATCTGAAATAACTACCGTGGTTTGTTATACTTATTACTGGATTGGAATATTGGTGTGATTTGAATAGAGCAATCAGAAACCTAAGAATGGCTTGTGGAGACTGGAGATGTTGGATCATCACTGTTATCGTTTGCTTTATTAGTTTGATTTTTCACGCACTGCATCAATGCTAAACATTTGCCAATGGTACATTGGTACCAAAACTTTATCTTGTGGTTTCAATGACGGGTGAAGTGTGTGGTACCGGTGTCCGTGCGAGTGGGTGCTCTGGTAGGACGAATTGAAGTTTGATGTTTCGAACAAGTACGAATCAGGTACATTGATAAACTTCCATCTGAAATAAAAAGGTCATTATGATTGAACACCCCCACAGCTTAGTTCAAAACTGTTGTAGGGTAGATGCTAACCAATTATCCACATATATATTGACAGCTAGTCTAATATCTAATGCCAAGCAGCCTTGTTTTTTGAACATAGTAAAAATTTCTACTTATTTCTGTTATTCATATGTTTCTAAAACATTCAGAAAATAAAAAATCTAGTGGTTGGGATGTCATGCTGACAAGTGACAGCTCTTCCTTTTTTTCACCACCGTGTTTGGTATGACATGGTTTTGTTCACCACACTTCCCTTACGTTCTTCCATAGCATATCAACGTAATCAAGCCAGTGATTTGTGCATTTATAGAAATGTTGATGACCTAACTTTAGTCCATATCATATTAACATAATCAAACCAGTGATTGATAGATTTGCTTAGCATCATCACCGTCCACATGATCATATCAGTCTCACTTTTGAAGCCTTGCATGTTTTTTTGGCACATATATGCTTTTGATTGGTGTTACGCTGTAATTATTAGCCTGGTATCATGGCAAGGACTAAGGAACCATGTTAGGCACTAATATATTTTCAGCTTGGACGCTCAGCGAGTTTAATAATCAGTCATCATTCGACACAAATGAATAATGTCGTATGTCAAACCCTAATTCCGCTCTCGCTCACATAGGAAGAGACCAACATTACAAAGAACTATGTGGTGTTCAGACTATTAGACAACAGTGCTTCTCATTGATCTGTAGGGGAGCCAAACATGGCCCTACATTAGTGCTTTTGTTAAAGAAGATTGTACTGATTGAGCTGTTGCCAGGCAAGATACCAGCCACTCATCCTCCTTTTGGTTCCTTCTGTGTGTTGTGTATTTCCTAGTCCCTAAACTGTTGTATGACTACTTATCTTGACTGCACAGTTGCTTTCATTTGACTGGTTGAGAGTTTTCAGAAATCCTGAAAATTGTACAACCTCGATATTGCACTGTGGGCACCAGTATGTTAAATGCTGCCTGGCTGTGCTTCTGTGGGCAGTGCAGACCTGCGTGATACTGATTCTGGAATCTTTGACTGCTTGGCGTTTCTGTGGGAGAGAAGTGGAGGTGAATGCTACTCCGAACATAGCCCACCTGTTTCTTTAGATGAATTAGTCTCGCTCATTTCAGCTTGAGCTTGTAGCTTTTGGCTTATTTTTTACTATTTATAAATTTTGTTTTTTCTGAACTTTTGGCTTTTTTTCACTATTCATAATTACGCTAAATAAGCTACCTTCAGCTACAGTGAAATTTTAGCCGGTACAGTGCAATTTCACCATAAGCCACAGCTTTTCAGCCCAACCGAGCGGGGCTATTCAAGAGTTTCTGTAAACCAAAAAAAGATGACTGATTATTATTTATTGAGTAAAATGCATGGCGGATCATTGAACTTGTTTTGGTATGTTATCTAGGTCACGGTACTCTTAAAATGCAATTTGGGTCATGAAAGCGCGCTAATACGTGGCACTACCTCGTCAGCCAATTGAACATTGAACATGTGTTCACGACAAATTTTGAAAACCTCCCTCCTCTTTTCTTTTCTTCCCTTTTCTTTTCTTTCTTCCTTCTTCCTCTCTCTGCTTCTTTCGACCGATGCCTGAATCCCACCGCCTGCAGGCTTGCCGCTGCACCACGGTGCACCATGGCCAAGCACAGTCATAGCAATCCCTGCCTATGTGAAGGATAAGAGCCCAATCCTTGCTTGCCTAGATCCAATTCCTTTGAATAAGTATGGAGATTGTACTAAAATACCTGCCTATGTAAAGGATAAGAGCCCAATCCTTGCTTACCCAAACAAGCCCTTAGGTGGGGATTTCCTGTAGGTGACTATGGTGGTATTTTATGTTATGCACGCATTGTTCTTACATGAAGCGTAGGACTGGTCCAAGGTACAAATGATCAGCATTCGCAATGGAAGCTCTGGCTGGTGGATGTCTTCTTTCCTCCAAAAGTTGATTGGCGTCACATCTTGTTTGGTTTTCACCCTATACCACCTTGATGGAGCCGGTTTACCGCAATCTTTGTTGCTGTTGATTTGGGTTGCAAACTTCCCAGAAAAGCAATTTTTTGTTTGATTTTGGGTAGATCCAGCCCTGTTCTTTTTAGCTTTTAAAAGCTGCTTTTCGGATTTTCTACAGTAACTAGCTATTAAACGGAGTATTTTTTTTCAAGATAGGGTCTACTAGTTAATTGTAGTATATACTTTACTGACTTCATTTATATCGATAAAAACTACACGTGAGTTTCTGTTACTCTGTAATCTCTCGTACAAATAGCTTAAAAGTCACAAGCCGCAGCCAAAAACCACAAGCTGCAGCTAAAAAGAACACATGCCCTCTTGTGTTTAGTAGCTTTTGAGAGTAACTACAGTACATGTATATATTTATACACTTTATATATACTTTTCTCACCATCTACTAATTATCATACAAGCGGGAGTAGTAGGCAGTGGCAAATAATGTCGAGGGAGGAAAATGTTTAAAAACTTTTTTGTAGGTAAAAGTTGTATGTACCATGTCCATAGCCATCCGTCAAGCCAATTTTACTCTACTCAAGATTGCACCATTCGGGCTGAATTGGATCCAAGTCTTGTTACACACACGAGTTCATGAACCCAACAAGGATCTTAAGCCTAGCCCAACGAAATCATTTGTGAACAAGATCCTCCCTAACTGGTTTTTTTTTTTTTGTAAAAGAATCAAGAGGATTGGTGTTTTGCCGATGCAGATCGTTCGGCATTTAGACTTCAGTATATATGCATTGCCGGATACGTTGCAAGATTACAAACAGTAGTGACAACAAAACGAACTCTATTCGCTGCTGTCGACTCGGTTACGGGCCTGTATCGAATACAAACGGAACTCTTATCTCTAAACAGGATTATACATCAAATACAGAATAGACTTCCTTACTGTCTAACCAGCTATTCTATCTATAGCCAACTATTCTATCTAAAACTTACGAAATCTTAACACCCTCCCTCAATCTGGACGAGGTGAGAGCGCCAAGTTCAGATTGTTCCTGAACCAATGAAATAGCTGAACTGGTAGAGCTTTGGTCAATATATCAACAGCTTGGTCACTAGAAGAAATGCACTTAATAATAATACCCAAGGCCAACCTGTTCCAGAACGAAGTGATAATCAATTTCAACATGTTTAGGTCTAGCATGAAACATCGGATTAGCCGTAAGATAGACTGCCTCCAAATTATCACACCAAAAACAGGGTGCTCGGTTTTGGAAGATTCCCAACTCTTTCATGAAAACTTGTATCCACAATAACTTAGTTGTTGCATTAGCTACTGATTTATATTCGGCCTCTGTGCTTCATCGAGAAATTGTCTATTGTTTGCATGAGCTGTAGGAAACAAGGCTAGTACTAAGGAAAACAACATATCCACTGGTGCTCCCGCGATCATCTAGACATCCGACCCAATCAGCGTTAGAAAAGGCACTAAGCAAATGAGAGGATGATCTGTGCAAAACCAATCCCAGGTGAGCTATTTTTTAAAAAAAATCGAAGAATATGCTTAACCACCATCCAATGAACATCGGTGGGCACATGCAGATACTGACAGACCTTGTTGACACTAAATGCAATATCAAGCCTTATTAGAGTTAAATATTGGAGAGCTGTAACTGTACTTCGGTATCTAGTTGCCTGTTCATCTGATAATTTCCCCCCTTCAAAGCGAGATATTTTCTCAGAAGAACTCATTGGCATGTTGACTCCCTTTGATTGCAACATGTTCGTCTTGCAAAGTAGATCCATGACATACTTATGCTGTGACAATACCAACCCATCCTTCATATGCTACACTTCAATGCCAAGAAAATAATTGACTTCACCAAGATCTTTCACGGTAAAGTCATCTCTCAGCTCTTGGAGTAACTAAGCAGCAGACTGAGAGGAGGAACTTATGATGAGAATGTCATCAACATAAGTCAGCATAAACATGGTGATATTGCTTCGCTGAAAGATAAAAAGAAAGGTGTCAGCACTAGAGGGAACAAAACTAAGGTCTTGTAATTTAGAACTCAATCGTGCAAACCATGCACGTGGTGCTTGTTTTAGGTCATAAAGGGATTTATCTAACTTGCATATGTGATGAGGAAATCTTGAATCGAGATAACCTAGTGGCTGCTTCATATAAACTTCTTCTTGCAAAAATCCATGAAGGAAAGCATTATAAACATCAATCTATCGCATACACCATCCCACTGAAACAGCCAAAGAAAGAAAGATATGTATAGTGGTATGCTTGACTACCGAACTAAACATATCTTCATAATCAATACCATAGCGCTGTTTAAATCCCTTTGCCACCAATCTGGCCTTATGACGATCAATTATACCATCAACCATCTTCTTTAACTACTTGGGATGATGGATGACCGAGATGTGCATGCCACTATTGTTTGGAGACGTTGGCACCTAATAAGGCTGACTTGAGAGAATTGGTTGTGGAAGACTTGATTGGATAGAGGTCGGACTCACATCTGCAATGGAGCAGCTTTTTCTTCGACACCTGATCCTTGATAAAAATGGGTTGGATGAATTTCAAGGAAGACATTGTTATCTTGAGTAAGTTTATGAACAGATATGAGATTCTTTGAAATTTGTGAAACATGGAGAACCCTTCTAAGTACAAAAGGATGAACAGCAATATTAATAGAGCAATGGCCAGTGTTAGGTATGTGTAAACCTATGCCATTACCAATTTAGACGTGATATATTCCGAAGTATCTTTGTAGAAAGCGGAATGAGTTTTGGGGGAATCACCACACACCCATTGTGGGGGGGTGCCATGAATATATATAGCCATGTACCGGTGAATAGTACAATGTGTAGTACAAGTGTAGTACAAGTAGTGTGGTACAACAATATGGTTATACAATAACTCTAATACCCGCCCGCAGTCGTAGCGGTAGGATCACGGATGCACAGACTGGCCCGAAAATCAGTAAACAACTGGACAGGGAGACCCTTGGTCATGATGTCTGCGAACTGGTGCGCCGAGGGAACATGCAGCACGCGAACCTGTCCCAATGCAACCTTCTCGCGGACGAAGTGGATGTCGATCTCGATATGCTTCGTGCGACGATGATGGACAGGGTTGGCTGTCATGTAGACAGCACTCACGTTGTCGCAGTAGACGACCGTCGCCAAAGTAACCGAGATGTGGAGCTCCTGAAGAAGCTGCCATAGCCAACAGCACTCGGCCACGACATGAGCAACAGCACGGTATTCCGCTTCCGCGCTGGAGCGGGAGACCGTGGTCTGGCGTTTGGACGACCAGGACACCAAATTGTCGCCGAGGAAGACGCAGAAGTCGGAGGTGGAGCGGCGCGTGTCAGGGCAGCCCGCCCAGTCGGCATCGGAGTAGCCAATGATCTGGTCGACAGCACCGACTCCGAGAAGAAGACCAGCGGAGAGTGAACCCTTGACGTACCGCAGGATACGCTTGATCAGTGCGAGATGCGGCTCACGGGGATCATGCATGAACAAGCAGACCTGCTGGACGGCATAGGCTAGATCAGGCCGCGTCAGGGTGAGGTACTGGAGTGCTCCAGCGAGGCTCCGGTACTCAGAGGGGTCGGCGACGGGGGCGCCGTCGGCGGCCGACAGCTTCGTCCGGGCGTCCACCGGCTTCGCAGTCGGGTGACACTCAGACATGCCAGCACGCTGGAGGAGGTCGACAGCGTACTGACGCTGCGACAGGAACAGCCCGTCATTGTCGCGCGTCACGGAGATCCCGAGGAAGTGGTGCAGGTCGCCGAGATCTGTCATGGCGAACTCCGAGTGGAGGCGCGCGGTGATGTGCGGGAGCAGTGCCGGTGACGATGCCGTGAGGATGATGTCGTCGACATACAGGAGCAGGTAGGCGACACTATCTCCATCTTTGTAAACAAAGAGAGACGCATCGGACTTGGACGCAGTGAAGCCGATGCAACAGATGTACGAGGCGAAGCGCTGGTTCCAAGCCCGGGGAGCCTGCTTGAGCCCGTACAAGGACTTCTGCAGGAGACAGACGTAGTCAGGAACGGTGGGGTCGATGAAGCCTGACGACTGTTGGCAGTAAACGGTTTCCTCCAGGTGACCGTGGAGGAAGGCATTCTTCACATCGAGCTGGTGAATAGGCCAGGCATGCGAGGCGGCGATGCTGAGGACGATGCGGATCGTCGCCGGTTTGACAACCGGGCTGAAAGTCTCATCGTAGTCGACGCCGGCCTGCTAGGAGAAGCCCCGTATGACCCAGCGAGCCTTGTGCCGGGCCAGGGAGCCGTCGGAGTGGAACTTGTGCTTGTATAGCCACTTGCCCGTGACAATGTTAGCACCAGGCGGTCGAGGCACGAGGCGCCAGGTGTCGTTGTCGATGAGAGCCTTGTACTCCTACGCCATCGCAGTGCGCCAATTGAGGCTGTCGTGGCAGCACGCGGTCGCTCAATGCCAAGGGGCGGAGCTGCCGTTGGTGAAGAGAGACCCTGCATCAGAAAATCCAGTGAAGACGGCACAGAGGCCGCCGAGGGTGCCGAGGTGAACGAAAACACAGACTCATCGAAGACAACATGACGTGAAACAATGATGCGACGGCTGGACATGTCCAGACAACGATACCCCTTGTGGGAGGAGGGGTAACCGAGGAACACGCATGGAGTCGAACGAGGAGAGAGTTTGTGAGGTGTCGTGGCACTAAGGTTCGGATAATAGAGGCAGCCGAACACACGGAGGGAGGAATAATTCGGGAGCTTCTGATGCAGGAGCTGGTAGGGGATGCTGTGATGCACGGATGAGGAGGGCGCCGGTTAAGCACGTATGTGGCGGCGGCCAGGGCTTCACCCAATAAGGCGGAGGCATGGACGCGTGTATCAATAGGGTGCGAATAGTGTTGTTGATGGTACGAAGCATGCGCTCAGCCTTGCCGTTTTGTGGCGAGGTATACGGACACTAGGGGTGGGCATTCGGGTTACCCGATTTTTTCGGGTCGGGTAGTTCGGGTAATTTGAAATTCGGGTAATGAAAACTGCTACCCGATATTAGCCCCAAAAAAACACTACCCGCAATTTCGGGTACCCGATAATTCGGGTTCGGGTTCGGGTATACCCGATATACCCGAATTAACAAAAAACTAGCAAACTGCACAGAATTTGCATAGAATTTCAGCAGCAATTTCGGGGTTCGGGTTCGGGTAATTCGGGTACGGGTAATAAAATGATAAGTTCAAGTGTATTTCGGGGTAGTTCGGGTAATTCGGGTAGTTCAGGTACCGGGGGATATTACCCGAACTACCCAAACTAATTTCGGGTAATCAGAATCGCTATCCGAATTTGGGATCGGGTACCTTGGGTTCGGGTATTTCGGGTTCGGGTCCGGGTAATTCGGGTACGGGTAACGGGTAGCGGGTATTTTGCCCACCCCTAACGGACACGAGAGACGCAAAGCAATGCCGCGACTAGTTAGGAAGGAAGTGGTGGCATTGTTGACAAATTCGGTGCCATTGTCGGCCTGAAAGCACTTTGGCAGAACGCCGAACTGTGTGTGAGCAAAGGCTACAAAATTGACAATATGGCGCTGCACATCAGATTTGTGGCGTAACGGAAACGACCAGCAAAAATGAGAATAATCATCAAGCAACACAAGATAATATTTATAGCCTGAAGTGCTAAGAACCGGAGATGTCCAAACATCACCGTGAAGTAAATCAAAAGGAGCAGTGGTGACAGAAGTGGAACTGCTAAAAGGGAGCCGTGTGTGCTTGCCAAGCTGACAGGCATGACACAAAGACCGCGGGCTCTTATTACAAGATATGACCGACTTGTTCTGGAGTGTAGTGAGGGCGGAAGGACCGGGGTGACCGAGGCGGTGATGCCACAAGGCAGACGAAGTGGCGAGGTTGCAACTGTAGGGTGGGGACGAAGGAATGGTGTAGAGTTCCCCGCTACTATTGCAGCGAAGAATCACGCGCCCCGTCCGCTGGTCCTTAACAGAAAAACCCAAAGCGTCAAACTCGATAGAACAATTATTATCACGAGTGAACTGGCAAATAGAAAGCAAATTGCGCACTAGGGCGGGAGCAATGAGGACATTGCTGAGGTGAAAGGTAGTGTCAGCTACCGGCAGGGTGGATGTGCCACGACAGGAGATGGGAATAGTGCTGCCGTTGACTACAGTAATGAAAGAGTTGGAGTGAGGTAGGCGGGAGAGCAGTATACCATCCGATGACGACATGTGAGCGGTGGCGCCGGTGTCGAGGACCTAGGGGTTGGCGCCCTGAAGTGCCATCTGGTTCAGGGCGGCGATGGGGCCGGCCTGATCCCAGCCGCCAGCGCCCTGCTGCGGTGCGGCAGGCAGCGAGGCCGTCGCGTCGGAGAACTGGGTGGGCGCGAAGGCGGTGTGTGCCTGCGGGTACGCGCCCAGGATGCCGGGCTGCTGAGGACGCCACGGCTGCTGCGGCGCGCCCTGCGGGGGTCGCCACTGCTGCTGCTGTGCGCCCCACGGAGTGAAGCACACCCAGGGGCCGGCCGGGGGGGTGGGGCCTCGGTTGCCGTCGCCGTCCTGGTAGTTCCCGCCGCGGCCGCCGCCTTTCTTCCGGTTGCGGCCACCCTGGCCGTTACCGCCGCCGCCTTGGCGGCCGCTACCAGAGCCGCCGCCATTGCCAGCGGCGTTACCGCCACCGGCGCCCTGGCCGTAACCGGCGGCGTGGCACGCCGCCCCGCAAGGAGAGGAGCCGGCGTGCAATGCAGTCTCGGTAACGACCTTGCCTTCGTTAGCGAGACAGAGTTCCTTCAGGACCAGCTTCTCGCGGGCGGTGGCGAAGTTGGGTAGCGGATCGGAGTCGGCGATGTTGTCGGCGGTGTTGGAGAAGCGAGGGTTGAGGCCGCGCAGCAGGTTGAGAACGAGCTGCGAGTCGAGAACGGCGTGGCCAACATCACGCAGCGCGTCGGCGGTGGCCTTCATCTTTTGGCAGTACTCATCAATGGAGAGATCACCCTGGGTCATGGAGTGGAACTCGTGACCGAGGAAGACGGCGCGGGAAGCCTTGTTCGCCTGAAAGAGGGCTTCGATGGCGACCCAGAGCTGGCGGGCAGTCTGGTCAGGCGCGAGGGCGAGGCCAAGGACGTCGTCCGCCACGGAGCCGAGCAGCCAGCTGTGGACGCAGGAGTCGGCGATCGCCCACTGGGGATCCTGCGGGCGCGCCGCGGCGGTGCCATCGACGTGCGAGCGAAGCCCAAACTTGCCGCACAGGGAGAGGAAGAACGGGGACCAGCGGTTGAAGTTGGGACGCTTCAACTCAAGGGTCACCGGGACGTGCGACTTGATGGCGATCATCGCGTAGGGAGCAACGAAGATAGGCGGCGCGGCGTCGGATCCGGACGGAGGCAAGGTGCCCGTGCCGGCGGAGGCCATAGTGCCGCTCGATGCCGTGGAGGCCGTCGACATGGGGCTAGGAGGTTGGGGAGGAGATCGGCGCAGCCGGGGGCGGCGCAGGGGAGGGGCTCGGCGTGGCCGGGGGCAACGGAGGGAGGAGGAAGCGCCGCCGCAGAGGAGGCGGCGGCTAGGGTTTGGTGGGTGGAGACGAGGGGACCTAGGCTCGGACTCGCTCTGATACTATGTAGAAAGCGGAATGAGTTTTGGGGGAATCACCACACACCCATTGTGGGGGGTGCCATGAATATATATAGCCATGTACCGGTGAATAGTACAATGTGTAGTACAAGTAGTACAAGTAGTGTGGTACAACAATATGGCTATACAATAACTCTAATAATCTTTCCTTCATCGTTAGACGATCAAGATCATTTATGATATGATCGATTACACCAGTAACGATATACCAGTTGGAATCAACTTGGTATGATGGCATGACTGCTGTTGTAGCTGTGGTATGAACTTCTTCTGATTGATAGGAGTGATAAAAATGGTGACAACACTTAATTGTAATGTGACCCGTTTTCCCGCAGATTTGGTAGACTGGACGAGGTCCTCCTTGTCCTGAGGAGTCACCATGATTGTTCTGATAATGATGACCACCGCGACCATGCCCTCTGAAACCTTGGTTTTGGTAATGATTGCCATGACCGGAGCCATGTACAGCAAAATAGGCCGATGGATATGATCCTCCAAGGTTCAACTGTAGATCAGAGCTATGTTGTTCCATTCTATACCCAAAACTCATTAGATGAGCATAAACATCATCAAGAGTTATACCTTCTATTCTTGTGGTAAGAGAGGTGACCAATGAATCGAAATCTAATCTGAGACCAGAAGGATGTAGGAGACAACTTCATCTTCTGTCAAGGCCATGCCAACTACAACAAGTGTGTTAGCAAGATTCTTCATCTTCCTAAAGTAATCAGATTTTCTTCTTCAAATTGGCAAGCTGTATGCAGATTTGTACAATACGTGCGTGCAAACAGGATGCAAACATCCATTCTAGAGCCGCCCATGCTTCGCATGAGGTTGTCATGAACATGACATGAGCCAAGATTTCTTCAGTCAACAAGGAAAAGATTCTATTAAATACTATCTGATCTTGGTTATACAAACTCAAATAGGCTAGATTGGAGACTTGGCTTGCTCCTTGCTCAGTTGACGCCGTAATCATCTGAGGTGGTGCCTAGTAGGTACCATCGACATACCCAAGGAGATTGAAGCTCCTCACATAAGTAATCAATTACGCTTTCCAAAGCAAATAGTTCTCCTTGCCAAGCCTGATGGTGATGGCATGGCCGATCAGTGTTGGTATGGTTGTAGAAGAAGATGACGTAGGCGCAGAGGATGGAGGGATGGCGGTGTTGGCAGACGACATGACTGGGATCGCTCAATGCTCTGATAACATGTAAAAGAATCAGGAGGATTGGTGTTTTGCTGATGCAGATCATTCGGCATTCAGACTTCAGTATATATGCATTGCTGGATACATTGCCAGATTACAAACAGTAGCGAAAACAGAATGAACTCTGTCCGTGTAACGCCCCCGTTTCCAGGGGCGCGTACGGACACGGCACTCCGCAACTATTCGCGCATGAACAGTTATGGAATGTCGCGCAAGAGTATACCATTGCATGCTTACAACAAAAGTCCAGCATATATTTCACATATGGAATAACATCCAGTTTTGACAGCGGGGCGTGCAAGCCCAAAGCATAATTACATTACAAAAGGCTCCAAGATCCACTTGAGCGCGGCGAAGACCTAAAGCCAAGGGTCCTTGTCGAAGAAGAGACCCTCCGGGACTTCCTCAACGGGGAGATCTTCACCTTCGTCTTGATCCTCTAAAGATTAGATTAAGCAAGCCGTGAGCCAAACAACCGGCTCAACAAATCCCAAAGGGATCCTAACTTACTACATGCACGGAATATCAACGGGAGGGAGTATACTTGGTTTATTACATTTTGGTGGATGCAGTTTTATTTGCAAACATTTTACAAAAAGGACCAAAAACTACTTCTTAAGATCTCAGGGGGTTTTTCATGAAGAGTTCATTAACCAACCTAATCAAGTCAAAACCATTTACAAAACTACTTAAGCTTTGCGGCTGGAATCACCCAAGTGACACAGCTCCAATAACCGGGAGCACGGCGTATTCGAATACCATTTATTTGACTCTGCAGAGTTTGCTCAGCTTTACCCACACGATCCCTTAACTCCCGCGACAGAGTTAAGAAAGCCAGGTCGTTTCACTGCTCAACTCTTTATATAGGCTCTACCCGGTAGGATTCACTCGGGTCTGGCTCACACAAGAGAAGACGGTGCCGCTTCGAGTGAACTCTACCGTTGTTAGGCACCCACAACACGGCTTGCCTAACCTCACTGCTAAACCTCCTGTAGAGTTTCAATCGAGTTGAGCAGCTATTAGACAAGTGTTGACAAGTCAACTCCTGTGGTTGAGCGATCACTGTGACATTTGCTCAGCGTAAGGGTTTCAGTCTTTATATTTTCACATGGTCCGCAACCTCGCCAGGCCCACGACCCAAACTAAGGTAAGCGGTGGGCGTAGACCGTCTCGCGGTTTCCCACTCACCCTTACCCTACTCCAAACCTAAGGTAAGAGTTTGGCAAAGACCGTCTCGCGGTTTCCCACTCACCCTTACCCTACCTTGTGCACGCCGGCACTCTCCGCTCTAAGATACGGTGTCCCATACCACCCTACCTTAGAGTCGGGTTTTCCAAATTCTATTGGCCCACAGCCACAACCTTATTAGTGTAAGACTTTGCATGATAATAATAACCTACAGTTATCTAGATTAACAGATAACTATTTCTAGGGTTACAAAGGCATGGCAACAAATTTAACATGGCATTTATCAGTGGTAGGTCTAACTACATAACATGTCATTCTAAATATTTTATTTTATTTTCGAATTAACATTTCACAATTAGCATAATGCAAATAACATAGTAGCATAATTAAATGGCATGGGATACAACATGATCAAAGGATTTGAGACTTGCCGTTGATTTGGATGATCTCGGCTAGCTCGAACGTAGAAGCTCCTGGATCCTGCGACTGCACTTGAGCTTCCGGGATCTCCGACACTAGCGCAAACACAGAAAAAATAACATAAATCCGGCTTGAGCCTAATCAAGCGAGGAAAAATAATCTATTCAAAAATGAGTAAAATGCATAAATCTCCAAATGAGAAATTTTAGGAATTTATCTGGGATGAATTTGGGGAAATGGAAGTCAAAAATGGCTTCAGGACATCAAATGGAGCAAAGTGGTGAAATTTGGGAATTTTTGGGATTTTCTGTGATTTTCTGTGATTTTCTAGGATTTATTTGGATTTTCCTGGATTTTGGGAATTGAGAAATTGCTGAAAAATCCAATGAACAGTGATATGCCGGCCCGGCTACTGTACGGCCCGGGCGAGGAGGCGGCCCGCTCGGCCGAGCGGCCGGCGCGGCCCAACGCGCGCGCGCGGGAGCGGGGCAGGCCGAGAGGCCGCGGCCCATCTGCGCACCGCGCTCGACCGCGGCGGATGGAGGGCGCGTGGCGCAACGGGCGGCGATGATGCGGCGGTTGCGGGCGGTTCAGATCAAGGCGGGGAGAGATCGAGCGGCTGCGGGGCGAGGGAGCGAGTGAACCGGTACGGGGCGATCCGACGGAGGCGAGGTGGGGTGGTTAAGGAAATCGGACGGCAGGAGGAGGTTGCCATCCGACGGCTCAAACGAGACGACGACGACCGAGGCGGAGGGCTGGGATGTGGCCACATCACGGGGGAGGGGCTTCTTCAACCTCCCGCCGTGCCCATTCGACTAAGGGGCAGAGGAGCGGCGCCTCCGCTCTTCCGACAGCTACGGGGGTTCTCAAGGCAAACAAAGGGCACCAGAGGGGAGAGCCAAGCGACCTAGTGCCATTTTAGGCTTCGGGGAGGTAAGGGAGAGGCTGACGGTGGCCGGCGGCAAAAGGGGAAAAGCTCGGTTCCATGGTGGAGCTAGGGTCCACCGGAGGGAAATTAGCTCGATTGGCAGTGATTTCATGGGGAGGGGAGCTTGAGGTTTACATTGGCAGCGGTGGATCAAGCCAAGGAGCTTCGAGTTGCTCTAGCCACGGTGAGGTGCGACGGCCGAAGAGGGGGCTTCGTCGCCGGAGTTCCTCGGTGATCCTCCTGCTCAAACAAAGGTACCAGCGGCATTAGCAAGTGGAGGAGATGCTCTGGTGAGGGGTAATTGAAGAAAGAGGGCGGGGAGCGGAAGATCCGCTCACGAGCGTCGCCGGCGCAGGGAATGACCACGGCGGCGCTACGGGCGATTGGATTTCAATCGGCTGCTTCGGGAGCTTCCCTAGGGTGGTGGGGAGGGATTGAAGGCGGTGGAGGAGGTCGGGAAGCAAAGGAGGCAACAGAGCAACGGGAGGGGGTTTTTATATCCCGAGCGGAGGGAGGAGAAGGCTTCGGGGAGAAGGAACGGGCGGGACTCCGGGGTCGACAGGAGTAGGCAGCGTGTCTCCTCCGCGGGATGGGGTCGTGACGGGGCCCTGCACGGGAGTGATGGCGATGCGACAAGGGATGGGAGTAGGTGAGCGGCAAACACGGGCGAGGCGCGTCCGCGCGCGGGGAGGGGAGGTGGCGGCCACTGGCAGGCGGGACCAGGGCCGAGACGGGGCGACGTGGCACAAGGGCGTCCACACGAGGCGGTCGGGACGGCGCTGGCGTGGAGAGAAACCAGGGGCGGAGGCGGAGGGCGGAGCTGGGCAGCGCAGCGCGCAGCGCTAGCGCGCGTGCGCGGGGAGAAGCAGAGGCGGTGCGGAGGCGCCAGCGGGGAGAGGCGCCCGGGAGCGAGAGAAGGCGGGGAGGGGCGGGACGCCAGCGAGAGAGGGGGAAGGAGCGGGCGCCAACGCGCGCGAGGAGAGGAGGCGGAAAGAGAGGGAGGCGCCAGCGGGGAGGGGAGGAAGGGCGCCAGGGAATGAGGGAGGCGGGAAAGAGCAGAGGCGCCAACCGAGGGGAGACGCAAGGAGAGGGGAAAGGCGCCAAAGAAGAGGGGGAAACGGATTTGACGAAAAGGGAAAGCGGGTTTTGGGGAAAGCTTTCCAAAAAGGGAAAGTTTCCAGAAATTCAAACAAAAATCCACAAAAATCACAAAAATTTTTGGGGTTGAAATTTTGGGGTTTTTCAGTCCGCTGCTGCTGACTCGGTTACAGACCCCTATCGAATACAAACGGAAGTCTATCTCTAAACAAGATTATACATCAAATACAGAATAGACTACCTAACTGTCTAACCAGCTATTCTATCTATAGCCAACTGTTATATCTATAACTCACGGAATCTTAACAATTTTAAGTTCACACACCCAAAATAGCTCCTTTTTGTGACAATGCCTTGCTAGGTTGGATCAATCCATCAAAACGTTGGGCGAGCTGTTGTACACAGTGGATAAAGCTGAAGGCGATATACATGACATTACTATGGAAAGCAATCCGACGCCTAGTTTCCCATCACCTAGGTGGATTGTTCGTTGAGACGATCGCGTCTTCCAGATATATCACATCACATAATATACTCGAAGGTTTTCACCTGTGAACGAGTAGTCGAGTACTCTCTTGTCTGCTCCAAGTCTGAATATTCCGTTTGGAATTCTGAACGAATTGGTCCAGTCACCTAATCTTGTGGTGTTCTTGTTTAACAGATCAAATTGTTTATCAGATATTAATAATCATACTCTGGTAGTCTGGTACCACAGATAGGACTAATTTAACTGGAAATCAAGCAGTTATTTTGACATGAACATCCAACACGATCATAAAGCCGTTGGAGTTTGTTTTTGTGGAACACAATAATTTTTCGTTAGTTCTCAAGCATGTTGCTTTTTCTATAAACTTCCTATGAATTTTTTTTGTGTTCGAAATAGGTCCTTGGAATTGCCTTACTCTTTTCTTGGGTTTGAACATTGGGTCCTTAAAATTTCCCTCTTCTTTTACTTCACATTTGAAGGAAAAGGAACAAATGAAGAGTTATCGCTTGCTGAAATTATTGCTGCATTGGCACCTACTTTCTGAACTCAAATCAAAGATGTATCCAATGACATCATAACTTGTAATTGCAGAATCGCGCTATCAGATAAGGTCTACAAGACCTAGAAATAAAAACCACATGCAATAATTTCTTCTTTTTTTTTTTTTTGAGGACCAAGTGACTAGAAAGTGGAGTGACTGATCACTCATCAGTAAATTGTACTGACAGAAAAGAAATAAAGGAAATGCCTAAAGAAAGAAGAACATATTTTATCTGATCATTTCTGACTTTTTAAATGCCCCCTCTAAAGTGTTGAATTACAAACTCATGATTGAGAATTAGATAACTAGTTGGCATGCCTGTGCAATTGCATGGCTAGTTTCATAAACTATATAAAGTAAAAAGGCTTTGCATATGTGAAATTATGTATCCTTTCATACGTAAACCCTGCAACATTCCGGGTAGTTGATGTCTTAAATAGTGTATCTCTAATTGTATTTATACTTTAATTTGATTGCCCAAGCTGTATATCTACAAACAACTAGTGATATTTAAGGTGTCTCATTCACTTTGGATGTCTAGAAAATCCTACAATAATCTTTAAATCAGAAAAAAGTAAAATTCCAAGAAATTCTCTCATTAATCGAGAGAAATAGAGAAGATATACACCACTTATTTCAGTGGAACCAGATTACAATAGTGTAGTTTAATCATAATAGATAAGAAATTCTCTCATTAATCAAGAGAATTGAGAAGATCTACACCACTTATTTCTGTATGGGTAAATTATAATGGTGCAGATTAATCATATATAGATAGAAAATTCTCTCATTAATTAAGTAGAAAGAGAATATCTACATCACTTATTTTTGTGTGGTAGATTATAACAGTGCAAATTAATCATATATAAATGTTACAACTATTACAATTATATAACAAATACAACTATATTTTCGAAAAGCAATAGAGTTATATAACATATATAATATGTTGTATGTGAATGTACAGTAGATGAGTAGGATTAGGATATTGTAACCTTTGTGATATCCTGCTCTCTCCACACTAGGTAAATAGTAGCTGAGTACGTAGGACTCATGTCTGCTAGGTGTTTAGATATCTTCCTCTCTCTCTCTCTCTCTCCATTTGGTACATAGGTAGTGTTCTTTTAGGTTACGGCTTATTAGTCTAATCAATAGTGATTATTAAAAAGTCAAAGCCGAAAACCGGAAAGAGCGAGGCCATAGTACGCGGGTATATATGTCGCTTCTTTTCTTCAACGTGTTATCGGTAGTGCCTTGTTGTATAAGAGTAAGGATTATATTATCTTTTAGTTTTAAAATAACAAAGTAATATAATGGTTGCTACAATTCAGTTCATTTACGTTATATCAAATTAATGGCTAGATGTTTTCGCAAATTAAGGGCTAGATGTTTCGAGTTCTTATACTCTAATCTAGCTATGAAATCTAAGGCTTTAAAATTAGAGTCCACAACACTAAGGGCTAGATGTTTTATTTTGTCCAAATCTCTAGCATATTTCTCTTTTTTATTAGCAGCTGTAAATCACGTGTCATCAGCTTTTATTATATAATAGATAGAGATTTTATTCCCTGATTAGTAAATTGTATCCAATGATACCCTGATTTGTAACTGCATAATTACACTATTAGATTAGAACTGCAAGACCTAGAAATAAAAATCACAGCACAATGATAGTCTTTTTATCATGGATCAAATTACTACAAAGTGTAGTGACAATTACTTTTCATCACATCAATCATCAGTACATAAGTACATTGTACTGATGGGAACGAAAGAAAGGAAAGAAAGAAAGGAGGGAAAACTAGTTGTCTGATCATTTCTGATTATTTTTAGATGCCACCTCTGTAGTGTTGGATTACAAAGTCCTTATAGAGAATTTGGATAATAAACATTTTTGCCCCCTCTTCTGGAGTCCAGAAGTGGGCCTTGTGTACACAATCGTCAGCTAGCTACTGATCACACATTGTGGTTCCTTTACACAACACAGTTAGGTGCTTCACTTTTCCTTGAAGGACAATGCAACCAGTAACTCCTATCAATGAACAATCAGTCAGTCATTGCCTCTAAGCCTCTTCTAACTAACTCATGTATTGTTGAAAGTGTCACTAGGAGGGAGAAAAAAAGGAAAAAGAATATCATAGAAAAGATGAACAAGAAAAGATGGACAAGCAAGTGCCATGATGCGTTATTGCCTATTGGTCCTACGAAACGTTCATATTTCAGAACAACCATTCTGACATGACCTAGAGGGTCGGGTCATTTGATGGTCAATTATAATGTCCTTGTGGAATGGAATTATGTGATGGTTGCAGCTCTTTCCAGCCTTGGCTTAGAATCCAAGAAAAAGATAGGTTTATTAGCATTACTTATTACTGTCCTGTGAATCACCAACTACTCTTGTTCAGTAAGCCTTGGTATGGAGTAGTTTGAATGGTTGCCTGGTAGGTTGGTGCAGACAAAATGCATTTCATTTCTTGCCTATTCGGAGTGCTATTTTTCGCATTTTCCATGGGTCAGTTAGGATGAACCCTTACTGTTCATATCTTGCTTAACTGTAGGTTACCTTGCAAAATAATTTTATTTGGCTCAGAGTTTTCATCTATGTGAAGTAGAAATGTAAGAAAAAATGATGAAAACATACACTTGCATTGGTTGCTTACTTTCCAATCGACAGCCTACTTGATAGTTGGTATGGATCTCTGTACATTTAGGCTTATACAGGAAGGTACCTAGGTACAGATTCAGCAGGATCACTGATGAAACAGGCCAACATACTTGATTTGATGCACTCATTTTGTGTGCATATTCAGTGTATTTCTTCTTCATATCCAAAATTATTCTTATGGCCGTTTTAACCAATTACAGGTTTGTCAACCTGCCAGTAGACAATGAATTATCGAAAATTCAGCCCCTGTTGTATGCTGATGGTGATTGCCATTTAACACTCAATCATCTGATCAGAATTCAGAAACCATCCTGCCTACGAATCTGTGTCAACTCACCCACCTGCACAAACCGTTTCTTGGGGTCATTCTAATCACCAGTCCGAGACACTCTTGAGACAGTGACCACACAACCCTTAAGAACTCATTTTGGCAACTAATCCAGCGCGTACAATCCCCACTAGAATCTTTGCTGCCAACATCGCACTCAGACTTGCAAGCAAAGAGATCAGGGATCAAAGATGAAGGCAAACCCTCCACTCCTCCTCCTCGGCCGCCTTCTGCTCGTCGGTCACCAAGAAGGCGCGCTTTTTCACCGTTCCCCCTGACGCTGCTGCTCTTCCTGCTCCTCAGGGCGCTCCTCAGCCAGCAAGGGCAAGCATCACACCTCAACATCAACAGAAACAACCACCACCACAGCAATGATCATGACCAACCGGCGGCACCACCACTCGGTAAGTATCACAGCTTCAGAATCAGACCGGTTTTCGCCAGTGGATCGGTGCCGATTTCCAGACGGTCACCAGTGGGAACCGGCTAACCACCGGCCGAATTTGTTGCTAGCAGTGTGGAATGCGGATTGACCATGGTGTGGTATGATCAGAGATGACCGGGGAGAAGAAGTGGCAGGGGAAACTGCCGTTTGCGCTGAACGACGAGGACGAGGAGTGCGACGTGTTCTCCGGGAGCCGGGTGCGGGCAGGGAAAAAAAATTCGTCCGAAATTTCGCAATTTCGGCGAAATTTTGTTCCTTTTGCTGCAGACCGAAAAAAACCGGTCTCGGTCAAAAAATTCGCACGTATTTGAACCGGCCGGTCGGACTCGGCCCTCGGCAGACGACGCAGCGAGCCGCATCGCGCAGCCAGCCGAAAACCCGAGCCCACTCCTCCCACGCCGCACTCCCCAGCCCCTCGTAACCCTAACCCCAGAGAGCGGCGGGCGGCGGCAATCCCCATCCTCCACGGGGAAGAAGAGCGGCGGGCGGCGGCCATCCCCATCCCCAATCTCCACGGAGCGGCGGGCGGCCAACCTCCGGCCCCATCCTCCACCGAGCGACGGCCGGGGGGGATTCGACGGCGGCGCAGCTCCCTCCCGGGTAGATTTGACGGCGGCGCAGCTCCCTCCCCGGTAGATTCGACGGTGGCGCAGCTCCCTCCCCGGTCGATTCGACGGCGGCGCGCTTGACCTCCCCCTTTTCCCCAATCTTCCCCGAGGTAGATTGAACAGAGCGTCGGCGGTCGTTCGCTCTGCCTGCGGCGGCGGCACAAGGGAAGAGGAGGGTGTCGCTGATGGTGCTACTGGAGCAGGCGGAGCAGCAATGGACGACCGGCGGTGGCAAATGGAGGCACACGAAGATGCGGCGTCGAAGGAGAGGAGGAAGGGCGGCATGGGAAGGTATTTATCTCAATTCTCAAATTTTGGTTAAATTTCATCAAAAAATTGATTTTTTTCGTCCGAAATTTGAACGAAATTAACGAAATTTCGTTCTTTCGTTACTTTCGCCCGCAGCCGAAATTTTTTTGCATCCGAAAGATTAAACCCTGGGTGCGGGACATCATAGGTAAATGAAACAACACATATCTAAGAACCTAAAATGCTAAGCCATAACAAATTTAATCAAGGTTCACAAGTTACACCAGTTGGACACTAAAAAGCATGCTTGGTCCATTGGAATTTAAAACTCATAAAATGGCTAGCAATAGCGACAGTTAAAAGGCGAATCTTTGCAAGTCTGTAGCAGCATCCTTGACCATTGTTAAGAGTGCACTCCTCGCCTTCACCATTGTCTGCACACAACAATGAAAAACTAATTCAAACCTGCATATATGTCTCTTGACATCATGTCTCAAATGTTGCTTTCCCACATTGAATGAATATAACTATATCAAACCTCACAACAGCAGAAACTTGATCCTGTCACATGTTCATACATGCATACCAACCTAAAACGCGATGAATGAACAGTCAAACGAACATCCTTTTTTGCACTAAATCGTTCCTAAATGTGTAAAAAAGATCAAAAGAACTTTGAGTATATATATAAATTACAATACCTTACAAAGGGCCTGCAAGTGTGTAACTATCCCAACAACTGTAACATCAACATTTGGCTCGATATCTTATCCCATCCTAAAATTTGATGTGTGATAATCAAGAACATGTGAAAAAATTGGAGAAAATCTGTAAAGGTGTCAAGCTAATCTGAATATGATACTGTAAGTAGCTCATCATACTAATGAACTCAGAGCTCTGGCCACAAAAAAAAAGCAACTTTGATGGAGGGAAATCACACAACCATTATGCATATTTCTTCAATTCTAGAAATCACACAGCCATTATGCAAATTTCTTTAGGTCTAGTTCGTTATTCATGTTTGTAGGATATCTGAAAAATAGCCCAAATTTCTTTGTATGCACCTACATCTTCAGTTCCACTAGATGAAACTTGTAACCTTCACTAGAGTCAAAACCTATACTAGGCCAACAAATGCCCATAGTTCCATACCATTGACAAATGAGACCAATGATAGCTTGAACATGCGAAGTTCAATTTGAAACAAATTGGAGGTAGGCACATAAACTATTCCAGAATACATATAGTAGGATTATAGCTACACTCTATGTTCAGTGTTTGACCAGAAAATTAACAATCCTTGTGTTAGTCGAGGCATGGATTGTTATATTGTAGATGTATCCGCATGAGATGTAGAGGAGTGTCAGACTGGTGGGGGTCATCGGCGGACTACATAACAGGTGTCACCAGGCTAGAGCAGGGGGTGGAGTTGGGCAGAGCAGTGGCGTGGGGCGGAGCGAAGAGTGGGGTGGAGTGGGATGGAGCATGGGGTAGAGTGGGCAGAGCACGGCGGTGTGGGGCGGAGAGGTGGAGCAGGGGCGGAGTGGGCCAGAGCAGTGGAGCATGGGGGCGGTGTGGGGGCGGAGTGGCAACGTGGGGCAGAGCAGACAGAGCATGGGGGTAGCACGAGAGAGGAGGGGTGGAGCCGGCAGAGCATGGGAGTGACGTGAGAGTGGAAGGGGCTGAGCGGTGGAGCATGAGGGCGGTGTGGGGGCGGAGTGGCAACGTGGGGCAGAGCCAACAGAGCATGGGGTAGCATGAGAGAGGAGGGGCGGAGCCGGCGGACCATTGGAGTGACGTGAGAGTGGAAGGGGCTGAGTGATGGAGCATGGGGGAAACATGAGGGATTGGGACCAAATGTGAGTGGGGCTGGAGCAAGGCGTGATTAGGGGGCGGCGCGACGGATTGGGGCCGGCTAGGAGTGGGGCTGGAGCAAGGCGTGATTAAGGGATGAGCAAGACCAACTTGCAATGCTGCACGTTGGAAATTAACGTGGTGGGATGACAAAAGGTTTAATGAAACTGGTGCTTTTTATATTAGTATAGATTATTTTACTTTTATATTTATTCGCATGTATGGGTGTGATATTCATCAATGTTATACTGTGTGAGCTAGCTACTCATTAGAGAACTAGCTCGGTATACGCGGAGGATTTGGACATAAATCCAGGCCACAAAAGAGGGCTACCATAGCTTCAACTAATATGTATGGACCCATCATGCAACTATGTTAGACCATGTGGCTAGGTCTAGAATTTTTATGATGATGAATAATTGACAACATTGCTTAATATTGTTATTCGAGGCGTGTGCGTGTGTGCGTGGACTAATATCGGTCAAGTTGGTGAGAACTTGTGCCGGGAAAAATGTTCTTTGGTCTTTGCATGTGCAGGTTGGGTGTGGAGATGATCATGGTCGGTGACGAGGAAGACCGGGACTAGGAGGGGGAAACCTGAGGTCCAGGCGGTCGAGGATGTCACGAGGTGGTCGGGTTCACGCTGGAGCACATGGAGATCAAAGGTGGATGATGCGTGGAGAAGATACAGGAGTTGCGGTCCTGGAGGCTTCGACGCGCGATGAGTTGAAAAATCGGAAGTGTGAAAACCCGTGTTAGGAAGGGTTTCGGGTCCCTTAAAAATCAGTGGGCCAAAAGCCTAGTTGAGTTAAAAAGGCCCAGGCTTAGTTGGACGAGTTGTTTTAGGGTTTCTAATAGAGATTGATTCGTAAACGGTCGGCCGTATAAATTACGGAGACGGCGGCTGTTGCGTGAAGCGGATGGATATATAGGTGAGGAGTTGATGGATAATTAGCGGTTTGGTCAAGTCTTTTGATATGATGGCTGGCTGGGGCTTTTGAAAAAAATACTATTTCTGATACGAGAGCAAAATATTTAATCATATTTGTTTTCCCGAGCGGCGCCGTCCTCACCCCTGGCGGTGACGCGATTGGATCATCCTCCTGCTCCTCTGCGCGTGGCCCAGGCGTTGGCTTTCCCGCGCATGCTTCACCGAGCAATTATCCAAGTGCTGCACGTCATCAAGCTGTTGACCTGTTTATCTTCAGTGTGCCAGGAATCAAGCTACTCAAGGGCGTCGCGTGTACACAGATTGAAAGATTGGAGATCGGCGGCCGTGTTGATTGAAGCAAAAAAAAATCTTTTGAGATTAGTACTCAGTGTATGCTTTGCAGCTAATCGGATCAGATTCTAAAGAAAAATCTTTCATGTTCACTGCAATCATTCACCCCCCTCTGATTGCCGTTGACAATCCTACAAGTGGTATCAGAGCGGGTTGCTATGGCGTCAGAGAGGTATGTGAATCGTTCCCCCATGCTAGATGGTACTGATTTTGCTTTTTGGAAGTGTCGGATGCAAGCTTATATTGAGGCTCAAGGTAGTGATGTTTGGAAAAAAAGTTTCTACACCATATAAGGTTCCTGCTACTGTTACTAATTTAAATAAAGCAGATGTTGATTTAAATGCTCAAGCTCGTAACTTGTTATTTCAAGGGATTTCTCGCAAATAATTTGATCGTGTAGCTCATATTAATTCTGCCCATTTAATTTGGAAAACTCTTTGCGATTATCATGAAGGAACCACTAAAATCAAGAAGGTGCGTAAAAACCTTTATCAAAAAGAATATTCTGATTTTGCTATGAAACCTGATGAATCCATTGATGATCTCTTTGCTCGGTTTGAGAAAATATTGAGTGATTTGCGCGGTGTTGGTGTTATTCCTGCTGATGAAGATAATGCAACTAAAATTTTGAGGTCTTTAGGTTCTGAATGGGTGATGGTTGTCACAACTATTAATCAAACTGTCGATCTAGATACTTTAACCATGGATGATCTTTATTCTAGATTGAAAACCTATGAGATGGAAGCTTTGCCATCTAAGATTAATAAATCTTCATCTTTAGCACTTGTGACTAACCCCGTGCAGCCTGCTTCGTCGAGTGCTTTGTCTTGTGTTTCTTTGTCTGCCTTGTCTTCTTTTTCAGAGGAACAGTTCGAGCAGCTTCCTGAAGAGGACTTGGTGTTGATCTCTTCACGAGCATACAAGGCACTCAACAATGTGAGGATAAGGAAGCGAGGTGGCGTGTCAGGTCCGATCAGATGCTTTGAGTGTGGCGAGCCAGGCCACATTAAGATGGATTGTCCCAAGCTCAAGGGAAAGGTGGTGAAGGAAGAGAAGAATTATCGTCGTCGGCCATCTAAGAACAACAACACCAAGGGTGGCAATTTCCATCGCAAGCTTGCTGAAAAGATCATATCGGCTATTGAGCGTCTTGATTTGAGCGATGTGGAATATGAGAGCTGCAACGACGATGACCACGACGATGATGATGTTAAAGGCAAGAAGAAGAAGAACGATGACTTCACGGGCATGTGCTTCATGGCAGGCAACAACAATGATGATGGCGATAGTGATCCCGATGAGGTAAGACCTTCATATGATGAGCTTGAAGATGGTTTAATTAAACTTGCTATTGAATTAAAAAAGACAAAACAGAAATTGAAAGAAAATAATTGTGTTGTTGAAAGTCTAAATTCTGAAATTAATAGACTTAGAACTTTAATTCCTGATGATGAATCATGTGAGTCTTGCCAAGTTTTACATTCTGAGTTGGAGGCTGTTAGATCTATTAGTGCATCAAATCTGGTTCAACTTAGAGATGTAACTGACAAATTTGATGAATTAAAATTGATACATGTTTCTTGTGATGAAAAATTAAAATTTGCTAATGATGAAGTTGAAAAGCTCAAATCTAATTCTTCTATATGTTCAGAGTCAAGTATTTCAAATGTTCAATCTAAAGCTTGCTCTAATTGTGAATTGCTAGAAGCTAGACTTAACTCATCTCAAGAATCTATTCAACAAATGCTTTATCATGAGAACATGTTTTGCTCAAATTGTCCTAAGTTAAATATTGAAATTGATGCTTTGACTAGGCAATTGAATGATTTCGCTGAAAAAGAAAGATTGGCTCAATCTAGTGCTTCCAAGAATTTAGCAAATGAACTGCTTAAGTGCACATCTTGTTCCTCATTGGTTAAAGAAAATGAGTATTTTAAGGACACTTTGGAGAGATTTTCTTTTGGCAAGAAAAATCTAAATATGATCCTAGACAAGTCAAAAACAAGTGTGAAAAATCGTGGCCTAGGATTTAATTTTGTTGAGCATGCCAAAAATAATCCTCTTAAGGTTGTTAAGTTGCTTGAACCTGGAAAGATTGAAATAAAATCTGAACCAAAACAAACTGTGTTTAAATCTGCTGGCTTTGTGCAAACTTCATCGAATAATAATGTAGGTGCTAGCTC
Organism: Dendrocalamus latiflorus; assembly: GCA_017311315.1. Lineage (NCBI taxonomy): Eukaryota > Viridiplantae > Streptophyta > Magnoliopsida > Poales > Poaceae > Dendrocalamus > Dendrocalamus latiflorus. The sequence goes on from CM029661.1 coordinate 15,722,709, forward strand.
ATCATCTCAAAAGAATTCTAGTTATGTTAAATTCCATTGCACCTACTGTGGAAGAGATGGTCACTTACATGAATTTTGCTTTAGGCGTGCTAAGAAAGAGAAGAAGGATAGATTGAATGCTTTAAGACAAAAACGTGTAATCTCTTTTGTTCCTAGATCAAATGCGAAAACTATGTTTTTAGAGAACTTTTATGATGGCTTTAAATCTTCTTCACATGCTAGATTGGGATTTAATTCAAATAATACACGTTCTTTTCGGCATTCCGATCATTCACATGCACGTGGTTTTGGTTCTAGCTTTGTTGCTCCTGTTCATCATGTGTCTCAGTACTGGATTCCTAGATCTTATTTCACTAACCCTAGTACTGTGAGACCGATATTTTCTGTGATGTAAGGATAGCTAACAAGGATGGAAAACAAGAGCTAGATTGGATTCCAGTCTTTTTCATCATCGCTTGATTGGAACACTTGATGGTTTTTCACTCGTTTGATGACTTGCAAGAGATTTCACTTTTTGAGACCATGTGGAAAAGGTGATTTTGTTTTACATCCTATTGAGTTGGATTCTCATGTTGATGATATTTTTTTCAAAACCACTTGATTATTCTTGTTTTACTCTTTTGCGAAGTGAGTTAGGCGTGTTGCATCCTATGGGATTATTCTGAGGGGGAGCTTGATGTTTAAAAATTTAGGAAGCTTTGTTTATTATACTTGTCAATTAAATTAACAAGTCCAAGCCATCAAATTTAAATAAGTTGTGGAGCTATTTTATCATATTTATTCATATGCTGTGTAGTTTTAATCATGACTAGTTATAATTAATTTGTTGCACTTGAACTAAAATATGACATGGCGGAATACTTTGACTAGATTGAATATAGATAGTACTTTGCGATGTTCATAAAAAAGGATTAGCTTAATTGTGAGTCTTATTTTAAATCTAGGCTATGAGGCTCACATGTTTCATATTACAATCTTTTTATGGTCATTCAATTTGGCATGTTCAAAAAAAAGGAAAAGAAAAAGAAAAAGAGAAAGAGATATTTGAAAAGATGATGCTCCAAGCATGCCATGGTAAACAAAAAAAAGGACACAAAAAGTGCACAAGATGAAAAGAAGTATGCTTCAAGCATGCCACAATTTACAAGAAGTAAGCTATAATGAAAAGAAGTATGCTACAAGCATGCCACATGCGTAAGAATTGAATGTGGAGTAATAGGTTGTTATATGAGACTACTAGCTCATCTAGATTAAAGATTTGCTTCACTTTTAGGTTTTGACTTTTTGTTGTGATATCTCATTGTACTCTTTATAATTGGTCTAGTCATTGTTGAGATGCCTGTCATTGATATAAATCGCCTAATCATATTGAAAACTTTGTTTTGATATTGCTATATGATATATGACTTTATATCATCTAGATAGCTCTACTTAAAAAAATTTATATGGCTTGGTTAAATTACTAAATCAATTCAAAGTGACTTGGATAATCTACAAAGCTTCTAGATTTTTATTCTCATTGCTTCTTTTAGAATGATACTTCGTTGATGGTTCTTGATGATTACATTGCCAAAGGGGGAGATATTTGGTGTGCTTTGTGAGACTTTGGAGAAATTTTCTCTCTTATGTTGAGGGGGAGAGTTTTTGAAGAGATTTGAAACTTATGGCTTAAAATGCTTTTTTCGGCTTCAGAACTTCGTTTATATCTAATTGAAGCAAATTCATCATGCTATCTTATGGTGTTGTCAATGTATTCATCAAGGGGGAGATTGTTAGACCATGTGGCTAGGTCTAGAATTTTTATGATGATGAATAATTGACAACATTGCTTAATATTGTTATTCGAGGCGTGTGCGTGTGTGCGTGGACTAATATCGGTCAAGTTGGTGAGAACTTGTGCCGGGAAAAATGTTCTTTGGTCTTTGCATGTGCAGGTTGGGCGTGGAGATGATCATGGTCGGTGACGAGGAAGACCGGGACTAGGAGGGGGAAACCTGAGGTCCAGGCGGTCGAGGATGTCACGAGGTGGTCGGGTTCACGCTGGAGCACATGGAGATCAAAGGTGGATGATGCGTGGAGAAAATACAGGAGGTGCGGTCCTGGAGGCTTCGACGCGCGATGAGTTGAAAAATCGGAAGTGTGAAAACCCGTGTTAGGAAGGGTTTCGGGTCCCTTAAAAATCAGTGGGCCAAAAGTCTAATTGAGTTAAAAAGGCCCAGGCTTAGTTGGACGAGTTGTTTTAGGGTTTCTAATAGAGATTGATTCGTAAACGGTCGGCCGTATAAATTACGGAGACGACGGCTGTTGCGTGAAGCGGATGGATATATAGGTGAGGAGTTGATGGATAATTAGCGGTTTGGTCAAGTCTTTTGATATGATGGCTGGCTGGGGCTTTTGAAAAAATACTATTTCTGATACGAGAGCAAAATATTTAATCATATTTGTTTTCCCGAGCGGCGCCATCCTCACCCCTGGCGGTGACGCGATTGGATCATCCTCCTGCTCCTCTGCGCGTGGCCCAGGCGTCGGCTTTCCCGCGCATGCTTCACCGAGCAATTATCCAAGTGCTGCACGTCATCAAGCTGTTGACCTGTTTATCTTCAGTGCGCCAGGAATCAAGCTACTCAAGGGCGCCGCGTGTACACAGATTGAAAGATTGGAGATCGGCGGCCGTGTTGATTGAAGCAAAAAAAAAATCTTTTGAGATTAGTACTCAGTGTATGCTTTGCAGCTAATTGGATCAGATTCTAAAGAAAAATCTTTCGTGTTCACTGCAATCATTCACCCCCCTCTGATTGCCATTGACGATCCTACAAACTACTATGCTTTAGAGTAAACGGTTTTGGGTTATAACTTCAGTTGATGTGGCACTTTCTTCATCCTAAAGCTACTGCTTGGAGCTAGGGCTGTAAAAAAAGCTCGAGACTCGTGAGCTACTCGAGTTCGGTTCGTCTTAGACTTGACTCGAGTTCGGCTCGAATTATAAACGAGCCAAGCTCAAGCTTGAGCTGAAGCTCGCAAGCTTATCGAGCTCGAGCTCGAAAAGCTCGAGTAGGCTCGTTCATTATTGCTAAGCATGACTCTTTAAAGTGTATACACATGTATTTCAATTTTTTTATCAATTGTATTGTCCAAATCACACCGGGCTTATAAATAAGACAATGGTTTAAGCCTAAGAACAAGATAGACTGCAGTTGGCTAAGCTTATGGTAGATAAAAATCTAAAGACTCGTGAATTGCTCGTGTTTCGCTCGTCTCAAGTTCGACTCGAGATCGGCTCGAAAGATAAATGAGCCAAGCTTGAGCCTAACTCTAGGCTCGGGTGATTCTGAGGCTCGGTTCGATTCTTTAACAAACTCAAGCTTGAGGCAGTGAGCTCGCTCGAGCTCGGCTCATTTACAGCCCTACTTGGAGCTACTGTGTATTGGAGACACTAAGAAGCTGAAAGTTTACCACAATAAGCTTGTAATAAGTAGGTTTGTTCTAATTATGTGATAGATGAAGGTAGATTCACTACTACTTCCGTTTTAATGTCATTTTAGAATGCGTGAAGTCAACCTTTTAAAACTTTAACCATAAATATATACAAAAGTATTTTAATTTATCATGTGAAAATGGCACTACTAGATTTGTCATCAAAAGTAATTCCATATCATTATACATTTAGATAATACTAACTAAAATTAGAAAATGCAATGGACAACAGTGTATATTGGATACTATGTTGATGCCTAAAACAAGTAAAAAAAGAACAAACGAAGATAGCATATTTCTAATTTTTTGTGACTATTATTAGTATATTGCCAATAGTGATAACCCTTGTATATTAATTTTAGTGTATATCGTCTTATCGGCAATTTTGTTGTCAGTGATTTTTCCTCAAAATTAGGAAAGATCCATATTGCAATAGGAACACCGTCAGCTATACTAAAGGTGTACGAAGGATGGTAGGAACAAAGAAGAGTAGACAGAAGATGGGGTCGGGATAATCTTGGAAATTTCATAAAAAGAATCTAAAAGTGTCATTTTCAGATTAGTATTGCAAAATAAATGATACATTCACAATTAGACGATTTCGAGGGACTTTTTTAGAAATTGAGAAACGATCAGTGGCACTGGGACAATTTTTTCTATGGAAATATAGCAGGACTCGTGACAAAACCAAATATGAATCGGTTATCAAAATGTGACTCGGTTCATCAGTCCTGCTACTCCTTAGATTTCCGCTAATCTGCCATCAAAGGGAGAAAAAAACCATCCTCAATCTCTTGTACGCATGTTCCAAGCAGATCTTGTCATGGATCTCTCCGACCTTCCTCGTGCTCCCCGGAAACACCGCATCCAAGAGGACAACGACGAGGAGACAATAGCCCTTATTCACGATCTAGTGATTGATGTAAGAGGCGGAACCAGTCCAAGTCTAAGCCATGGGCTGAACCAGCTGCTATTAGACCGACTCTTGGTTTAACTCTATTTTTTTTATGATTTTTCATGAATTTTACATAGATTTTGATTGCCAAGCTTCGGGCTACAGTCCAGATAGCCCGAGACTTGGTTCCGCCATTGATCGACAGTGAGGAGCTGAAATATGTAAGCATGGGCTACATGTTCTCGGACATTATGGTAGCTACCTCCGTTTCTGTTTAATTCCTGTCGAACTAATCGATTGCTACGATGGAGGAGGGCCTCACGTGAGGCTCCCCATTCGCTATTGATCTAGTGTGGAACCACCAGATCAATGACGGATTGGGGAGGGTCTCACCCTAGATATTCCTTTCCCGCAGGGATGTTAATCTGCTGTTGCGATTATTCAAACTTCATGATCAAGAGCTTGGGAGGTACATGACCGACGAGGATGCCTTCACCCAGCTCATGATGGTGGACACGCAATGTGAGGATATATACCCTGAATACAAAGCAGCCGATAAACGTAAAATCCCTGTGTATATATCCCTAAGGCTTCCTCCCCTTTGATATGATCTCTTCCTCACTTCCTTCGAATGAAGACTAATATAGTTTGTTTGTACTAATGTGATTGTTTCTCTCAATCAGCAGTTGGATTTGTTCAAATGCTCCTGGGATTGAAGCAAAGAGGCAACGTTGGATGGAAGGTGACTCTCCCCGGACTCTGCCCGTGATGAGTAGGGAGACACCCAATCAACATACGTCATACTCACACCACCACTAATACACATATGATACACATGTCCACTACACACGCTAGAAATTTATTAGAGGCACTACGACCTCATAGAGCGTGAGCACGCGCTTTACTACTAAACACGCATGTGTGTATGTACTCCTTTTAAACAGTGGACACAACCGCCAAGTTAGGGACTTAGAACATTGCTGAGTTGGGTGCACACCTAGCCATCTGGCCACCAGCCAACTTTTGGTTCTTGAATATCTGTCCCCTATGACTTCCACTGTTGAAGCATTGATCTTTGATTATAGTAATTTCTAAACGGGTTTGCTAATTCTCAGTCACTTGAAATTTTCTTATCTCCTAATTACCTAAACTTGCATGGTAAAAAACCTAATATAGCAATGCTAAGTAATGTGCACTTTTAGTACAACTTTACTATAATTTTTAGTTCTATTTGTTTTTGTATTTGTCGGGTTCACCTAAATTTACTTTTAGTCTATGTTAGAAATTTTTTTTGTTTTGTATTTTGCAGAGATTCACAAACTTAAATTTGTTTTTTTTTGTCTAGGTTAAAATAATTCTTTGTCTTTGTTCTAGAGGTGTGGGGCGGGTCATTCATAGGAAGTGATGAGAGTGGTTAGATATTTATCCATGGGTTGAGAAAAGTGAGCAAAATTTTAGCCACTCGAAATATAGACAACTCCACTTCTAAAACATCCAATAATATTATACATATATAATTATTTATATATCTTTACTACTTAAAAAGAATGTAGTTGTGGTGTTGCTTCATCTATCTCCCACCCTTCTTTCGTCACTTGTGGGCCTCGCCCTTCTCACAACTTTTTTCACTGGCAATTCTCCTTCCCATGTAGCACGTGATTTGGTTTCTATCAAACTTTATCTCCAATTAACTTACGAGTTTTTGCCGAACAATCGAGTGCATCATGGGTAAAATTCAAGCGGGTAATTCTCGCCTAGTCTGGAGCCAGATCTGGTCAGGACTGAATATGGGAAGTTGTTTTACTATCTATCTGATCCATATTTTTTCTCATATTATGCCAGACAGTTCCCATACTGTAATCTAGATAATTTTTTGTGATGTAGGAAGAAGAAGAAAATTCTAGAAAAGGTTTTTGGGCTTTGAAAAATAGCAAATTGCGATAAGTCCAGCAAAATTGAGAGATATTCTAGAATGTTTCAAACTCAAGTAAAACATTTTCATACTTTGAAAAGGTTTCATTAATTCTGTAAGAATGGTTTTAGTATGGGGGGAAATAGGAAAAGCTTTTATAAATTTAGAAAATTTCAAGAAATGGCTCAAAAATGAGTAATGGGTAAAATAATTATTTTAAGCTGGAATTTGGAAATTGAGGTTGTTACACTTTCTGTTGACGAGATCGTGCCAAATTTATGTACAAACTTATGTTGAAGCGTACACTACTAAAGACAAGGTCATACTAGACGTCTCATCATAAATTGTTCTACAGAATCTGTCAGTGTTAAGCTATAGTGTAGTTATCTCGGATGGTTTTACTAGCGTGATCATCTATGTTGCAACCAATGGTAAGAACCGTCAGTAATGATCTACTTATCGCAGATGGTACTTTACATAAACCGTCTATGATACATCATAGACAGTTCAGAATAAAATTGTCTTCGATGTAGCCACAGTGATACATCTAGGTATGCATTGTCATTGCTAGCTTTCTACATGATCTCCACATATGCTAGTCCATGCTTCATTCATCACTTGTGTCGAACTCCAACCTAGCCTGCGAACCCAACTTGCAAATGCTTAATGCCGATGTTCAGTTCCACTTTAGGATCAACAGAATTCATCTCCAACAATATTTTGTGGAACACATGTGGTTTTGTTGCTTGAAATAAATGTCGTCTTGCAGAAGGAAACACATGAAGTTTGTGGAAGAAAAGGGCAAGCCGTCCTTCTTTTATGATCTAAAAGGTAAGTTAATTTCTTTTCCAAACTAATGAGGTGAGTTAATGAAGTACCATCCTAATTGACGTGGCTTAATCCATACCATGGGAAAGAAAGAATGGTCTGGATTTGAAGAAATCCACTCGGTGGATTTGTGTCACAAATCTAGGGGATTTGCACCCACTTTGACATGGATATGACAGTACGCTAGTATTGGATGTTGCAGTCTCCAACACGTGACTTTTATCGTTAATCGTAGTATGTGTTAGTATTGTTTTCATGCGGTCAATTTTACATATGTGTACGTGTAAATCTGATAGGATTAATATGAGATCTTATGGGTACGACAAAACCGATCCGATTTAAAGGAACAATCAAGCACAGCCAGTTCATCGACAAGTGAGAGTTGAAACAACATGTGTGTGTGTGTGTGTACACGCTAAATTATTCATCCGGACGTGGGAATCAGATATTGCTGTTACATAAAATCTTCACTGGTGGTAGAATTAATATCACTGGGCTTTTTTTAGGAAATAAACAAATCACAACTTGCGAATGCTCAATGTCGATGTTCAGCTCCACTTTAGGATCAATAAAATCCATCTCCAGCAATATTTTTGTGGAACACCTGTAGTTTTGTTGCTTGAAATAAATCTCGTCTTGCGGAAGGAAATTTTGGAAATTGGCCCATGAGTTAAGGCCTATTTCTTTTAGAAATTTCAAAACATGCATAGTTTAGTATTATATTACCTAGTCAAGTGGAGAAAAGGCAATTTTTAAGGTGGAGTTCTTGCCACTCGTTGAAACATGTGACACATAATACAGGGATGGCATAACAAGGACTTTGGCTAAACACACATGCACACATATTCGCACATTGTAACTTGTGACTTGTGAGCAGTTGCATCATGAATCAAGTCTACCTTTCCTTTTACGAACCGTATATTTCTCTCTCCTTTTTGAACTGTCCAGGAGCTAATAAACATTGCATAAATATCATTATATGGTTTGATGAGGCAATTAACAGTTTTTTAATTTTGTTTAATCGTGGCAATTACTAGTGAGTGATTGCAGTGTTCTTAAAAGGACCTAGAGACATCCAAGAGAAGACACATGATTCCTCATCCATTCTTCCACATCCTCTCTAGATAGCTACATTGTGGCATCGAGTTGCTCAACCATATCGCCCTTTCTTCTCGATGTGCACCGAGAAAGCAGAAGAGTGGGATCTCCGAACCATTGCCGCGGAGAAAATCCGCACGAGATGAAAATAAGGTTTTTGGGCAGCGCAACCACTTGGCTTCTTCCTTGAAGTTGACTACTTTCACGACTACTCATTTTTGTGTTGCTTCCCTTTTCTTCATCAACCCCACTGTAAGTCGTTCGTGCAATCAATCGACTTTGTTATAATATTTTTCTTATGTATTTTCTGAGGTACAATGAGTTGCCTGCAATTAGTTTCGTTTATTGTATCATTAATCTTTTATTGTATTTGTTTCCTAGAAAAATTTAGAATTAAAATATTGTCCACATTCTAATAGGAAACACATGAAGTTTGTGGAAGAAAAGGGCAAACCGTCCATCTGTTACATTCTAAAAGGCAATTTAATTTCTTTCTAAAATAATGCGGTGAGCGAATTAAGTACCATCCTAATTAACATGGCTTAATTCATACCATGGGAAAGAAAGAATGGTCTAGATTTGAAGAAATCCACTCGGTGGATTTGTATCGCAAATCTAGGAGATTTGCACCCACTTTGACATGATATCATAGTACGCTCGTGTTGGATATCGCAGTCTTCAATGTGTGGCTTTTATCGTTAATCGTAGTATTTCGAAAAATACTTTGGATAACGAATCTATTGGTATTGTTCTTGCAGTCAATTTTACATATGCGTGTGTGTAAATCTGGTAGGATTAATATGAGATTTATGGGTACGACAAAACCGATCCAATTTAAAGGAACAATAATCAAGCACAGCCAGTTCATCGACAGTTGAGAGTTGAAACAACACAAAAATATATGCCGTATTATTCGTCAGGACATAGGAATCACATATTGTTGTTACATAAAATCTTCACCGATGGAAGAATTAACACCACCATGCTACTTTTTTTCTTTTTGAGAAATAAACAAATCACAACTTGCCGCAACATACGTAACTTGTCACAATTTATTTCTTTCTCTCTCTCTTTCGTCAAAGCTAGAACAGCATAAGCCATGTGCCAGCCCAGATTATTAGCGCCGTGGAACAGGTGCCCCTGAGACTGCCCGTGGGCCCATCTGCGCTGCTGGTTGGCTGGCTTCGACTGTTTACCGCCACGCGTGAGCCTGCAAGTAGACATGGACGCAAATGTTTGTTTGGTGACTCGTATCTCTTCGTAATAACGTCTTTTTGATGAAAGAAATCCAAATAATTAAAGTGTCATTTGATTGGTTGAAATAAATTAATTTATAATTAAAATTATACTATAACTGATGATGACTTATTTGACATAATTAAATTAAAAAATAAAAAAGTTGACCTATTACAGACAATGCAAACGAATACAGAAAAAAACTGATAAAAGACTAAAAAAATAAAAAAACCAGAAAAATAAAATTTAGAAATAATAAAAATAAACTAGAAGCCTAAAGCTCGAGCCATATGAGCGGGCCTAAGGCAATTCCATTACTTTTTGAGAGGAAGCCGATTTCAAAATTCAGCACTCTTTTTCTAAAAAAATAAAACTCAGCACTCTTACCAACATTGGATGAAACATTTGTAGCTCCGCCGCTCATGCCACCACCAGCAGTACTACCACTGCCGCTGCCGCCGCCGCCTCCCTGGCCGTTGACGTTGCTGCAGGCCATCTGGAAGACGGCCTGGACGCCCTGCATGAGGCCGGGGCTGTAGCCCTGGATGTTGCCCAGGATGCCGTTGAGGCAGCCCATCATCATGGTCATCTGCCCGAAGCACGGCCCGCTGCAGATGCTCGCCGCCGACCTGTTCGCCGCAGCCGCCGGTGCTGGGGCGGGCCCCGGGGCGCCGCTGCCTGCCGACGTGTTCACGCCGTTGCCAGTGACGTTGACGCCCATCGCTTGCAGGCACCCGTTGATCACCTGCATGCCACGCAACGTTTTGCTTTCCTCAGTTGAGTGCGGGTGCCACTCGGTTGCTAAATTATTAAGAACGAAAGTGCAACGATGCATGCATCATTTGAAATGTTAAATTCAAGACAAAACAAAGATTATCTGGGACAGACCAACTCATAGAACGTTCTGCATATAGCAAACCCTGCAAAAATTGAATTATTAAGAACAAAATAGTTTTTTGAATAACAGTAGATTATTAGATATAGATTGTTGCACAAGGTGCATCGGCCTAAATTGATAAACACTATCAGCATCACCATCGTCCTAGATAAAGCTACATCTTAATTTAGGCCTAGATTGAAGTGTACAAGCTGGGAGTTGCTTCTGGCGGTCGAAAGCTGTGCTTATCTTGTAATATTGTTGTACCATTAATTTGATGTTTCAGTGCCGGTATATCGAGGGTTTAACTCAGTTCACTGACAAACGTAACAGAAAACTTGATTTGAGCTCATACTAGCTTAATTAAGGGACCACCTGGGAGATGCTTGATCCCGCACCAAGATTCGTGCAAATCATGTTTAATGCATATGTGCACTTTAATCTGATGGATTCTGTCTGTAAGAATCTTTGGTTTTGGAGAGAAGTTCTTCTGATGAATTAGTAGGACTGTAGAGAAGATATCATTACCGATCTATTGTCAAAGCAGAGAGCAGCTTGTGCCACAATCTGGATTGCATCCTGTGTTCCTGGCACTGCTGCACCACCACCTGCTCCTCCTCCTTGTCCTGCATTGTTCAAACAAACAAAAAATGTATTCAATTAATTATGCCAAGTGCGAGCACCAACCAAATGGAGGGTTTATTTGAAAGGGCTCGAGATCTCTGAAAAAAAAGCCTCACAAGCTGGCTTTTCAGAGAAGCTGGGAGAGAGAGGCTCGTGCTTCTCAGGATAAAAGAGGCTTAGCCTCATATATCCAAAGAGTGTAGCCCTTCCAAATAAAACCGAAGTAAAGTGTTCGAAGAAAAACAAAAGAAAAGTGTTCAATAAGCTATGGTACAGGTCAGCAGAGAGCAAGTGAAGTGAAGCTAACTTACCTCTGCAGCAAGAGAAGGCAATGGAGAGCAGCACAACTGTTAAACACACATGTCTCAGCCTGAAAGAAGCCATGGCAACTGAATCTGTTACACTCACAGCTTCATTGATGCTTCTTACCTAGCCTGCACTATCTATATATGTGCAACTTATGCAAGTGCAACTGGCTATAAGCTTATAATATCTGTACTATGGTTGTCTTAAACAACCATCACCAAGGCAATAACTTGCCTCTTGGGGAACTTAGGATGCATTACTAAATATCTTGTGAATTGTGGTTGCAGGAACCATTGGGAGTTTAAGGCCTGGAACTGGCAAACGATTGGTAGCTTGATTTGCTATAAAATGATGTTTGTGATGGTTTGCACCAGTGTTTGGTATACAAGAACCAACTACTCCTCACTTGTCTCCTAGGCTTGTTCCTGTGAAGTGTGCATAAATCATACCTAAACAGGCTTTGGTTTAGTTCCGGCCTAGTTCTATTGACTATTACATCACTTTGATGTTTCAGTTCAGGGCTCCCAATGAGCATGCATGTCAAAAGTGTGTGTACTTTTACCAAGACCGACAAGTTCTTCCAATTCTGTTTGTAGTCTACGTTGCGCCGATATGTACACATGGCACACAAACGATACGGCTGTACAATTGTGCTAAAAAATAATTAAGTGTACTGATAAAAAAAAGTTTGGAAAGTTTATTTCCCCCCTTTCTACATCAGCTGACATGGCACCAAAGTGCTATGTAGTAGCACAAAAATAACTAGTGTTGATAACATGACGTGTCAGACACGTGTCACGCAACCTAGGCGCCACGGTTACATGGAAAACCATCAGAAAGTTTTTCTTTCAGCCTTCATGTGAACGTAGAGAATGTTTCGACTTCCAATGCCGGTTTAGTTCTGGTGATGTTCCATTCCATCTGAATACTCGAACCAACCAAGCAGTCACATGCAACTGAAACAAAGACAACAAAATTAACTTATCCATATATCTTGATAATATTCAATGTTTACTTACATGCCACCCTCCAATGCCTGCGCTCGTTTATACTACTTTTGCAGAGCATGCAAGGATGACATTGCCATGGACTTTTTGAGTCCGGGACTCTTCGACCTGAAGAGTGAAAGCTGAAGACATGTATGTAGTTCCTTGTGCTTGTGGAACTGATGTACCCTTGCATGCCGTTGAGCTCACCGTTGACTGCCTGCCATGAGAGGTGGCAAGCATGCAACCACCAAACCTACTTTGTCCGTGTGCCTTCCTGGACACCCAGGTACGTACGTCATCACCAAACCATCAGGTTAGTGGTGATTTGCTCTCTGGAATCTCTGGTCAGATCTTCTTCTCCCCATCCCGAAATCTAAGCCGTGCCGCTGTGCCACCAATCTGTACGACGCTAGTAATAATAAATCTGCAGATTTGTGGGTGCATTTTCTCCTCAAAACCGCCAAACCGAGCCTACCTAAAACCATGACCAAGACCAAGAGGCTCTTGAAGCATTATAGAACACGGATTTTTGGACGGGAAAAATTAATTGGTCCCTATGAATGTATATGTGTATGTCTGTATATATGTATGTGAGGATGTTGTATCTCGATGATAAGCGGTGTTCTTTTAGGTTGTGTTTGGTTTAGAGACAAGGTGGGATGGGATGGTCCTGTCCCTGGTTTTGGGATGGGATGATCCCATTTTTTGTTTGGTTAGGGGGATAGAGTCATTTCTGTTTTTTGTTTGGTTGGAAGGATAAAGTGGGATGGAATGGTCACATCCTTTGTTTAGATGGAAGGATGAAGGTGGGACATGTGTGGCCTTTGAGTTTTTTTTAAAAAAAAATTGAAGGCTATTGTTGATATGTTTGTACACATAAGCCTTTGAGTTTTTTTTAAAAAAAAAATTAAACAAAATAGTACTTAAAAAAACAAAGAGGTGGGATGACTCTATCCCACGTGGGATGACTCTGTACCATGAAAAAAAGAGGATTGCCTGGTCCCGGATCTACAAGGAATATTCCTAGTGGGATGTCCTTGACTCTGCTTGTCCCAGAAGCAAACACCACCCCAAGGTGGGATATCCTACCTGGGACGTCCCTGTCCCTTGAACCAAACACTGCCTTAGAGCCGTGGCTGATGGTTTTTATCTGCGCATTTCGACACGGCAGCGACGGACGTTAGATACATAGATGTGGATATCGTACATAGTTTTAGGTTCAAAAAGTTATTTAGAAACCACTTCATTTCGGTGTTTACTTTTTTGTACTTTTGAAGGAGGAGCCAAAAACTGAAAACAAAAACCAAAAAGTTGGTGCCTCGGCTTTCCGACGATGCGTGAGCTCGCACTCGCCACACGTACGCCTGGTTCCTCTACACGGAACGCAACACCGGTGCGGTGGGAAAGCGAAGGAGAGGAGGCCGCAGCAAGCACCGGGCGGGCGGCCTCGTTGCCGTTGGACGGCGTGCGGTGTGCTTGCGCAGACCAAGGCACGTACGACCGCACCGGCAGTGGCTCCCAACGGCAAATGCTGGGCACGGCCCAGGTATCTCATCGTCTATTCCAAAAGTTTGTTGCCAAGTGTAGCTCCCAAAGGCACTGATATTTTCAGTTATTAACATTCGATTCATTCACATAAATACTCATGCTATAGATAAAAATCATAAAACACAATCCTAAGCCATCTGTTGCTGCAGCCGAAGAGAACATTCTTTTTAGCTTTCTAGAACTTTAGGCTTCACGTGGTCATCATGTATGTTTCTTGACATCACCCTTGGGGCTTCATGTGGTCATCATGTATGTTTCTTAATTAGCATCACTCTTGGGAAGGGATTGCGGCGCGCTTGTTGATGTGGACATCAGTTCTGGTTATACATATGCTGCCAACCTACATGCTACACTTCGGCTAGATTTTGAAGGTTTGCATGTGTCCAAGAGAGAAGTGCAGTCGTGAAAATGGCCAACAAATCATACGGAGCTGGAAATGGCACTGACCATATGCGAACCCTTTTTTAAAAAAAACTATTCACAAACCTAAAATCCAATATAACCACATATATGCTCAACTCAACTGAAACAATTTCCGATTTCATTTTTGTCAAGTACATCAACATCTACAGAAAGATTGCCTTGTCACAATCTCCCAGCCTTGCAATGCCAAGGCCATGGAATAATTGGCATTGTTACCTCTTTTCTTGTTTTGATAAATCACTCTGTCGCCCTTGATTTACATGAACATTGATATGACATGAAAAAGGCTGTAGCCTTCTGGTCTATTCTGCTCCGTCCGATCTGAAAGCAGGCCTCCGAGGTGGCAGCTGATGGTACGGCGTGCGCTTTCAGAGATAAACATGTTAGTGCACAGTTACAACTCGACGAGTCCAAATTATTTCTAAACAAAAACAAAGAAGAGATTGGACTTCAAATGTTTCTTCTAGCAAATGCCTATATGTACATCTTCATTAAGGTTGGATCGACATGGTGTTCAACTTTTCATGAAAAGAGGGCTTGGGAAATCCCTGAAGTATATTTATGCATCAGCTTTTCAGGGCAACTTTTTAACAAATTAGAATTCGCGTGCCTCGAGCTGTGGTTTCGTTGAAGGTTTCATATGTCATGGCATAAAGAAATCAGCTAACGGAGTGCCTTTCTGTGTCACGAATTATCATTTAGTTTACCTGCAACTTGGGCTGGCTCATGATCAACTGCGCTTTTTGCGTCCATGGTGCCTGCCAGTGTGTTTTGGTTCTGCTCTTCTCTTTTTTCGTTTCCTTCCGTCTTCCTTGTTTTCGGTTTGTATCTTGAATTGTGATGCTTCTTTTCTTACTTAATGCAACGGGGCGTGCAAGTCTTGTGCATGTTCCCTAAAAAAGCAATGCCACCTTCGACTCGATCTATTCTTTCTTGCATATGGAATCAAGATGATGTGTACTTAACTTTGAGTGCAACTTTAGCTTACTGATAAGTGGTTTCTTCGAAGGAATTCCTCCGTACTTCTTCTGCAAAGATGCCTGCAACAAATGCACACACTCACTCGAAAACTCAGGCACACACTCACTCGAAAACTCAGTACTTGCATATGCAGATAGTGATAGGAGAAGAAGTCAAATCTTTGCAACTTTGCCAAGCTTGGAAGCTAGTTAGTTGAACATCACATCAAGTACCGCTTACTAGGGTTATAATATAATTCTCAAAAAACAAACATTTGTTTCTTGATCTACACTGGTATGTACTTTAGTTCATATGACTTGATCTGAAAAGGATGTCTCAGTGAAAATTTTTCTTGTGGTCCTTCATAGTATAATTATGGCTACATTTAGCACGCTAGGAGTTTTCAAATACTTATCTCTTTCCTTTCTTTTTTATTTAAAGCGTTCCAAGATATGGATTGCTACCTATTTTTTAAGGAACACGCAAAAGAATTGCACGCCATTGCATTAAGATAGATAAAAGGTTGACACCGAGATGCAAAAGGATTACAATATGGATGCATGTGCTGGCCTCCTACCAAGTAAACTCAGCACATACGAGATTTTAGAAGCAACGCTGTATATGCAACACTAGGGGACTAAAGGGGGTACTCTCTTGGCGAGCGGAAGCGACCCTACGCCGGCTCGGTGCCAGCAAGCAAGTTCGTTGAGGAGGTCTTTCATGAGGGTCGATACCTCTCGGGTTGAATTATCGAAGATGTGGGTGTTTCGCTCCCTCCAGATGGTCCAACAGAAGAATGTGATAACTGAGTCGAAACCCTTTCTATTGGCTCTGGGTAAACATGTCTGCCACCTCAACCAGTAGTCCAAGAATGTGTCGTGCTCCGCCTCCCAATTTCTCCTCCCTTCTCCTCCGTCTTGCGGGTTGCAAGCTCATCTCTTCGCCCTCGCGCCGACCGTCCCCTCTCGTCAACTTCTCCTCCCCGTTTACGGCGCCACCGCCTCCTCTCCCCCAAAACCACCACCACCAGCACCAACTCGCACCACCGCGGAAAGGGGAGAGCGGGGCGCCGCCTACCACCACCACCCCCCCTCCCCGACCTCCCCCGCCGCCGCCAACCCCTCCCCTCGCCAAAGCCTAGCCACCTTCACCAGTTCACCACCTCCGTGGCCGCCGCCGCTCCCCATTTCGCCCCTCCGCCTCCAACCCTAACCCTCCCTGCCTCTAGCAACCAACCGGAAGGGCGCCGCCGTGAAGGCTGCAGCAAGCTCCATTCTCTTCAACGCGTCTGCTACCGTCTCCGCTCGGTCTCTCGAGTCGGAGCTCTGTTTCCGCGCCCAGGACTCGGTTCAGGGTTTGGGTCGGAATTTCTTCCCCGTGAGCTTGCTTCGGTCTCTTCTGTGGCGGTTTCCTATCTGGCGGGCGAAGAGAGAGGGCGCAGGGGTGGTCGGAGTTGGGGCGCCCTGGGGGTGCTGTGTGTGCGGTGAAGTCGGCGGTGTTGGCGGGGAGGCTGGTGTGGCGGTCTGCGGGGGAGTCTGGTGGCGGTCGGGGGAGGAGGGGCGTCCAGTGCTAGTGGCAGAGGAGGTCAGTGGCTGGGGTGTGTCGGGAGGGGGTGGTAGTCTTGGCCGGTTGTGGAACTGGAGGCTCCAGTCGGGCTGGGGGTTTGATGGAGAAAGGGCGGAAGCAGGGCGCGGAGGACCTGGAGGGTCTGTTGGGTGGTCTGAAACTGTCGGAGGAGGAACGGAAGGCTGTTAAAGGAGCTTGGTAGTCAGATTCGAGGGAGGCTGGTCGGCCTCCTCAGGCGGTGGGCAAGCTGTTCTCGTCAAAGGCTGGTTATGTGGAAGGGATGGTGCAGACTCTGGGTAAAATCTGGTGTCCGGCGAAAGGAATCCGGTGCAAGGTGCTGGGGGATAACATGTTTCTTTTTGCTTTCCTTCAGCCGGGGGGTAAGAGAAGAGCTGTTACGGAGGGTCCGTGGGAGTTCGGTGGTGATCTGCTCATTGTGGTGGATTTTGATGAGACTAAGAGGCTGAAGGATTTGGAGTTTACTCACATTCCGGTATGGATTCGTGTCTTCAATCTGCCCCTAGGTCTCATGAATGAAAATACAGGTCGCTCGATTGGGGAGAAGGTGGGGAAATCGTTGGATGTGGAAACTGATGAAGATGGGTCGGCGGTGGGGAGCTTTCTTAGGATTAAAGCTCTAATTGATGTGCGCAAGCCGCTCTTCAGGGGAGTGATGGTGGAGAATGGGGTTGGGGAGCCAAGCTGTTGGTGTAATTTCAGATATGAATTTCTCCCAAACTTTTGTTACTCTTGTGGTTTGTTGGGTCATGTGGAAAAGGAGTGTGACGAGAAGGTATGGAAGGTGCATGATCATCAGTTTGGGGACTGGATGAGAGCCTCTCCGGCAAGGAAACGTGATCAGCGAAGCCGTTGGTCGGGGGGCAGCAGTTCAGGTGGTAGTCATCAGCATAAGTCGTCGGGTTCTTGGAGGCGTGGAGAGATGGGGAGGAGGTTGCAGCAGAGTGAGGAAGGAAGCAGGGGAAAGGTGTTGGAAGACAATGAGCTCCATGATGATGGGTCGAGCCCGCTTAAGATGTTGTCAAACAATACTACATCTGGAGGAGTACCAAAAAAATTAATTTTTGGGGATAGTACAAGTACTGATAAGGAGAGCAGGGTGGAGCTGGTGGGGCTGGAGGGTGTGAGAAGGGTGGTCCTGGAGGCGAGGGAGGGGGTTCCGGGGGGGTCGCAGCAGGGAAGGGGGAAGCTGGGCTAGTACAAGGGGAGGGAGGAGGTGGAGGTCTCAACGTGCAGGAGGGGGTTTTGCCAGGGGTCTCTGGAAAGGCCGGCATGGAGGTGGATGGGGTGGGTTCTTCGCCTTTAGGGGAGGGGGCAGAAGCAGGGTTGAGCAGGGATGAGGAGCGGCCGGTGGGGGAAATTAAACAGGCCAAGGCTGGGGGAAGCGAGGCAAAAAAGATGAGGTCTACATTTAAACGCCGTCCGCGGGAGCTTGGGAGATCGTTGGGGGAACAGTTTCCTTCCCCGTCTGTTTTGCGGAAGAGAAGGGGAGAGGAGGCTGTTGGGGAGGAAGAGGTTAAGAAGAAGGCTAAGCTCCAGTTTGTTCCAGTGGAGGTGGAGATGGGGGAGGAAAATTCCTTGTCGGCGGGGCTGCATGGTCAGCCCGGCCGATCCCAATGAGGATTGTGGCGTGGAACTGCCGGGGGTTGGGGAACGGCCCGGCAGTTCGCGGTCTTCTGGATGTCCAGAAGAAGGAGGACCCCGACGTTTTGTTTCTCTCGGAAACAAAACATGGTGAGAAATGGATGGAGAGGTTCAAGTGGAAACTGAACATGTCAAATATGGTGGTTAAGGATAGTGTAGGAGCGAAGGGTGGTCTGGCGCTGTTTTGGAAGAAGAAGGTGGACTTGCGGCGCTGAGTTGGTCTAGGTTTCATATTGATGCCAAAATTAAGGAGGATGGATGTGCTTGGCGGTTTACTGGAATTTATGGCGAGCCCCGGAGCGAAGAGAAGGAGAAAACATGGAAGTTGCTTCGTATTTTACTGCACCGCAGCAAGCTCCCTTGGCTGTGTTGTGGTGATTTCAATGAAATTCTTTTCAGCTGTGAGAAGGAACGGGGAGCTCCTAGAGCAGAGAGCAGCATGGTGAAGTTCAGAGATGTTTTGGAGGAGTGTGACCTGCATGATTTGGGTTTCGTGGGGGATGCTTTTACTTGGAGGAACCATCATCAAAACGCATCCAGTTACACTAGGGAAAGACTGGACAGGGCAGTGGCGAATAGTGCTTGGCAGGCTCGTTTTCCTTTGGTCCGTGTGATTAATGGTGATCCTTGGCACTCAAATCATAGGCCAATCATTGTGGATCCCAGGGCGAAGGAAAAGGTCCATTGGAGGAAACCTCTGGAGGTTATGAAGAAGTTAGAGGCGAGATGGTTGGAGGAGGAGGAGTGCAGCGAGCGGGTGGAGGAGGCATGGGAAAAGGCTATTAGAGGTGGAGGGGTAAGCCTTATGGAAATCCAGTCTCGGGTGTTGGGGGAGCTATGGCAGTGGGATCGGGAGGTCCTTGGAGCTTTGGAGAAGAGAGTAAAAAATGTCAAAAGAGAGCTGGAGAGGATCAGGAGAGCATCCATTTCCCAAGGGTGTATACACAAGGAGCACTTGATGCGTTATAAGCTTGAGCGTCTACTGGACCAACAGCACGTATACTGGAAGCAGCGGGCTCATTCTACATGGTTGGCCAAAGGTGACCGTAATACAAAATTCTTCCATGCTCAGGCTTCAGAAAGGAAAAGGAGGAACGCTATAAGCAAGCTGAAAGATGAGGGTGGCGGGGTGGTGGAAGGAAAATACCTAAAGAACTTTATTGCTAATCAGTATCAGCAACTTTTTATGTCCACTACAGGTTCCCAGGACGATGAGGTCCTTGACTGTGTGCAAGTAAAGGTTACTCAAGAAATGAATGACAACCTGGCAGCACCGTTCTCAAGTGTCGATATTTGGGTGGCTTTAAAGGATATGGGTGAGCTGAAAGCCCCAGGGGCTGATGGCATGCCAGTGGTCTTCTACAGGAAATTCTGGTCTCTTGCGGGTGAAAAGGTTAAAGAAGAAGTGCTTGCTGTGCTTAATGGGGCGGCTATGCCGGAAGGGTGGAATGACACTGTTGTTGTTCTAATCCCAAAGACCAAATCCCCGGAGAAATTGAAGGATCTCAGGCCTATCAGCTTATGCAATGTAGTTTACAAGCTCATCTCCAAAGTGCTAGCAAATAGACTGAAGCTGGTGCTCCCGGAGATCATTTCACCTTCTCAGAGCGCGTTTGTTCCTGGTAGACTTATTACTGATAATGTCCTGCTGGCCTATGAGCTCACACACTACCTAAGGCAAAGGAGGTGGGGAAAACAGGGAGTGGCTGCAATTAAGTTGGATATGAGTAAGGCCTACGACCGAGTTGAGTGGAGCTTCCTGGAGAAAATGATGCTTAAATTGGGGTTCACAGGGCATTGGGTGGAAAAGGTGATGAAGTGTGTTACAACAGTGAACTACCGCATTAAGGTCAATGGGGAATATTCTTTCAACATCCACCCACAGAGGGGTCTTCGTCAAGGGGACCCTTTGTCGCCCTATCTGTTTATTCTGTGTGCGGAAGGTTTGTCAGCAATGTTACAGAAGGCAGAAGTGGAGGGCAAGATTGAGGGTATTAGAGTGTGCAGGGAAGCTCCTAGGATTAACCATCTTTTCTTCGCTGATGACTCCCTGATTCTGATGAGAGCCTGTAGAGGAGATGCTCAGAAATTGAGGAGGATTTTGTAGGCATATGAGCGAGCTTCAGGACAAGTGATCAATAGGGATAAATCGTCTGTCCTGTTCATCCCAAACACTAGCTCTGTTGATAAGGAGGAAGTGAGACAGGTCATTGACATCATACAAGAAGCAAAGAGTGAGAGATATTTGGGGTTACCAGTTTCTATTGGTAAGTCAAGAAAGAAAGCTTTTGAGTATATCAAGCGGAAAGTGTGGCTCCGTATTCAAGGGTGGCAGGAGAAATTGCTATCTAAGGCTGGCAAGGAAATTCTAGTAAAGGCTGTGGCCCAAGCAATCCCAACCTACGCTATGTCCTGCTTTGAGCTGACAAAAGGGTTGTGCGATGAGTTGAATTCTATGATTGGCAGGTGGTGGTGGAGCCAGAATGACAAGAGAAACAAGATTCATTGGTTGGCTTGGGATAAGCTGACACTTCCTAAGAGCAAGGGAGGATTGGGCTTTCGAGATCTTTATCTGTTCAATTTGGCCATGTTGGCTAGACAAGCTTGGAGGCTTCTGGTTTTTCCCGATACTTTGTGTGGCCAAGTGCTTAAAGCAAAATACTTTCCCAATGGTAGCATTCTGCAGAGTGCGGTGCAGGATGGGATTTCTTACACTTGGAGGAGCCTCCTTAAAGGGGTGAATCTGCTGAAACAGGGGCTCATATGGCGCATTGGCAATGGGGAATCGGTGAATATCTGGACGGATCCTTGGATTCCACACGGGAGTACAAGACGCCCTGCTACAAATAGGGGGGCAACGGTGTTGACAAAGGTTGCTGATCTGATGGACCCGAGCTTGGAATCTTGGGATGAGACCCTAGTGCAGGATGTTTTCTCAGAGTTTGATGCAGAGGCCATCCTAAAGCTGAGAGTGAACCAGGATATGGAAGATAGACCGGCATGGCACTTTGATAAAAAGGGGATCTTCTCAGTCAAGTCAGCATATAGGTTGGCAATTCAGAACAGGGAGAACGAGCTTGGTAGAAATGCAGCAAGCTCTGAGCCAGACCCAAGTGGGGACTCCATGTTCAGGTGGGATAAAATTTGGAGTATGGAGGTCCCAAACAAAGTGAAAATGTTCCTGTGGCGCGTAGCTCATAATAGTCTGGCGGTCCAGCGGAATTTGAGCCGTAGGGGGATGAAGGAGGATACCCTGTGTCACATGCTGGATGAAGATTGTGGACATCTCTTCTTCAGATGTAAAGAAGTAAAGGAGTGCTGGAGAGGGCTAAATTTAGAGGAATATCGCATTACCCTAGCAGCTTGTCACTCTGGGCGAGATTTGCTGAGGAAAATCTGGTCCTTTCCAAAGCCAATCCAGCTACAAATTGTGGTTCTATTATGGAGGTGGTGGTCGGTAAGGAATAAGGTGAATGCTGGGGAAAAAAGAGTCACTTGCCCTGAGGTCTGCTCACTTATAACTTTCTATGTGTCTGAATTTGAAAAGGGAAGGAAAACAATGAAGAGTCAGCAGCAAGTCATCCCCAAGTTATGGCAGCCGCCACCGGAAGATCTTTACAAGATTAATATTGATGGCTCTTTTAAAGCTGGTTTGGGTCAGGGAGGATGGGGCTTTATCGCAAGGGACAGTGCTGGCGAGTTCCTTCAGGGGGGCTGTGGCAATCTGTGCAGAGTGGACAGCCCTTTTCAAGCCGAAGCACTGGCTACCCTACACAGTCTGCAGAGGATAGCGCATTTGGGAATGTCAAGAATTATCCTGGAATCTGATGCGTCTGATCTGGTGCTGGGTTTGACTTCGATGGATCTTGATCAAAGTGTGAATGGAAGCCTCCTCAAGCAAATTAGAGATTTTATTGGTGCATCCTTCGATTACTGCAGTATTCGGCATTGCCCGAGAAATTGCAACAAGGTGGCTGATCGCCTTGCAATGTATGGGGCGAGCGTGGTTAGCTCTGGCTCGATGGTGTTCATGAGCCAAGTCCCCACCTTTGTTTCCAGCTTGGTCTCCAGCGATCGAGCTGGAGAAAGTGTCTAATGGAAACAAGCTTTCCGAGTTCAAAAAAAAGAATGTGTCGTGCTGGTCTGCAAGGCCTGGTAAGGAGTGAGGATGCTGAATAGTTTGACCCACGCTTGTTTCACCCACAGGCAGTGCAGTAGTAGATGGTTAATGCTTTCGCAATAGTGATTGCAGAAGGCGCAAACTGGCTACACAGGCGATCCTCGACGCACAAGGCGGTCAGACGTCCAGCGTCGATCGTTGACCGCTAGCCACATGAAGAATTTGCATTTCAATGGTGCTGCACTCTTCCAAATTTGCTTGTAGCTAGGGAAAAGGGTTCCCCCAATGAAAAATGTGCGATAGGCTGATTTTGTTGAGTATTCTTATGAAGAGCTTAGCCTCCAAACCATCTTGTCAGGAGTTTGTGGCTGCAAGTTGACGGAGTGGACTTGAAGCCACAGGTGAAGTATTGAGCGAAAGCCTCGGTGGTTAGTGCCCCGGAAGTGTCCCTGATTCAAGTGTTGAGATTGACGGCCTGGGCGACAGTAGTCGATCTCCTAGCGCTTGGTGGAACAAGGTTCCAAAGGGTAGACCAACGAAATTCAATAGAATTTTCATCTATCCATTTTTCCATCCAAAAGAGTGTATTCTGCCAGTCTCCAACCCTCACTTCTGTTGCAGCATTGAACATATGTTGAATGACTAGATCAGTGGAGGATTGAAGACTAGTCCATGTGCGTGAGGGACCTGTTCTTTGCCACCAGAGTGATGAGGACATCCTTTCCATGCATACAACCATGCCGACTCCACATCAAACTGAAACTATGATACAAGGACCAATGACTAGAGCGCGAGCACGTCAACTTAACCATCAGGTGAATGCGTTCCTAAGTTTGCATACAAATGTTTCAAAGAATGGAATACTACTTAATTCTTGTGATGATTTAATTGTCCTTAGGAACCATGGGGAAGAACCACATGAGCTCAAGTATAGAAGTGGAATCGTCAAGCGCAAACCAAGTCCTGTTCACGAGTTTGACTCGGATTCGGCCTTGTTGACAGCGCCTACTTCAAACGGCCGTAACTTTTGATCCAGAAGGTTTCTCGGGGCCCGTGAGTACTTGTTGGAAAGCTCTTGAAGTCTACTTTCAGATGGATCTGGCCTCACCTCCAAATTCCATCTGAGTTGACCAGAAACTGCAAAACAATTCACATCACTTTTCCAGTCCGAGTCAAAGTGGGCCTTGGGCCTTGTAATTCGAGTCCTATTCGGCTTCCTTGTGTTTTGGCCGACCCTCCACCTTCCGTGACCCTTAAATAGGCAGCCACACCCTCTTCTAGGGTTTGGGTTTTGTTTAGACTAAGTTAGCTTTTGCTGCTTTGCCTTGTACTCGCGCGTGTCGACTAGACCGCCCGAATACTTGTCTTCGAAACCCCACCGTTTTCTGTTTTCGATTGGATCTTACATCGTTATTTGCAATTGAGTTGATGTTCATCTTGTTCTTACTTGTTCTTCGATTGCTTGCAGGAACAAGAACCCTCGTGGTTAGGTTGATCGTGCGCCGACAAGGTCACGAACAATCTCTAGGGTTGGTGTATCGATCGCTAAGGCGCAACGTCCTTGGATGGTTGTAGTCGGGTCGTCAACGTCATCTTTTTTCCCAATCGAATCTACCACTCTCATCGAAAGATCGGGACCCCTAGTCCTATCACAGAGCCACCGCAATCTCAAGGCGTACCCCATGAGCTTAAGGTCTAAGATGTCTAGCCCCCCCCCCCCCAAAGAGGTAAAGGCCTGCATACTATTTTCCACGCAACCAAGCAATGTCCGTTGCGTACTGCGTATGTACCTTTCCAAAGAAAGGCCCTTCAACACTTGTCAATGGCCCTGATTGTCCAGACAGGAAGGTCGAGTGAGAGAAGGTGATACAACGGTGTAGCGGAGAGCACATGCTTGACTAAGACGAGTCGACCACCCGAGGAGAGAAGTTTGTCTTTCCGGCTTGGTAATTTGCTGACCACCCGAGATATGTATGTGCTACCTGTATTGCTGCGAGTTTGTCTGAATGTTGTATTTGTTTCCTAGAAGGTTAGACCCCAATTTCCCACTCTGCATCGAAAGATCGATATCTCCACAGCCTTACAGTTCTTCAAAAGTGAACTAATAATCATCGTCACCTTGATTAGATTGAGAAATGGTGCAGGTAGTACTTCTAAAATTCGACACATTTCCAGCGCAAATTAGGTAATTTATACCCATTGTCCTTGTTGCGCAGGAGTAAACGCACCAAAAACATTCAGATGAAATTAAGTCAAGTCTTGTTTCGATTATTTCAAATAGTTATAGAATGTGCTTACATCGGCATGCACATAACAAGACGTGCCAGAAAGAACGTTAACCTTGTTCTTCCAATAGGCATACTTGTTAAAGTCTACCAAATTTACATGGAACTATGACTTTCTTATGAAGGAGAAATATTAAGGGGAATACGCGGAAAGTAGTTGTTAATTTATTGATCATAAGAGTTCTTGTTCTATCATACTCAATCTGAAAATACTACACTTCTTGCAACTTTGCAGACTATATATCAAATGCCGACCCTTGTCCTTTGGACATAATGCAGTTATATAATCATTTGCAACTGTAAGTTATATTCGCGCGGAAGATTTCTCTTCTCGGATGCCACACGTGAAAGAATGAACACTTTCTTGGCATAGTAGGCTAGAATTTCTAGTAAGCACTCCTGAAGAACTAGACTCACACCGTGACTCATCAGCTAAGAAGAGAAGCTCAGCACTGAAGAGCTGCGAGCACGGCAGGCATACCTCGTCGCTGCTCTGCGAAGCGCTGTTCTCTTCACATGCCATGTCCGATCTTCTTCCTACTATTCTTCGTCGAGTGAACTTTGCAGAGAGAGAGAGAGAGAGAGAGAGAGAGAGTTGCTTAGGGTTTTTTTTCTTGTCAACCCTGCTCAACTTGACTCTTTTTTAGCTTATGATCTTTTTTAGTGTAGCTGCTTATTTTATACTGTAGTTACTAGTAACTTTTTTATGTAATTAAATTTTAAAAAATAAAAATAGAAAAAACAGGTTAGCCTATTACGAACAATGCAAAAAAGAATATAGGAAAAAACTAGAAAAAGGTAAAATTAAGGAATAGTGAACTAGAAACCAAAAGTCATAAACTGAACCAAAACGAGCGGTGGCTTATGACTTATTTTACACCTTTGTTCCCCAATGCGCTTGGTGCCACTCTCCCGCCTAGCTCGCCTAGTTGATTTTTCCTTCCTAGGCGGCCGTCTAGCTCACCTAGGTAGTGATTAAGCGCCGGTCTGCCGTTCAACTAGCGTCTAACGGCTTGGTGAACATTGTTTTTGTACTGTAGATGTTGGTGGTTTTTTGGCATAATTAAAATGAAAAAATTTAAAAATTGTTTTTTAGCCTATCACGGACAATACAAATGAATACGGAAAAAAAAGAAAAGCCAAAAAAGCTAGAATGTCAGAAAATAACGAAATTAAAGAATAGTAAACTAAGACAAAAGTCAGAATTTGAAGTCGAAATGAGTAGAACGGGATGAAGGGAAAGAAAGATGTGAAAGGAAGAGGAAAAATTTGTGTGCAGTGCTGGTCAAATCATGTCAAACAGAAGAAGACCCCCAAAAAAGAAGCTCCTAAAACATGAAAAGAAACGTCCAGAACCGTCTGAATTATGCAATGGACAACTCCCAAGCGATCTACTACACGAAATGAGAATGCTAAAAAAGAAAGCTAGGGCCACCCTCATGTGGTACATCTCAACTCTTCACGAATTGGGAATGTCAAAGGAAGCTCGAAAACCTTCCAACCCCCGTGAGAGAGACGGAGAAATGCGTGAAGCTGGTTTGTTTACCATGCTACAGTACTAGTTGTGTAGAAACTAGAAACCATTTGGCTTTTCAGTACCATTCTTGTGATGTTGTAAACATGCGACCATGTAGCAAAGCATGTATTCTAGAAGACAAATCAACATGCAGTATACGAAAGTAAGAAATAGATCATATGCAGTATACGAACGTTAGAAATCATACTTTACAGAGAAAAGGTAGCAAATGACAGTGCTTAGATAGCGTTTGGTTGGAGAGATGAGATGGGATGGGATGGTCTTTTTTTGGATGGGATGGAATAGAATTGTCCGATCAGGCAGGAGCGGAGTTAAGATAATTTCGAAGCCTAGATGAACTTAACCATAGGCAATAAGCATGAACAAATCAATACATACAATATATCAATATATATATATATATATATATATATATATATATATATATATATATATATATATATATATATATATATATACAGTGATGGACCCAGGAAAAAAACTAGGTAGGCTGAAGTCGGAAGCGTGAAATAAACAATAGTACCCAAAAGCAAAATAATCCATGATCAAACTATGTTGCAATCACACTAATAAAAGTATGTGATACGAAATAGAAACAACAACTACAATTCACATATTAACATATGTAGATAACAGAAGGACAATGAAAAATAGCTCACTAATGAAGCTTAATCCACAATTGTAGATAAGTTATAAAAGAAACAATCTGTCAATTGTGAAAGATATATAAATCAGTAGTGTCACAATTCGATAATAGAATATAAAAAATGTAATAAAAAAAGACAAAAAAAATATGCATATTAACCACCTGTCCCAGTGGACTACACACCCAACATTACACACAGAAAAAGTACACGTACCACCTATGCATATTAACCTCCTGTTCCAGTGGACTACCTTGTTGAGAACATCTGTGTCGTTGATTTTGAATCCATACAAGAAACAAAAGAATAACAGAAAGTATAAAAATTACAGAATTGCAGTTGTTTTCAATTTTTTCTTCATCTAATATACAGAGGGAATCTTTCTGTTCCTGGTAGTTGTTGCTAATGTCTTCTATAACATTTGAGTTGACCAAAACTTTTTGCCTTCTGAGTTTTGTACACGATGCAAGCAAGCTGACACTATGGCTGTCCTGATTTTCTCATTGCAGTATTTTGGACCAAGTTTTGTACATGACGCCGCGAGCGATATGTCAGTGTCAACCCACCATACATTGATCCATATGAGCTACTGGAAGACGAGATGCTCTGCCATCTCCAGATGTGTTCTAAGACTGAAGGATGCAAAAACAGAGAAAAAACATTGATACTTAGTTTCTTGTGCTAAGTGATCCTCACTAGTTTCTTGTGCTAAATGATGCTTTTCTTTTACCATTCCATGGATTTTTACCCTCTAACCCAAGTTTCAAAGATCGGCAAGCAGAAAAGATTTGCTCTGCTTGACCACATCCAATCTTTTCTTATTCGTTCAAGGATAAGCTGCTTCTTTCTACATTATATCATGTAGCCCACACACATCATAGCATGCTGCTTGGAGCACATCATAGCATGCTCGCCCGAAGGACAGGTCCGCCCTGTATATATGCAAAGTTGATAACCATAATATTATTAAACTAAAAGCATAATCCAATACACATGTTAATTGGATAGATAAAAAGATAAAAAGATTTGGCAAGAAGAGCCTTGCTACGACACTACCAATGACACAACCAAAAGAGATTCTATAAAATAAAGATATATAGATTAGGGTATCGTATAACATTATAATGTATTCACATTGAAGAGAAAGAACATACCACAAACAACAAATGTACTAACCATGTCTATGAGGCAAATTCATTTTTTGAGTCTTTTATGGCCTGTAACCATCGAGAAATGATAACATCGGAAAGTGCTTTAAATAACTCTCTCTCGGTGTAGTGCACCATAAAGTTATTGAACCAATCATCAATGATCTTGTTGCACAATTTAGACTTGATAATTTTCATTGCTAAAAAGACTCTTTCAATAGATATCGTTGACACTGGCAATAGAAATGCTAACTCAATGAGTTTGTAACCAATGGAAAGACCAAATATTTTTGAGTTTCAACTATCTTTGTAGCCAAACTTGCGAGATCTTTATAAGTACCAAAGGTAGCATGCTTTCTCACATGAAGAATGTAAGTCTCAAGTACCTTGTGCTTGTGAAACTTGCGGTCGTGCTAAACTTATGCTTCCGTGAGTTCCATCATTTTTTAGACTTTTCGTATCAACAAAAAACATCCTCATTTATGAAATTTAACAATTCAAATATTCAATATTTTAGGAAAAATAGATTGGCACTGTCAGGACGGATCAATCGATCTCTTAGCCCAAAATATCATGTCATATCTATGACAATGACTATGAATCGGTGTATCACAATTCACAATTCACAAATATCATATATATGACTATAAATCTATGATCTATCTCTAATCAGTGATCATCATTCATCAAGACATCAAGTCATCAAGACATCAACTACTTACTCAATTGAATCAATCAATCAATTCTTCATGTTCTCCTAAGAGCCTTAGTGTATCTGCAATAGATAACCACCATAATATGACAAGAAAGATAAAGAAAGGAGGAGCATGACAAATTGATAATATAGTAAACTAGTGATTCACTAGTCCTCCTTAATTCTCATAGGCTCATACCTTTCTCTCTCGATCTCTCCCCAAGCCCTAGGCAACGGTGCCCCTGCCGCCTGTCGACCTTGCGCCCCTGCTGGCTGCCTACGAGCTACAGCTGTCATATTGCCACCCCTTGGGCCTTAGCCCTAGCTGGCCCCTTGCTGTTGCCGTCTTGCGGCACTTGGCCGCTTGCTCACCCAGCTGCCTCCTTGACCATTGCTACTTGGCTATTAGCTATTGGATGCCTTCCCTTGCGGCCTTGCCGATTGCTGCTCCACGTGCCGCCTGCGCTGGCTATCGCTTGTTGGCTTATGAGATTTGAGGGGGGAGGGAAGTAGGGAACCAGCTGAATGGGAATGTGGAATTAGGGATGGATTGCTTCATGATGGAGGGCGTCGGGTGTATGATGTATGGACCGCATGATGTCCCGCAGGGTTGGCCCTGTAACAGCCCAGCTGTTCAGGCTCCACGACGCTTGCCCAGGAACTCACCCATGGTGGTATTCTGGCGCCGATGGGATGCTCTGCATCCTCCATTACTCATCACCGGTGAGCCTGAGTAGCCACTCAGGCTCGCTGGGCGGTGCCTTTGCCCATACGAGCAGATAATTTGGTTGAGGGATGGGATAGTCCCAAATTTTGTTTGGTTGGAAAGGACAGGATGACCTGGGATAGTATAAATTGGTGTTTGGTTGGAGGAATGGGATAGGATGGGATTGGTTGTGGTAACCAGAGGATGAAAATACCCATAAATACCTTCTCTCTCTTGGACCGTTGGATCAAGATCTAACGGCAACCCATTTTCCTCAACCATATAAAATCTCTCTCTCTCACCCCTCCCAACTCATCCTCCAGAAGACAGCCTTGCCACCGTCCGTTGCACTGCCTCTAACTCGTCCTCCGATGTAGCTAACGCAGATCTGCATGCCTACTCATGCTACTTCTTCCCACCGCCTGCGCGCCCACCCGTGCTGCTTCTTCCTTGCTGCTCGCGACCTCCAGGTCTAAAGCTTGGTGGCGACCTCAGCAGCACTCCTTCCCCTCGTTGGTACCCTCCCATTTTCTTCTCCTCTCGCCGCTCAAGTAGTGACCGAATCAATGGCTCGAGCTCATGTGCGGTCATGTGATGGACGAGCTCGTCGGGTGTTTTTGCCATATCACACCATCGAGGATCTTGAGTGAATATTCCGCTCAGGTGGATGAGTACATTCAGGATAAGTTGATTTTATCTACTCAACTAAACACAAAGATAATATCAAAAGTTAGATAGAATTATCCTATCCACTCTTTGTCCATGGACCAAACACAACATAAGGCACCCCAATTTTTTGTTGCGTACCCATCGCCGCAACAGCTCATGTGCGATTCTTTTACGTACTGCTAGTATTTACTATTTGTAAGTTCGTGGATTCTTACTATTAAAAAAGTGTGTGACCTCTCTCTTTTGCGAACGTTGATATCTCTCTAGAAACAAAACTAGAAATAACTGTGAGCTTGTGTGTACTATCAACGACATCATGAAGGTGCTAAGGTAGATTGAGCCTAGGTATTTACTAAAAAGGAAAATTACGTAGAAAGTTCTTAAAAAAGAAAAATTGATGACTTATCACTCTACAGAGATGCACTTTAGAAGTTACCATCCTATTGTCTTGCTAACATATGACATCGGTACCAATGTGTCAGTGACAACTTGTCACCCTTAAGAGGTGCACTTCAGATATTATCATCCTGTTGTCTCACTAACAAATGGCATCGGGACCAATATGTCCGTGATGCATCAAGTGACAAATAATTAATACCAAAAACAAAGGTCCACGTAAGTAGTGCTAATAAATATTTTCTCGATAAATCAATTGTAATTTTGAGCCATATGTTATCCTTAGATTTGCTCCATTGCCCACCCTAATTTGCTCTCCTTCCCCCTTCTCTTCCCTTATCCGTAGCCTTACCTTCTTGTGCTAATACTACCCCCAACTCCAAGGGCATAGTTGATTGTGTTTAGCTTTGTTAAACGTTATTATGTCTCCACCCCTACTAACTCATCGTTATTAATCCAACCTTTTGGCAACCTCACTAAAATTATGGCACCACCGCTATCACGATGTCACCATTGGGCACAACATACCAACAAGCCATTGACCACATTGAGAATTTAGAGTTAGACTTGGTGAATCCTATAACCAGATTATATTATAAATCTCAAAGCAGGGCAAGAGCCTAAAAAATTGCTAGTTTTCTTTTTTTTTTAAAAAAAATGCTAATTTGAAGAAATGAGTCCTTATAATCCTCGATGACAGGTAAGGTGATCCACGGAGGTGTCATACGTATCCATATTCCATATTCGAGCTTACGGATGATTATTTCTCAGCGTATATTCCATTGTCATTTCCGATGATTTCTCGATTCACATTCCGTTGCCATATTGAGTAGGATTCACGTAGTCACTTTTGCAGCATTTCTAGAAGGTCAAAGTCAAAACGCAAGAACCTCGCGAAGAAGCAATCGAATCGAATCCTCCGGGTTCGAAAAGTCGTGTCCTCAGGAAAAAAAAGGTGCAAAAATGATAGGCGATCTGGCGAAGTAAAACCAATTTCGTATCTTTCCACACACTGGCCGTTGCCCACCTTCCCCGTGCCGTCCTCCTCCCCGTCTCGCCGCCGCCGGCGACGACCCCTCCTCCTCCTCCACCGCCATCACCATCGCACCACCACCTCCCCCTCATACCTGGTAAGCAACCAGTGACCTTGCCCCGCTCCTCCCGCTAGTAGGCATGGCGTGGATCTGGATCCGAGGCTGGGTGCGTGGAGCGGTTCGACGTGACTCTAAACCCTACATCTCACCGCGTGCTCTTTCCATGTGTGCTGAAGCTGCTCTGAGAGATGGAAAACGGGGAGATCGAGGGCGCCGACGACGCGCTGCCGGTGCCCGCGCCGCCGAACGGGCGGCGGTACCGGTCGGTGGGCTCGAACGACCGCTCTGTCATCCAGATGACCTCCATGGATCCTGGCTCCGCCTCCGCCGCCGTTGCCGTGACGCCCCAGCCGCCAAGGTGATGCAGACTTCGCTTCACATTTGTGGATTTCGCGAGCATTTTTTGTTTGGTCTGTTGCGCAACTCGTATGATCGAGTAGGGAGTACACTTCTGCGTGAATCTGTAGCATAGTTGCTGCAAATCCGCGCGTGCATTGTCTTGGCCGTGCGTTATTAAGCCAAATGGAGTGTTCAACTGATCAATCGGAGGGTAGTGTTGGTGGTAGGAACCGATGAGAGGCAGTGTGAAACATATGGGGAGTTAATCTTAACTACATACCGGTTGTGGAATGCCGGAGAGTTGGCAGTTTGGCACTGCTATCTTAGGCTTATAGCCTTTTGGGGTTGCTGCGTATATTTAGAGCTCTGGGCATTAGAGCAGCCTTTTGAATTTCACATGAGTTCAATTTGTTTGTGGTATACCTGCAATTGTAATGTCATTGTCAACACCTTTGAAATTTTGCGGTGATATTGATATATGGTTGTCTCTTTGGTTTTGAGGATATATGGTTGTCACATGAGTACTGCTGGTCGGCATCTCTTATGAAGTAGTCAGGACTAGTCATAATCCTGGTTGTTTTTTATTGATATAATACTTAAATCTTGGTGATGTTTTGAGTTCAAGCTAATTTATCCTGTCATTTGATATTATCGTGTGATGTCAAATGTCGTACTTTTATGTCGATCTACTATAGGCATGTTGTTGTGGTTTAGAGTTTTGTAGTTGACCAATACAATCTATGGAGGCCACACCTGTTACTTTTTGAAGAGGATACTGTTTTCTTTCTGATATCAATTCTAAATCTTGAGCTTGGTAGTTTGGTTGGGAAATGGTTGCCATATGGCATATGTTCTCCCATGTATGCTTTGAAGAAATGGATATTGCTTGACATTTATTTACTTATTTGCTTCATGAATATGTACATCTTGTCATTGTACATGCTGGTTTGATTTGCACATTCCATGAGACAGACTTGGACATAATTTCTACAGAAAATTTCCTTTCATGTGTTCTTTTAGTCATTAACAATTAACAGAGGATCTAGAAGAATGCAAGTTGTCCAGCTGCTACATGTGTAAACTTACCTTTTTTTTAATATATATGATAGGAACCTTAAGCCTGGTGCTAATCTAACTATTGATCCAAGCATGCAAGAACGTTCTGATGATCATGCTACATCCAGTGGATCTCAAAGGGATTCAAAGCTAGAGCTTTTTGGTTTTGACTCTCTTGTAAATATTTTGGGCCTCAAGAGGTACGCTCCATCCTTCTATAATTTTACTTATGTTAGCTACAACTTGGCATTTTATCCCTTTTGTTAAGCAGCTGAAAGTTTTGACCAGTATGAAGCATGTGCTCTCTGAAGAAATAGTTTGAACTATTGATTTTACTTTATGATGTCAGCATCTAATTGAATCTGAACAGCATGACAGGAGAACAGATTCAGGCTCCTTCCAGTCCTAGGGATGGCGAGGATGTCGCAATTACCATTGGACGTCCGAAGGTTATCTTCCATTCCAACATTTTGGATGAGTTCCATTTGTTTAAATTTAATCACACTTTTCCTAGTCAATTGTGAATAACTACGAATTAGTGTATGTTGACGTACACAAATTTATTATACAGGGCATATATCTCTACATCTAGCTCAAAGTTTAGAACTTGAACTCTATTCGTTTACTGATACTTTCACATACTGTGTTCAGCGATTTGTTGCATGTCTAAATACACTTAACCATAAATAAGTTGCTGATTTGTACATTTGATTTTCAATAAGTTCATGCCTGATCTCCAAAGTTTGTTCAGGGTTAATTTTATTCCTTTCATTATTTTTATTGCTCAGTTTTTTCTTTTTGCTATTTATTGGATGACCATTTGTAAAATCTATATCGTTGATTCCATTACTTTTATTGGGTCGGCAGGAAACTGGACCAAAGTTTGGTACCATGATGGGTGTCTTTGTGCCATGCTTGCAGAATATATTGGGAATCATTTACTATATCCGTTTTACTTGGTAAAGTATTATGTGCACTTATTTTTTGTTACTGTCCATCTACGATTTGTTCCTAATTTATTTCTGCAAATTAAGTTTGATATGCTGGTTACTATAGTGCAACTGTCATTCTGTTGGCAGAAGGCCAGCTGTGACGCTTTCATTCCTTCTTGTATGACCTTCCCCATAGTAGAACCAAGTCACTGTTAAAGTGTAAATATTGATATCCAGTTTGGACAGATTTGACTTATTGAAACATTGGGTTATTCAACAACTGACCAATATTTATTTCCCTTCCTGTAGGATTGTAGGTATGGCAGGTGTATGGCAGTCGCTTGTTTTAGTCTCATTCTGTGGTGCATGCACATTTTTAACTGGAATATCATTAAGTGCCATTGCAACGAATGGAGCAATGAAGGTAATGTTGAACATTAGAACTATGTGTGACAAGTCACAAAATAGGGTTGATATGCATCATTCTTTTATGTGTGGAACCTGTTACCAGATATGGCTAAAATCCCATTCGGAGGGACAAATTCAATTTTTATTCAATGCTGGGAATACTTTGAGAGCTTGCGTTGATGTTCCATGTTGCTACCTAAATGAACTTAAATACCAACGAACTGATGTGTATTTTTATGATCCATAGGGTGGTGGGCCGTATTATCTCATTGGTCGTGCACTTGGTCCAGAAGTTGGAGTTAGTATTGGATTATGCTTCTTCCTTGGAAATGCGGTTGCTGGATCCATGTAAGTATACGCTATAATAGCGAAGTACTTGAAGGTCTCTTTTTTCAAATATCCTTTTAATTTCTGCTTGCTTGTGGACAAAATTATTCTGATAATTAGTAGTTCTTTGTGCACCTAGTGATTGGAAGAAGGCATCATGTGAATTCCTCTTCTAGCTAGTATGCAATGAACTGAATGTTAGGAGAATATATAGTAGTGAAATTGAAGGATTTTGTTATAGTCTATCAGCGCAGGCGGCAATCAAAGCCTTAGGCTGGCTGCGCCTGGCCGTTTCCTAGTTTCATAAGGATTCTAATGTTTAGGAGTTTATATCAGAGTCGGACTCGACCTTCTGGGAGCTTAACGCCTCCGGGTCCATGTCCTATAAATATAGCTATGTAACTTCATGTTAGGGATATGAAGAATTAATAAAGGAATCTATCTCTCTTCCGTCTTACCTCTCCTCTGTGCCCTAGTTCTTCCGCTGGCGAGCCGTCCTCCGGGGGAATCTGGCCGGCAACAGGGCCGGACGTACCGGACGGCAACCCATCGCTACGCCTTGAGATCGAAGGGGCCTGACAACTTGGTATCAGCTATGCCTGGTTCTGATTCCGGGGAAGAAGTGAACTCGGTGACGGCTATGTTCAAGGCACTCCAAGATCAAATGGCAGGAATTGCAAAGCAAAACGCAGATCAGATGGCAGGAATTGCAAAGCAAAACGCGGAGATGCGGTCCACCATCGCGGATCTGACTCGACAGAGTCTCGCTACCAGCGCCAAATTGGCCGCCATTGAATCTGAGGGTGGATTCTCCGTTTCGGCGTCGGGGATATTACCGATTCCATCCGCAGCAATATCCTCAGCGCCAATTGCCAACATCTCCGCCGCTCTTCCAGGGGATCCCTTCACCGCCGCCTATACAGCTTCAGCCGCAGCAGCGCAGTCCCTAGAGGGATCAGCGGCCCACTCCATGCTACGTCCGCCTCCATCCGTGCCGCGGTTTTTCCACCATCCATCTTTGCTGCCGCCACAAACAGAGTATCCGCCGCCAACTCTGCCGCCACATACATCTCTGCTGCCTCGATTCCAGCCAGCGCCAAATCCTTTTCCAAGCGCTCCGCGCTATCACAAACTGGAATTTCCCACATACGACGGCTCCGATGATCCCCTGTCTTGGCTTAATCGGTGCGACCAGTTTTTCCGCGGACAGTGGACCGAAGAAGGGGACAAAGTATGGCTTGCTTCTTACCATCTTACGGGAATTGCTCAGCAGTGGTATTTTCAATTGGACCGCGACGATGGCCAACCTACATGGGATCAATTCAAGGACCTTTGTCACATGCGGTTTGGACCACCCGTCAGAAGCAACCCTTTAGGGGAATTAACGCGACTTCAACAGACAGGAACAGTTGTTATGAACCTTAGTTCATAACGGGTAAACACCACCAAGAGGATGGCCGAATGGCGTCGGCATAGGGAGAGAGGAGAGACTATAGATTAGGAAGACTATTGTTATTATTCTCCTTCCTCACAATAGCATGCGGTAGCCCCTTTATATAGATGACTCCCCCTAACAGATCGAATCTAATTCCAATCCTATCTCTAATAATATGGAAACCCATATCATATCTCTAATTATATCTCTAACAATGGAAACTAATCTTTAACTCAAATAGAAACCAATCTCTAATTCCTAATAATAACTCGACTGGACCCAAGGCCCACGCTTATAACACTACACTCCTCCCGGACATGCAGCTCGTCCTCGAGCTGCTAGATGGCGGCCAATGGAAGACCTTCGACGCCGATGTAGAAGACGAACGGTGGCAGGGTGCTGCAGCGGATGGAAACGGGCGGCCAGATCCACGCGGAACACGGCTAGGCGAAGTGTAACGCCTTCGGGAATATAATGCCTGCAAAATAAGCTTTATTTCTGATTTTTTTTTATGATTTTTTTGTTTTTTTTAATTATCTCCTTTTTTTTGAATTCTCTCTCTCTCTCTCTCTCTCTTTTAATCTAACCGGTCGGTTTTAAAACCGACCGACACCGAACGCATCGGTCAAAGGGGAGGCCTCCGCGCGGAAGCACCTTACAGGTATCCACACCATTAGAAGGACGAGCTGGAGTAACAATG
Source organism: Dendrocalamus latiflorus (assembly GCA_017311315.1). Taxonomy (NCBI): domain Eukaryota; kingdom Viridiplantae; phylum Streptophyta; class Magnoliopsida; order Poales; family Poaceae; genus Dendrocalamus; species Dendrocalamus latiflorus. The sequence goes on from CM029661.1 coordinate 15,759,597, forward strand.
CGCTGACATGCTTAAGCGCGGCATTATTCGTCGCAGCCACTCCTGTTTTTCCTCTCCGGTCTTGTTAGTCAAGAAACAAGATAACACTTGGCGTTTCTGTGTGGACTATCGCGCTCTCAATGAATTGACAATCAAAGACAAATTTCCCATCCCAGTGGTCGATGAACTCTTGGATGAACTACGGGGTGCCCGGTTCTTCACCAAGTTAGACCATCGGTCGGGGTATCACCAAGTCCGTATGCACCCGGATGATATCTTTATGACAGCTTTTCGACACATGAAGGACTTTTTGAGTTTTTGGTTATGCCTTTCGGCTTGACAAATGCTCCAGCGACATTTCAGGCTTTGATGCAAGCTATTCTCAGGCCATACTTACGAAGCTTCGTTTTGGTATTTTTTGATGATATTTTGATCTATAGTTCATCATGGGCAGAACATTTGCAACACATTCGTATGGTATTTCTCCTCCTAAGACAGCATGAGCTATTTCTCAAGAACTCCAAGTGCTCCTTTGGACTCTCTTCGGTCTCCTATTTGGGCCATGTCATATCAGAAGGCGGTGTGGCCATGGATCCTTCGAAAGTACAGGCAATTGCGGCATGGCCGCAACCAAAAACAATCAAAGCGTTGCGGGGATTTTTAGGTCTTGCGGGCTATTATCGCAAATTTATTCGAGATTTCGGCAAGATCGCTGCTCCCCTCACAAATCTCCTTAAGAAGGAAGCCTTTGGATGGTCCCCCGAGGCTCAACAAGCCTTTGAAGCTCTCAAAGAGGCCTTGTCCACAGCGCCGGTTTTACACATGCCCGATTTTACTAAACAGTTTACTGTTGAATGCGATGCTTCAGGGACTGGGATTGGAGCCGTTCTTCATCAAGGTTTGGGACCAATTGCTTTCTTCAGCCGACCAGTGGTACCACGCCATTCTAAACTTCCAGCTTATGAGCGTGAACTAATTGGCCTTGTCCAAGCAGTCCGCCATTGGAGACCGTACTTATGGGGCCGTACTTTCCTGATTCGCACAGATCACTACAGTTTAAAGTTCCTGTTGGATCAACGCCTCTCCACCATCCCGCAACACCATTGGGTCAGCAAGCTGTTTGGATATGATTTCTCAGTGGAGTTCCGCCCGGGCCGCCTCAACACCGTCGCCGATGCTCTCTCTCGCCGTGACTACTCCCCGGCCAGCCTGCTGGTTCTCTCGTCACCTTCTCTTGCCATATTCCCAGAATTGCGCAATGAAGTGTTGACTGATCCCGCCTTGCAGCAGCTCCGGACTGAGATTGAGTCAGGCGTTTTGAGTACCCCATGGTCTCTTCGCGACGGCCTCATCCTGCACTCTGGCCGAGTTTTTGTTCCAGCTTCTTCTTCCTCGGTGCAGTCCCTCCTTACATCAGCCCATGCAGCTCACGAGGGCACCCAGAAAACATTGTGCCGTTTGCGGAAAGACTTTCACATTCCAGGTGCTAAAAAACTTGTCCAAGACTTTGTTAGGACTTGCCTCGTGTGTCAGCGAAACAAGGTTGAACATCTCCACCCGGCGGGTCTCCTTCAACCATTGGACGTCCCAACTCAGCCATGGTCAGATACCGCAATGGACTTTATTGAAGGGCTTCCCCGTGTTCATGGCAAAACAGTCATCCTATCCGTCATTGATCGCTTCTCCAAATACGCACATTTTCTTCCACTAGCTCACCCATACTCCGCTACAACGGTGGCCCGAGTTTTCTTTGATGAAATTGTGCGGCTTCATGGGATTCCATCTTCAATTGTTAGCGATCGCGACCCGGTTTTCACAAGCAACTTTTGGCAAGATCTATTCCGTCTTGCGGGCATTCGGCTTCATCTCAGTTCAGCATACCACCCGCAATCCGATGGTCAAACTGAAGCAGTCAATAAGGTCATCGCCATGTATTTGCGCTGTTTGACGGGCGATCGACCTCGTCAGTGGTTGGAATGGTTGCCCTGGGCTGAATACTGTTACAACACATCTTACCATTCAGCACTCCGTGAGACTCCGTTCAAAGTGGTATATGGCAGGGATCCGCCGACACTGCGATCATATGACCAAGGTACAGCCACAGTCCAGGCCGTCGAATCTTCCTTGCTAGATCGGGACCAATTTCTTCAGGATGTGCGCGACCGTCTTCTTCAGTCTCAGGAATATGCAAAGAAGTATTACGATCAAAACCACCGTGCCGTTTCCTTTGCTGTCGGTGACTGGGTTTGGTTGCGTCTCCTCCACCGGCCGGCATCTTCTTTGGGGATATCAGGGGGCGGCAAGCTGGGACCCAAATACTTTGGACCTTATAAAGTTCTTGCCCAGATTGGCACTGTCGCGTACAAGCTGGAACTTCCCCAGTCGGCTAAACTGCATAATGTCTTCCATGTTGGCATCTTAAAGAAATTTCAGGGAGAGCCCCCATCAACTCCTCCACCACTGCCGCCCCTACATCACGGACGGGTGCTGCCAACACCGTTGCGTGTGCTAAAGCATCAACGTCGACAAGGACAGCCCCATCTTCTTGTTCAATGGTCTGGAACGTCGGTTGCAGACGCGTCTTGGCTTCCATTGTCCAGTTTTCAGGAGTCTTACCCCAATTTTCAGCTCGAGGACGAGCTGCTTCGCGAGGAGGGGAGAGATGTTATAGTCTATCAGCGCAGGCGGCAATCAAAGCCTTAGGCTGGCTGCGCCTGGCCGTTTCCTAGTTTCATAAGGATTCTAATGTTTAGGAGTTTATATCAGAGTCGGACTCGACCTTCTGGGAGCTTAACGCCTCCGGGTCCATGTCCTATAAATATAGCTATGTAACTTCATGTTAGGGATATGAAGAATTAATAAAGGAATCTATCTCTCTTCCGTCTTACCTCTCCTCTGTGCCCTAGTTCTTCCGCTGGCGAGCCGTCCTCCGGGGGAATCTGGCCGGCAACAGGGCCGGACGTACCGGACGGCAACCCATCGCTACGCCTTGAGATCGAAGGGGCCTGACAGATTTTGTGCTGTATTTGGAATTTTGGATGTTTGGTGGTCACGATTGGATTGCATAGAGGCTCCAAATGCTGGTTTTTTATACAACCTCCATACAAGTCTACAATTGAACTGCTATGTTAGGTAAAAATGTCTGGATGGGAGAAAGATGAGGAAATAATGATAGAATACAAGTCAATGGGTAATACAACTTATATTTCTTACACTCAATGGAATTTCAAATGATGCATACTTTCATCAGTTGTTACCTGTTAGTGTAGCGTGCATTCATGCATGGGTGTTGCTCCCTGTCCCTCCCTTGTAATCTTATTCTGTCATTTTCAGGTATGTGCTAGGTGCTGTAGAAACCTTTTTGGACGCCGTTCCTTCTGCTGGATTTTTTCAAGGCAAGTTACAACTTACAAGTGATACTAATCAGTAAGTTAATTTTATATGTGAGTAGAAACATTGAATTATTTCCAAATATCCTGATTGTTGACCCTGTTAGTTGAACCTTGCGTTAGGACATTAAAGGATATCTATATTTAATATAATTTGCATTGATGGGAGCCTGGGACTGGGAGCATGTTTGTAATTTATGATGTGCTGCTAGTCATGTCTTGTGTGTATAGATATTAAATGCCCATTCACTGTTTGAATAAAATAAATTTCTTCCAGAGGAATGGAACACCAAGAGGCAAGAACATCTATAAAGTTGGGGAAAAATGTCCTTTTATGTTGGCTCTTGTTTTATCTTTGAGAAATTCTCTCCATAGTTGCTTATCCTTTTTTAATTAGTTTGTCATTATCTCAAATGACCATCATTTTCTATTTTAGATGTCATTTCATTTTTCTTCTTGCTCTTATCATTAAGAATCAAATTAGCATGTTAATTGCCTACATAGCATCCATATGGCATATGACATGCACCACAATGAACAAAATTATCCAATTAGTTTGGTCGTGATTCGTGAGAAATTGAGAAAAGAAAGGATAGCTATACTTCATAATATTAATTAGGGGACAGCTATACTTCATAATATTAATTAGGGGCAAATTGCTCCATACATGGTTATTAAGGCGGTACAGTGAGGCGCGGCGACCCATAACCTTCACACAACAATATCGTTTATGGTTTATGGTGTGGTGATGCCATACACACATCTTAACCTAGTTTTATAGCAAATTAAATCGACAATGTAGTAGAACATGCATACCTTGATTTTGTCTATTCTTGAGCCCATGTAGCATCATTTGATTTTATCATATTTTAGACCGTCCGATGGAGATCCAATGACCTAGATTGAGTCATCAAATCCTATAACTAATGTTCAAGAAAATTAGTCAGATTTTAGACCGTCCGATGGAGATCCAACGTCCTAAATCGAGTCATCAAATCCTATATAAATCTACCCTAACATCCTCCACCCGACCACCTCCCTCTCTCCTCCCTTGTTGCCGCCGCCACACCCACCCCTCCGTGCGCCACCACACTCCTCTTCGCCAGCATCGCCCCTAACGCCGGCAAGGACCGCCGGTGACCACATCCTGCCGCCACTTCTGCCTCTCATGCGGCCGCCGGCATCGACGCCCACCCCCTCCCCCTCCGCCCTACCTCCTCCGTAGCCGTACACTTCCTGCCCGTGACGGTGTGACCACCACCCTCCTCCTTACCCGCGTCTGTCGCCGCTCCTCCGCCACCTCCCCACCACTGGCGTGTGGAGCGGCGGTGCGGAGGATCGGAGCGGAGAGGCGCAGAGGACTGCGTGGATCTGGCCGGTGGAGGAGACCGTCATACAACTCGCCGCCATGTCGTCCACATGCCAAACGACGGCGAGCCGCCATGTCGATATGGCAACGCCTTAACAACCATGGCTCCATACTATCACAAAGATAATTCAAGTTGGAAAATACCATCGATGTGTCACTGACACGTGGTTTTAGAACCTACTTTTTAGCCTCACAGGCGATGATATTTTCCAATTTATACATTTTTGCGATGATACCAAGCTAATTTTCTCTATTTTAATTAATTTTCTCAACTTGTAATGCTTATTTTGATTTTTATTTGGACTTAATTGTACCTGTTTTAAAAATGCAGAGAGTGTAACGGTAGTCAACAATACATTAGTAAATGGAACAACTACAGCTGGCACAGCAACTATATCAACACCGAGCTTGCATGACCTTCAAGTTTATGGTGTTATTGTGACCATACTGCTCTGTTTTATTGTGTTCGGTGGTGTCAAAATCATCAACAAGGTTGCACCTGCCTTTCTAGTACCAGTCCTCTTTTCACTACTGTGCATTTATCTTGGTGTCTTCATTGCACCTAGGCACAGTGCTCCGAGTAAGTCCCTTCTTGTTTGCTTATATGTTGGATCATCATCATTATGTGCTGAATTATAAATTTATAATGTTGGCTTTCCTACCTAGAGGGAATTACTGGGCTGAGTATAACCACATTTAAAGACAACTGGGGTTCAGAATATCAACGTACAAACAATGCCGGAGTTCCTGATCCAAATGGGTCTATATATTGGGATTTCAAGTAAGTTTTTTACTTTCTCTAAAATCTTGGAAAAACCTCTATCATTCCATGGAAAATTTATGAGGAAACCTGAGCATGCTCCAGTAATTTTACACAATTTAGAAACAACACCCAAGTAACTTTTCACTTGACCCTATGAAGTATCAAGTATGAACTTGACTAATCATGACAATGACCCCTGCTCCCATTATTTGTTTGTTAATTTGGGCACAGATAAACCTTTAGGAACCCACATTTCATTGAAATGGTCATTCATCTTGACCAGCCCAGCCACCCTCCTCATCCCTTTTCCCAGAGGTCTTTCATTCCCACTGCCTATGCAGAGTGATTCCTCCACTTCGCACCTCTCTGCCTTGTCCAGCACTCTATGACGGACCTTTGTACCATCGCTTCCCTGCGAGTGCACCCAGGTGTTCACCTATGTGGACACAGCACTGCAGAACCTTGGCATCAAATGGCAAGGGGGGTTGGGTGGGAACTGACATTTGGTTTCGAACACATGCATTAAATAGTCAAAGTGGAGGTCACTACAACAATTAGTTGAAGCTCCTAAAGTGAAAAGTTTTATCATAACCTGGGATTTTCTGCAAGTTGTATAAAATAACTGGGGCATGAATTTGCTAATAGATATGTTTGTTTATTTCTTTGGAGTAAATTGAAATGTGGGTCCCTAAACTTGCACCCTAAGTTTTAATGAAGTTTCCAAACCTCTAAATTAGCTTAGTAGGTACCTAAACTAGTCAAGTTGGTCGAACTGATTACTGACAGAATTAGTTGGCATGGACAACAAATTCCGTTAAGAGGGATGACATGGAAACATATGCTGACATGGTTTGTCCTGTTCCTGGTAAACACATGACCTGATGGGCGCATCTATAGGTACTGTAATCCACCAAAATTGACCCTAGTTTAGTCCCAAACTACAAATTTCCAATCTGTTTGACGGGTTAGTTTTTGGCCAGAAAAAGGCCATCAAGTCTCCTATCCACTTCTTTAATGAAAGCCACCTACCAGCCTCCACATCAGTAACTTCCTTCAAGTCACAGGCTGTTGGAACTATTTGACTAACGGTGACAAGTTTAGGGACTTTCCAAGCTAATAGGGACCTTGAAGCTTTGGTGCAAGTTTAGGGACCTGCAGTGGAATTTACTCATTTTTTTTGTGTGTGCGCAGTTGCAACTTGCTTACTATATTTTATTGACTTTTCAGTGCTTTGGTAGGCCTCTTTTTCCCAGCAGTCACTGGAATCATGGCTGGCTCAAATCGTTCTGCATCACTTAAAGATACACAACGTTCAATACCAATTGGAACGTTATCTGCAACTCTTACAACAACTGCTATGTACCTGTTTTCTGTGCTTCTTTTTGGAGCCTTGGCCACAAGGGAAGAGCTTCTTACTGATAGGTGTGTGCTTTTAAATGCTGCTTGTTATCAGTGCTCCCACTTACAGTTGTAGATAATGTGTTTCTCTAGGGTTTAAATTTTTTTTATACATTTGACTCTGAATTTATGATTCCATCAAGTCATGATCATATGTCCTGGTGGTTGCATCCATTCACTCTATCCTACTGGATTTCATGGCCACAAGGAAATTTTTTGGTCTTATGGACTTATGGTGTAATTGTCCTATCAGTAGAAGTCTTTGCTTGCAGCCATCATGGCTACAGCTGTTCTGCTGGCTGTTATGGGACTTGGGCACATAAAGTTTCTGTTGTTAGTGCGTCTGTCCTGTATGGGTACTGTTATAGGACGTCCTGTTTGAGGGTACATACTCCATGCTACTACAATCAGAGCAATTTACCTGTCTCTTTTTTTTCATCTGGAGCTAACATAAATAAGTGGTAGCAATCTAGCATATTGGCTTATGGCTAGTGTAATTTATAGGGTCAATAATCATATTTTGTATAGCCTAAATAGGTCTTGAATATATTTTTCTTTGTTAAATCTGTCATTAAACAAATACATTCTGACAACATGACTGTAGTCTACATGTTAATTTTGGCCTAGAACCATGAGCAGTTACACTGCTTCTGATTTCTTGTGTGGTCAGCTCATAAATATCCTTAACATTTGCAGGCTTCTTACTGCTACAGTGGCATGGCCTGCTCCAGCAGTGATTTACGTTGGCATTATTCTGTCCACTTTAGGTGCAGCCCTGCAGTGTTTGACAGGGGCTCCAAGGTTACTTGCAGCAATAGCAAATGATGACATTCTTCCAGTTCTTAATTACTTTAAGGTTTCTGAAGGGGCTGAACCTCACTCAGCCACTTTATTCACAGTATTCATCTGTATTGGCTGTGTGGTTATTGGGAATTTGGATTTAATTACACCCACTATCACAATGTTTTTCCTTCTGTGCTATGCCGGTGTGAACCTGTCTTGCTTTCTGCTTGACCTCCTTGATGCTCCTAGTTGGCGCCCTCGATGGACATTTCACCATTGGAGTCTTTCACTTGTTGGTGCATTGTTTTGTGTTGGTATGCCTCTCTACTCTCACCAAGTTATTTTGTCATCGTGACCTTCATCATGAGTTGTAATATTTTTGCACAATATCAGTTTATGTATTTTGACAATGTATAATTGAGTTAGACATTATTTGATTCAGGACTTCTTTCACATGTATGCTTTTTAATCTAACCAGCTTCTCCTAATCTGTACTGATATGTTTACCCTGCATCTATTGTGGCACTGAGCTAATTAAAATGCACCCTTGTGTTGTATTTATAGTAGTGCTTTTCCACTTACATGGATCTTTTTCTCAATTTTCAGTTATCATGTTTTTGATCTCTTGGTTTTTCACTGTTGTCTCCCTTGCCCTTGCAAGCCTCATCTATTACTATGTGAGCATAAAAGGTAAGGCTGGAGACTGGGGAGATGGGTTCAAGAGTGCTTACTTTCAGTTGGCACTGCGAAGTCTCAGATCTCTAGGAGGTATGACTTTCTGCTTTGCAAGTAAATAATCCTAATTGAAACTATGCGTGATCCCATTTTTGTAACACTTACCATTCTTCTCGCAGCAAACCAAGTTCATCCTAAGAATTGGTACCCCATTCCTCTGATATTCTGCCGTCCTTGGGGTATACTTCCAGAAAATGTCCCTTGTCATCCAAAACTTGCAGATTTTGCCAATTGTATGAAGAAGAAGGGCCGTGGTTTGTCAATTTTTGTCGCGATAATTGACGGTGATTATCATGAACTGGCTGAGGATGCGAAGACTGCTTGTCGTCAGCTGGAAACTTACATTGACTACAAACGCTGTGAGGGTGTTGCGGAGATCATTGTTGCACCCTCAACGTCTGAGGGCTTCCACAGCATTGTTCAGACAATGGGCCTAGGTAACTTGAAGCCAAACATTGTTGTGATGCGGTACCCTGAGATCTGGCGTCGCGAGAATCTGACACACATACCGTCAACATTTGTCAGCATAATAAATGATTGCATTATTGCTAACAAGGCAGTAGTCATTGTGAAGGGCCTTGATGAGTGGCCTAATCAGTACCAGAGGCAGTACGGGACTATTGACCTCTACTGGATTGTGAGAGACGGAGGATTGATGCTTCTTCTGTCTCAGCTCCTCCTCACAAAAGAGAGCTTTGAAAGCTGTAAGATCCAAGTCTTCTGCATAGCTGAAGAGGGCACTGATGCTGAGGAGCTGAAGGCTGACGTCAAAAAGTTCTTGTATGATCTTAGGATGCAGGCTGAGGTCATTGTTGTGACTATGAAGTCATGGGAATCTCACATGGAGAGCAGTAGCAGTGGTGCTCAGCAGGATGATTCCCAAGAGGTTTACACAAGTGCACAGCGAAGGGTCAGCACATACCTTTCTGAGATGAAGGAAACCGCACAAAGAGAAGGTCGGCCGCTAATGGAGGATGGGAAGCAAGTTGTTGTGAACGAACAAAAGGTTGAGAAATTCCTCTATACTATGTTGAAGTTAAACTCCACGATACTCAGGTACTCAAGAATGGCAGCTGTGGTGCTAGTGAGCCTCCCTCCGCCACCACTGAATCACCCTGCGTACTTCTACATGGAGTACATGGATTTGCTTGTAGAGAACGTCCCACGCATGTTGATAGTTAGGGGATACAGCAGAGATGTTGTCACATTTTTCACATGATTAGATATATACTTTTGGAGGCATCATTTGGTTGTTGCACCATCATAGAAGAATGGATAAGCGGATTATGTGCAGATTCTACCGCTGAAGTCGGAAGCCCTCGCCTTGAAGGCTACCTTGAGATGAGATGCGCGGGTTGTTATTGGCATATTGGGTATGTTCATTCTTTTTCTGGATTCAACGGATTCACATAGCGAGCTTTGAGAAGAATACTTCGTTGTTACGGATTCACATAGCGAGCTTTGACAATTTTAGCAATACAACGCTTCATTTTTCACTGAAACAGTAGCAATAGTAATCTCATTTTTCCATCATTTGTACGCTACGGCTGCAAGAGACTGATGAGAGGAGGGAACTAAACTGATGTAGCCATGATCATGGCCTGTGATTATAGAATATTGCCTTGGCATGTTGTCGCTAACGCGTGATGTTAATGCTTATTACATTTCCGCCAATATTTGTGAGACATCAGCTGAAATGATTGGCGATATTTTACAGGACTTATTTTGATACATTGCAGTATTGCCCTTTGTGCTGGTCTTCAAAGTTTTGCTGAACGCTGGAGTTGTACTTGTGGGACAATGAAATTAGCGAATGATTATATATACTTTCCAGTTGTTGCACTCTCGTCGGTACTCGGTTCTTAATGTGTGTTTTCCTATCTTGTATTCCTTCGAAATTTTATAAGCCGGGAAGAGCGGCGGCGGCGAAACCCTAGGTCGGGTGGTCGGGAGAGGGGAGAAGTCGGGTGAGGGGAGGAAGAAATGAGGGTGAGGGATAAGGCTGTAAAAAAAGTTCGAAGCTCGTGAGCTACTTGAGTTCGACTCGTTCTAGGCTCGATTCGAACTTTAAACAAGCCGAACTCAAGCTTGATCTTGAGCTCGCGAGTTTCACCGAGCCGAGCTCGAATAGTTCGCAAGCCCCAATTCGAACTTAAATAGTAATACATATTAATTCTTACTGAGCTTACTTGAGCCGAACTCGAGCTCGAGCTTTTCTTATTGTTGAAAATTAGTGTATATTTGAATTATTTTGATTGTTATCGAGTTTACTAGAGCCGAGCTCGAACTTAAAATTTTCTTATTATTGAAAAATAGTGCATAATAAATTATTTTAATTGTTATCGAGCTTCAACGAGCCGAGCTCAAGCCTACTCGAGCTTAGACCGAGCCGAGCTCGAGCCCAGGTCGAGGTTCGGACTCCAACTCGAACTCGGCTCGAGCTTCTACCGAGTTTGAATCAGGAAGGCCAAGCTCGCACGAGCTGGGCTCATTTACAGCCTAGTGAGGGCTGTGGAATTTCTCCATTTTATTGCTTGGTAGTGGCGGGTAAATACTTTGAACTTCAGAGACAGAGCCTCCATCCGCAAAAGCCACCGAAGCTACTCGGGACCGATTTGTTGCTTTTGGCTTCATCATGTTATAGGGGGCCTTTTGGCTTTTTCAAAGGGCCTATTTGGCAACGGCTGCGGCTTATGACTTTTGGCTGAAATTTTTGAATTTTGACTGTTTACGGTACAAATTACGGAGAGAAAGATACTCACTTGCAATTTTAGATGGTACAGATGTTGGGCTTTTAACGTGTACATCGTTTAACTTGTAGACCCCGTCTTGAAAAATATTCCGTTTGAAAGTTAGGTACTGTAGCAAAAGCCAAAAGCCACCAGTTTCGGAGGAAAAGAACAGGCCCAAAAGCCAGTTGTTTGAGGGGACTTCCGCCTTTTTGGAAGCAGGAGCCGGTTTTAAGCTCCCAAACAGCATCTATATCCTTTCACTTGTATCTATCTTATTATTTTTAACAGAGAATTTATCTTAGTATTGAGGTATGATCCCAGCATGTATAATTGTTTGTATCGACTTATGTAAGAGGTCTAGCTAGATGTTTCCGTAGGTGAGATGATAAGTCGGCTCGGTGACAATGCCGGTGCTTACTCCCTCTAGTTAGAAAAGAGTAACACCCAAAGTATGTAGTTAAAACGAATTAATTTTGATCGAAAATATTGTTTAGGATATATGGTTTACACATATAAAAATAATTTTATAAAAATGTTTTCATAATATTTCACTTGTATAACTTTCTTGAATATATAATAATAAAATTTAGTGGTCAAAGTAGCATCTTATTAACTTTAAAAAGTTAAAAAATATTACTTTTTTGTGACTGAGGAGTATTCAGTGTGATGCCTGGTTCGTCAGCTCGGTTTCATCAACTAGAATTTGATTCCTATGGACCGTTATGTCTATGAATTTTTCACTTGATTTTTTTATCTGATCCCAGAACTTATGGATGATTGTTTACAAGACTACACTAGCCTATTCTTCTTGATCTAAGGAGGACACAATAGAAGTAGATCATCTACTTTTCCTCGCTAAACGCAGCAAAGGCACAGGTTAGTCTATTCCATCGGAAATTGACGGTCGAGATCAAAGTAGGAGAGGAATGCATGAGATAGCTTTTGAGACAACCTCAAAATTTCAAAAAGGATTTGAATTGCTTTGAGTTTTGATTTCATTTGGTTCTTCTCCCAAATCAATACTCATCTCCACCCTTGGCAAATCAACTCACACATCCTACCGTCTCCTTCGCCCCTTGATCAAAGTCACGGCCATCAGCAATGTTGCCATCCGACAAAAATCAGGCAATTCCCGTCGCTTCATCCAGTCGTTCGAACCATCTGCCGCTACCTCGATTCAACCACCATACCTCCTCGAGGATAGCACCCCTGACACTCCCTAACAGCTGTCGGTCATGCCAAGACGAATTTTGCCACCACCGTCTTTCCTCTCACTCACGATCGACCACTAGGGTTCACATTACCAGTTTTGTTTTTTATCGTAGGGGGCCGATAAGTCTGGTTAGACCGGTTATCGATTTTTCGAATAAATTTGGGCCAAAAAATTCAAATGAAATTTGAATTTAAATAATACCGGTCGATTATTGGCCAAAAATCAGGTAAAATTAGTTGAAAAATCAAAAAAATCGGCTAGTATTTGCAGTCCACAGAGTAGATAACTAGTTATGAAGATAAAAACATAACAGTGCACATGAGGATGTTATTAATTTCCAATATAAACCAATGGAAATGCACAATGACACATACATTGCAATGCTGGAATCGTGTATATATCCTTGCTAAACTGGAATCGAACACATGCCCCAACAATGCTGGAAGTTGACCTAATTAGTCGATCATACGAGAAGAACATAGATGCTAGAAGTTGTATGCAGAAGGATAGATCTATGAGCAGTCATGGATCAAAATGAATTTCAAAGAACATGTGATATCTCGACAAACGATACCTCTCACCGCCGATGCTGATGCTCTTGAACTAGCCGGAGGGCTAGAACCACTACCGTCTTGGCCCCTCCCCTACCGCCCGAGCTGCCGGCTCTCCCCCCACTGCCCAAGGTCTCGTCTGGTCTCCCTCTCCCACCGTCGTCTTGGCCCCTCCCCCTACCGCTTTCCTCATGTGCCAACCACCAATCCAGCTGGTTGCCCGTCTAGGATCTGCGTAAAGCTGAGGCCTGAGGGATCAGGGGAGGAGACATAGAGGGGCGAAATAAGACAGAGGCGTAGAGCGGACCAGAGGGGAGGGGAGTGCACGATGTGGACGGAGGCAAAGCAAAGGGGAATGGGGGTCTGGGGGAGCACCGTTGCCACTAAGCTTGAGCGAGCTGCAATGGGAGGGGAGTGTGACTGTGGGAGACGGGGAGTGATGTAACCTAGGTCATGAGAAAACGGTGGCCGAATGGGCCGGTTTGGGGCTGGGTTGTCATTCAAACTGGGCCAAACTATTTGAGGCCGGTTTGTACATCAACCGGCCCATGCCGGTAAAAATGAAAACTACCGAAAATCAGTGCAAACCGGCCGGTAAAAAAATCACTGCCGATCACCCCCAAGCCGCAACATTTGACCACCGCCTGAGAAGCTCAGTGCACGAAGTGCCAGCTCACTTGCCGACCTCTCCGCTGCTCTTGTTGAGGCACCCCGAACCATTCCGTGCCTCCCCTGCCCTGGCCACGTGCCACCTCCTGAGCGGGACCTCCCCTATGCCAAACCACCATAAACCAACTATAAAAGCCCATGCGCCCCTCCATTCTCCTACATCAGTGTCCAAGAGAACTTAGACACTCCCAATTCATTTCGCCAGCTGACGCTTCATCACTAATCACTCGAAATCTAAAGTAAGACATTACTTCCAATTCTTTTTGTACAATCAATCGCACTTCAATTCCTTTGGCCTGTAGCCCCTTTGTACTCGTAGAAACACCCTTGAAACACAGTTGCAAGCTCTCAAACCCCCCATTGCTCCAACACCATTAACTGCTGCCCGGCCGAGAGGCCTCACTGTGGACAGCCTTGCACAGCCATCCCTGACCTAAGCTGCCACTTACCCAAGCTTCCCCTACCCCCAAGGATGCTCAAAAACTAATGCTTTTGTCCCCTTTGCCCTTGAAGCTCACTGTTGCCATTAAAAACCCGACCACACCCGAGGCCAAAAATGGAACCCCCTCATCACCAGGAACCCATCCAAGGTTGTCAATTATTGTTTTGACCACAGATTCTCCTACCGCTCCACCGCTTGAACTCTACGACCGCCCCATCGCTTGAACTCTCCGATCGCTCCATCGCTTAAACTTTCTGACCACCTTGTAATCGAGAGTCCTATGCAACACCACTCATATGACGTCCATTGTTCTTAAGCCACTCGAATGTCGTCTGATGTTCTTAAGCCACTCGAACGCCATTTGATATTCTTAAGCCACTCGAACACTGTCTGATGCTCCTAAACCGCTCGAACGCCGTCTGATCTTTTAAGCCACTCGGACGCCGCCCAATCTCCATAGCTACTCAAACGTCGTCTGATCTCCGTAGCAACTCGTATACCGTCCGATCTCTGCCGACATCATGCTTGAAGTCGAATCTCGACCATCCACCCGACTACGTAGTCGTACTCGAGACCACTCGAGTACTCGTAACTCCTCTGTTCTTCAAATACACAGCGACAACCTGGTAAGGACTAAACCCGCTGTGAACAGTAAAACTCGCGATGAATAGTACCAGACCTGTTACTTTCACAGAACCCTAAAATACATATATACATCCATTTCGATCTTATCAAACCCATCTACCCATTTCTCAGCTCCGTTTTCCCATACCAGCCCTCATATAATCCCTAAATCTATTTTATTAGGTTTTTCTGGATTTTACTTCTTTATTTTTCTTTCTTTTTATTTCTAGCGCAATCCTTCGAGTACGGAATTGATTTGTTTCTTTTGCTTTGCACTAGCACACGACGTCGTAGACCAGCCGGCCCAAGAAGGAGAAGCTCAAGAATAAGAAGAATACGAATTAGTATAATACATTGGTCCACAAGGCATGTCACATGTTTTTGATCATATTGACCCTATATTCCTTTAATTATTTAATTACCAGTATTTTCATTATCTTATTTATGCACTTATTTCTTGTACAATAAATATTTAGAATAATATGTTATTTAGTTATGTCCTACTACATGAAAAAACCCTGTTTTATTTGATGGCTATATTCACCTTGACAAGCCTAACTAATAATAAATTACTATAAAATATATCATGGTAGTTTAGGAAATTCAACTGCTTTACCCTAGTAGTGACAGTGGCACAGTGCACTGGGATATTTATTTGTGATGATTACCTGGTTGATAAAAAGTAAGGACTAGAACCTTATGATAAGTAAAGAATATAGTAATCGCTCAACCACAAGTATTGACTTGTTAAATCTGATTTAATAGTTGCTCAAATCGATTGAATATCTACTATAAGTATATAATATACTATTTTAGAAAAGGGAACAACAGGTGTAAGATTGTGGTATGGAAACGGTAAAATCATACTTTCACAATAGTAGGCTCTGCCCTATCAGGCCGCCGTATTCTGTGATATGAGGTACCTAGTCTATCGGGTCGAGGCTATATAAAGAGATGAGCAGTAAAACAACATTATATTTTTAACTCAGACACAGGGGTTAAGAAATCTTGTAGGTAAAGTTGGGCAACTCCGCAGAGTCATAATATGTGGTATTCGAATACGCCGTGCTTCCGGTAAATGAAACTGTGTTTAATGGGTGATTCCAATAGCGAAGTATGAGTATATTTGGAAATGATTTGGAAATGTTGAAGTTTGGTGATCGAGATGTTGAAACTCCAAATTCCTTAAGAAGTTTATGATTTGTTATTTTGTGTTTAAAAACAAAATGTTTACAAATAAAATTGCATCCACGAATAGTTTAACAAAACCACTATACTCCTATCTCTTGAAAATCCTGTCAAGTAGCTATATTGTATTTCTCCATGTGACTTGTTGAGTACGGTGGTTGTACTCACGTTTGCTAAACTATTAACAAAAGATACTTCGGAAAATAGTAAAGGAACCATTGAGGAAGGCTTTGAAGATCCCTATGATGTAGACGACACCTGGTGTTAGAGTTTATTCTACACTCAGCCACACCTGTGGAGTTATTTTGCATTGTAATATAACTTTACGCCGCTCGCCCTGCTGTGTAAAATTTGGCTGCTAATCCTTAATTTTATAATAATATTTGATTTTTATGCTTAAATTTGTGATGAAATAATTTACACTCTTCTACAGTACTCGTAGCTGAATAATCCTGGTCAGTTGCGAGGAAATCCTAACGACCTCAGAAATAGGGGCGTTACAGCAACGACCGCACATTACGCAATCCCGAGTGTCCACTTTTAGATCTAACGGCCTAGATTGTTTGCTATAGCACCTCCTGCACGGCACATTTTCTCCAGCACTATATCTACAATGCGCCGCAAATCTCACCCTTTGATTTCGGATCAAACGTTTTTTTTGGAAACAAGGCAAAGGAAGAAAGAATGGCAAGAAAATCGCCGATGTAGATCCAGACCTCCTACCGTTACATGCTAATGGCATACGCCATTAGCTGATGCGGATCAAATCTTATGGTGAGATTGATCCATGTAGGGTTGCTTGTTCTTTCATGGTGGATAAATAAAAGCAATCTTGATAAACAGTTCAATTATGCAATTTTACACCGCTAGGGCGCTAGATCACAAAACAAGGACTAGCCAACTGTAACTTAGTCCTATGATATGTTACCCCTTTTATCTCTTTTGGCTGATATCTAATGTTCGATTCTTTTTGTATATTTTTTACTGTAAGTATTTAGGATTTAAACACATGGTATGTAGATTATGAGCTTAAAGACGACTATGGCTCTGTTTTTTAGTTTTTTTTTTTTGTAGTTTTTGGTTTTAGTTTTTTTAAAAATCGAAATAAATAGGATAACTTTTTAAAAGTTGTTTCTTCATATGATTTTACAATTCTAAAATCCTATGTATCACTGTCTTTCGTCGTTCGCCGCCGCTGTCTCAAAAACGCAACAGAGCGCCATCTGCCGCAAGAACAACAACGACAATTGCACTGTAGCGAAGCCCGCGGTGGGCAATACGGTAACTTGGGCCTGTAATGGGCTGGGCCCGCCCTCCAAACATGGACCTAGGAAAATCGGCCCGTCGTCTATATAACCCCAGCTCTGGAGGCCAGGCCGCTGCTCACGAAACCCTAGCCCTTCTTCCGCCGTCGCCGCCGACCTCCCGTGCTCGCGACCTCACCGGTAAGACCCAAGAACTCTTGCTTCTTCTCCATCTCCTCGCGCGCCCACCCAATCCCTCGCCTCCTCCTCTGATTCGTCTGCGCCTTTCTTTTCGTTTGGTGGTTAGGAGGAGAGATCGGAGATGGCCAAATCGAAGAACCACACGGCGCACAACCAGTCGTACAAGGCGCACAAGAACGGCATCAAGAAGCCCAAGCGTCACCGCCAGACATCCACCAAAGGGGTGGGTTCCTGCTTCCCAAGATCCAAAACTACCTACGTTCTGCCTCCCTATAATCTGTGGTTCCGTACTTGTTGAAATGTGCTGTTGTTCTTAAGGACAAGCGTTTTGAGTGCAAACTTTATTCTTGTTATCTTGTGCAAAGCTGTTCAGTTATTTCAGAAATGTTGATGGTCTTGTTCCCCTCTTGATTCTTATTTTATACTGTGGACTAATTGTTGTTAGCTTTGTTATTCATATGGATAAGCATTAGGTGCAATTGTAGGGGTTATGCGTGTCGTCGTTGCATTGGTTATACAGTATTACGTCCAATTTGATGGTCTTTCTACTCTAATTTTCAGCCTTGGTTATGATTGCTAAAATGTGATACGGACAAGAACTGCTGTGTTCACTGTCCACACGGTCTTTTGGGTATATGGCTTCAGGATAGGACTGGGTTAGTATGTGGATCCATGTTGTTTATTTTATTCGATTACCATGGTTGCCCCTTGGGTTTGCCCTTGCAGTTTGGAGGTTAGGTTATATAATGCTGGTCAAAAAATATTTGCTCCTGTTTAATGAGCGTTTGTTCTGCACTACAAAAAAAAAATTCTCAAGGTGTTATGCATTTGCCTACCTTGATGGCTTGATCTAAATGCCCTTGTGTAATGTGTAATTAGCATAACCTACAGCTTTTTTCTGATTGGTGCATTCTCTAATATTGTATTTGTGTGCATTGAGGATTTCCATTTATTTTCAGTTATCTGCCAAATATCCTTTTGATTATGTTTTATCCTGTTGTTTTGTTTATGATTACTGACCTTGTGACTTGTGGATTTTTTTGGGTAGATGGACCCAAAGTTCCTGAGGAACCTGAGGTACTCAAGGAAGCACAACAAGAAGAGTGGTGAGGCTGAGGCCGAAGAGTAAGGTGGAGGAGCTTCTTGTGATGAATATGTTTATTGTATCGCTGGGATCTACAGTTTTGAACTTAATGCACTGTTCTGTATGCTCAAAAGATATCTCTATTGGTACCAAGTTTTATCATGCTGTCTAGGTTGTTCCGTGCACCCAGTTACGTACTGTTGGATTAGAACTGATATTTGCAGCTTTATGAGAATTGCTTCATCGCTATACATGATTCTGCCGTCACTGCCTGCATTGTTTGTTTTCATGTGTTTATTTATTTTTGGATAGAGGATTTCTTGTTTATATTGAAAGCAGTTTTCGGTGGTGCTCAGTTTGACGATAGCTTATAACTTTTTTCACTATAGCTAGTTTATTTTTTCACTGTAGCTGATGGTGGTTTATTTAGCGTAATTAAATTTTTTTAAAAAAAGCAGGTTAGTCTATCACGGATAATGTGAAGGAATAGGGAAAAAAAGAATAGGCAAAAAAGCTAAAAAAAGGTCAAAAAAAAAAAGAAAAAGATGAAATAAAGGAATAGTAAATTAAAAGCAAGAAGTTAGAAGGCGAAGTTGAAATGAGCAGGCCGAATTCATGTGTTTATCGGTTGCAACCTTTTGTTGCGCTATGCATTTAGCGTGGTTATTCGGAAGTGCGGTCATGATTGTCGTGCTAGAGGCTGGCAACAATTCGGAATTTGGATCTCTGGATGATCAGGTGGTAGCTCCTTGGAGTTCCCAGCTCTTACATGTTCGTTTTGCTGATTTATCGATCAGGATTTGGTGACATCTCTGCTTTGTGAACTTTGGGTATGTTCTTTTCGGGTGCGGTTTATGCCTTTTGGCTGAAATTTTTGAATTTTGGTTGTTTACGGTACAGATTACGGAGAGATAGATACTCACTTGTGATTTTGGCTGGTATAGATGTTGGACTTTTAACGTGTAGATCGTTTAACTTGTAGACCCCGTCTTGAAAAAATACTCCGTTTGAAAGTTAGGTATTGTAGCAAAAGTTAAAAGCTGTCAGCTTTTGATTTAAAGAACATGCCCTTTTTAGTTGGAATTTTTAAGCCTTGCCAAGATTTGGAACTGAAGTGAGTTGTTGAAACAAAGTTCAACTGTTCAGGTGTTCAACCAGAATGATCACGATCCGGGATGGAATGCATTGGGGATGATCATATTTGTGCTTGGAAATTTTAGAAGATTTATTTGCAATCTGTCGAAAGTGAGATAAATCTTCCGGAGTATGTAGGAATGGAAACAAATTAGATACATCTAATAGTCTCAAATACGAATATATATTTTTAAAATAAATATAAATACGAATTCGAATATTTTCGAATACGATTATAAATCGAATGTCGTAACGGATATCAATTTGAATTGAATATATACTTAATTTGGTTAAATACGGATATCCTCTTATAACTTCTGTAACAAATCTTGGTAGAATAAATTTCTAGTGGTTTTGCCGTTTTTCATTTGTTACTGGAACGGTTACCGGTTTTAAACCACCCAAATTCAAATTTTGAATCTAAAATTTGTCCGATTTTTCCGAGTTTCAGAAACGGATCCAATACAAATCGAATAGTCTCGAATATAAATATTCTTAAATATGGATATAAATATTATTGAATACAAATACGAGCATTTTTAATATAATTTTATTTACTATATTCGTATTTTTTTTAAATTTAAATATCAGATAAAATGGCTTATCCGATATCGTTTTCACCTTAGAAGTAGGCGCATAGTTTACGGGAGGAGATTTGTGATTGGTGCCTTGCAGTATAGCATATAATCCCTTTTCCCGGCTCATCTATGGCGTGATTTGATGAGAGCAAAATTGCACGAGAACTAGCATGGCATCTCTTGTATGTTACTGGTACAAACATCCATGTACATGCACTGGTACACTATAGTATATATATATCATGCAGTACGTACACGTATACACACCACACCAAAACGAACAAAAACGTTATGTACATGGGCGATTTTGGATCCTCCGAGCAAGAAACAAACAAGCAGGGATTGAGAGGCATGTATGCACCACCACCACTACCATCATCGGCAGTGATCACATCGATGTCTGCGGCCTGTTAGGACTGGCTCTGCTGCTCCTTGCCGTCGGGCCTCTTGACGACGACGACGGGGCACTTGCAGTTGTGCACGCAGTGGTTGCTGACGCTCCCCAGCAGCGCCCTCTGGAGGAAGCCGTAGCCGTGGCTCCCCATCACGAGCATGTCGGCGCCGGCCTTCTCCGCCGCGCTGCAGATCACGTCGCGCGGGTCGCCCTTCTCCACGCGCGTCTCCACCTTCACCTGCATGCGGGCGCACGACGAGTGCACATGATTAGGCAAAGTACACGCTGAAACACCACGGCGTCTCACCGGTCGCGCGCGCGCGTACGTACGTTGGGGAACGCGGTGCAGATGTTCCTGGCCTTGGTGACGACGGTGTCGGCCACGGTGGCCATGTACTGGTCCATGCTGTCCATCACCTCCTGCGTCAGCACGTACCCGGCGCCGTCTATGGCGGGGTAGTAGAGCGGGCGCGGCGGGCGGGCGTGGACGAGCACCACGGCGGGCGGAGGCGCGGCGCCCTTGGCGGCGGCGGTGGCGGCGGAGACGACGTTGGAGAGGCACCACGAGAGCGCGTGCATGCTCTCCTCGCTCTCGTCCACCGCCACCACCACGCGCCGCGGGGAAGCAGCTCCTCCTCCTCCTCCTCCACTCTCCATGAACGATATTCTTCTTCTCTTGGGCTTTGATGTATGAGCTAATCAATGCTGGTCAAGGATAGAAATCAAGAGGCTAGCTAGCTCGATTTGCGAGTGTTGTCCGGGCAGCGCAAGATGAAGCTATCTATAGGAGTTACTTGGTTGATGGCAGTACTAGGTGATGATTTGGAACATGTCAGTTTTACGGTTTTGCCCTCGGCGAGCATGTGCTATGGCCTTCTTTTTTTTAAAAAAAAAATCTGATACGGGTTCTTATTTTTAAGATCCAATTTGTATCATATAAGACAATGAATAGCAATATCCGCTATCTATTCGTATTCGATGGGTCATTCAAGAGGTATACAATAAAAATTGGCAAAATGGATAGCCGATAAAACCCCACAAACAGTGTGTGTGTGTGTGTATATATATATATATATATATATATATATATATATATATATATATATATATATATATATATATATATATATATATATATATATATATATGATCAACGTGGCTTAGGCTTCTGGTTTCTGGCTTATTTTTCACTATTCATAAGTTTTGTCTTTTTCTGAACTTTTGGCTTTTTGTTGAGCTTTTTTGCCGGTTCTTTTTTTTCCCGTATTTGTTTGTATTATACGTAATGGGCTAACATATTTTTTTTATTTTTAAATTTAATTATGCTAAATAAGCCTCTGTCAGCTACAGTGCTTTTTTCAGCCAGTTACAGTGTTTTCAGCCATAAGCCACAGGCTTTTCAGCCATGTTGATCGCCCCCATATATAGACACACACATATGCCCTGTAGTTTGTGTTTGGATTCTTAAAAAACTCTTATACGGCACTTCATACATTTTTTACACAAAGTGCAATACACAATAAACCGTAATTTCTAGCTAGTTGACTCATTTACAGTATTAATTTACAAAGTATGACACTTGCATTTTTTTTATTAATGTTGTCACTTGTTAGGTCGTATCACTAGCCCTCTAGTATATTATTGAACCGACACTTTAAATTGATGGATTTTTTGTTTGTACGTACTCCCCATCACTATATGCACGACAGACTCAAATTCGACCAGTATCCTAAATAATCCAAATTCAGTAAAAAAAGAAATACAGAAAGACGATTAATATCTCGTTCGATCCGTTTCCACCCCTCTGCGGGAGGGGGGTTTGGATAAGGAGAGAGAGGGGCATATTGGTAATTTGTCCGGGGAGTAAGAGGCTCAGACTAATCTGTGTGCGGCAAAGAGGCGGATAAGCAGCTGCCGAGGCCGCTGGGATGGACGAACGGAGGGAGCAGGGAAAGAGACCTTGGCTTCTGGAGGCATGCTTGGAGCTGAAGGCGAAGTGGAAAAATCTACCACATCTATCTATGAATCTATCTATCTATCTGTCAGTCGGTCAGGTTTGGTGCCGAGAATAATCTCTCGTCTGTCTACCGGCCGGTGCCGGGCTCGTGATCTTATCCGAACCACGTGTGTCGAGGAAGCTGGCTGATGGGCGCTGGTGACCCACGGCAGCGTGCGAGGAGACCAGCGACCGGGGGGTACCAGGCTTGGATGGCTGCTGCTCATTTTGGTGGCTTTTGGGTAGTAGCAACGGGGCTGTTCTTTTCTTTGGCCGTGGTTTGTTCGTCTGAAGAATTGTAATTGCTGAGAGAGGTTAAAAACTGCTGAAAAGTCAAAAGAATAGGGATGATTTTTTTGTTTCGGTTTCTCTAGAAGCCGAAACAAATGAGTCGGTTTTCTCGAAGCCGCTTTATTAAACGACTTTTCGAGTCTAAAATCGTCTCCACTGCTCTCTTGATAAGTACAGATAAAACCCACCGATTATAGTCAAAAAAGCCTTTAACCGTAACACAAAAGAACATGTCCAGTGCACGGTTATTAGTTGCTGTCTGGTTGAACGCTCATGGAGCTATGCTGAATTTTGGTCCAATTAGAGAGGATGTGGCAGCTGTGCTACGTGCTGGAAAGTTCTGCCCCCACATGAAATGGTGCTAAAAAAATCTTGGCTAGATGTGGACAAAGTTTGTGGGCACAATTTAGGGCCTCTTTTTAGTGCAGTGAAACTAAATAATTTCACATAAAAACAACTTTTTTTTTACAGGAGTCCAAAAAAAGATCCTTGCATGTTAAACGGAGCCTCAGTGCAGCTTATCTCGAGAACGGAGGGGAGATTACGGAGAGACAAAAGCGAGCCTTGTCCCAAGATTTATCCGAAACTTGGCGAAACCGCGGCGATAGCACAAATTCTGCACTGTTCCAACGACAGTTGATTTTCCATTGGTAATGCAGACTTTCGCCTAGACCACCAAGGATCGCACGAATAACTGCTCGTAGGTCCTTTGAACTGCGGCTGGGCTGACCCCTTGAAATCAAAGACAGAACTCAAGGCTCCACTGTGTTTCAGCATGTAGGACCGGATGAGGCAACAAGGCAAGATGAATGATGCCTAAAGATTTTTTTTCTCTAAATATTCACATAATCCTTGTTCTCCAATAGTTACAAAGTTATGAAGATTTAGGATATGAAGACAATTAGAAAACAGAGGAAGTCAAACTATCTAACGACCAGATCAGAGCACTGTGTGGTCGAGTTACGACCATTTGGTGGAAGCTCAACATGGTCGAATACGACCACTCAACAGAGACACAGGGCAGTCATAACAGATGACGTAGTTGGGCAGACATAGCCTGTACAATGGTCGTAACTTCGACCACTCAACCGAAGAGCAACTTGGTAGGAAATCGACGATCAAACAGAATTCATTGTAGTCAATAACCACCAAATCAAGACTGACGAGATCGAAAGATGAGTGCGGTCGGAACCAACGTGGCCGTAAGCCAATGGCATGGTTGTACGATCAACGTGGTCGAAGACCGACTAGCACCTGTAGCCGACTGCGGTCGCAGACACCTCATGAGACCATGGGGGCACACGACTATGAGATCTACAACCATCAAGCACTCGAAACCCAACGTAAAAGAAAGCAAGCGATCTAAAGTCTTGACCGGTCGAAAAGAGAAGCGGCCGAATAGAACGTGGTCATAAACAAAACAGAGGAGGCCAATGAAGCACTCGACCGCTAGATCCGATTTCCGAATATCTTTTGATCACAGATCGATTGGTCATGAGACTTCAAACACTGCGAGACCACGTCCTCTGACTGAGAAAAACCAGGCCGGTCGAAGCCTCTCTGCCGTGACTGAAGAGAACAGCATGGTTGAAAATGAAACAGAGGAGTCAGCGAGGTGCACGACCGCAAGAGCCAGATTTCAAATAACTTTCGATTAAGAGTTCGTCTGGCCAAGAAACTTTGTATGCACATTACTTAAGGTCTTAAGAAGCTACTTCAATCTTGAATTGAAATTTTATCAATCAGATTGAGACCTTTTGCGGTTTGATCAAAAGCGCACAAAAACCAAGTTCAAGAACCGAAGTTATTGATTAGAACCGCTCGTGGGTCAAAGCTAGCCAAGTTAGCTTGGAGCGCAATCCCACATGTCACTGCGATTTAGAGCAATCAACAAGAATAGGCCAAGAACAAGAAATAGCCAAGAACACAGAGAAGAGGACGAACGGAGAAACCACAATCAAGACATCCAAGCAATAAATAGAGAACACAACTCAAATAGAGGCAGAGAGATGAATGATTGCATACATGAAAGTTTCAATACCCACTCCCCTCGGGAGGACAATCTCTACCCTAGAGCTACACACACAGATAAACTCCCCTCGGGAGGACAAGCTCTAACCCTAGAGCTACACTCACACAGATAGATTCCCATGGGAGAGGTGGCAACCACCAAGGTTCACCCGACCAGCTCAACTCAAACTCTTGCCTCCCCTCTCCCTTTTATAGGCTCACACGCGAACCTTGACCTAATGGATCCACCCATTAGTCCACACTGGGGATCACCCGTTAACCCCCACCTAACACCGGGTTTTACACACGCGCACTCTTGCGACAACCCGTAACAACTGACAGGTCATAGTTGCTTTAACAGACCAACTCCCCTTTTGCAGCCTTGAGTCAATTCTCCAAATTGCCCCTCAAGCACCTTCCCGGAAGCTTCCTGTCCTCGCATGACCGCACCTGCCTCCGACTGACTAGATCTCGACTCCTCCCTGAGTCTAGTCCCGGTCAACCTCGCCGTTGCCCGTGGTGTCCACCTCCAACAGCTCCAGCTCCGGTTCCTCGTCTCCCGACTTGCAACCACCTCACTAGCCTCGATCATCTTTGGCATCTCCGACCGTCTAGACCTCAACACCTCCTGTGCCTAGTCCCGGTCCTCCCATGCCTCACCATGACCTAGCTCCGAAGTCCTGCAACCAGACAGACAAACAAACCATCACATACCACCGCACCAAACATTCAGACCATTAATCGGCACAACCAACAAGTACCTCAGTGCACAATCACAGCAAAACATCTGGTCGTAATCCTCCTACGACCACTCGAATGCACAATTCATGAAGTGCCACCAGCCTACGACCACACGCTAGGCTGCTACGACCACCGAGACACAAGCTACGAACAGCTAACAAACTATTACGACCATCGCTAGCTTGCTATGACTTACCCAACCAGGTTGTACCAACTTATGACCGGTCGAGATCACAAGACATGCACCACTCAAAGCCTACGACCTTATCACAGATCGTTACGACCACCCCATATGTCATTACGACCGATTACCAGAAGCTACGACCATCACTAGCCCAAGCTACAACCTCTTCAAGTTGATCACAACCACTTTTGACCACATTCAACACTTTCCACCGTGGTCGAACCCCGTTCAGACCACGTACACTGAGTTTCACCGTGGTCGAAACGTCTACCAACCACGTTCGACTTCGTCTGACCGCGCTCCGACTTCGTCCGACCGCTTCCAACTGCGTCCGACGTCGTCCCGAGCACGTCCGACCGCTTCCGACTGCGTCCGAGGTCGTCCCGAGCACGTTCGACCGCTTCCGACCAAGTCCGATTGGTACCGATCACGTCTGACCACGTTACAACGTGGTCGAAGTCCACCGACTTCCCAATGTGGTCGGAGCCCAACTGGTTGAAGGCTGCCGACTTCCCACCGTGGTCGGAGCCTGTCTGCCGACTACCGACCGCAGCGGTCGAGGCTTCGACTTCCGACCGCTTCTCGTGATGACATGGTCAAAGTCCACCGACTTCCCATCGTGGTCGGAGACTCGACTGCCGACTACCGACTGCAGCAGTCGAATTTCGACTACCGACCACATACAACGTGGTCGAAGTCTGCCGATGTAACATCCTAAATTTTGGATGTTTGAAATTTTGAGCAAATTAAAAATTTTATTTGCATCTTACGGGTATTTGAATTTTGGTTAAACATCTTAATTGGGTTTTCCCTGAGTTTTGTGCTAAGCAAATGAATAAATGTAAAATGATTTAAATGAAGTTTAACCCTGACGACCTAAAATTCACTAAATCAAAGTTCAAGCTAAAGAAAATTAAAGATTTGGAATGCTAGCACTTTCCATCCCTTCTCTCTATACCATGTGGGCCACATCTTCTCCCCCACCCTTTCTCTCCTTCCCTCTCCCCTCCTTTCTCTGCTGTGCGCGGGCCCGGCCTCATCCCTCCCCTTTTCTTCACAGGAGAGCGAGCTGGCTCCTCCTCCTCCTCTCGTTACTATTCTCCCTCCGTCCTCCTCGCAGCTCCTGTCACTTCGTCCGTCCAGCCTCCCTGTTCCCGCGTCAGCTCTGTCGCCGCACGTCGCCCATCATCTCCACCGCGTCACTGTGCCTTGCACACCCTGGCATCAACTGCCCCCTGTCGCCATCGCCCATGCCCTGCGCGCGCGCACGTCGCCCGGCCGTGCGCCACAGTCGCCGCTTACCTCAGCTGCAGTCGCCGCCGTCCCGTCCCCTTGCCATTGACCAACCGCCACGGCAGCCCCTCCGACGCTATAAGTAGCAGCCCGGCCGTCTCCCTTGCGTCTGCACCCCTCTTCTCTTCCTCCCCCACCTCCTTTTTTCCTTGCCGCCCGTGAGCCGCCGTGCCGCCCCCCTCGCCATTCCGGCTGCCTGTTGAAGCTTCGGCCGAGGCGATCGAGTCATGGCGTACACCCACTTCCCCTCTACCACTTAATTGAAGAAAATCGTGCCGAGCTCGCCGTATGGCCCTTCTTCCCCGCCGCCGGCCAGAACCGCCGCCACCGCCCCCGTTTCCTGCCCGTCACTTCCCGGCTCAATTACCTTCACCGGGAGCATCCTTAGGTCGCCGCAAATCCTCCTCGAGCGCCGCCCCGCTCCCCCCCGCCGTGGACCGCCAGTGGCATGAGCTCCTCCGCGCCACCGTAGGCTCACGATGCCGGCCCGTCTTCGGCCCTCTCTCGTCCGAAGAACCGCAAGGTTAGTCTCCCCTGGGTGCCCTGCTGCCTACGCGCCCACCAATTCTTTCCCCCCTCCACCACGGCGCCGGCGCCTCGTTCCACCTCCGCCGCCGGCCGTCGAACCTCGCCGTTGTCCCACTTCGTCACGGCCTTGACCAGTGCGCCGCCTCCCAGAGCCTCCTCACCTTCCCCGCAATCCATTTTGCCGGTCGCCGGCGTCTCCCCAGCCACCGTTCGCCGCCGGCGACGTCAGCACGAAGCGCTGCCGGGTCTCCTCTGTTTTGCCCCCTTTCTTTTCACAGCTCTTGTGATATCCGGCGCCATCCCGTTCAGCCCAGGCCGAAGGCCCACTTGGCTAGCTCAGCGCGCGGAAACAATCAGCAGCTCTCAGGTCCTGGGTTCGATCCCACCAGCCGCACCCTTTTCCATGTTGATTTATTTCAAGTTTTGTGCCTCGTTTTAATTAGTAAAAATTATGGAAAAATTCAGGAATAATCTAGGGAATGTAATAAAATTAATTAGGATATAAAATGAGATTAACAATATTTAATATGTGGTTATTTATTTTATGAGCAATTACCATAGCTTGAGTACTTATTGAGGTCTAATTGTCAACTAAACACATTGATGAAATATGGATTTGTTTAAGGTCCAAATTTAATAAGAATCCTAATTAAAAGTATATCCAAGTTAAAGTTAAGGGAAATAATTAAATAATATGTGAACTATAAAAGTAGAGAAGTAAATCAAGATTACCCTTAGCAATAACTAGAACATGTGCTCCAACAAGTAACATGCCACCATCAGATAAATACCAATGGTAAATTTAATTAAATAGCAAGCCAGGCTATCACCTAAATATAGATGTACACAATCTGTTCCTTTAAGATTTAATCTGTACTAAACAACAACTAAAGATACACAAATTGATAACAACCTTTAATCAAAAGGGTGTCCTTAAGTAGAAATGTCATATATATATATATATATATATATATATATATATATATATATATATATATATATATATATATATATATATATATATATATATATGTGGCAAATGTAATAAAGTAGCCCCTTAGGTCATCGGGTGATTAAAAGTGAGCTACCTAATGTAGTTGTCACTAGCGTGCCATCGATAAATAAATCTTAGTGTTAGAATTTAATAAATAGCAAATATTGAAATGTAACCTTGTAAAACAAGCCTTGCTAGATAAGTAAATTTAGACTAAAAATAAAGCTAAGTCTAATAATAATAACAGGGGTATAGACAAAATGATAATGGTGCCGCCAATTAAATCTCAACGATAGATTTAGTAAATAATAATGTCAAGCATGATTGAATATAGCCAGCTACGACTCGTATAATTAGATCGTAGATCACATTAAACTAAGCCTAGTAATAACTGAGGATATATAAAATGTTGAGCCATAAAACGCTATAAAACCGGACTCTAATATTTAATTGGTAAACTAAAAATTGTATACATCTCTATATATATAACATATGCCCTGAAGATTAACGCTCGACAAATACCAAGCTTAGCTAAAACTTGTACACCGAATCATAGATCTAACCTAGCTCATGGAACTTCCTTGATAAATGTAAGTCAATTAAAAGAAAGTCATCAAGCAAAAAGGTCAACCTCGCCTTTCTCCAATCGGCTATGTTTGGCCACTTCTTTTCCAAAGCCAATAATTCCTGTAGATACTTCCTCACTTTTGATCTCTTATTATCCCAAAATTTTCTCTCACGGTAAAGCTATTCAAAATACTCGTTCTCTTGCTCAAATCCAGCTACCACTGTGTTGGCAACACATTAAACCGAATCATCCTTCTATCCTCAAATCGTAATAAATGTATAAATTAAATTAAATCGGGCATTTAAAGTATTTGGATTTATTTGGATCTCTTGAGTTATTTGCTTTTATTTGGATTCAGTCGCTTATCGCATAGTTAGAAACTGGAGTCCCGAAGAGTCAATGGATCAAGTGTGATCAAGAGCAAGGTGAAGATAAGGACTGGAAGCTCTGAACCATCGTAGGAGAAAGCTTTGAGTGAACTCAAGACCGTGGTAAACCGCGCCAGGCGAGTCAATACTTTGATCATGTTGATCCTACATTTTCTGCAAATTATTTTTGTTTAAATTATCAAATTGCATGCTGTTATTTTATATGCAAATACATGCTTAACTTAATATTCTAGTTATATGCCCATTGCTTACCTTGATTAATATTACACCTCCCTTTGGAATATTTGAATTGTGAACCTTGTCGCCCTAGCAAAACTTATAATAGTAACCTTTCGAAAATAAGTCCGTAATTATATGCCATGCTTAGTATTGCTTAGATACTCATGGGCGCGAGAGCTCCCAAGCATCACTTTTAATCCTGAGAAAAATTGATTGGGCAGTCATGGTGGTAATGACTGGTGTATGTTGGATATGGCTATTTTATATTCCCAAAAACCTCAAATTGCTTACTTGTCTGGGCGGATGGTTCGGGGGTATGGTGCAGGTGTGCACAAGAGTGTGGTTTGTGGTAGAACCACCCAGATAACCCTAAGGACTGAATCTTGTCATGACCTCCTATGTAAAACAAGTACAACCACAAGTCTGTAAAGTACAACTTGGCCTAGTAAATTTACCGGACCCTGAAAGTCATCATTATCAGTGGAGGAGTGAAGTGGTGCAAGCGGCTGTCTGTGTGTCAGGCTTGAATGGGACACCCGCGGAGGGTGAGGTTCTGCTGTGGCGTGCTAGCAGTGTGGTAGTCATCTGCTAGGCGTTCAGAAGGAGAACATTCCGCACAACGTATGGGACCCACCGCAAGTGGGAACGACCCATAGGGTGAGATGATGGAAGGGGCGAGATACTTTGAACGGTTACTGTGATGGTTTGCTCAACCGCACGGCTAAGGAATCGTGTGGGGCAACGAGTGAACTGTCTCTTGTGGGTAAAGTGTGCAAACTCTGCAGAGTCAAAACTATTCGAATAGCCGTGCCCACGGTCAAGGGCGGACATGAGAACTTAACCAGATATAGTTCTATTTCAAAACTTTGTGGGTGGAAATGGAAAAGTGGAGGGCAGCGGAAAGCCCTGATTTGAGTTGTCCTGGGTGTCATCCCAGTGGTAAGTTAAGCGGCTATAACGCTGAAAGATGTCAAATGGTGTGATGCCATATGTATGAAAAATCATGTTAATATTCCTTGAACATTATGTTTTGTTCCAAAGCTGCTAGGTCTCAGGAAATTTTATGTATTGTATTTCAAATAGTGGCATTTCTATTCCTACAAAATAAAATATGTAAAGAATAAGCAGGGTCGTGAGTAAAGGAAATAGATGTTTGTAGTGTACACATAAAGGTATTGGTGGATTTATGTCGATCATAAATAGGAAATGATAGTGTGGGTTCTGGGAGAAATAAATTGGTGGAGTCTAGTTGAATAGATAGGCTAAATAGATGATCTAATTGAATTTTCGGGAATTTAGAGGAGTAATACAAGTATTGGATTATAGTTCCTGATTATTGATTTACTTGGTGGGAGGATACTAGTGGATCGTAGAATTAATCAATGATATTCTTGGTGGATATATAATGGTGAATCGTAGAATTGATCAATGATATTCTTGGTGGATATATAGTATTGAATCGTAGGCTTGATCAATGATATTCTTGGTGGATTTGAATCAAAAAAAAAAAGATTGGATTGTTAGAAAATCTTGATGAGAATGTTCGGTGGATTAATTAGGTGATGTCACTCGCTGTTTGGAGATTAGACAGCAATCAATTTGGAAAGAGTATGTTTGGTGGAATATCTAAATAATGTCACACGCTGTTTGGAGTTTTAGACAGCAATCAATATAAAATGTGTGTAGTCGGTGGATCATTTAAATGATGTCACTCGTTGTTTGGAGTCTTAGACAGCAACCATTACAGAAAGAATATGATCGGTGGATTGAATAGAGGATGACACATGCTGTTTGGAGTTTAGACAGCACTCAATAAAGAAAGTGTAATTTCGGTGGATTAAGTCAATTATGGCAATCGCTGTTGGGAGTCTTAGACAGCAGTTAATAAAGAGCGTGAGTCTTTGGTGGATTAAGACAATGATGTCATTTGCGGTGAGGAGTCTTTAGGTCATAAAAACAACAATATGATATAATAATAGAAATGCTACTAAACGCATTTTATGGCAAATAAAATAACTCGAGCCTCTCCTTTGATAAGCCATGCATACTATTTTATTTGCATTTTGTGTATTGGCTCGCGGAGCAGGGGGTCGGAGTGCTCACACTCGCTTTTGCGACAAAATTTAGAATCAGGAATCAAATCACCTCGCCTCAGCAACAAGATTGGACAAGCTGGCAGAGAAGATGAAGATGTCAAGGGCTAGGTCGCGATCCTCCAGTTGGCTGCCTGTGGGCATGTCCTGAGGGTCCCACCTGTGTGCTTCGTTTCCGCTGCTGCATCTTATTGATTTCGGCCTAATCGGCCCATGAGTAAGTTATTATTATATTTACGCTTCCGCTTGATATGTACTTTGATATTCAGAACTGTAATCTGTGAGCACTATCTACTAATCCAGGGAATAGTGCGGTGGAATCACAGAGGATGCCGGATTGTATAATCTGGGCTCCGACAGCCGACTTCGACTTCCGAGCGCGGTCGAAGTCTGCCGACTTCCGACTCCCGAGTGCGGTCGAAGATCCGACTGCAGACTACCGACCGCAGCGGTCGAGCCTTCGGCTACCGACCGCGTACAACGTGGTCGAAGTCTCGACTTCGACTTCCAAGTGCGAACACTGTGGTCGAAGTCCGCCGACTTTAGAACGTGATCGACAGCTCGACTGCCGACTACCGATCACGGTGATCCGAAGCTTCCGACCACGTTCAAATTGAACTGCAGTGTTCGTAAAACTTCCAGCCGACTTTCGACCAGCGACAGAGTGGTCGTAAACCCTTGCAACCACGTCAAAATTGCTCTGCAGTGATCGTAACTCCTTCGGTAGACTTCCGACTTTCGATAGTGTGGTCGTAAATGCTCCAGCCGACTTCCGACCAGTGATAACGTGGTCGTAAACCCTTTCGACCACGTTCAAATTGTGCTGCAGTGGTCGTAAACTTTCCGGTTGGCTTCAGACTACCGACAATTTAACCCAAAAGGCACTGCCGACCACTCTCAACAGCAAGCGAAGGGCAAAGACAACAACAGAGAGCCGATAGCTGCTCAAACCTCAAAAACCAAACTCAATCTTTCTAGATCAAAACTCAAATACTCATCACAACCATAGAGTAACCTCCACATGATCTCACACAGCATTAGGCCTGAAATTCATAGGGGCACTGGGCTGGAAAAACCTCATCGAAACAGGCCGAAGTGTGCCGTCCTAGGATGCTATGCTACCAGCAAAATGATCTTCCTCTAAAAAGAAGTGTTAATTGATCTCAATGCTTTGGGACAGAAACAGTGATGAACGTACAAAAAGGGCATCAATCCATAGAACTGCAACCGTGCGCTCTGCTGCTAGGCTCTCATAATTCCAGATGAATGATAGGACTGATAGTAGCTGGTTTACTAAAGGAATCAACAAAAAGGGTCCTTTTTAACAGTGGTTGGTGGCGCTAGGTGGTGGGGCGCCAGGCCACAGCACTTGGATTTTCTCCATTAGGTGACCGCTTGCCTTTGGTGCTTTTCTTGGCTATTTAGGGCCCATCTCCGTGACCATTGCAAGCATGGAATGGGAGGAAGAGAGCGAGAAAGCAACAAAGCTGCCAAGAAAGCTAGTGCCATTATATTGGGAGGAAGAAAGGAATTAATGGAACAAGAAGAAGAAGAAGAAGAAGAAGAGCTGTCTTCTTCTTTCTCCTCCATGAGGCAGTGCAGGATTTGCCATGAGGAGGAGGATGAGAGGTGTGCAGCAATGGAGTCTCCCTGTGCATGCTCTGGCTCTCTCAAGGTACGTTTTCATGCATGTTTAATTCTTGGTCCATGGTGAGGTTTCCTGCTTCTAACTACTAGCTTATTAATGGTGTGATGATACATATGTTTATGTTGCATGCATGTAGTATGCTCACAGGGGATGTGTGCAGAGGTGGTGTGATGAGAAGGGGAGCACACTGTGTGAGATTTGCCTTCAGGTTGGTTTCTTGTCTTGTGAGTTCTCTTGTTCATGAGGCTGTGATCTTACAATTGATTGTTACTATTCTATCCATGAAATGTTTCATGTGTTGCTTTTCGTAGGGGTAATGTAACTAAAAAGGTGTCATTAGTGGGGAAGGTCGTGTCTACTAGCTAGTTCCTTGACTTAAGTGTTGCCACGTACATGGTTTGTACAAATTAAGTAAGAGGTTTCTTTGAGGATAAATAAAGTAGCTCTACCTTTTAATTAATCATAAGCTAGGGCAATGTCCTCGTGTAAAATATTACCTTCCGCCCACCTTTTTCAGCAAGGACATGTTGTGAATTATAACAAACTCCATATAATAGGCGAAAAATACGTTCTGAAAGTTTCTTTATATTATTTTTAAAAATGATGCTTTTGTTGCCAGAATTTCGAGTCAGGGTACACAATCCCTCCCAAGAGAACTCCGGTTGTCGAAACGGTGATCGCTGTCAGGTAGAGTGCCTCTCTCGGACACACACAACTGTTGCATTGTTAATTCTGCACTCAAGCTGACAGATAAGATCATCAGAAAATGGCCAAGGTGATCCCATTTAAACCTAGCTGGGCAGTGTCATGCAACAGCCATCCCCAGTAGTGTTGCAGATTGACCTTCAACGAAGGCATAAATCATTGGGTGCCACATTGTTTTCAAAACAACACTCATGCAAACCGATTAGGATGCTAACCACCAGGGGCTGATGGGATCTGATTTATTTCGCCATTGATAATTTTAAATGGTCAGCCAGGTAGATTCCCAGGTCGTCCAAACAGGCACTGCTGCATCCCAGGCCCACAAGCAAGCATACCTTCCGCTCTATATAGGGATCACAGGATTTGGAGATCTCAATGCGCAAGATCCAGCAATAATACTACAAGAAATGAAAAGAAAAGTAGTGATGACTCTACGAAAAGAAAGTTGTAGCACAAAAAAAAAATGTAAAAACTTGTCGTGATTCGCAACATTTTCTTCTAACTACCACAACATTCCTGTAATGACAAGTGTACAACGGATAAC
Organism: Dendrocalamus latiflorus; assembly: GCA_017311315.1. Classification (NCBI taxonomy): domain Eukaryota; kingdom Viridiplantae; phylum Streptophyta; class Magnoliopsida; order Poales; family Poaceae; genus Dendrocalamus; species Dendrocalamus latiflorus. The sequence goes on from CM029661.1 coordinate 15,794,270, forward strand.
GGCCCTCTTCTTTTCACCTTCTAAAAACTGCTTTTCGACTTTTCTACAGTAACTAGCTTTTAAACGGAGTATCTTTTCAAGATATGATCTACTAGTTAATTGTAGTACATATTATACTAACTTTATTTATATCAGCAAAAACTGCACGTGAGTTTCTGTTACTCTGTAATCTCTCACACGAACCGTCCAAAAGCCATAAACCATAGCCAAAAGCAATAAACTTCAGCACAAAAACAGGCCCAACATTTCTCATAAAAATTTGATGCCATTTGTTCCCTCTTATCCCCTGTTCATGCCAAAATGAACAGGCAAGAGTAAGCAGCACTCAACCTGTGAGCTGTGCTGCTGCATAGCATTGGTGAGGGGTCCTGTCCTCCCAAAAGCGTGCCATTGCATCTTGCCGCAACCCGCAAGGCAGAGCAGGGAAAGGTCGCAGCCTGCAACCACCAGTATGTACCGACTGTCAACTGATCATAGCCTGATGCTTCTCTTGCAGTGATGATGTCCCTGAGGTGCAGAACGAGGACCACAACATACGATCTGCAGGATCCGAGGGACCGATCGACGGCTCAGATTACGCCGCTGACGACAGAAGTGCCTCGTGGTGCCGGTCATTGACGATAATGGTACGACGAACTGTTGGTGGAAACCTGAAGCACATTGTCCATTGTCAGGCAGGCCATGCTGCATGGCCGTTTCCTGATTCTGATCTCTGCAATTCTGTGCAGTTCACCATTATACTGCTCGTGTGGCATCTCGTTGCGGTGACGACAATCGAAGCGGCAGATCACTGCGCATTCAGCCTACTCACGGTGAGTTCATTGGCATGCTTCAGCTGAACAAAGAAATTAGAGTAACTGCTCAGACGAAATTAACAACTGAGGGATGTTGCTTTGCAGATATACTTACTCCGGGCTGCTGGAATCTTGCTGCCGTTCTACGCTGTCATGCGGCTGCTCCGCATGATTCAACATGGGCAGCGGCAGTATCGGCTGCAGCAGCTACAGGTCAGTCCCGTTCAATGATTTCTTGGATCATGACATTTGACGGTAGATTTCATTCTCTCTCTTCATCTGTTTCTGCAGGAGCAACGAAGAAGGAATGCATCAAACTCGCACAGTATGCATGGCCAGGAGCAGCAGCAGCGGCAGCTTGTAATCAGTGTTCATTGAACAAAAGAATTTAAATGCTTCTACAATGGAAGGTCGCACAAATGTGCATTATGTTTTGCAGGGGCAAAATGTTCAACAAGAACATCATTTGTAAACTTTCAGTATATATCTATACATTAAAGTAAAAAACTACAGTGGCTGCATGCCTGCAGCCTAGCTCAGTTCCCAGTGCCATGGACGCCTCAATTATCAATAAAAGCTCAAAGCAGAGTGAAAATTAAAAGAAGAGAAAAAGGGTCATGTTCTTGCTTTCTAATTTGTCATGACCAAGTGTTGGTACCAAGAAGATGATATTAATCCAGCAATTGTATTTTAGATAAAAAAAAATTTATTTACACAAAACTAAGTAAACATACTACATAAAATAATCACTTTCCTCCGCTCTAAAAGATCCATTTTTTCATGGGCAATTGGAGAAACCTAACGAAGACAATCATAAAAAAGGCAACAACACATAACACTTCAAAGAAACAAAAAGTAGTATCAGTTACAAGACAAGCAGGCAAACGATCATCCATTCCATCTCTCTTTCACAATAACTCAGTTGAGAACTAAGCCACAGGTGCATGCATGCTGTCACACTATCTTGATGTAAATTAATTTAAGAAAGCTAATAAACTAACCCAGGTTTCAATTTCATCCACCAGATGTAGATATTTACTTGAAACTATACCTATATCACAGTTTGTACAAGGATATTGTTATCGATATGAGACCGGATAGCACACTTATAAGCACTCTGGTTGGATTCGAAGACCGCCGAGGATGTGAAGGGACCCAATGAGAAGCACAGCCGAGGATGTGAAGGGACCCAACGAGAAGCACACACAGATGGATGAACAAGTATATTGCATATGGGTGTCTAGGATTACAAAAATAGCCCCCCTTCTCACTTACAAGGGATTCTATTTATAAAATGGGAGGAGGCAAGTAAAGTTACAAGTTTGCTCTCGAGATCTAGCTTACTCCCAAGGGTGTTGTTGTGAATGACAAAGCTCCTTGCGCAGTTCTTTAGCCTTCACGCCTCAGTAGGGTCAACAGGCTCGGTTCCATCGACAAGGTACTCAATGATCGGCTATCTCTAATCTTGCTCTTTGATGGCGCACACTTCAGGGAACCCCTTCACTGTCAGTTCTGCCAAGACCTCATAGAAGGCACTGGTAGGCCTCTCCGTCTGTGCTAGCAGCTTTGGCCAAGATGTTTGTTTCAAGATTATCTGAACGCGGGATGCTCTGAACAGTGATGCCATTGAAGTACTTCTCCATGGCTCGGATGAGGGCTAGATACCTTACCAACACCGGGTTCTTGGCTTGGTAACTCTTGTCGATGTGACAAGCGATGAGTTGGGAATCGCTTTTCACAAGGAGTTTCTTGACCCCCGACACTCACTCTTTACACAACCTGAGTAGCAAAGCCATATACTCGTTGATGTTGTTCGTGGCCTCGATGTCCAAGAGGGCATAGTAGAAGGTGCATGTCCTACTTGGTGACTCGAGAACCGCTCCTGCCCCACATCTTCTGAGCACCAAGAGCCATCCACATATTGTCCAAAGTGGGTTGGCTGGCAGGATGAACAGGGGGAGTTCGGCGGGGGTCCACTCCGCAACAAAGTCTGCCAACACCTGGGAGTTGATTGCTATGCGGGAGATGAACATGATTGAGAATGGGCCAGTTCAGCCGCCCACTTCCCTACTTGCCCATACGCTTCCTTGTTGCGAAGCATTTCGCCAATAAGGAATGATGACGGTATTTGGATCTCGTGGGCCAAGTAGTGCCAGAGCTTCCTTGAGGCCATGAGGATGGCATATGCGAGCTTCTCCAACTCGGTGCACCTCGCCTTAGCCCCTTGTAAAGCTTCAGACACGTAGTACACAGAATGTTGGTGCTTTTCTTCTTCTCGGACTAGCACAACGCTTACTGTGATAGGGGTTGTTGCTACGTAAGCGAGGAGGCTCTCTCTCCTTGCCTAGGGCTGTGCAATAATGGGGGGACATAAAGGTAGTTCTTTAAGTCATCCAAGGAGGCTTTACTTTTGGCGGTCCACTCGAAGGTGCCTGAACCTCATAGGATTTTAAAGAAGGGAGCCCCCATTCAGCTGAGCAACAGACAAATCGCCCTATGCGGCCAACCGATTGGCTAACTTCTACACCTCATGGATGTTCTAGGGGGCTTCATGTCGAGAACGGCCCGGATCTTTGCGGCTTCGCTTCGATCCCGTGCTTCGATACCAGGAAGCCCAATAGTTTCCTAGCTTGCACTCCGAAGACACACCTCTCCGGGCTAAGCTTCATGCTAGCCCGACGTAGGTTGTCAAAGGTCTCTTGGACGTTGGCCGTATGCGCTTGGGCGAAGACACTCTTGACAACGATGTCAATGACATAGGCTTCCAAGTTGTGACCGATCTAAAGGGCAAGAGCCTTGTAAACAAGCTTGGCGAAGGTGGCACCAGCATTCTTCTGTACAAATGCCATCCGGACGTAGCAAAACATTCTGGACAGCGTGATGAAACTTGTGTTTTCCTCGTCATCCGTAGCCATCCACACCTGGTGGTACCCTGAGTAAGCGTCAAGGAAGCTCATGAGCTCGTACCTTGAGGTGGCGTCGACTAGCTGGTCGATCATGGGGAGCGGGAAGTCATCCTTCGAACATGTGCATTTCAGATTGGTATAGTCTACGCACATGTGCCACTACCTGTTGGACTTCTTGACGAGAACCGGGTTGGTGAGCCACTCAGGGTGCACCACCTCTTAGACCACGCCGACCTTCTTGAGTTTCTTGACCTCTTGTCTTGCTGCAACCTGGCACTTGCTCAACATCTTTCGGAGCTTCTGTTTGATGGGCTTGGCATCAGGTCTCATGGAAAGTCAATGCTTGATGATCTCTCTTGGAACATCGGGGAGGTCTTCGGGCCCCCAAGTGAAGATATCATGGTTAGCCCGCAAGGTAGCCAGTAAAGCCCCTGCCATCATCGGGTCAAGTTCAGCACAAAGTAGCACTGTCCTGGTGGGATCTGCCTTTGAGAGGGGCCCAGCCCTTGTTTCCCTATCGAGTATCGGCTTAAGGATCCACTTGTTGGAGGATGGGGCCTAGACCCCTAAGCTCAACTGTCGCGACTTCTGAGGCGATAGAGTGCATGTAGCGAATTGCCGCTTGGATGTCTTCGTCTATCTTCCTTGAAAGGTCCCGGTTGCCATGCACGATGATGACCCTGGGGCCGGGTAGCTTCACGTTAAGGTAGGCATGGTAAGGTACCGTCCTGAAGAGGTTGAGGGTTGCCCTACCTAGGATCACGTTGTATCAGTATGGGATATCAACGATGTCAAAGACCACGCTCTCACTTCAGGCGTAGTCTGACTCTGACTGCGTCTTTGGGGCCGAATGTGATGGGTATGCTGACCCACTGTGAGAGCTCAGTCGGGGAGACTGTGTCGATGTGGTGCACTTGGCGGGCATAGGTACGGTGCTGCTGCTTTGACACAGGTGTGCACGTTTTTGCCGATAATTGCATGCACCATGCGACGTAGGGGGGTTAGCAGCTTGTCTTGCCGCCTCGAGGCGAAGGGGAGTGGCCTGGACGGGTAGCGAGATCGTTGCCGCTGGCGCGGGAGGTGGTTTGCACTATGGTGTGCCAGCTAGGCCTCGGACTTGCTATCACCAGAGTTGTTAGGCGGAGGCGGCAAGGTCACATCATGAAGGCTCATGATAAGTCCATCCATGGACATCACAGTAGCGACGATTGTTGCCGCGATCAGAGCATTGCTCTTCCCGCCTTTGGTTGCCCTTGTGCTTGCACCCACGGTGGTTGCCACGGTGGTCACCATGGCGACCTTGATGCGATTGGGCGGCTTCGGGCTTGACATGATACATGGGCCAGTGGAGTCGTTGCCGCCTCTCGGTAGCCTCGGAATTGGGCGCGGGCGCAAGGACCGCAATGGCCAAGGCCTCCACCTCCCTATGGGCCCGCCCCTCCTCGGACTTGGGAGTATTTCTCCATGATGGAGAGGAGCTCAGCCACAGTCTTTGGCTCCTTCCTATCCAGCTTGTCGACCAATTCCCCTTTGTGGAGAGCCCAGTGCGCAGCCTCGACGACGCTCATGTCGGAGATGCCCTGGACTTGGTAGTGCATGTGGACAAAGTGGCGCATGAAATCTCTGATGGACTCAATCGACATCTGTTTGAGTGCGTGCAGATCAGATGTCACCGGCTTGTTCCAGCTCCCTTGCAAATGCTTACTTAATTTCTCCTAAAGCCGCTCCCACGAGTACACCGAGCATGGAGGGAGGGCGAGGTATCAGGATTGAGCGACCTCCGAAAGGGCCAGGGGCAAACTCTTTGCCATGATAGCCTCACCCCTCCCGTCACAGCTATGGCGGTCTTATAGACACTAACAAGTTATACGAGGTCGGAGCCCCCTGAGTACTTCATGATTTCCGATATCTGGAAACACGCTGGCCACAGAGTGGCTTGCAAGCCCGAGCTCAGTGGGTTACAATGGTCGGCGAGACCAGCAACCCCGTGGGCGGGAGCCACTTAAGGCTGGGGGCACATGGGAAGTCTGTCGTGGGATCAGGCGTGGAGTCCTGCCCTTGGCTGACCTGGGGCGGTCCGACCCCCAGGTGACTGCGGTTCGCACCCACCCTCCAGCTGAAGCAAGGGCTTCCCTCCGCACTTGGTCAAGCTACGTCTTGAGGTCGTTGGCTCCTTGGGCTTCAAACAAGGTCGGCAAGTTCACTTGGGCGTGAGCTTTGACCAGTTTAACTCACTTCAACCTCGGACACCTCGGGGCGGGTTGACTCCCGTGCTAGCGCCCGCGCCTCCACCAGCTGGTTCCTCAATTCTTCAGCTTCCTAGGCTCTTGCGGGTGGCGGGGGTCTTGCCTAGGCTTGCGCCCTTTCGAGCTACGCTCAAAGTTCTCCCGCCTGGCGAGCTTTGGCCGCGAACCACATATCTCAATTTGTGACTCCCTCAATTGCCTTCAGATGTCCTCCAACTCCCGATCCACCTTGCGGGCGTTTAGAGGGTTGGCCTCCCTGGATGCCGAGGTCTCACCAGTGACCTGAGCCTCCGTGGAGAGGTTGGGCTGCACCTCTGGGCCCGTAGTGGTGCAGGCTGTGATCCGGCTTGACTTCGGCCTCAAAGGAGGGTTCACACTTCCCACCTTGGCCACCTTCCGTGTCTTCCCCTTTGTAGGTAGCATGACTTCTCATCCGAGTCCCCACGGATGGCGCCAACTGTTGTTGATACGACAGTACACTTGTAAGCACCATCGGTCGGATTCGAAGACCACTGAGGATGCGAAGGGACCCAGCGAGAAACACACACAGATGGATGAACAAGTATATTGCATATGGGTGTCTAAGGTTACACAAATGGCCTCCCCTTCCCACTTAAAGGGGTTCTATTTATAGAATAGGAGGAGGAGGCAAGTGAAGTTACAAGTTTTCCCTCAACGTCTAGCTTAATCCTAAGGGTCGCACCACGTGGGCCCCGCCATGTCCAAGCGACTCTAGGGTCGGTCCGCAACTGACTCCGGGCCTCGTACAGGGTTGGCTCCGGACGCCCCTCTGGGGTTGACTCCGGACCCTCTTTGGGGTCGGCCCATGGACTTCGCCGGGGTTGGCCCGCGGACCTCGTCTAGAACGGACCTCCGAGGTTGATTCCGGGACTTCGTCAAGCCGAGGTCGTGACAGTTCACTTCAGCACGCCTTGCTAGGTCGGAGTGGTCCGTTGCCGAAGGTAGCGTGGAGCCTTCCCTCAATAGATAGTACCAAAAAATTAAACACATAAAATGTAATAAGTCAATGTCAAGCAGATGCAATTCTCAGGAACATATAATACTAGTTTAGGAAAGATTATAAACCAAGGCATTCAGTTCTAAGTTGTATAATCTAAAGGCTAGAGTCATGTCACTCTTCTTTTCTTTTCTCTCATTATTTCATTTTATCTCCTACTAACCAAATGGTTCTGGCAAAATTAATATAGGAGTAAAACATATAGAAAACAAGATCTACACCACCACAGCTGAAATGTGAGCATGCCATATCTGTCAGGATTAAATTTTAAGTAAGAGCAGGGGATCAAAACAAATTGACATAAGAGTACAAAAGTAGCATACACATTACTCATTTAAGTCATTTGGTGTAACAGTACTCAGAGGAACTAAGTAGCTAACTAACTCAATAGTATATATTAGCTAGTCCCTCGTACCAACCAAGTGCCAGGTTGGAACCACTCACCACATGGTAGACCAAAAAGGGGCTAGCATGTGCTGTGGGACAATATGAAGATCCAAGGTCTCATGTAAAGCCATTTAAAGGAACAGAAGAGTACAATGGGACAGACTGATAACAAAACTATGACAAATAATTGCAACATGATGAGCTTAAACTTGCACAAGTAAAGACAAAATCCAGAATTAGTTACACTCTAGTGATATCTGTAATCTGAACTATAGCACTCAGTAGAGTATAAAATGATGCAGATCTAATGCTGAAATGCCCAACAACTAGATGTTACAGAACCACAACAACAGAAGTAAATCTCAGATGCAAGGCGAGCAGAATGTAATACATTAAACATTTCATTAAAAGAATGGCATCTCCATAAAAGATAACAGGTGGTCATCCACTTTCCAACCTGTAAACAGCTGCAAAAATTCCACCATTTAGGTAGAGCCAAAAGAGCAATCAACATCATTGACATATTTTTTTTCCTGATTCTAAGCATTTGACAATGATGAATCCATCCTCTTTGTAGTGTGGCATGACAACAGAAACAAGCAAAGAACTCAGATAATTAATCTACTGACAGAAATATACCTAAAAGATATTATACAAGGAGCTATATCATAATCCATAATACTCAAAACTAATGAGTGATAAAGAAACCATTTACAAGTTGAAAGACCAGTAAGATTTAGGTGTCTTGAAGAATGCTAAAAGGGCATCAGCTATAATTAGGTAGTCAATAAAAAATGTAACTTGAACAATTTTTCAACTGTGCAGGCCATAAATACATTGCAGGTTGACCTCAAAGGCTTAAACAAGATATGTAGTTTATGTTGCTTGATGCCTAAGAATGCTTCTGCATGGCTGCGTCAGTTATATAGGATGCTTGGTTTGGTGAACCTCAACAAATCTTAACTAGTATATATAGGATGCTTGGTTTGGTGAACCTCAACAAATCTTAACTAGTACTCCAATGGAGCCAAACATGTCCATCTTACTAAACGACAGTGAAGGTTGGTGCAGGAACTATTACACCTATATGAAATTCTTGATAACATCTAATGTGCAACAGCTCCCGACAGAAAAAAATGTAGGTTTGTTGCGGGGTGCTCCATTTTGCATAAACTAAAGAATAACAATCTACAGTATTTTAATAGGAATTTCAGATCAGAGCTAGTCGTGCAGTGAACTAGACGAAATCGAACTCACAGGAGTAAGAGGAATGATCCTATTGGCAAGTAGCAATGGATGGATGGAACTCATATCACCGTTTTTAAACAGAGCTCCACAAATATGAGCATGTGTATGGGCCACATGGCGATCAACGTTTGCACAGGCTCATATCCGCTGCAAGATAGCATAGATGAAAGAAACTTTAACTAACTGTGTCATGAGTTCATGACCACACCATAAGTTGAATTGTCGAAGTACCAAAATTAACTAATTAACAGTTGCAGAAAGAGGCCATTTCCAAGGCCACAAAAGAAATACCTGCGCCCTGCGCTTCTGGACAAAAGCATGCATTGTTGGACGAGCAGCGCAGAACCATCTATAACTTGGTTATGCACTTCTCTGCAGAATTAGCAATGAATGTGCACCCCAAGCAGCAAGCAAAATGGTTCTTTGGAAATGGAAACTTTGCTATAGGCGTTAATGTCAGAATACAGATATTTGGAATAAGCCTTGTGGCTGTTCAATGGTTTTTGTTAACTTCAAACTGGATAGAGTATAAACTGCTGGGTGGAATCACGGAGTTGTAGCCCTTAATTTCCAGCTAGCTCCAATCTGAGCATACGTATCAGCATAAGATAACAATAAGCATCTAAGCAAAATTAATTCAAAGATACGGTTGACCTATTGGAAGATCGGAAGATCCATTATCCAGGACAGCAGAGTTACTGAAATATTCTAAGGAAACTAGAAACCGATTGAAGAGGCACCCTTGAATGAAGCTTTACTGTACAACAGTAACAGCACAACTGAGTTCGAAGAAAACTAGAACAAATCAACAAACTATATCATAATTGACTGAATATTTTCAGCCTAGCAAATATGAAGACATGTACTCTTCATTGAAGCATTACAACATCAGAAAACAAGTAGCACCTCTCTCCTAAATAGCAGAAGCATTACAAGAGATCTGCATTCCTGCTAGCAACATAGTAATCTTAGAACATCCTGGCCCCAGTCTGATTAGGTACAGTCCTCTTGACCCTATTTTTCATTCTCTCTGCCCACTGATGGAACACGTTAGACACATCAAATTTCCCTGTAAACTTCACCTTCTGAGCCAATTCATACAATATGTCTGGCTTCCCAGCCTTGGAGAAATCTGCAGCAAACTTATTGTAGTCTATCTGTGGAGCCTTCATACCTTTGTGGATCATCTCCTCGATATATTTACATGCCTCCTCAGGCCTGCCATGTCGTATATGCCCATTAATAAACACTGTGTAAGAGTTCACATCAGGACAAATCCCCTTCCGGTGCATCTCTTCCCACACCGCACAACCCATCGTGTAGTTCCTCCCACCAAGGAAATATGACTTCATCATCATGTTGTATGTATGGATCGTGGGCTCGAGCCCCTTCTTGATCATTTTTTTGTATATTCTCGCTGCATCGTCAGGCATATTCCTATTCGTTAGCAGCTTAATCAGTGCATTGTAAGTCCGGCCATCAGGGGGGCACCCCTTCTGTGTCATCTCCTCCAGCAGTGCTGTCACTCTATCCATCCGCTTCGCATTCCCGTATCCCACAAGCAAGCATGTATAGGTAGCAACATCCGGCTGGCACCCAGCCTCCTGCATCTCCTCAAAGCACCGCATTGCCATGTCCATCTTCCCCCGCTTACAATGGTCCCGAATCAACATTGTATAAGTCCATACATTTGGCGGAGGCCCCTTCGCCTTCATCAGCTCGAACATCTTCACAGCCTCAGGCCGCCTCTGGCCACGCAACAACCCCTCAATCATTGTGTTGTGCACGACAACATCCGGCTTCATCCCCTTCTCCAGCATCTCGTTCCAAACCCGCCCAGCCTCCACCAGATTCCTAGCATTGCACCATGCCAGCATGAGTGCTGTATATGAGCGCAGGTCCGGAGTGTACTGGTCACGCATTCTGTCAAACACCTGCCTGGCCTCCTTCCCCAGCCCCTCCTGGGCCAAAGCGACTAGCAAGCAATTGAACGACTCCACCCCATCATCAATGCCGTGTGCCCTCATCATCTCGAACACGCCAACTGCATTCTTGATCTCACCAGCCGCGGCGAACGACTTAATGGCGATCTTGAAGGCGTCCATGCACAGGGCACCCGCCTTCCCCATTTCTTGGACTAGTGCAACCATCGACCCGAACTGCCTGCCCTTGCCAAGGATGTGGACCATCTTGCAATAGGTGATGGGGGTGTGCACAAACTCGCCGGAGGCGGCGGCCCACCGGAAGAAGCGGTGAGACGGCCTGTGCGCGTGCTTGAAGCGGTCGAGCACCGCGAGCACGAGCGCCTCGGAGAGCGGCGGCGAGAGAGCGGAGAGCGCGGCCTCCAGGTTCGCATCCGCGCCGGCGGAGACAACGTCCGCGATGGCAGCGCACACGCGGCCCACGTGCTCCGGGTGGCTCGACGCCGCCTGCGGCGGCGGGCCCCCCTCGTCGTCGTCGTAGTCGGAGGTGGAGGTCGAAAGGCACCTCGCGACCGGAAAGCGGAAGCGCGCGTCGGCGCCGCATGCCAACGCTGCGAGGAGATGCGCGGCGGCGAGGGAGCGGGATCTCGCCGACAGCAGAGGGAGCGCGCGGCCGGAGAGCGGGCCCATGCCTGCACCCGTGCCCTGGAGGTGGCGGGCGCCGGCGTTCAGATGCGGTGGGTGCAGCGGTGGGGGGAGATGAGGTGGCCGAGAGGGGAGTGGCAGTAAAGGCGGAAGTGGACCGTGAGGGCGATGGAGGCCGCGATGAGGAGGAGGAGGAGGAGCGCCAGGCACGGGCACAGCAGCACCGTCGCCGCAGTGGGCTCCCGCAGCGGAGAGAAGGGCCGCGGCGGCGACTTGGAGGTCTCCATGGACGGCGGCGGCGGGGAGGCAAGCGGGGTTGGTGGGTTTGGGCTTAACGGCCATGGAGGATGCTCGGGTTAGCGTTGCGTTAGTGGGGTTTTGTTATTTCCATTGGGCTAGGTCGGTGTAATCCACATTGGGCTTCGTAAATTCAGCCTAAGTGGATTGGCTCTCAACACTCCAGTGCAGCTGTTCTCAGTTGCGCTTTTTTTTTTAGGTTTTTAGCTTTTTTCACTATAACTAATTTATTTTATAGTTAGTAGTTTTTTGTTGTAACTAAATTTGAAAATAATTAAAATAAAAAAGGTTATCCCATTACAGATAATGCAAAGGAACACGGAAAAGAAAGAAAAGGTAAAAAAACCCCAAATAGGCTAAAAGCCAGAAAAAGTCAAAATTAAGTAATAGTGAACTAGAAACTGAAACCAAAATGAGCAGGACATCCACAAAAACTATGGCAAAGCGTGGCATGCTAATACATTATTTGTTGGTCATAACTGTGGTAAGTTTTGGCTAAAAATGAGTGTATGACGAATGAGCCATGTACCATAGAATGGGTGGCATGCCACAGTTATGGCCAGCCACACTTGATCAAACTTGTCTAACTTCAGTGTGGCAAGGTATGACATCGAACCAATATTAGTTATGTCTGTACCCTACCGATATTAGTTGTGTATGTACCCCTCTAAAAAAAGAGCTTCTAAAAAACAAAGGGGTCTGTATCTCTGAGGAGGGAAGAGTAAACCAACACGAGATGACACGATCTCTTTTTTACCATGGTGTTCAGAGATTTTCTGGTCTCCCTAAATCCACATTGAGGTAAATACAAGTGAATTGGACAGACTCCACGAATTAAGCTAACACACCATGATTCCACTAGTGGTATCACTTTTCCACTCTAGGTAAGTATGCTCCAACCTTCATACCAATACTGGGCCTCTTCACACAGCCTTCTTGAAAAGACTACCGGTTCTCACACCTACAAGCCATCTAAGAGTTGGCAACCTCCAAGGATAACAAGTCAAATCTCTTGCTCGACACTCACCAAGTGCTACATAAGCACAAGTAGACAATCAATCCACCTCTAAATGCAACACATGTAACTAAAGATCTCTCTCCTTGCTCACAAAGTGCAACACATACACAATTGAGAGGAACACCGAAGAGAATAAAATGGGGTTGAAAGAGTATCTCCTTGCTATAGGAGAGGGGGTATTTGTAGTCCCAATGACTCAAATAGCCGTTGGGGCCAAAATCAGTGCTACCGCAAGTATAAGGCCGGTTGGACCAACCTTTGGTGTAATGGTAAGAAATTATGTATCAATTGCACCATAACTAGCCGTTACGACTAGGGTCCACTTAGACCACACTCACAAACACCGGTAGCATTGGACTGGTGAAAGTTGAAGACCCAAAGGAATACCCCCTTCTGGAAAAAAGCAGCTACCAACTAGAAATTGTTAGCACTAAACAATTGGTAGCATTGAACTTTATATGGCGGTAGCACTAGCCTTCAAAAAGAAAAGATCAGCAAGAGGGTCGACTGCACTGCTAAGCCTAGGAGTACTAAAGGTTGGTCCTACTAGCAAAAGAAATTCGATAGCACTGATTTTGTTGGTCATACCGGCCAAACAAAGGCGGTAGCACGGGCCATTTTTTAGCATAACCGACACTCAAAATAATGGTCATAACTTTTGACTCTGATATCGGAATTAAGAGATCTTGGGTTCTATGAAAAACTTATTCAGAGGGCTACACAACCCGTATGTTTGCTTGATCTCAAATACATTAAATCAATGTAGAAAACATAAGAACTCCAAAGAGTCACTATCATGGTCTAAGTCTAAGTAAATAACAACATGCAATATTAAATCATGCTAAGGGAAAATGCATGAATTTCAATAACTTACAAAATATATTTTCAAACTTTAGTATCATGCCACAAGGAGTAGGCATATGGACTTTAATCATTTGCAAAACACATTTACAAATTATAGTCACAGGTAACAAGGACGGATGCATGAGAGCCATAACTATATATAAAACACATTCACAAATAATAGTATCATACCACAGAGAGCTGGAGCAAACAAGATTGAGTTATCAACACATGATGAGACTCAAACTACTAGGCAAGACCTCTTTTAATAATACGACAACCTATACTAGCAATTTGGTCTCCCAACTAAACGCCAAAATGGATAAAAGACTAGGAATATATCTTTAGCCAATGTTAGTTATATCTTTACTTTGCGCATCCACTTAGAGCTTAAAGACAACATCTCCTTTCCAAGTCCGGGTCCTTATTTTGTTGTGCTCCAATAGATGATACCATTCAACACGTCAGAATCTTGACTCGATGACCATCAACACATGATGCCATCCTTTATCCTGAATCTTGATTTGATCATCAACACAGGATGTCTATTGCTTGACTTGATGATAATCAACGTATGAAACCATCCAAAGTCTTCATTCTCATAGGACATAACCTATTTCACTAACTCATGAAAGATATTAGTCCTACAAATCAGTTGCCCCATTAACACATAATGGTGGGTCTAGATTGTATGACCCAGATTTAGTCAATTCAGAATCCTCTATGATTCCACTGTACTATTCCCTAGATCAGTAGATAGTGCTCACAGATACATTGCTAAATCATTTATATATCACATGAACTATACCCGTCATTAATATTACATATCAGAGTTTACATATTCCACATCGGGCAGTGTTTACATATAGGGCCGTTCAGGCCAATACTTACATTACAAAAGCAGAAGCAGAATCAAAAAGCAATAAGCAAAAGGTAACCCCACATGTTGCCACATGGCAAGCGACTGGGGGTAAAATGAGTACAACAGATATTATCCAAGTTTAGATGATATATGTGTACACAATCACCATTAATGTCTGCTTAATTAGGACAACTAGGACAAGAACTACAATACTAAAGATCATCCTAATTTCCTCCATCTTCTTCTCCATTCAGTCCAGGAGCATCATAATAAGTGTAATGATCTTGCTCCACCGGTTCTAAGTTAATTGAGTGAGCGAGTATGAGCACAATCGACCGTACTCCATGAGTCAACATATAGAATGCATGGCTTAACAAAGGATGGCTTGGGTTATTTTATTTGCCAAGGCCACGATTGAAAGTTACAATAAATAGAAATTCCTAAGTATTAGCATTTTCAACTAAATCATATTTTAGAGAATGTAATAGTATGCAATAATAGCAGTGCATGTTCCATCCACCTCTTACAAGGTTCCCTCCACCTGCTAGTTTTTTGTTACTAGGGTTACATTCGCCCATTATCATCACTGGGTTACATCCACTTAGGGCAATTCAAATTCAAGTTTACATTTACCCAACAAGTGTTCATCCCACCCACAAAGTATTAAAAATAGATACTAACTCGAGTAAGTTCCCGTACCCATTCATGATCGTGGGCACGATTGTGTAAACAGTTTTCACTCTATAACTTGTTATATTCCACATGTTTTTTTGACATGCAGATCAAGAAGGTCACTACAAAGTCTTTACAATACATCTCCCAACGAAGGTTACACCCACTAAGGTTTCATCTTAGTGGGGTTATGTCCATCCTCACTAAGACACTCTCTTGCGCCACACGGCGGATTACACTGGTGACACAGCCCATGTCTACGACGGCTTATATCTAGCGACACGACTCTTTGGTCACTCTAATGGTGCAACCCGCATTGGACGATGCAAATTAATTAGCCAGATTGTACCCATTATAAACTTTGTGATTGCATTGTTTTACATTAGGAGGTCATTACAAGATTCGGTTCTTAGAGTTATCTAGACGGTTCTACCACAAACCACATATTCTCGTGCTACATCTGTACCAACCCTTCTTACCATCTGCTCAGATATGTAAAGCAAGTTTTAAAGATTTTAGAAGCTTAAAATTAAGTTATTTCAACATATCAGCAATTTCCCTCCAATGGTTGTCCAAAACTAGTTTCATGTTTTGAATTGATGACAGGGCAAATTAAAGCCCTTAGTATCTAAGTAAGACTAAGCATGGTACTTAGATACAATTTATAATATGGTTACTATTATATTTCTAGGGTAATAAGGATTATGTGTTCAATTGTTCCAAGGGGTGTGGTATAATAATAATGCAATGATTGATAGGTAAGTATTTGTAACTTTAAAATGGACATAAACTGCATAAAAATAAAAATATGCAATTTGATAATTTAAACAAATATAACTTGTATAAAATATAGGTTCAACATGATCAAAGTATTGACTTGTCTTTCTCACAAGTTGCTTGGTCTTGAGACCCTGGCTCGACTCGAACTATTGCTCTTCTTGGGCTTCATAGTCTAATTAAACAATTACGCGTAAATTCTAATAAATACCAGCAAAATAGAAATAAATTAAAATAAAAATTCAAATGAACTCAAAAATTCAAAATTCTAGTTCCGTTATAAAGATCTTGATTTTATATGAATTTAGAAATAAATTTCACTTAACTTGGAGTTAAGACGAATGAGAATGGACCTTTCAAAGTTTAAGTTTTGGATTAATTCTAGAAAATAATAAAGGAGATAGTCTCTCTCACTGATAGGTGGGGTCCAAGGATTTTAATTTTTTTCATTTATATTTCTATTGAAAAAGCCATAGTGTATGACAGGTGGGGCCCTTAGGATTTTATTTTATTTTATAATTTAATTTCTAAAAAGAAAAGCATCAAAGGCTGACAGATGGGTCCAATAGTATGTAAGGCACAGTAACAGGGGACCCACATGTCAGTGGCTCATTGGCTTTAAATGATTTTAAAATAATTCTTTAATTGAGCAAGGCCCACATGTCATTGAGTGATTGCTAACTAATAATAGGAGCCACACATGTTATAGATTACTTAATCAAGACTAATGACAATATTTAAAGTAATTAAGCTTTTTAATTTAAACTAATTGAATGCTACATTGCATGCGCATTGGGGAGGACACAATCGAGCTCGTTGCCAGCGAAGGGGTCCACAGCGGTCGCCAGCGAACTTGAAAATGGGCTACTGGGGGCCAACTACACCTTCTTGCAAAGCGGCACGACTCAATTTGAGCTTGGCAGTAGTCAGCAGAGTCCTAGCAACAACGGTGGCTTGGTCACATGGTGCTACAGCGAATGACGGCAAAAGAGGCTAATTCAAAGCATTGAGAGCATCTATGAGTCAAGGGGGATGCTACCTGAGGGGTCGACGAGGTCCGAGAAAAGCCGAGGAAGCACGACAGCTAGAGGCGCAGTGGTGGAGAGCTGGAGCATGGCACCAGCAATGCAGGGGTAGTGGTGGTCCAAATTGGTGGTGGGCTCACGTTGAGGGAGTCCCAACGAAGCTACGACCAAGAGGAATCGACCGATGAAGCTCCCAATCGATCAACTGCTGAGATGGTTGGAGTTGGGGAAGGAATGGCTCTGACAAGCTACGGGGCAAAAGAAGGCGATTGCGTGGAGGGAGAGGGAGAGTGGGGTGTGGTGAAGCTAGGAGGGGCTTAGTGGGGTACTTATAGGCGGCAGAGCGACCGAACGACATGGCCAGAGCATGGAGGTGGCAATGAGGTGTCACCACGACTTTAATGGTCAGCGTCATCATAGGTATGTCCACAGGGGCAATGAGTTAATGATGCACACATGATGAGGGGGATGGATAAGGTGTGGCAACATGCATAGCGGGGCGGCTCTCACAGTCGATCACTAGAGTAGGAGTCACTTGATGCGACGACATGGCAGGGGGGATTCTAGTGCGACGACTGATGTTGTGGTGCAATTCAATACAGGTGGTGACAAGGCGGTCATGGAATGAACTCGTGCAAAGGTGGTGGCACTTTGGTCAAATCTTATGGCGGGGCATGGCACAACATGGCCAGCGCAAGGCACACACACAAGGAGAGCAGTGCTGGAGCGGGCATGCACAACGAAATGTTAGCACGGATCAGGAAGCACGCATGTGCACACTGGGGCAGGTTGGGCACGGCTGGGATGGTGTGGAGCACCTGGCGGTGCTGGAGCTAGAGCAGCGTGGGCGCGGCCAGACACGGTGCGAGCGCAAATAGAGTGCACCGTGCGCGAGCTGGTGCCAGTTGAACCGAGCCAAGGAAAGAGAGAGAGAGAGAGAGAGAGAGAGAGAGGAAAATGGGCCAGGCCCAAAATATGATTTCCCATTTTTTCTTTCAAATTTCAACTTGGAACTTAAAATTTAAATTTATATTTGAATTTAAGCTATGGTAAATCTTGAATCATATTTGAATTTTAACATGACTCTAATTTGCATTAATAATTTTAGTTTTCCAAAGCTCCATTTATTGCTTTTGGATGACTTTGAATTATAAGTTTTGAAGTTTAAATTGAGTTGAGTTTTAGTCATGCTTGCATTTTGAATATTGTTCATATTTAGGATTTCATTGATTGGATTTTTTATTTTAATTCCTCTCCTTTTTCACATTTCTTTCTTTTAGCTCATAGCTCATTTTAACAAAATCTTCCTTGAATTAAATTCCAACTTTTCCTCTAGTGCATTTAATTCAAGTTGATGTAAATTCTCCTACGCCATTTTCTAGATTATCTTTTCATATTTGAGTTTTAATTTAGTTTAGTTTCATCAATTGTATGTTTTCTTCTAAATTTTATGTTCATGAATTTTATTTCCCAAGAACCTCAATCAAAAGCCAGGAAAGTCATGTGCCAATAAGATGCAAGCCACAAAGTTTTAAATTTTACATATTTTCATGTGCCCTAATTTTGAGGATGTTACATAGATTCTTCAGTAAATTGTTTGAGGTGGAGGAAAAAATTGTGTGAATTGTAATACGAGTTTTTTATACCTACATCAAACTTAGCATCCTCAGCTTCTCAATTGTAATACTAGTCTTTATACATGATCAAATGTTCCTTAACTTATTTGGTTTGTTGCAAGTTTTACTTTCTGTGGTAGGTGTTTTTGACACACCACACTTTCTTAGCCTTGCAGCCGACCTGACTAGGCACAAAGGGCATGCTTGGTTCATATACTAAGGTTACCAAAGTTTGCCACAATTTTTTTGCCAAACTTACCTAAAGTTAGATCATCAAAATTAGCACCACCCTTTGCTATCAAAAAGGAATCTAGGACCTGGTGGTAGAAAATGAATCTTGCCCAGGTGTAGCTACAAACCAAATAAGCATCTAATTCAGTCGAACTTATCTAGCTTGGAGTGTGGAAAGTATGATAATTTGTGGGTACTAATCTAACAGGCCTCGTTTTGCCAAACTTGACTAAGGTGCGGTGGACAATTTGTTGATAAAAAAGTGTGACTCACCACACTCTGCCACAAGTGGGTGTGGCAATGTGTAACCATCCAAATAAGCCCCGACAAACATGAAAGGAAAAGTGGAATCCTGTCGAGATCCGAATATGCAAATCCGGACTCTCCTGTGTATTCTGCACTAGTCCAGGATCACGCTAGTGCACACAGTATGAACAAAGATAAATATCATCCACATCACGATATACTAAGGAAAATCCAAATTATATTAATAATTATCAGAGTACGACCTTATGGCCAAGCTTACAATTATTAGCCTGAAGGGCTTAAAGAAACTAGCAGCGGAAAACCAAAATTAAACATGGTAGCCATTCGACATGCCCACAGGCAATCGACTGGGGAGCGAAGTCCTAATCCGCGAAGTCTTCAAAGTATCCTCCTTCTAGTAGCTCCTGCTGATCTGGTCCTTCTTCCTCAACTGAGCAAATATGGATGAAGCCGTGAGTACATAGAGTACCCAGCAAGTCGTTTGTAACAAAGAATGCAATATAGTATGCAAAGCTTACCAAGGGATGGCTGAAAGGTTGATTTTGCAGAAAGCAACAATTTAAAGTAAATACAATAAATAGATTGAAAAGCAAGCTTAAACAAATAGTAATAAATATTTAATCAAAGGAATTGAATACAACCACGAGTGAACTAACCATCCACCCAATGGATTCACCAGTGAACTACCCATTCACTTAACCCAACCACAATTTAGGCAAACCCTACCCCCTCGTGTGAAATCACCGAGCATTGTCCATGACCGAGGACACGGCTATTCGAATAGTTTTACACTCTGCAGAGATTGCACAACTGTACCCACACGATGTGATAATCCTCACGTTAAAGATAATCACAACAAGGCTTTTACAATGATCCATCTCAACCTGATCCCACTCGCTAAGGTTTCGCCGTCGAGTAGGGTAACCCCCTAGTCGATAATTGCTCCCTCTTGCGCCACAACAACATCGGTAGCGAAACCAAAGTTGAGACTTCACAAATTATTATGCCAGGTCTATCCCATACTAGACATGTGGTTTGCACGGTAAAGCTCAGATCAATGGCGCACAAAGTTAAGTCCTTAAATATTACCCAGGCGAAGCCTCCACATCCCAATGTGCAACCTGCACCCCCTTACTGCACGATCATTCGCCCGAGTGTAAACCAAATTTGTATAACCAATACCAATGACACTACCCATGTCATGGCAACAGATTTTACAACTATGGCTAACCACCACGTTCAAGTATATCATTAAGTCAAGATTAATTAACACATGTGATGATAGACCCAACGTACTAGAAGCATGGCTAAGCAATTCTAAACGTACAACCCATGTGACAACTAATATTGCATCACTAAATAATTTCCCATCCTATGGTGACAATGGAATCATGGTATTCAAATTATTAAGGAGGAAATAAACAATTAGGCCATTAACTATCAATACAAGGGTTTTATAATAAAGTAGCAATGCATGATAATTTAAAACAACATATTACATAATAGAATTTGAAAACTGGGTTCAACATGATCAAAGGACACGACTTGCCTTGGCCTTGCTCAGTTGACGGCTCTTGATCTTCAAATCCGGCGTCAGCTCCCTCGAACGCGTGATCTAACGAGAGAGAAAGCGAGACGAACACAAGAAATAAAATCAAATAAAATTCAAATAAACTCCAAAAATTCTCAAACCTGAACCAAAAGATAGAGCTTAATTTTAGATGAATTTAGGAAAAAGAATCGGGTCAATCGGATTTCGGACGAGGGAGAACGGGCTCTTGGAAAATCTAATTTGGGGAAAAGGCTGAAAAAATCAGAAGTTGCACTGTGCTGTAGACCCGATGCATGGAATGTCAGGTCTACGGTGAAACCGGCGCACGGAACAGTGCGGCTGACTGGGCGGCTGGCTGATGTGGCTCGGTCTACGGCTCACGGCTGACGGGTGGGTCCCACTTGACAGCGGCTCGGCACACGACGGACCAAGCGCACAGGAAGGCGAAACGGCACGGCGGCTGGCATCAGCGCTGACGCACGCAAAGCGCGGGGCGCGAGACGACGCGGGCGCGGGCCGAGGTGAGCGGCGGCGGGGTGCGGCTGCGGGGTCTGGCCGACGGAATGACCGGGCGGCGGAGCTCACCGGCGACGGCAACGGCGACGACGACAGAGTTCACCGGCGACGAAGGCGACGGCGAGGGCGACGGCGTCGGAGCTCACCGGCCACGGCGAGGGCGACTGCAGCGCGTCACGAAGGCGGCGGCTCGGCGAGATGACTGGCGACCTTCGACGGCGGCGCCCTGCGCGGCGATGGCTAGCGGCGGCTGCGGGACGAGGAGGTCCCCGGGGGTCGGCCCCTTTTATACCCGGGCGGCAAGGTGTCCGGGGCGGACACGGCGGCAACGGATAAGGCAAGCGGCGGCGGAAGAGGAAAGCGGCGGCGGAGTCCTGCTCGGAGACGGGGGCGGAGTCCAGGTCGGGGACGATTCCGACAGGGGGCCCCACCTGTCGGCGGCACGGGCGAGCGGCGGCTGCGATCGAGCACGGGCGGGACCGCCTCCCTGGATAGGCGACGTGTGGCCACCATCCAGCGGGTGCGCGCAGGCGCGGATGCGCGCCGCGTGGCACGGGGGGCGGGGCAGGCCGGCTGCGGCGACTGGGCCGACTTGGTGGGTTTCGGCCCACCGGCCGGTTTAGGATTTTTGGAGAATTTTCTTTTTCCAGATATTCAATTAATTCATTTAGAGCTCTAGAAAATAGCAAATAAATCCAGAAAAATCCCAGAAAATTCCTTGAGGCTCAGGGAACTCAAATAAAATATTTTGAAAAATGTTAATGTTTAACTTAATCATATTAAACCCTTTTAATTAATAAAAATTCCAATTAAGCTTTTATTAATTCCAGAAAAATACAAATGGTGAATTTTATTTTAAAAGCTTCAAAAAGGCTCTGAAAATCAGGATGTTACAAATCCCCTTCAAAGAATAGTGGTAGGTGGACAATTCCTCTTCAAAGAAGCAAGCTAAGGAAAGACTATTATTACCACCGGACTTGAGGCAAAGCAAAACAAGGTAAACCAAACCACATCTACCAATAAGTTCAAAGTGGCCAAGACAGATGATGTGGCATGTTCATGTGGGAAAATTGATGATTTGTCACACAAATTGACCTAATAAATTTTAATCCCAAAATCCACCATACATAGAAAAACCTCTCAAATCCATTAGATGTCACATCTTTTAGCAACATAATTTGTCATCAGAATTCCATGAGATCCCCCTAATAATTTCGCCTTCACGTCACTCTTTTCTGTTAGATAGGCTAAGGCGACTAACACAGACAAATTTAAGGGGAAAATTTAGGAAATGTCACTCCAAAGAGTTAAGTTTCAAGAAATGCAATTTTAAAGAGTGGAATCTATAAAATACTACTCAAAAGAGTAAATAATTTATGTAATGCTACTATCCTCTTCCTTTCTGAATTTTGGACTAGTTCCCTTCCTTTTTTCCATGTGAAATGACACACGCATGCCACGAAATGAATGTGCTATGCTTTAGTATTTGTTCAATTGAGCTTTTTTTTTGGTGAGCTTAGGAGCACTATTCTTATATTACCAGTATTAAAATCAAATCATTGAAACAACTATTAACATCACTGAAACAAGTGATAAATAATTAGAAAACCATGAGAAATAGTGTTAACATGTGACATTTAGGGTATTTGCACGGTAACTTGAATTATGAGGAGTGTTTTGTGGGATTTTCCCCTTAGATTCCTATTGCCCCATGAAAATAAAAGCTTCTTGAATGAAAACTTTGTGCAAATTTATTCCACTCAACCTCCTAAGGTTACCGTTTAATTTGACATAACTTGTTGTCAATCAGTACAGCGACATGTACTGCATTGAGAAACAACCGCCAATTTAGCAAGATGTTTTTTTGAGCAGGCAGTTACCTGCTTATCATTACAATATGAGAGAAGGACAATACAAAGCTTAGGGGAAATTATCAAGAGCAAAATGGAGATGGTAAGGCTAACCAGATAAGCAATAAGGGATTACGATAGGGGATTATTTTTACCATATTTAGGCTTGTTTGGAAGGATGGAGATTAGGTTCAATCCTTTCGGATTGTGACAGATTTTAATACAATTTCTCTACCAATCCAAAGGGGTTGGTCTAATTCATGCCTATCCCAACAAAACCTTAGGTGGATCTACTTTAGTGCGTATTTCATACATGTGAGGCAAAAATAATTTGTTGATTCTGTTGAATCAAATAATATTGTTTTTCTATTTAGCTAGATGTTTTTTTGAGCAGCTAGTTACCTGCTTATTTCATTAGAGAAGGTCGGTACAAAGCTTAGGGGAATTATCAAGATGTTTTTTGAGCAGGCAGTTACCGCCAATTTAGCAAGATGTTTTTTGGCAGCCAGTTACCTGCTTATTTTTTTACAATATGAGAGAAGGGTGGTACAAAGCTTAGGGGAAATTATCAAGATCAAAATGGAGAAGGTAAGCTAACCAGATAAAAAATAAGGGATCATGATAGGGGATTATTTTTTAACATATTTAGGCTTGTTTGCATGGACAGAGATTAGATCCAATCCCTTTGGATTGTGAGGGATTTTAATACATTTTTTTGGGGGATTGGGTCTAATCCCTGCATATCCAAACAAGCCCTTAGGCAGATCTACTTTAGTGCACATTTCATACATATGAAGCAAAAATAATTTGTTGATTCCCTTGAATCAAATGATATTGTTGTTCTATTTTTCTAGATTTGTTTTGGACTAATTTATGCCACTTCTGCCTTCTTAATCAGGGCTTGTTCTTTTTGGTTTCAGCTTATAGCTTTTAGGCTATTCATGAGAGAGTACGGAGTAACAAAAACTCGCATGCGGTTTTGGCCAATATAAATAAAGTCACTATAATATGTACTACAATTAACTTGTAGACCCCGCTTTAAAAGGACACTTCGTTTGAAAGGTAGTTACTATAGAAAAGTCGAAAAGTAGCTTTTAGAAGCTAAAAATAAGAAGCCCCCAAATATCTTCGTGCCATATACATAATGTGCAATTCCTATTATTACCAACTATACAGTTAGAATCCTATATTTGAAAAACAAATACAAAGTAAAACTAAGAAGGTGGGTGCTCTAAACAAAAACCTGCAAATCAGACAGAAACCAAGTTAGTTAAAAAACCATATTGCATAAGAGATTTTCTTTTGACCATGTATAAGAGAGATGCAATAGTGAGATGCGCCACGAGAGTGGAAAGGTGGTAATACAGTGGCAGATGACTAATTTGGACAAAGCAACTTTAGAGTGAAGCATACAATTCTTTTTCCAAAATTGAAGCATTTGATATTTGAATTTTGAAGTTTTTGACCATTTACATTGAACAGGAGTATGTTAGGCAGAGGCACCATAATATGTTACTAACAATGCAAGAATGTGTAATCAGAAAGCATGAAATTGTGCTAATCACGCCTAATGCAAGTAGATACCACCATCATGCCTAAGGACATGTAATCTTGCAATCAATAAGCTTTATCTGTGTATGAAAACCTCACCTGGCACTCATCCCTTATCGGAGGAGTCATTTGGAGGAGAATAAACTACCCTGGCATAACAAAATATTCCCACCAAGCTTAAAAAATTGCCTGCTTTTGAGAAGTGTCCTAAGAATAAATTCTGCACAAAACTTGAACAAACAAAATTTGCGGTGAAAATGTGTGAGATGGATTCATCATTTCATGGACAATGATGCAGCCGACGCCTCAGCTATCAACGAGAGAGGTTGACAAGCTTGGAGGCAAGCAGTGTTTTATTTACTAGCCGGTTTGGACCGATTTTTGGTAGTGTTCGGTTTTACCAGCCAGACTGGTTGCTATACAAACTGGGCTCAAATAATTCGGCCCAGTTTGAATGATAGCTCAGCCCGAACCAACCCATTTGGCTGCCGTATTCGTTTGACCTAGGTTATGGTCAGTGACTCACTCCCCATCTCCCACACTCAGTCTCTCGTTGCGGCTTGGGCTCAGTGGGGGCGGCGCTCCCCCAGACCCAAAGTTGTTAATTCCATTGCGGAGGCCATTCCGACTTGGCTCTAAGTATGGAATGTGCCGGTACTAGCCCACACCGACTTACCGTTATATATATATGTATGTATGTATGTATGTATGTATGTATGTATGTATGTATGTATGTATGTATGTATGTATGTATGTATGTAATTATATGCACACATAATTCACTTGGAATCACAATTCAAATATGCAACCATAGGATAAAAATGACACATAGTTCAATCCATGCAATTATTAGAGCATCACAAGTTCACAACACAGTAAGCTAGAAGTGAAGACTGAAGACACTTTTTGTGGGAAGGCAAGCAGCAGGACATGCTAAGAGTAGCTGCTTTCATTAAATGACTAGCCACATTTGCTCTATTTTAGCCTCCTTATCCATACTGCTCTCATTAATGGTGGTCATCCCAGTTATCAGTTCCATCAACACTACCCCAAAGCTGAAGACATATGCTTTTGTTATGATTTTCCCAGTCACTGCAGTGATCATGATAGCAACTTATCAACCACACATTCAGAAATCATAATAACAAGGTGGCATAACCAACAGGAAAGGGGGAAATACTAGTAAAATTTCATCAAATGGTAGCTCTCATTTGCTGCATCAAAAAGAGGTTGAAGTTTCGCAATATTGCACTAAGCTACAGGTTGTGTTCATGTCATAAATAGAAACAAGGAAATAATTTCATCAAGCGTATAAACGTAAAATAAGATGATGGCAGTAAACTGCAAACTAGTTCATCAGAAATTCCAAGATCATTGTCAAATCAATTCAATTATGTGATAAGAGGTTTTTTAAACAACAAGGATTACCCCTATATCTAGCACAACCTTGAGTTTTCAAAGGCAATTCACAGGCTACAACATCGGCATAGCCTTTCATCCACTGATCTAGGTAAACAATACAACTAATAGAGCAAGCAGACGTTCAAATCCAAATTCTGTGCTATATGGTAATGATAGTGAAAGATCAAGCTCCATTTAAGTTGGTTTTGGTGTTAATGACAAATGCCAATATGACATTATGATATTAATGACACATACTTTTATAATATTTCGGTGAAAATGATAAATGAATTTATGAGACTAATATGTTTATTTGAGTTTATCTTTGGTTAGTCTCATTTGAATAGAAAGGTGAAATCAAAGAGGTATGCATTCGAGCTCACTCTCTCATTTACTAATGCATTCCTTAGATCCAAAATATAGATTGAACTTCTCAATTAGTCTAAAATGAATATGTGCATATGTCTTCACTATATACACTTGTATGCACACATTTAGGGGGAGCTATCTATATATTTTGGAGTTTCATAAGTATTGATCCATGCTTCTTTCAATACGCATATTTGGGATCTTTACTTGGAAATATATTTTTGGGTATATATAGCTTGTGTAGTATATATATATATTCATGTGCAATCGGGTTGTCATTTAACCTCTCCATTATATGTTAATGGTTGAATGATTAATGACAACCGGATAAATAAGCTTTGTCTAAAGCTTATCTTAGAGTATACATTTGTTGTGTACATATTGTATACTCGCAAATCTATTTTATATCTCATTATTTGTTGAGATTGTCATGAATTACCAAAAAGGTGAAGTTTGGTAATTGATGACAATTGTTTTGTGGACTAATGGTTTCCATGAGTTGGATGCAGAGGTTAGGTTCCACAAATGAGAACGACTTGGGATGACTTTATGTGTTGAAGATCATCAAGTCAAGATTTGAGAAGAAGAAGGCTTCATGTGTTGAAGGCCATCGAGAAGAAGATGTATCATGAGTTGATGCATGTTCAAGTGGAGATGATCATGTGTTGATGGAGTTGATGAAAAGGGTGTATCATGAGTTATCAAGACGATGACCCAAGGCAAAGGTATGACTAGCTAGGGCTAAGGATGTGTTCCTAGTCTTTTACCGGTCTTGGTGTTTGGTTGGAAGACCGGATTGCTAGTTTAGGTTGCCGTACTATTAAGAGGGGTCATGTCTAGTAGTTTGAGTCTCATCATGTGTTGATAGCTCAAACCTCACCTCGTCTAGCTCATGTGTTGAAATCTTTGCAACATGGGACTATGCATTGCGAATGTGTTTTGCAAGTGCTTGAAGTCCATGTTTTCATTCTTTGTGATATGAGGCTTATATTTGCAAATGTGTTTTGCAAATGGTTGAAACTCATATATAAACCTTGTGGCATGTGACTTAGGTTTGCAAATGTGAGAAGTCCATGTACCTAATCCTTGTAGCATGCTCTAAGTTTGCAAATGTGTTTTGCAAAAGTTGAAGATCATGCATTATTCCTTGACATGGTCTAAGAGTGTGTATTGCTATTTCCTTGGAACAAGACCATGGTAGTGACACTTTGATGTCTTGTGATTTCTGCATTGATCTAATATGTTCGAGGTCATGCAAATAGATGGGTTGTGTAGCCCTCTGAATAAGATTTCCATAGAGTCCAAGATCACTCAATTCCAACATCGGAGTCAAAAGTTATGACCGTTTTTCCGAGTGTCGCCTGTGCTGAAAAACTGAAAAACGGAAGTACCGCAATTTGTACTGCGGTAGTTTCGATTTTTGCGGAAGTACCGCAATTTGTACTGCGGTAGTTCCGATTTTTCCGGTAGTTCCGATTTCCGGGCGGAACGTTTTTTCCAGAGAGCGACTTTTTGAATGACTTGGCCTCGGGAAAATCGGAAGTACCGCAATTTGTACTGCGGTAGTTCCGATTTCACTGAGAAACGGCTAGTTTTCTGACCGTTGGCGAGGAAAGCGGAAGTACCGCAATTTGTACTGCGGTAGTTCCGATTTTCCTGATTTTTCAGGGGTTTGGCTCCAACGGCTAGTTTTCTTGTGTGGGGTATAAATACCCCCTTGTGGCCGGTTGGAAAGGTTGTTGCTTGATCCATTTCTGTTGTCTTGAGCTAGAGTGAGGCTCTCCACTCAATTGTACATGTGTTGTACTTTGTGAGAGAGGAGAGGTGATCTAGAGTGCATGTGTTGCATCTAGAGGAGGACTTTGTATCCGGATTGAGCTTTTCATTTGTTGCACGTGGTGAGAGTCAAGTGAGGGACTTGGCTTATTACTCTTGGAGTTTGCCGACTCCTAGACGGCGTGGGAGGCGTCGTGCGCGGTGATCTTCTCAAGAAGCTTGTGAGAAGACCCGGCAAAGTTGTGAAGGTCGGAGCTCACCTATCCGGAGCGGGAAAGAGCTACCACTAGTGGATTGGAGGTGCTTCGACTTAATTCGTGGAGCCGGTCCGATTTGTTCGGGCTAACCTCAACGTGGACTAGGGGAGACCGGCAAGTCTCCGAACACCACGGTAAAAAGAGAACGTGTCAATTGTGGTTTGCTTTCTTGTACTCTATTTACTTTCAAGCAATTTACATACTTAGAACATATTTGATTGCTTGTCAACCTAGGATTGCAAACCTTGACCT
The DNA here is from genome assembly GCA_017311315.1 of Dendrocalamus latiflorus. Classification (NCBI taxonomy): domain Eukaryota; kingdom Viridiplantae; phylum Streptophyta; class Magnoliopsida; order Poales; family Poaceae; genus Dendrocalamus; species Dendrocalamus latiflorus. Next base: position 15,822,568 of record CM029661.1, read on the forward strand.
AGGATAGAATTGTTGGTGCACTTAGGCGAACTCATTAGTTTTAGGCGCTATTTGTACTAAACCATCTTGTATTTAGCTTCCGCATTGTATACTTGGTTTAGGCAAATAGAAAAGCTCTTTAATTAGTATTAATTAGAAGAGAATTTTTAGACCGCCTATTCACCCCCCTCTAGTCGGCCACCTCGATCTTACAGATAGCTAAATCTTGTTAGGAAAGAAGATCATTCATGTATACATCTAGAAATCTACGGATCTACCAATCAAGGATTGACCAATAGCCAATCAACATTTCCAATCATCGGCCACATAGTCACATAGCGCACATCCAGTACCACCATCCAGTAGAGAAGAGTGAGGCAGGAAATCAAAATCACCGGGGAGGAGCACTGCCATTGGAGTGGCTGAGGTGCTTGGCACATCGCCATCTTGACGATGGCAGCGCCGTCGCTGGTATGTGGCAGATAGCTTGGACCAGCGCGCCATAGATAGCTCAGGGCAGCTGTGGTTTAGAGCTGGAGGAGCTCGACGTTGCAGGGCGTGCACGAGGATCACACAAGAGTCATCGAGCCCGGTGAACCAGCTGACGGCCGGACTAGCTAGGTGGGAATGGTGGCCGGGGTAGTCGGACCGCACGGTGGCGGAAGCCAGATCTGGTGATGTTCGGAGGAAAAACTGAGTGTGAGAGCCGAGGAGATAGGGAGCTAGAGGAAGCGGTAGTGGCCAAAGGAAAACCATACATAAGGAGGCCAGGAGTCGGAGGAAGCGGTGACGGACGAAATGCCAAGCGCAAGAAGCAACCAGAAGGGGGAGCGCCATGGGTTGATCTGAGTCGAAGGGAGAGCCGAGGAGGTAGATTTGGTGGAGGAGAGTGCTAGGCAATCGGTGGTGGCCTAGGAGGGTGCCGGGACCAGTGAGACCAAGGGTGGCGGTCGTCGGGAGCAAAACAGAGAGAGAAGGGATGAGAAATAGGGGATAAAGTAAAGGCCATGGTTTGGGATTTTGGACAATGGAATTGGACGGAAGCGTTGGGCGGTACCAAAGTCAGTGGTACGCAAAATTTCGGCCGGAATGGCCATAATTGGCTGGAATTTTGACTGGTATGGGATGCAACCTCTTTTGTGTTGTTGTGTAGGTCAGGATGGAACATACCGGCCATTTCGACTGGTACCGAAATGGAATTGATAAATTTGCCCATACCCCCACTCCCCAGTCCCCATCCCCTCTGCTTCACCTCCATCCGCATTGCACGCTCCCCTCTGGTCTGCTCTACGCCACTATCTTCTTTGCCCCCTCTGCATCTCCTCCCATTAGCTCTATGCAGATTTGGGATGGCCTCTCGGACTGTTGGATTGGTGGTTAGCACATGGAGGAAGGCGATGGAAGAGTAGTGGCTGGCGCGGGGGGGGGGGGGAGAAGGTGGTGGGAGAGGGAGACCAGAAGAGACCTTGGGAGGCGGGGGAGAGCCTGTTACATGCCGAATTACTGTTCACATGAATGTTCATGCGTGCGTGGTACTGTAGCATCAGCTTATGGCAGAGTCAGATTAGTTAGGATAGAGATAAGAATAATTAATTTACTTATTATATGAGTTTATTATTTTATACATATATTCCATCTATTATAGATAAGTTTCATTAGAGGTAGAGATTGTTCTTTAGAGGTCAAGTTGAGTTATCCCAATAAAAGGAACAGCATGTATACATTATTATCAAGCAATGAATAATGAAGAAGTATTCATAAGTCCCTGATTCCTACCTCTGGTCTCTCTTCTAGACCGGCTACGCTAGATCTATTCCTCCCTCAATTGGTGCCCTCTTTCGTCTAGCACCATTCTACCTCAAGTCGTCACCATCTGACCTCCCTCCAATGGATGTTTATGCCGTTATGAACTAAGGTTCATGACATAGCCCAAGTCGGCGGTGGTTCTGGCGCTCCAGACCATTCGGCGAGTTCAAGAGCATTGGCAAGATGTAAGTATGGACTGTCCGAATTAGCAAGATTCCTTTTTAGCTTGGTAGCGTACTTTTTTTTGCTGTTGGATTGGTTGAAGACTTGAAGGTGGTAAGAAGGTGATACAGTGTGTAGCTGAAATCCTTGTAAGGTTTTTATGCTGTGGAATTGATATGTGCATGGTTGTATCCGAGTTTCTCGAGATATCACATGCTCTTTGAAATTCATTTTGGTGCATGTCTGCTTATAGATCTATCCTTCTGCGTAGAAGTCACGGTTAGGATTCCATTATCAGTTTAAATTCTATGGTCCTATGTTTTAACCGCAGTCTTGGCTAGAGTACCAAAATGCAAATGTTTAATGATGATGGCATGCAACCACACAAAAATTGTACAATTGCAAGAATTAAGCTTTGAATTTAATCATGGTAATTGTACTTGAGTGTATGTTTTTCCTTTGTAGTACAGTTATGTATGATGGCCTATGGTATTCGAGAAATGTATAAATTGATACATACTCTCTAGCTAATGCAGTAACGTCTATTTCATATTGACAATTTGACATTAGTATATTACACAAGTCTGACTGAAACTTTGTTCATATGATCACTTCATTGTTGCTGAATATGAAATGAAATTCAAGATATCAACCAATATAGCATCATCCACTGAGGCACCGACTGTAGTTAGTCATGAGGGTTTTCTTTTTAGATAGTTGGTAATGAGGTTGCAAACATTGAGGGTTGTTTATTTCATGCCACCTTGAATATTAAACAATTGTAGGTTTTTAGTAACCACAAAGTTAACAATCCATTTTGGACTGTCTGCTGCTGCTAGGAATGCAAGCTAAATGCGAATTGAAATCATTTCAAAGGTTAATAATATAAATTCACTCAGAGAGTCAAGAGTCTTTGAGACACATTGTAATCCCTGTTTAGAAATTAGAACTGTAAGTGAACATTTTTCAAATACATTGTTTTGAGTAGATAAGGAAAACAGTCTCTTCTTCCTAATATTTTGGAAATGCATGAACTTTTCGAAAAAATGTATGAGAGTAGAGTAAGAAATTCGAAGCCAATAAGAGTTTACGAAGTCAATAGCATATGCAGTTATTATTTTTCTGGATGTGAATGTGCTGTTTTGGTATGGTCACTGTAGGACTCTCTTGATGATCATTGTTCTGTTCCTGTATTCTGTGTCCTTGAGTGATGATCATTGTTTGTTGTTATTGAATTTCAGGAGATATTGAGTATGTTTGGAGCTATGAGGAGCAAGTAGGAGCTGGCTTCAAATGCAGATATTACTTAACCACATTTGGAGGAGGTGTAGGCAGCATCTCGCGGGTATATCAGGGAATTTGAAATTATGCAATCATATGCCTCCGGAGGTTCGCGAGGCGATGAGAAAGACTGACTACACAGGAAGGCAAAGAGCGGAGACAAGCTAAGGAGGTCAAGCTTCGAATGGAGAGTGATATTTTAGTATACTACCTACTACTTAGTATATATCAATCTACCCATTCAATTAATTTTACCAAAAGTGACTTGCCATTCATTGTTTTCGGATAAAGAAGGTGAGATCGTGAAGGACAATGATGATGTTCCTAGGTGAGGTAGGGCAGAAACAAAGAAGACAAAGGATTGTTGGATGAAGTAATCCTGCGACAGTTTTCAGTTAGCCATTATGGCATTACTGTTTTTAGTTTTCTGAATTTTGCAGTTTTCAGTTTCATCTCCACAATTAAGTCTTTCAGTTTTTCAGTTTTCTGATTTTTTTAGTTTTTCAGTTTCTAATTGTAATCTCTTTAAATAGTTGAATCAAGAAAAGCTGCAGTGTGGTTCACGCATCAACAAAAACATATTGTTTCCTGTGTTCATCAAATCCCAATCCATTCCATTTGAAGCTAGAGCTAGAAAATTGAGAGATTAGAAAGGGCGGCTGACAATTGGTATCAGAGCACAATGTCGGCCCCCGCCCTTGCCGTAGGCCACTCCCGTACATCGCAGCGACACGGCCGTGGACGCTCGCCGTCCCCACCGACGCGCCACCCGCATCGACGTGATGGCGGCCAGCGTGAACTCGTTGTCCAGCGGGTCGTGAAGGAGAGTAGTGGCTCCATCTCCTACCCCATGCTCACACGCTCAAATTACTCCGATTGGGCAGTGTTGATGCGAGTCAACCTGCAGGCTCAAGGCCTGTGGGACGCTGTCGACACCGGTGATGTGCCATACCAGGAAGATCGCCAGGACCTTTTGGCGATCTTGCGCGCGGTGCCACCAGAAATGCTCCGACCGCTCGTCGAGAAGGACAACGCCAAAGAAGCCTGGGACACCCTCAAGGTGATGAGGGTTGGGGCGGATCGAGTGCGTGAATCCAAGGCGCAGAAGCTACGCCAGACATTTGAGTCGATGCGATTCAAAAATGGCGAGCACGTGGAGGACTTCAGTCTCCGGCTCCAGGGTGTCGTTAGCGACCTTCGCCTCCTTGGGGAGGTGTTGTCGGAGGAGAAGGTGGTCCGCAAACTACTGCGTGTTGTTCCCCGCAGGTATCGCCAAATCGCCTTGTCAATTGAAACCTTGGTTGACCTCAGCACTCTGTCCATCGAGGACCTCACCGACCGGCTCCACGCTGTCGAGGACCGTGGAGAGTCGGACGATGAAGAAGGAGACCAGGTTCTACTCACGGAGAAGGAATGGTCGTCGTACAACACCAAGGAGACCGGCATGTCCGCCTCTCGCGCCGCTGCGAACAGCGGGAACACGTCGCGCTCATGCCAGTGCGGCCTGCGCAGCCGCGGGCGTGACGGGGAACCAAAGTCTGGGCCATCCCAGGCCGCGTGCCACGACATCTACAAAGACAAATGCCGTTATTGCGGCAAACTCGGCCATTGGGCCAAGGACTGCCGAAAGGCGAAGCGGGATCGTGAGAGGTTGGCTCAGGCGAATCTTCTCCAAGACGAACCAGAGCAGGCTGAGGGTGAAGATGAGCCCACGTTGTTAATGACTCAAGTCTGTGATCTTTCTCCCGCCATCAACATCGAACCAGCGGCACCGAACTCATTATAAACGAGGAGCGCGCCCTTGTCACTCTCCGCGACGAGGGAGAACCAATCGATCCAGAATGGATCCTGGACACTGGGGCTTCAAATCATACGACAGGCGCACGAAACGCATTCTCCGAACTCGACACCAGTGTGCGCGGTTCTGTCAAGTTCAGCGACACCTCGTGAGTCCGCATCGAGGGGTGCGGCACTGTGCTCTTCGCCTGCAAGAATGGCGATCACTGCGCTCACCGGTGTCTACTACATCATGCGCCTCCGCAGCAACATCGTCAGCCTCAGCCAGCTAGACGAATCTCGCTGTAAGACGGAGATCGAGAACGGCATCCTCACACTGCGCGACCCCCAACGCCGGCTGCTATGCCGGGTTCGACGGAGCGCCGGACGTCTCTATGTGCTCAACGTCGACATTGCACAACCTGTTTGCCTCCTGGCAAGGGGCATGGAGGAGGCCTGGACATGGCATGCGCGTTTCGGCCACCTCAACTTCAACTCGCTTCACATGCTCGCTCGACGCAGGATGGCGCAAGGCCTGCCAGAGCTTGAGCACATAAATCAGGTTTGTGACAGCTGCCTGATCGGCAAGCAAAAAGCGAATGCCGTTCCCCGCCGCGGCGGCGTACCGCGCATCAGAGCGCCTCGATCTCGTCCACGGCGATATATGCGGGCCCATCACGCCGGCAACCCATGGCGACAAGAGGTACTTCCTGTTGTTAATCAATGATCTAACCCACTACATGTGGCTCTTTCTGCTGGCGGCGAAAAGTGATGCTCCTACAACCATCAAGCGCTTCAAGGCCGGCATAGAGGTGGAGACCGGCTGCAAACTATGCGTGCTGAGGACTGACCGCGGTGGTGAATTCACCTCCGTGGAGTTCGGCCTCTACTGCACCAAGCAGGGGATTGGGTACCACCTCACCGTGCTCTACTCACCGCAACAGAATGGCGTCGTGGAAAATTGCAACCAAAGGTGGTGGCCATGGCGCGGTGCATGATGAAGGCAAAGGACATGCCCAGCGAGTTCTGGGGGGGAAGCAGTGATGACGGCGGTCTACATCCTCAACCGATCGCTAACGAAAAGCGTCCCCGACAAGACTCCATACGAGGCTTGGCATGGTCGAACACCTGCCGTGCATCATCTCCGCACGTTCGGGTGCATGGCGCACGTGAAGGTGATGAAGCCGCACCTAAAGAAGTTGGAGAATCGTAGCAAGGTCATGGTGTTCCTCGGCTACGAGCCCGGCAGCAAGGCCTACCGCGTCTACGACCCCGCCGCCAAGCGTGTGTGGGTCACACGCGACGTGGTGTTCGACGAAATGAGGAAGTGGAACTAGGGGGAGCATGAGTCAGGTACGGGCGCATCGATTGATTCATTCACGGTCCATTATGAGGTGCAGCCCATCGACGCCAACACTGCTTCACCAAGCCCACCGCCTTCCGGTGTGTTGCCGTCAGAATCAGCGGCGCCTCCCTCCGAGCCGCCGAGTCCACAGGTGGAATTCGTGTCGCCCCCACGGCGGACGCGAACCTCGATGACGATTTTGGCGCTCCACGGCGTTACCGCAACATCGCCAACATCAACGCCACCTCTGAGCCGGTGGAGCTTGAATCGGACGAGCTCTACCTCCTCGTTGCTGAGAAACCAAGTAGTTTCGCTGAGGCGGAGCGTGACATGAACTGGCGCGGCTGCTCGCCGAAGTACATCGACACCCAGTACCATTTCATCAGAGAATACATCGAGGAAGGAAAGGTCGATGTCGAGTTTGTTCCCTCAGGGGAGCAACTCGGTGACATTCTTATGAAGCCACTCAGCCACGTTAAGTTCCTTGATCTGCGCAGGAGGATTGGCATCAAGGAGACTGTCACAAGGCGTCAGGGTTAGGGGGAGATTTGTTGGATGAAGTAATCCTGCGACAGTTTTCAGTTAGCCATTATGGCATTACTGTTTTCAGTTTTCTGAATTTTGCAGTTTTCAGTTTCATCTCCACAATTAAGTCTTTCAGTTTTTCAGTTTTCTGATTTTTCAGTTTTTCAGTTTCTAATTGTAATCTCTTTAAATAGTTGAATCAAAAAAAGCTGCAGTGTGGTTCACACAGCAACAAAAACATCATGTTTCCTGTGTTCATCAAATCCCAATCCATTCCATTTGAAGCTAGAGCTAGAAAATTGAGAGATTGGAAAGGGCGGCTGACAAGGATCTTTCCTCCCTTTACTGGAAGACTGGCGGTATGTTTCATTACTAGCAAGTAGATGTCACAACCAGCTTGTGTTTCTACTAGAAATCATGTCAGAACTGTTGGAGTATGGTGTTGCTTCAAGACCCTCTGTACATGGTAGTGAAGTTGGAGACTTTGCTCCAACAGAAGCCGCACAAGGAGGTCCTTTCCTAGTTTCAGACTTGTTATCATTAGAAATTTTTAGTAGTGAATTCCGACGCCATACAATGCAACCCAAAGCATAATTATTGAGGAACAATATCCTATGATCACCATATTATCATCGAACTCAGTCAACTCACAATACAAGAAACTGGATAGTAGAACAAAGACAGCTTCTATCTCACAATACAGGAAACTGGATTAGTTACATAGAAAACCATGGTAAAAATGTAGATTATTAGATTATGTTTTTTGTCCATGCTCTGTGAGGCTATGACACTGTCTAATCTATTGGTCTTCTGACTCGAAAGTTCTATGCAGTATCATTTCATTTCATTTGTTGAAAGTTATATGCAGTATAATTTTCATTTTTGCACTCTCTTTTTTGGAGGACGATTTCATTTGTATTCCAATCTGAGAGCATCGCTCAATATCACATACATGTTTGTCTGACAGAGGACAGGTTTAGTTTACTAAGCTCAAACATTGCTGCCTAGATACGTAGCTACTTCATTGTATTTCACTATACAAAGAAACGCACAATACAAGAAACTGGATTAGTTATGCTTCAGCAGAGAGACAACATGAGAATATCTGAGCAGCACAATAAATGGACTTGAAACTCCTGATCCGGCTAGATTTCAAGTTTTAGAAAAACCAACGAGATGCACAATTGGTATTGGTTCTAGAGATCTCCACGTGCATGGAAATCATCTGTTAGTTAGCTATTATATGCACTGGTACTGATTTGAGTATAAGAACAAAATTCCACATACACATGGAAACATTGACTATCTGATGACTACCTGAAAACTGCTAAAAAATCATCTGTAAACTTATGTTACAGGTTTTTCTTGGAACCTGTCATGTGGGGTAAGCATTATTCCCGTCGCAGACGCTCTCTCGTCCGTGCCCGTGACAGAACCAATTTAACCTGTTATGACTATGCTCAACAGTCTGTACAGTAATTGGATGAAAAACTAGTTTTGCTTGAGTGTGACTGGTTTCGATTTCATTGCTCTTTTACTGACTGGTTTTGATTTCATTGCTCTTTCACTATGTAGGATCGTCGATAGCAATCAGAGAGAGTAAATAATTGTAATCTACAATAAAAACTTTTTCTTAAATCTATTATCTTCTGCTCTTTCAACCTATCAATCATAGCAAAAACAAAAGAACAAAGACAACAAAAGACCCATTTCAAATGCGTGAATTCAACCCAAATTTAGATATAGTTTTTTTTAAATATCAGTTTTAGGTATATACCCATCTATAACAATTCAAATAAAACATATACCTTTGAAAAATATACTCGAATTCAAAGTTTTGAGCGAATTTAGATCACATTCTTTGCTGATTTACATATATATAATCAGCACATACCTACAATCAAACTATCAATAACAATGGCAACTGTAGTTCAAATTTCAGTTCGAACTTGACATGCAAAAAATTTCAAAATTTTTCGCACATATTACATAGGGGAAATACCTATTCTAGACCATAGTGACTAGGCACCATGGTGCTTCTGTTGTTTATAACACACACACACACACACACACACACACATATGCAACATTCAGAAAAACTCATGCAACAAGTTGACTTAACAGTTGTAACAATTGGGATAGAGCTCGAATGAGAAGGAGGCCCGCTCACAACATCATCTCATCACCGGCAGGATTGGATTTGGTAGTGGGTGAGGCCGGCCTCCACCACCACATCTTTCCCTATGCCCCAAAGGCCCCGCCACCCTAGCCATCGAGCTCCACCACCACCTTCTACAGCTCAAGGGAGGAGGATGCACCCAGCCTAGAAGCTTTGCGCCTCAATAGTGTTGTAACATCCCATTTTGGGAGCCCTATAATTATGCTTGTGTGAAATTTCAAATTGATTTTGAATTCAAATTTTCAAACCCCTTTGGGCTTGGCCTAGCCCATCTCCCCCTTCTCCCAGCCCACCAGGCCTCTAACCCGGCCCAGACGGCCTTCGGCCTGGCCTAGAACGGCTCACGCTACCTCCAGCAGCGCCTTGCATGCCCAATGCACGCCTGTGCCGCACCATATGTGTCCCAACCCACTCCCATCGCACCTGCACAAACGCCGCCTCACCACTATGCCTCCACAGTGTGCCACTATCTGCCCCCATGCGTCCTCGAGCCAGCCTCGTGCTATGTCACCCTTGCCTTGCCTGGGACCCACTTGCTACGCTCGCTGCTCCTGCGCCATGCCCAAACCGTGTCAGCTCCGCGTGCCTGTAAACCCTGCCTAACCATTGCCTCAGCGTGTCACCTCTGCCATAACTCCCATGCAGCATGCTGAGCTCCTCGCCTCATTTTTATGCCGTGCTGTGCACTGAGCGTCGCCGTCCTCGGTACTCTGTGTGAGACTTGAGGCCCCAACAGTTAATCACTGTCCTCCCAACTATAAAACCCTCGGTTAGCTCTGCTTTGACCTCGATTTCACTCCCCTCGCCTCCAATTGCCTCTGAGTGCTCCCGCACTATTTTCTTCCTCAGCTTCAGCTGTGTTTCGCCGTCGTCAACGCTGTTCATGGAGCGCTGTGTCTTGTCCAATTGCCCATGCTTGGAGCACCAACTAAGGATTCCAAAGTCGACCCGAGCCTCCTTAACCTCCCTCTCCGGTGAGCCCTCCACGTCATCCACCTCACCGTCGATTGGGTTCATGCCACTAGGCCATCCTCCTCATCCTGAGCTTAGCCAATGCCTCCGATGAGTCCCTCGTAGCCCCTAGATGCTCCCCTAGTAATGAATTACACTCTAGCACCATGTAGGGCTGTGGTGTCATGCTCTGGCCACCGTCGCCGCTTAGGCTCACTACCGACTGCTCTACGCTCCAAATCAAGTCGCGCCGCCTCACTTGGATGTTCATGCTGAGCCAAGGAGTCTATTTTTAGCTTCCCATCTGACCGCTGTCCTCCCTCTCACCGGTGAGGAGCTTTGCCTCTCTTCGCTGGAAGACAACACTGTAGCGCGGTGGTCAACCATTAAGTGTGTAGTTAGTTCCTTAATGATTTGTCATTAGTTTCTATTAAACCGTCGCTGACCAGTGCACCAATAAGTCACTAATGTGTGAGCCCCTAGCCTTTTAAAACCTTTTTAAACTCGATTTAAAGGTTAAAGCCACTAACAAGTGGCCCTGTTCCACTGTGGCTATAACGCATGGGTCATACCTATCAGGCTCTCAGCTTTTCCTTTTAGAAAATAAATCAAAAACTAAATTAAAATCCCGTGGGCCCCTTCTATTAGCCTCAATATCTTTTTTAATAGAAAAATAATTCAAAAATTAAATAAACACTGATGGACCCCACCTATCAGTGAGAGAGACTCTTTCTCCTCAGTTAATTATTGGATTTAATCTAAATACAAATTTTGGTGAGTCCGTTTTCACTTATTTTAACTGCAAATTTAATGATATTTGCTTCTAAATATTTTCTAAATTCAAGATCTATCTAATGGAAATGGAATTGTTCAATTTAGTGTTCATTTGAATTTTTTTATATTTATTTATTTTTGATCGCGTCTTTATTTGCTTTCCGATGTGATCGTTTGGGTAAAGTACGAGTACACTAAAGAGCTGCAGTACAAGACAACTCAAGAATTTTAAGACCAACCTACTTGTGAGCTAGGTGAGTCAATACTTCGACCATATTCACTACTACAAAAATGGTCACCATAGATGGTTCAAAACTATTATAACATACGGTTTGTAAGCCATCTGTAATAATCACAACACAGACAGTTTGTAACTAAAACCGTTTATGAAGAATACTATCATAGATAGTTCGAACCAAAAATCATCTGTGATACTCTCACATCACAGAAGGTTCTAGCTACCAACCGTCTATGATGGGCAAGTATCATAGATGGTTGGTATATAGAACCATCTGTGATACTTTTTTTATCACAAATGGGTGGGAGATAGAACCGTCTATGATGAGTGAGTATCACAGATAGTTTTTGGTTCGAGCCGTCTGTGATAATCCTTCACAGACTGTTCATACCACAAAACTATCTGTGATAGCTCATTCTATACCTATTTTTTTTCTTTTTTTGGCTAGCCTCAGGAAATATTAACTATGCCATTTGAAAATAAGTATCTGTGATAATCCTTTCACCCCTGATGCAGCGTGCGAGCTAGATGTCCTTGACGCCCACCATTACTGATGTCGACTTGAGCGTCGCATTGGTAGTCAGCTGCTTCCACGACATCTTGCCTCCCATAGACTTGTGCGTCACCTTGGAAGCCATGCTAGCTACTTCCACGGCGCCTTGCCTCCGGTAGACTTACACGTCATCTGCTTCACACGGGATAGCGAGGATGCTGGATTTGGGTGAGTATTCATAGGGGAGGGAGAGACGAGAGTGTGGAAATTTTTGGCGCAGGGACAGAGAGGTGGAGCTACAATCCGTGGAGTAGGGGTCGGTGGATTTATATTGGCTAGGATTGGGTTGGGGTGGATCAACGGGCCCAGCGATCAGGGACATAATTATTATAGACATTTTGAGCCACAAATCATTTGTGATACATAATTATCACAGATGGTTTGAATTACAAATATATATATATATATATATATATATATATATATATATATATATATATATATATATATATATATATATATATATATATATATATATATATATATCGGTATAATGTAAACAACTAGTCTCAAAAGATGAAACAATAAAGTTTTATATGGCTTATATATGCTCGTTTGAAAGGTTATGATGAGATCTACAAGTTTGTAGTTGAGGCGAATGCTAAATTCCAAAGGAAAGATAAATTTTTTTTGGCAAAAACAGCAACAAAAAACTTGCGATGAAATTTGGGGCTAAAGATGGACTATTTGGGGGGGGGTTTAGAGGGTGACTGAAGCAAGCAGGTCATTTTTTTGGATCGGACTTGTCGTTAGCTTTCCAATGAGTATAAGAACATCGAAAACGGATACTGTATACAAAAGTTATACCCATTTTAGTAAAAGTGTGTCGGAACAGAATCCTACTCGAACTCGAATTCATCACGGGCAGGAGATTATGAAATTTTAGGGGTTGCGAGGCATGAAACATATTACAGATGGTTTTTTTTGTACAAATCGTCAGTTTGTAATAAAACCATCTATGAAATATCACAGACGGTTTAAATAAATAACCATATGTGATGTCTGCCACTATCACAGATGATTTTTATTAATAACCGTCTGTGAAAATACCACAGACGGTTATTCGTATGAACTGTTTGTGATAATTACAGTATGGACGGTTCCTAAAAACTATCTGTGATGTAAGCATCCAGTATAGCCTCCTTTGTAATAGTGATTTAACCTATATTTCATGCAAATTTATATTTGTTTAAATTATTAAATTGCATGATATTATTTGTTATGCAAATGTATGTTAAACTTAAGGTTAAATATATGTATACTTGACTTTGCAATGCCATTATACCATCCTTTGGACACTTGAATCACATAATCTTTGTCACCCTATATACTTAATGGTAATTTTACTAGCTATAGGTCGTACTTAAATATCATGCTAGTCTTACTTAAGTACCAGGGCATTGATTTACACTTTCATCATCTTCTAATCATGAAACTTGTTTTGGGCATTCATTGGAGAGAAATGGCTGGTATATTTGAGATAACTTAATTTTATGCTTTCAAAACCCTATCACTTGTTGTTACCATATCTGGGCGGATGGTATAATGGTTGGTGCGGATGTAGCACGGGAAATTATAGTTGTGGTTTGCACCACCCAGATAACTTAAGGACTAAATCCTATGATAACTTCTCAATGTAAAACTGTACAACCATAGGTCTATAATACATATGACCTGGCTAACTAATTTGCATCCACCAGTGTGGGTTGCATCATTGAAGTGATGCACGAGCCATGTCGTTGGTTTTAAGCCATCATAGACACGGGTCGTGTCGCTGGTGTAAGCCGCCGTGAGATGTAAGAGGGGGTCTAGGTGAGGTGGACGTAACCTCACTCAGATGAAATCCTAGCGGGTGCAACTTACACTATAAGATACATTGTAAAAGCCTTGTGATGATCTCCTTGATTCACGTGTCCAAGGAAATATGTGAAATATAAAAAGTTAATTATCTCCTGTGGGTAAAGTGTATAATCTCTGCAGAGTATAAACTATTCGAACAGTCATGCCCACGGTCAAGGGCAGACATAAGAACTTAATCGAGTTAGTTTCTATTTCAAAAACTTGTGGATGGGATGAGAACTTATCAAGTGGATGTAACCCTGCTTTTGGATTTCCCTAGGTGGATGTAACCCAATGGTGATAATAGGTGGATGTAATCCTAGTAACAAAAAACTAGCATATGGTGGATGGAACCTGCACCGTTATAGATATTGCACACTTTCACTCTCTTTAATAAAATGTGGTTTTGGTTAAAGTGATAAGTCATAGGAATTTCTAATTATTGTAGTTTCAAAATATTACCTTTATCAAATAAAAGAACCCAAGCCTACCTTTGTTAAACCTTGCATATAAATATTGTATTATGTGGTGTTGGCTCGCAGAGCACTCACTACTACAGACAGACCTATCACAGACGGTTTGGAACCGTCATCACAGACGGTTCCTGAACTGTCAGTGTTTAGGTGTCAGTGATAATAGGTGGTTATCACAGACGGCTCCCAAGCCGTCTGTGATAACTCACATTACAGACGGTTTTGTATAAAAAACCGTCTGTGATAGTCGAGTATCACAAGACACACGTACGACACTTACGGCAAGAGTGTGTTGTCCAGCCACCCGCCGTGCCGCGATGGAGGCGCTAGCTCATAGCGGAGGGGAGATGCATGAAGGAAGCTAGCAAGTGGATGAACTCACATGTGACTAGTACCGCTAGAAAGGTAGATGGGGAGTTATTAATAAGGGCCGAGCCGTGGGAGGAAATGCTGCCTGCCATTCGATGTGGAGAGAGTGGACGGGTGAGATCGAAATCCTGGGTATACACCAATTATTGGTAACATTTGTTTATCACAGACGCTTATTAACACGAACCGTCTGTGATGCATACTATCACAGACGGTTCGTGTTACTAACCGTCTGTGATTGTGCTTATCACAGACGGTTCGTAAATAGAACCGTCTGTGATAGACCTTTACAGACGGTCTATACGCTGTCTGTGATAGATCACTCTATACGTCAAATTTTTTCAGTTTTTTTTGCTAGCCTCAAGAAATTAAATAATGTCCCATGGTCTTTTTGAAAACAAGCAAATAAAGGCACAAGCACAACAACACATTCAGATCTATTACAGCTAACGAACCCTTCATGGCACGACGGTCACACTAAACAAGACACACTTACGACACTTACGGCAACAGTGTGTTGCCTAGTATGCCGCCGTGCCGCGATGGAGGTGCTAGCTCACGGCAGTAGTCGGCGTTGTGGAGGAACAAGCAAATACAGAGGCAAGCACAACAACACATTCAGATCTATTACAGAATAACAAGCTCACGAACCCTTCATGGCAAGACGGTGAGGATAAACAAGACACACTTATGACACTTACGGCAAGAGTGTATTGTCCATCCACCCGCCGTGCTGCGACGGAGGCGCTAGCTCATAGTGGAGGGGAGATGCATGAAGGAAGCTAGGTAATGGATGAACTCACGCGTGACTAGTACCGGTGGAAAGGTAGATGGTGTTATTAATAAGGGTTGAGCCGTGGGAGGAACTGCTGCCTGCCATTCGATGTGGAGAGAATGGACGGGTGAGATCGAAATCCTGGGTATACGCCAATTATCGGTGACATGTAATCATCACAGACGGTTATTAACACGAACCGTCAGTGATGACCATAATATCACAGACGGTTTGTAATACCAACCATCTTTGATAGATCAAAGATGGTTTGGAATACGAACTGTCTGTGTTAATGCTTAAATATGCGCGCCCTAATCCTGCTCTTCTACACACTGTACGTCCTCTCCTCATTTTTTTCATCACCACATTTCTAAATAATGACATCTAAAATTCTTTTGATCTTCTTCCTCTCATCTATCCATCATGAGTTGTTCGGACGCAACCTTACACAGGCGGCCAACAATTTACGTCTGGAGCAGCTCCTCCACTCATGCCCTGCTCTCCTTCCCCGACTCGCTTCCATCCGTCAGCTGGACCTCATCATCCACCGTCGACGGAGGTGTCTCGTTGCCGCTCAGGATAGGGAAACCGCCCTCAGCCTTGTTCTTCTCTACAATGTGCGCAAAACAGAGGAAGATCATGCGGCAGTGCAGACACACATGGATAACCTTGCTGATCAAGCAGAATCGGCCGATTCTGAGGAAGCTTATCATGGCATCCTATTTGAGATTATGGAACATGCTAATGATTTGTCCTGGCTTGAGGAGGAAGTGGAGAGGGCAAGGACAATCTTAACGGCATTCGAGAACACAGTGGCTGATCCTCCGACTCCAGAAGTCGACGAAGAAGCATATGAAGCCCAGAAGATTCAAATCTAGGAATCCCTTTTTTGCACTTTTGTAATAAAATTGCCTTGAATTTGACTCTCGTCTCAGTTTAGCTTCTGTAGTTCATACGACAACGGTCTGTCAGGTTTACCACAGACGGTTCGTATTAAGAACCGTCTGTGATAGTTTCACAGACGGTTATTAACACGAACCGTCTGTGTTGTTCAGATTATCACAGACGGTTCGTGTTAATTACCGTCTGTGAAAATATCACAGACAGTTGCCAGTATAAACCGTCAGTGACAGTTTAATCACAAACGGTTCATACGGAACCGTCTGTGATGTAGCCGTCCAGTATAGCCTCTTTTGTAGTAGTGACTGTTGCTTGTGCTCACCATCGCTCATAAAATCCCTCAGAATCATGGGACCAAGGACATTACGCGTTCTTAGACACCTCAAGAGCTGATAGTGAAGAAGATAGAGGAGATTATGATAATCTCTAATAGTCTAGGTTTTATCCCAGTCATGCTAACTAAATTGGTGTTTGCATATACCAATATTATCCAAACTCTTGGTTAATATCGGTCGCACATAACTTACCCCCGTCCTTGTCTGTGGCGATATGTGCCCTCTCCTTTTACTTTCGTGTTTGCTTCGGTGGTTATATAATGTATCCATTTGACCTGATCGACCCTATTGTAAACTTAACCTAATGCAGTCTATTTAAACTCTGATGAATGTAATATTAATGTATGGTATGATTTATATCCTATATGAAATGATTTAGTGATGTATTCTGCGAGTACTATCTACTGATCCAAGCAATAGTGCAATGATTTCATAATGGATTCTAGATTGGCTAAATCTAGGTCCAACAAGCATCAACACTTGGTAGTGGTGCTCACTGTCTGGAGGAAAAAAGAAGCAGCGGCATGGGCAGAGAGAGGAGTGTGTGTGAGTAGATCTGGTGTCTTTTGTAGTGGCCGTGAAGTAGTGGAGCTACGGATTGAAGATGATGGAGTGAACCATGATTAGAGGTAAGGGGAGCTTGTGGAGGCCGTGGCCGCCGGCGGAAGTGCTCGAGTTGCAATGGTGACAGGAGTATGGGATGGGAATGCCAGACAGAAGCTAGGGGCACCAGAAATAGGGCTCACTAGGAGGAGGGACACCGGAGATGGGGTCACCGGGAAGGAGGAGCATTTGGGAGGAAGAGCAGCACAAATGGTCCATGCGGAGGGCCGCAAGGTATAGAGCAGCGAGGGAGCACCATGAGCGACCTAGGAGAAGAAGGGTGGGAGGAAATGAGCAGATTTGGAAAAGAGAAATAGAAGCTCTGAAGCTGTGTACGTGTCGTGGGAGTGGTGAGGCGTCTGAGCGAACCGCTCGTATCTTATGTCAGGCCCCTATCATTATCCTTTATTCTCAAACAATATGCAGAATTCCAGATCGGTCAACCTTGTGTAGCAACTGGCAAAGTGAGAGTTGAGGGCTCCAATGGATTAGTGGCAGCTAAGAAAATGGGGGTTGTTAGGCTTAATGTTAATTAGTACATCCACATTGACCTTGCAAACATATCGTAGCCCATGCCAAACTCGAGCTAAGCATCCAAAAGAACAGGTGTTGACCATACAACCGTTAGGGTTTTATGGTTTACTGTCCGTTACGGTTTTTAATGGTTTAGGGTTTTAGAGGTTCACAGCTGGCTGTGAGCTCAAGCTCAAGGGTCGAAGATGGTTGGTGGTAGGCGGTGGTACATCGATGGAACTTGAGAATTTAAGTTAGGTTTTTGGATGGCAAGAGGCGGTGGTGACGACTAGGAGGGAGGGGCGGTTGTGGGCGACAATGATATAAATAACGGTTGTCTGTAATACACCTCTATACCATCTAGAGATGAGACTAAAGATAGCTTATAAATAGGTTGACTATATAGTTATCTGTAGTGGCTATATACAATTAATGAGCTGTCTATATAATAATATACACAATACAAAATTATCTAAGATCGTCAGTTAAATAGTAGATATCATTTTTCTCTTTCCTTCTTACCTCTATATCATATAAAATTATTGTCCATGCCCTAGCATTGGTAACTTGTAGCCAGCTCGTGTATGCTACTGTGCACGCCCTTAGGCAGATCAGATGACGCATATGAATATAAGATGTGTCCAATGACTCATCGATCTGCCCATCCTCTTCAGCGCCGCGACTGGCGTGCGCGATTGTTCCGAGCGACTAGACTATGCTACTAGCTTAATTTCACCGCCTCGCTCGCTCGCGCGTGCAGATGATGCGGCCCACGTACCGACGTGAAGACGGACAGATCGATGCTCACGTTCTAGAAACTCTACACGTGCGGTGTGGTGTGACCTGTGTGCGTGCATGCGCTGGCCCGATTCCAATTCCGAACGCCCGAGAACATGATCGACAGATTCCAGTCTTTTCTGACGGCCGGAACGATTTAGTCAATCTCAACGCTTACACCGATTTAGGCTCTACTCATTTTGACTTAAGCTTTTAACTTATTTTTTACTATTTATAAATTTCATTTTTTTAATTTTTTTAGCTTTTTTGCCGGTTCTTTTTTCGGTATTCGCTCACGTTGTCCGTGATGAGCTAACATATTTTTTCTATTTTTAATTTTTTAAATTTAATTACATCAAATAAGCCGCATTCAGCTACAGTGTAATTTCAGCTAGCTACAATGCAATTTTAATCATAAGCCACAGCTTTTCAATCCAACGGGGCCTTAAATCCTGAAATTTAGTAAGTCTGAATGATCTTCGACGTGGTGAACTCCGGCTCTCCCTTGCGGCAACGTTTTTATCCATTGGCAAACAATTAAGGCTATATTCAGAAGTATTATAGCTTGTAATTGAAATAATACTATAGCAATTATTAATTTTTCTCAAATATTAATTAAAAATATCAAAAATAAAAAACATCGTTATATCCCTACAGATAATATAAAAGAAAAAGGAAAAAAACTGTGTTAACAAATCAATACATTCTTAACGGCTTTTAGAAGTCAAAATTCCAAAACAATCGCTGTTTGGGACGGCCTAACTAGAAGTTAAGGCGGCTACTTTTCCCCCATCTTTCTACAAGTGTGATTGAAACTAGAAGGTATAAATCCTAATGCGTAGTCCAGGGACGTTCGTTCGTAGCTCGCTAGCTAGCCATCAATATAATATCGTTAGCTCGCTAGCTACTGGTACTAGTCCAAGAGCAGGTAACCAAATGTTAGACTTGATTAATTAAACTAAGCCAACGTGTATACACATACGCGCCCACCAAAAAATGCGAATGACGAGACACAGACCGATCGACCTAACTAGTCATCCAGTTAGAAAAAAGAAAAGATGCATATGGAGGCGGCTGCTGTTCCTTCCTCACGTGCGACTTTCGTCATTTGTTCGACCGGGATTAAACACTTTACAGATCCTTGCGTGTTCAATTAACTTATACCCAACCGATTGCAAGCTAGCTGTCGGTGTGTATATAAGACGTGGAGGTAGGTACACCCGTAATTTGGAATCATGTTCATATAATATATACGTATGTGTGTTTGTGTGTGTATATCAGTATATGCATGTATATGTGTATATATATGTATACATATATGTATACACATATGTATACATATATGTATATGTGTGTGTATATGCTTATGTATGTGTATATATATCACACTATTTCGCGCCTGAATGTTGAATAAGTTATTCTATGCTTCGTCCGTAATAGGAGCTACGCGACCCGACCACACCCCAAGAGCCTGACCATGACCCACCATGGTTAGGCATCCTTCGCACAACTGACAGTAAAACCACAAGCCCCCCAACCCCCTCCCCTGTCTTCCCTTGCGTCGCCCTTGCCCCCATCTTCCATCGTGCCACACGGTGGCGTTGCACGTAATCGACGATAAAATGTCGCAAGGCTACCCACCGATCGGTTAAATTGACGGTAAAATATCACGGTAGCTCACCATCATAGTCTTCTGTGTCGTGCAGTTTTGCCACCACTACACCACCGTCGTCTCCTATGGGATGGCGGTAGTAAAAATGAAAAGCAATTTTGGCCAATTTACAACCAGATACATATCAATTTATGGCCCAATGAAGCCGATTTTATGCCATACAGTTTTCCCCAACATATGCTGCCATGTCGAACAGAGCGCCAACGATGCCAAGCCCCTCCGTGCAGATGGATACACCGGTGGTAAGCTTGGCCTCGCTGGCAGTTAGTCCTCCCACCATCTGGGATCCACAACTGCACACTTCGGGAAATTTGGACACTGTTGGACCCCTGTGCACCCAAAATTCCCATTTTGGCCCCCGAACGAAATTAATTCCAGATTTGGACCCCTGTTGAGCGCGGGATCACCGGACGCCGCCACATGCCCCGGTCGTGCGGACTGGTCTCTCTTTTGCAAAGAATTAGACAACTCATTTGTGTAACCAAGAATGACAAGCATCAAGTGTGCATTGAAAATAAACTCAAATGACTCAAATGTAAGAGCCATAGCATGTATGTTAGGCCAATCATCCTTTTGGGTGGGATCATTTCCAAGAGTTATGAGTACTTCCCAGATTGTATCATACATGTCAATGATATGTAAAATAGTTTTGTAGTGAGAACCCCACCGAGTGTCACCGGGCCTAGTCAATCTCATCTCTTGATTTAACCCACTTCCACTTTCTATTTCATCCAAGTCAAGTGCCTTCTTCAATTTTTGAGCTCTAACATCTCGAAGCATATCATGACGTTTGCAAGAAACACCAAGTATATTCAGCAAGCGTGAAACTTGACCAAAAAAGGTTTGGCAACCAACATTTCCCTTGGCAACAGCAACAAGAACTAACTGAAGTTGATGTGCAAAACAATGCACATAATAAGCAGAAAGAGACTCTTTCATAATCAATGTTTTCAGCCCTTTAACCTCTCCTTTCATGTTACTAGCCCCATCATATCCTTGCCCACGAATTTGAGTAAGAGTCAAGTGATGACTAGTAAGCAAGGACTGAATTGCTGTTTTAAGTTCCAAAGAAGTGGTGCCAGAGACATGAACTACTCCAAGAAACCTCTCACAAACCCTCCCAAGTTTATCAACATAACGCAAGCAAACAACAAGTTGTTCTTTATATGATATATCACTAGATTCATCAGCTAGGATTGCATAGTGGTCATCCCCCAAGTTCTTCAATTATGTATCTAGTGATTTCATTAGAACAACATCTAATAATTTGCTTCTGTATGCGAGGGGAAGTCAAAATGCAATTACCTGGAGCATTTTTCAACACCAACTTGCTAACCTCTTCATTATTTCCAGCAAGCCACTTCAAAAGTTCAAGAAAGTTTCCGCTATTGTTAGATTCTTCACTTTCATCATGTCCACGAGAAGCCAATCCTTGATGCAAAAGATACCTCAAACATCTAAGTGAATAAATCAATCTAGCCTTGTACTCAACTCGATCCTTTTCTGACACCTTGACAATGACAGTATCAATTTTTGTACCATTTTTCACAAATAAATTGTATTTGTCTTGAGCAAACTTGTGAATAGTTGAGCAACAATGTTTGTCAAGTGCTTTAGCTCCTATGTTCCAATTATGCCACCCATCCATTACAAACTTTCCACTCTCTTTGCCAAACAAATAGCATATGAAGCAAAATGCTGCATTCTTCTCAACACTATATTCAATCCAAGGGTACTTATGAAACCAAATAATACTAAAGCGGCGATCTTTACCATAAATTTTTCTAATGGGGTAATCATAGGCCCAAAGTTGGCATGTACCTTTTAGAATGTATCCTTTGGCCCCGCGCTTCGAGACACCTCCCATTTCAATGTACATCGCGAACGCCCTACGTGATTCGAAAAAGTTAACCTTAGTCATCCGGAAGGAAAGAAATAGTACAATATAGGTATGTATGGAGAATATGTATTTACCTATCGATTACTTGGCTGACAACTATGAAGTCCATTATTCCTACTTAGGGAATCAAGGTAATATACCTTGTTCTATTTTGGTACAATTACTATTAAAATCCAATGAAAGTTCTGATGGAAGGGCATAAGTACATATTCCTTATTGAGGCAACCCATCAGTCCTGCTGCAATGTACCTCTCGACGAGGGCTGTATCCCGGTCGATGGTATCCTTGGCGACCAAGTGTGGGTCCAAGAAACCAGCCGATAAGTTGGATAATCTAGCTTTAGTCAGCATGTATCTATATATATACACACACGAAAGCAACAAATTAGATATGACATTTATCGGTATGACATGAACGGAGACTGTGATTGTACACACTTACAGCGTCCAGCATCGAATGATTGAGACGTCGAGAGCGTTGAGAGTGAACAGATCGAATAAATTCTCAAAGGCGACCACGAACATACACTCTTGAAGACTGTGGTGGAAATCATCCGACGTGAATTTGACAGTGATACTTGAGGTCCGTTCTCCCTCTGGCTTATTGGACTGCTGGATATACCACGTGTGCAATTGTACGCAACTGTATGCTAGGCGTTGGAGGGCTTTTTGCTCGAGCAACGGCTCGCCAAGCACGAATTTGCGGGCCAAAGGTAGGTACGGTATATCATCATTGGTCTTCTTTGCTTTGCTCTTGCTGGCCTTGCTGCCTCGGCTATAGTTCGACTTCACGGCAGTCGACTTTGAAGATAGCAGCAGTCCAAGTTGCTCTGGCGAGAATAGCACCCGTGGAGATAGCACCGGTGCAGTTTCCGGTGGTGGAACCGATTGGTCTTGTAATGGAGATGGCACCAGTGCAGTTACCGGTGGTGGAACCGACTGATCTTGTAATGGAGATGGCACCAGTGTATGTTGCTCCGGTCCTGCCACCGGTGAAGAAGCCTCCAGGAAGATGTCGCTTTTGGGCCACTGGATGAATGTTCCAATGGCTGGTCATGACTAGTCCAACACGTATAATCCTTTTTGAAACCCCTCCGAATCAAGTGCGCTTCAATTTGTCCTCGATTCTTAAACATTTTCAAATTCTCGCAGTCAGTGCATGGACAGCACATATATTCCACCCCCTTATTCAACATATCCTCCTCGGCGGCTCTTATAAAAGCAGACACGCCATTAATGTACTCTTCACTCACACGGCTCGCGGCATACATCCAGCTTCGGTCCTACGTTATGTAAATATATAACAACTTAGTATTAAAATTTAGATTAACTAATTATTACTACATATATACCGGCCACATTTATTATATTGAGACTTAATTTGCTAGCTCAATTCATATTATAAACCCAACAGCTATTATATAACCAACAATTTTGCAAATTAACCATCTTCAATAACACTCATGGATTACTTAGACCTAAATTGTAATGCAATTAAAGAAAAAAAATAAATTTCATTACTAACCATATCTAGAGCAACCAGGAAAGTATGAATCTTCAAAACTCAATCTCTGCCTCTTCCCACCAAATTAACTGGCCTAAAATCGCCTAGCTTCCTCCCGAGTGAAAAAGTGCGCAGCGGTGGCTAGATCTGGATCGAAATGAAGACAGATACGGTCTGAGCAGCGTAATAAATGCCTTAGTGCCATTATCACATACGGTTTTTAATTAAGAACCGTCTGTGATAACCAGCTTATCACAGACGGTTCTTAATATAAACCGACCGTCTGTGATACTCCTTTTTCCCGCCACAAATACCACAGACGGCCTCCAAATTACAACCATCTGTAATAGTGTTCATCACAGACGATTTAACAAAACCGTCTGTGATGAGGCGTCTACTATAAGACTTTCTGTAATAGCGAGAAAAGAAGCACGAACATGACAAAACTTCGAAGAGGATTGGGTGTAGGACCTTTATGAGGCTAAAGACAAACATAAAGGATGGCACCGCCCACGTCGAAAGGGTTGTGTTGGAACACAACCATCGACTCTCTAGGATGCCATCCTTGGTCTCATTCACGAAGTCACACAAATTTTGATCCTTCCTTGATGGAGCTCATTGATGCTATGCAGACCAGCAAGGTCCCTCATAATGCCTTGATGAATGTCCTCTCCGAGATGCATGAAGGGCAATAGAACATACAGTTCACTGCTCGTGACCTCAAAAACAGGTAATTACTGCATCACGCCATAGTCGTTACTTTCGTGTTTACAACAAATTCCTGAAAATTTTAGTTGAGACCGCAAATTCATGACTATTAGTGGTGATCGGTTGAGCTGTAGCTTATAGCTTATTTCACTGTAGCTGGCTGAAATTACACTGTAGCTGAAAGTGCCTTATTTGGTATAATTAAATTTAAAAAAAAATTAAAAATAGAAAAAATTGGTTAGCCCATCACGTGTAATGCAAACGAATACGGGAAAAAAGAACCGGTAAAAAAACTCAAAAAATCCAAAAAAAATCAGAAAAAGACGAAATTTAGGAATAGTAAAAAATAAGCCAGAAGCCGAAGCGGAAACCATCGGGGCCAAGTCATTCTACAGCAAGTCTACGATCAATTTATTGTACTTACCCAAACTCACAATTATCGTATCGTAGGAAGGCTACGAGCACACATGCTGAGAACCAATGATGTGAACAAGCTGATGGCTTACTTCAGGGGGTGCTGGGTGCAGAACAAGGATTTCTACTACGACATCCAGGTGAATGAGAACAACGTTGCGAAAAACATGTACGCTGATTTCGGAGAGATCGACATCGTCACGTTTGACATAACATATAGGACCAACATGTACAACATGCCTCTGGGGATGTTTGTTGGCTCCAACCACCATCTACACAACACCATCTCCGATCCGGCTATGCGCTGGCGCTGCTCTAGGACGAGAAGGCAGACTCCTTGGAGTGGCTGTTCAGGACGTTCGAAACTTGAATGGAGGGCAAGGACCCACATTGCATCCTCATAGGTAATATTTATTGTGAATGATAGTATTTACCGTCTTCGCTGAATCATTTACCATCGCTAACGTACATAGTTACTGTAGACCAAGGCCTGGCCATGGCCGTGGCGATTCCGTGCGTCTTTCACGACACGAAGCACAGGCTGTACACGTGGCATGTTCTAAAAAAAGTACAAAGAGCTTCTGAACAAGTTGTACGTGTAGCACAAAGGGCGGAAAGAATGTTTGGTGTCCGTCATAGACCATCCGCTGACTTTGACAGAATTCGAAAATGTGTGGGAGGAGCCAGTGATGCGGCCCATATTACTAACTATGCTTTTGAATTTAATCTTTATGTACAATTTTTTCCGTGAATTATTTACAGAATTTGCTGAAAAGTAAGGAAATGAAGCGCATCAATGTATGCATACCGTGAATGAGGAGGAGAGGATCCACATGCATACATGCAAACCGTTCTAAAAGAAAAGAAAGTAAAGGAGTTATACGTATCATGCTTGGTTACTAGGGGAGGTATTGGAGATAAAATAGGAGGGAATCATCCTCGGATTGAGAAAAATCAGGAGATGCCTTATCTCTTTGACCTGCTCCTTGCGCATGAAAAGATTCTTCTCTACGTGGTTTTCTTTCTCTCCGCAATTTAGGATGGCCCCACCTTGTGAACGAGATAGATCAGAAGACAAGTTGGCGCACCAGGTCAGGATTAGGAATGTTGAATCCGTTCTGCGTGCCAACTCCGAGGTGTAAAAGGATATCACCTTATTTTTAGTGGGTCAAGTTAATTTCGGTTTTGTTGAGTCCTCGGTAAGACCGGCTATATCCTAGAAAAGCCGATTGTTTCTTGCTTTTCACGTACGTATAGGAGTCACAAGTTTGAGTTATTCTGTGCATGAGTTGCCTTAGGCCAGGGGTGTGAGTGCCTATTTAAGCCAATGGCGTGCGCCGTGTAAAGGACGGAGTTGAGTTATGAATTAAAACACGTGTGTATATTGTCTTTCCACTACTATAGAAATACTATTAGTAGACGCTAAATCCTGTGACGTATACTATCATAGATGGTTTTAATTTAGAGACCGTCTGTGCTGTTGGTATCAGAAAAAACAAGTATCATATACGGTTCTTGCTGATGAACCGTCTGTGATACTGCAATATCACAGACGGTTTTTTAATATGATAATCTGTGAATTATCACAGACAGTTTCTAAAAAAATCGTCTGTGATAAGCTGATTATCACAGACGGTTTTTAAAAAATCGTCTGTGATAATCGCCGCTCAGAACCGCATATATCTTTATTTCGATCCAGATCTACCCGGTACTGCACCTGGAGGAGGCAAGGCTTTCAGGCCAGTTAATTTGGTGGAAGGAGGCAGGAGAGTTTTGAAGATTGGGGAAGGAGATAACGTTGACGACCCGACTACAACCACCCAAGGACGTTGCGCCTTAGCGATCGATACACCAACTCTAGAGGTTGTTCGTGACCTTATCGGAGCACAATCAACCTAACCACGAGGGTACTTGTTCTTGCAAGCAATCAAAGAACAGGCAAGAACAAGATGAACATCAACTCAATTCCAAATAAAAGATGTAGGTTTCAATCTGAAAAACAGAAAATGGTGCGAGTTCCGAAAATAAGTATTCGGATGGTCTTGCCGACACGCGCGAAAACAAGGCGAAGTATCAAAGGCTAACTTACTCTATCAAAACCCAAACCCTAGAAGAGGGTGCGGCTGTCTATTTAAGAGATACAAGAGGTGGAGGGTCGGCCAAAACACTTGGAAGCCGAACAGGACTCGATTACAAGGCCCAAGGCCCACTTTGACTCGGAATGGAAAAGTGACGCAACTTGTTTGGCAGTTTCTGATCGGCTCGGATGGAGTTTGGAGGTGAGACTAGATCCATCTGAAAGTACACTCCAAGAGCTTTCCAAAGAGTATTCATGAACCCCGAGAAACCTTCTGGATCAAAAGTTATGGCCGTTTGAAGTAGATGTTGTTAAGAAGGCCAAATCTGAGTTGAACTCGTGAATAGGACTTGGATTGCGCTTGATGGTTCCACTTCTACACTTGAGCTCGCATGGTTCTTCCCCATGGTTCCTAAGGACAATTAAATCATCACAAGAATTAAGTAGTATTCCATTTTTTGAAATATTTGTATGCAAACTTAGGAACGCATTCACCTGATGGTTAAGTTGACGTGCTCGCGCTTGAGTCATTGGTTCTTGTATCATAGTTTTAGTTTGTTGAGCTTGTTGTGGAGTCGGCACGGTTGTATCTATGGAAAGGATGTCCTCATCAATCTTCTTTTATAAGAGCTGCTGAGGAGGATATATTGAATAAGCGGGTGGAATATATGTATTGTCCATGCACTGACTACGAGAATTTAAAGATGTTTAAGAACCGAGAGCAGATTGAAGCGCACTTGATTTGGAGAAGATTCAAAAAGGGTTATACATGTTGGACCAGTCATGGCGAAGTCAATGATATGCCGTTGGATGCCATCACCGGTGAAGTGAATGATATGCCGCCAGATGATGTCGATTGTTGTTCGGATTCAGATAGCTTGCACGATGACAATCTGGATCAGATGCTTCGCGATGTAGAAGAAAACTATGATGAGAGAGTATGTTAAATTCCAGGACTTGATGGAGGACTCGGAGAAACCTTTGTTCACATGCTGCAGGTCAAAGTACACGAGGTTGTTGGCCGTGCTTAAACTGTTGAAATTGAAGGTAAGCAACGGTTGGTCCGACAAGAGTTTCACGGCGCTGTTAGGTCTTTTAGCGGATATGCTTCCGGAGGGAAATGAGTTGCCTAAAACCACATATAAAGCCAAGAAGATTCTTTGTCCATTGGGAATGGAAGTAAAAAGAATATATGCATGTCCGAACGACTGTATCCTCTACCGTAAAAAGTATGCAAACATGCATGTATGTCCGGTGTGCAACACATCTCGATACAAACGTAACAATCAATCAGATGACGGCGAGGGAACAGAGGTAAAGAAAGGACCTCCTGCTAACGTGGCATGGTATTTTCCTATAATTCCCCGTTTAAAACGGTTTTTTGCAAATCCAAAGGAGGCAAAACTGCTGCGTTGGCACTCGGAGGAGCACAAGAAGGATGGAATGCTAATACACCTTGCTGATTCCGCCCAGTAGAGAAACATCGATATGAGTTTTGCAGACTTCGGTGCAGAACCAAGGAATATAAGGTTTGAACTGAGTACAAATGGAATGAATCCTTTTAGTAGCATGAGCAGCCGACATAGCACTTGGCCCATGACTCTCTACATCTATAACCTTCCTCCTTGGTTATGTATGAAGCGAAAGTATATTTTGCTGTCGATACTTATCCAAGAGTCAAAGTAATCTGGGAATGATATTGATGTGTACCTAGCACCGTTGGTGGAAAATCTAAAAGTACTGTGGAAAGGGGTATAGGTATGGGATGCATACAAATGAGAGAACTTCACTTTGAGCTCCGTATTGTTCTGCACCATAAATGATTATCCTATCCTTGCTAACCTGTCAGGCCAGAGTACAAAAGGTGCCAAGCTTGTACTCACTATTTAGATGGTACCGAGAGTGTGTGGTTGAAACACTCATGCAAAACCGTGTACATGCGTTAACGCCGGTTCCTTCGGAGGGCTCATCCATACCGCAAGATGAAGAAACAATTTGACAGAGAGAAGGAGGACGGTTCAGCACCAAGGCATTTAAGCGAAAAAGAGGTTTATAATATGGTTAAGGATTTAGATGTTGTCCTCGGAAAGGGACGTAAATTGAGGGCTTATGAGAAGAACATCTAGAAGAAGAGATCAATATTTTGGGACTTACCTTATTGGGAGTACCTAGATGTTCGACACTGCATCGACGTCATGTACGTAGAAAAGAATGTATGTGACAGCTTGATTGGCCTCTTACTGAACATTCGTGATAAAACAAAGGACGGCATCAACGCATGGCTTGACTTGGCTGAATGGACATCAGGCCTGAGTTAGCACCGACAAAAATAGATAATAGACAAATGTACCTTACCTCTCCATGTTACATTCTGTCCAAGGCCGAGAAAACAGAATTGTGCTAGTGCTTGCATGGTGTCAAAGTTCCGTCTGGTTACTCCAGCAACATGAAGAAACTTGTTTCAATACAAGATTTGAAGTTAAATGGCATGAAGTCTCATGATTGTCATGTGCTGATGACACAGATGCTCCCTATTGCAATTAGAAATATTTTGCCGATCAAAGTTCGAGAGACAATCATGAGGCTATGTTATTTTTTTAACACAATTGCTCAGAAGGTCATCGATCCCGAAGGACTAGATGCTCTGCAGGATGAGGTGGTGATGACTCTATGCCATCTTGAGATGTATTTTTCTCCTTCGTTTTTCGATATCATGGTCCATCTCATTGTTCACGTTGTGTGGGAGACAAAAATATGCAGGCCCGTATTCCTACGTAGCATGTACACATTTGAGATG
This sequence comes from Dendrocalamus latiflorus, assembly GCA_017311315.1. Lineage (NCBI taxonomy): Eukaryota > Viridiplantae > Streptophyta > Magnoliopsida > Poales > Poaceae > Dendrocalamus > Dendrocalamus latiflorus. The sequence goes on from CM029661.1 coordinate 15,851,792, forward strand.
TTCATGGAAATTCTCAAGTCCTATGTACGAAATCGATCTCGGCCGAAGGGCAACATCGTCGAAGATTATGCAAGCAAAGAGGTCATTGAGATTTGTGTCGATTATATGGCTCAGATTCAACCGATAGGTGTGCCTCAATCTCGTCATGAGGGGAGGCTCAAGGGTATCGGAACTATCAGAAGGAAAGCAATCACTCTAGATATGGATGTGTATGCTTAAGCCCATTTCACAGTCTTGCAACACAAGACTGAAGGGGCGCCTTATGTCGACCAGCACAAGGATGTGCTTCGGCAACAGAATCCGGAGCGGCCGGATGTTTGGATCATAAGGTAACACAACAGTCGGTTCAACCAATGGTTGAAGGAGCAAATCGCTAGGAGCTCGCCAAGTGAGATGCTGACATGGTTGGCAAAAAACCAACATTTACAGTTGTGACATGGCAAAGATATGACATAAATGGGTACACATTCTATACACAGGCTCAGGATGTAAAGAGCACTAACCAAAACAGCGGTGTCCACATAAATACACACAGTACCGATGGGTTGAGAAACTCGTACTATGGGTTCATAGAAGAGATTTGGGAGCTCGACTACGTGGTTTTCAAGATCCCCTTATTTCGGTGCCATTGGGTGCATCTCCCACAGGTGAAGGTTGATAAGTACGGTGTCACTACCGTGGACCTCCAACGTGTCGGATACAAAGACAAACCATTCGTACTCACTAACTAAGTTGTTCAAGTTTTCTATGTAACCGATCCGGCAAATAAGAAGTATCATGTAGTTCTTCATGGAAAAAGACGAATTGTCGGAGTAGAGAATGTAGTGGACGAGGACAAATACAATCAATTTGACGAGTTACCTCCTTTTGGAAATGACATAAGGGTCACGACGAACAACATGACAAAACTAGTTACATACGCATTGATCATCATGAAGGGCTAATTTTTAAAGGAAATAAGCAAGTGGAATGAGAATGTGCGATATATATGTGGGCATTTGCATTTATGTATATAATAATGCATGTATGTGATGTATATGTGAATTTGCATTTATGTACATAATAATGCATGTGTGTGATGTATTTGTGAATTTGCATTTATGTATATAACAATGCATGCGTGTGATGTATTTGTGAATTTGCATTTATGTATATGTGAAAATGTGTGATATATAGGTGAATTTTGAGAATGAGTCATACATATGTATCCTATGTTCATTGAGCTATTATAAACAAATACACTCTGAGAGGTCTTATTACAGTGCATGCTGGTTGGTGTAGGTAATAACTCCAGTGCGTGGGAAGGAAAGGGCTTATTACAGATGGTTCTATTTCAGAACCGTTTGTGATATCATTATCACAGACGGTTCTCAACTAGAACTGTCTGTAATAAGCCTTCCTATATATACCCTCAAGTTAGGGTTTTTGCGCGTACACTACAATTATAGCTATACCAACCAGAGCATAGAGACATAATGTTGCCGCTCTCCCGATCGAGCCCGTCACCGCCTTTGTCCCCCAAGCCCGTCGCCGGCCGCCTACTTCCTCGAGCCCGTCACCGCCGCCTTCGTTGAGCCTGTCATGCAGCTCTACTACACCCGCCTTCTCCAAGCAGCTCTTCTACACCCGCCTCGCAAGGTGATGCCTCTAACTGGATTGCTCATGTGACATGGTTTCAAGTGCCGAGTGTTCCATGCCGTCAGTAGATTTACAATGCCGAGTGCTATGGCTTTTGTTAATATCATGTCCTATTTAATGGGCAGTGACCGCTGCAACTTGTATTTGGGTGACTCAACTAAGACAATGTTATTGATATGTAACTAATACAACGTTTGTATTGGGCGCTGCAACTATTGATATGTAACTTGTAACTTACAGCGTATAGGAATGTTATTGATATGTGATATATGAATTGTGACTTGTAAATTGAATTGTAACTTGAATGTTATTGATATGTTATTGAATTGTAATGTTATTGATATGTAAATTGTAACTTGTAACTTACAACATATAGGAATGTTTATGCATAATTGTGATTTATATAAGCATGTTATTGATATGGAACTTGTAACTTACAGCATATAGGAATTGTGATTCACACGTTGTACTCTTTATAAATTGCGATTGATATGTAAGTTGTATTTGGGTGACATATAGGAATGTAGCTATCGGTAATGTTGTATGTAACATTTAAATCTTACTTTTATGAATATATAGTTGTTTCATGAATATATATACTTATGAATATATGTTAAATCTTACTGTTATGAATATATAGTTGTTTCATGAATACATATACTTATGAATATATGTACTTCCATGTAATTCCATGTCATTTTCATATATATATTGCATTTTTCATATATGAGAAGGCCAACATGTCATCCGCACATTCTTCAACATCATTGCCGGATGCGTCTGCTCCAAAATCAAAACGCCAAGGAAGAGAACTATCAAAAAAACCTGAGGGCGATTTACCTTCACAGAGGTCAATGGATCTGGGACCCCTCTCCTTCCTCGTCGAGCAGCATGCGTATTTCGAAGAATGATTGGAATAGTTGCACGAGAACGAATTGAGATCACATTCAATTTGTGGAAGACCGTGACTGAGACTCAGAAATGTGAGCTGCTGACAGAAATTTTTGCATCGTTCGACATCCCAGAAGAACACCACGACTTCGTGCAACGACATGCCTTGCTAGCGGCGTGCAAAGTAAGGAAGAACTTCAAGAGCGTGCTTGTCAAGCAGTACGTAAAGAAGGATCTAAGGCCCTTTCATAAGTACCCATTCCTGAAACCACAATGCGAAGGGTTTAAGGAGATGAAGACGACCAAAGATTTTAGAAGTGCAAGTGCGACGCACAAGGCCCTCTAGGCAAAAAAACACACACCCCACAGACTTAGCACAGCTGGGTATGCGGGTAAAATCCCACAGTGGAGGACGGAGGACGAACAGGCAATGCTGTGGGACACCGCCCTGCCATTCGCCACGATCCTAGATGAGCACACTCGAAATTGGATTAGAGCGAGGTCATCTACCACGTCATCGGGGGATATCTCCTTCCGAAACCCTGCAGACCAAGAAGTGTCCCACTACCTGGTAAGATATCGATCAAACTACTTAGCTTGTAATTACTCCACAACTTCGTAAGAAGTGAAATGACATATCGGGCTCTTGCAGAAAGCGCTGAGTCTAGAATCTTCCTAGGGATCATTTCAGGCAACTAAGGAGAAAGATATACTCTCTGCGGCTCTGGCAAACAAGGAGCATCCAGGTCGTGCGAGAGGCCTTGGGCTTTATGTTCCTTGGAAACATGGTTTCTCAGATGACACCAAATTGTATCGGAGTAGGAAGAAAACCAAAACCGAGCGTGAGGCACGACTACGAGAGGAGATGAAGGCATCTCTTAGAGAGGAGCTGGTTGATTACGTCAGAGATGAGATGCGAAGATATACAGAAAATCAGCAGGCCACTTATGCCGCTCCTGTGCTAGCCAGGTCCCAACCATCAGAGTACTTGCGCGTCCAATCCTACGATGGAAAGCGAGGCCAGATTTCTTGTGGATGACATCCTAGTAATAATTATTATCTCTGAAATGCTCGATCCATTGATAGGCTTATTGGAGTAGCTAATTTTGTATCGTTATGTAGGAGCCTACGAAGTGCAACTCCAAGTGAGATATGCCTCTGTTCCCTTGTGCGCTGCTTGGGGCCAGGCATATCCATCTGCTCATAGGGCCATGGTGCACTATACACCTTTAGCACTAGGCTTCGGAAAAGTTCATGTGGATGGTGTGCATGCCAATTTTGAGGTCGTCCCGCTACCGAAGCCCCCAACGACGAGCTCATGACTCTAGGGTAAGCCATTGGAACATTCATCTAGTGGCCCAAAAGCGACATCTGCCTAGAGGCTTCTTCACCGGTGGAAGGTCCACAAGGGCAGTTCGAACCAGAGCTACATGCACTGGTGCCATCTCCACAAGGCCTATCGCCACCACCGCTATCTGCACCGGTGCCATGTCCACAGGTGCTATTCCCGGTGAAGCAACTTGCATCAGTGCTACCTTTACAGTCAACTACCATGAAGTCGACCTACAGCCAAGGCAGCAAGGGTCCTATTGTAACATAAAAGAGAAAAAATGTTGAACTACAGATAGCAATGCAAGCATTATTTTGCTGCTACGGTTTATTTCAGCTATAAGAAAAACCTTGAAATTAAGTGAGCTCAATAAAAACAAAATTAGGTCTACAAAGCTCATAGTACTTTTCAAGTCGTTTGACCCCAAATCTACATGGGAAAGATTTATATATAACAAAGGTACTAGATTTGCAATAAGCAGATACGATATGCCTCTAGCTGACCTGCTCTTGCACAAAGAGCATTCCCTTAAATATCTATTCATGGTTTTGCTCCAGAATAGCACTACATGAAAAATCATTGAAGAAGGCTTGTGTTTGATTACCTCAACACAACACTTGTGATTTCATAGTGGCACAAAAAGAGCTATACTTCCAACCAAATTTGGTGTTGGATAAAGTTTTTAGATTAGTATTGGGTATTGAATATCAAAGTTGCTTGAAGTCGCCATCTACGGACAACAATATATATGTACAAGGGCACACAATAGTAATTGGATAGAATAAGATTTAAAACTTACAATGACCTATTATTGAACGAACAAAATCCTTGGCCATCGGTGCTAGATCCTTTGATGAAGTATCCATTCTCAAAGCAAAAAAGTTGATCCATAACAAACGCACATCCCGTCTTAAAAAAAAGACATCAAGCAAAGCACCTTAGATCAACAAGGATTTGAAATTCATAATAAAAAGTATTAACACGAAGAGAAAATAACCATGCCTATAGTCCACGTGGCACCGCCAAGCCTTGTGACCAATCACTCACACCCTAGTCGGCCGCACAGCCTTGCAAATCGTGCGATGTAGGTATTCATCTCCCCGCTCGACCACCATCGCCTAGATGGTAGATTTGTTCCCTGAGCATACAAGGGAGAGAAGTCAATGTGAATCTACCCTACTCTATAATACACCAAAATTTTCTTTACTAAATCCACCCCCTCAACCACCTCCACAGTCATGCCTAATCTAAGTCCACCCAGATTAGTCTACCCTACTCTATAATACACCAAAATTTTCTTTACTAAATCCACCCCCTCAACCACCTCCACAGTCATGCATAATCTAAGTCCACCCAGATTAGTGTACCAAAGTAATCCAACTTCATACAAATGAATGGTCTGGATCTCTACTCAAGCCTTCTTCTCTTACTCATTGAAGATCCTAAGGCCAAAATCATCCGGATCATGCACATTATTGAACACCCAGAACCCCACACCCACGCGCACGCCCCCGACGCCCTTCAAGTTCTCCACCACGCGCTGCCGCCGCCGACGCCTCCTCCTCCCCACCCCTTCCCTCCGTCCCGTCTCGTCTCGGCCTCTGCCTTCCTCCGTTCCTCATCTCTCCTCTCCTCTCCTCACCCCGAGCGCAACACCTCCCCATCGATTCCTCCACACGCGCAGGAGCTCGAGTCGAGCTCTCTCTGGTGCTCTCTTATCCTCCCGGTCGCGAGTCTAGGGTTTGGGGCTCGCCTCCCCTCCCTCTCCCCCTCCGATGGCCTCCGCCGCCTCCGAAGCCCTCGCCTCGCTTACCATCGCGTCCCCCTCCCGGTCACTTCTTCGCCCCCTCCCCCGGAGAGCCGCGGCCAGAGGCGGGGTCGCATCCATCCGCCTCTCCGCTGTGCCGCCGCGGGGCCTGGGGTTCGCTCTCATCCACCGCCGCATCCGCTGCCCGCCGGCGGCGCGCGCCAACGTCGAGAGCGACGGCGACGGCGCGGACGCCTCCGGGCCGGGCGAGGCCTCCTTGGCCGGAGATGGCGACCGCGACGCGGCGGCGGAGCCAGGGGCGATGGCGAGGACGTTGCGGAAGGTGGCGTCGGAGGAGAGGACAGCGTCGAGGAGCTTGGAGAGGAAGGCAAGGGAGAGGACGGGGGCCTGCGGCTGGGCGGAGGCGGCGAGGGCGGCGAATCGGTCGGCAACGTGGGCCTGGAGGGCGTCGAGCACCGGGAGCTCGTCGTCCTGGGAGGGGTCGAAGGAGGCGACGGCGGTGGTGCTGCGGCGGAAGCTGAGCAGGCCCAGGAAGCCCATCCCGGTGGGCGGCGGCGGCTACGCAGATCACCGAGTGCCTACGCGATCCCCACAGCTGGCCCCCGCCCACTCCGCGGCTTCACGAGACCCGTATACATCTCGCCTACATCTCCTCTCCCCCTCGCTATTGATGTGCGTAGCCTTTTTTATTTTGTATGATTCTGATGTAGGCTGTGGAGTCGGGGGACCAACCTACGACGAAGCGGCGGCTGTTATCCGCCGTGGTTAAAGTGTCGGCCTTTGATTTTTATTCCTATTTTGTTTTTATATTTTGTTGTAGTTTGTTAATCGAAAACCATAAAATTTCATCTTTTGTTTGGCGTGATGAACGGAGGTGGATGACACTGAAGCTAAGGAGGATGATGTGAAGGATGCCAAGGCGGAGGGGCGAGAGGACGGATCGGCGGCTGCTGATGGTGATGAGAAGAGGGGTGCCAGTAATGGTGGATTCTTGAGGGATGGGAGCTAGCGGATATCAAGGAGGATGGTGAGTAGGGGTACCATGTTCCTCAATCCTCTGCTATGTGCTGCCTTGAGTAGATCTTTGGTGTTATTTGTTTGGGCTTCTTTGGTTAAGGGATGGGGCCTATCATTAATCGACAACTAAATTTTCCTACCAATTTAACAGACTAATTTTATACTTTCACCGTGGTATTACACTATTACTGATTTACTGTTATGTTGTTGAGGACAGAGTTTTGGTAGTAACTAGATTAGCTATCTGATTGCTCATGTTTTACTGGTGTCTTGGTGTAACTAGATTAGTAACTAAATATCTTTGCTGTTTTGATGGTGTGGATTTTGTGAAAGTTAAATGCAGTATACTCAGTTGTACACATGGTTTGCCCATTTTCATTGAGTTGTTACTTTATTATCCACTTTTATTTATGCTATTTCCATTTTGAATTTTGGATACCACAGGAGCAGTAGACATGTATATATTGTTTGTCATCTTCAACCATTTTGTACATTTAATTGCATCTAGACATGTTGCTCAACTAGACTAAACCTTCTGAAATGATTGCATAAAGAAGAGTGCTTCAATGCTCTCCTCAAAAGTGAAAAGCATAAATTTTAAATCACATTTAGGGCTTGGCTTCAAAACTTGCTGATATCATTTTTCTTATGCTTGTTTGTGGCTTAGTTTGTTATATAGCTTTAACAGCTTCTTTCTTCTATTTTGTTTCTAGGTTGATTCTGCGGAAAATGATGGCCAGTTAGAGTCCCCTAAATCCATCCCTATGGCACATATGACACTTGAGGATGAAGGCAGTGATGGTTCAAATATTTCAAAGACAAAGAAGATCCAGGATGTCAGGCAAACAAACAATTCAATTAAAGATGGAAGTTCTAATTCCATATCTAGCAACATGAGCAGCATATCGCTGCAAGACTCTAATATTACAGAACAAGTTATACCAAAAAGCAGTGGAGAGTCTCTGCAATCAAGCGCATCATTTCAACCAAAACCTTTAAAGAAACCTGCAGTACGGGCAAAAGTTCCTTTTGAGAAGGGCCACAGCCAAATGGACTGGCTAAAGCTGACTCGTACGCATCCTGATCTAGCAGGTAAATTGTAAAAGACATTAGCTGGTACTTTTTGTTGATCTTTGATATCTTTGATTATTACTGGATGGATTGATGCTGCTGCATAATTAAAGAGTAGTACATTTGTAAAGCAGGCCTTTAATGCATTATAATTGTCTGGCACTAAAATCGTGATAATTCAAGTTACTGAGCCTGTATGTTTTGTGCCATATAGGGTTCATTAGTTGCGAAGAAACAATGCCAGCTTAAGAGACTGTAACATCCCAAATAGGGAGTTAGTGTAATTTCAAAATCTTAAAATCTTTTAATCGTTTCTTTGTGGCTTCTCAAAAAGTTTTTGGCGAAGTTTAAATGTCTCGATTTGAGGTCTTGCCAAAGTGCCCGATTAATAAAAATCGAACTGAGAAAATCCAAACTTACTTGGAAATCTTAAGTTCGAATTTAAATTAAAAATCTGGACATTCAAAGCCAAGAATCGGAATTGAAAATAATATAAAATCCTTCCATCCAATTTTCGTATCCGGAAATTCAAATTCGGAAAAGTAAGATTTATTTCTCCAAAAACTCGATAATCTCAAAATTAAATTGTTGCACCTAAAATATGAACCAAGTTTTTAAATTCAAAATCTACAAATCCAAGGGTTAAAATCCCAAAATTTCAGAACTTCTTAAAATAACTAAAAGTCTATTTTGGGCCCAGCCCATTTTCCCTCTCGGCCCAGCCAGCCCTTTTTTTCCCCTGGCCTATTTTTTTTCTCCCGGTTGGACCGGCTGCCTCCTCCTTTTCAGCCATTGGCCCAGGCGCCTTCTTCCTCCCCCATTTCTTCCTTCCTTGCTCCTTCATTCTCCCGCTGTTCATGGCGTCGCCGGCCCGCCCCCGCGCCGCTGCTCCTCCCGCCGGCCCAGCCCGTGCTCCGCCCACTGTCACCTCTGCGCCAGTACCCTACCACCGGCCTAGCCACCGTGCCACTCCCCTACGAACTTGCGGCCATGCCGAAGTACCCCTGGCAGCCATACCGTCGCCCATACCAGCACACGTCGTGCCCATGCCGCCGCCGTACCCTCCTTTACCGCGCGCTCGCCTATAAGTAGCCCTGAGCTCGCCTGCTTCCCCTTCTTCCTCCTTCAAGCCGAGCTCAGCTTGAGCTGCCCTGAGCTTGCGCCGGCCGCCGCCCCGCCACTCCAGCGAAGCCCCCATCAATCCAACCGTGTCACGGCGCGCCCCCTTGCGTCCGCCGCCTCCCTTCGCGATTAATTGGAGAATCCACGCCCGAGCACGCTGCGCCAGCATCTTCTCCGCCTCCGGCTGACCGTCGCCGCTTTCGCCGCCACCTCCCCTTCGGTCGAGCTCGGGCCAATTCCACGCGGTGGGAGCCGCACCTCAGCACCCCGAAACCGTCCCAACCGTCAGCCGGTGCTCTCCGCCACCCGAACCCTCTGGCCACGGCGACCCGACCGCCGCCGCCCTAAGCTCTCGTCGCCGGCGCGCCTCGTCCCCTCCCCGGTCAAGCCATCACTATCGGTGAGTTTCCCTATGTCTCCCTATGCTCATGCTCCTCTCCGATTTTTCCCTCCCCCACCACGGCGGCGTCGCCTCATTCCGCCCCTGCTCCGGCCGCCGTGAATTGATGCTGGCCGCCCATGGCGCCTTCCCGGCCGAAGACGCAGCCTCCCCAGCCCCCTCAACATGAGGCAACCCAATTTGCGCACTCACCGCTCCTCCGGCCGCCGGACGCGCCGGCGAGCCCGCCAGCCCTGACCGCCATGCGTCCTCCCCTGTTTCCCCGCTCCTCACTCGGCTTTGCTCTGTTCTTGGCCGAGCCGGCTGCCTTCTCTCTCTGTCTGCATCCCTTCTGAACCGTGGGCCAGCTAGCTATTTTGCATTGCATCACTTTTCACCCCCTTGGTCTAAATGATGAATCCATATGCAAATGATCCAGCATACATTGAAATAAATTGTGGCTAGTAATAAGGACAAGGGATTATTTATAAATTCATACTAACAAGATATATGCAATTAAATTAAAAACTAGGCATTAGTCAATTATAGGCCAATCAAGGTTAATAAGTAAATTCCCATGCACAAGGTTAATTAAAATAAGCCCTTGCCATGAACTCTTTCCTAGCATCAAGAAATTAACATGAAGTTAACAAGATAAAAATGTTATCTTGGCCAAAAGATTTTAAATCATGAAGCTGAAGAAATTCCCCATTTCATCTTGCCTAGTCTAGGGCAAATAAAACAATGGGAACAAGGGTAATTACTATAGTAATATGAATGAATGTATCATCAGTTATAACATTTCAATAGCAAGGATTTGAAACTACCCCGCTCATTAGAATGATCCCTCAGAAATCATCAGGGTGTCACATGAAATATCAACTTTGCTTTACTTATCGTTGAGATCATGACAACTATCCTTTCAAGAAAATGCTTAAGAATATCTGTAGTAAAGACTTTAGCATTATCTTAAAATACTGAGATTTAAGATGACAAATAAAATACGATTAAGAATTCTTGAATAAGATAGAGTAATCCTTCATCTTTGTCTCTCATCCAAATCTCTGATCATTATCTTAGGATTTAAATTCGATAGTCGGGGATAATTAATAATAAAAGAACTAGCTTTATTAAGAATATCCCTAAAAAGTCATAGCATCTCTTTTAGAAAAACATAACCGTTGACCATTTCTAACAATTTGGTTGATCAAGCAAAAAGATTAACTTTACTCATAATAACGACTGGATTAAAATGGCCAACCCCATCATTTACTTAAGTCGCTAACATAATGAATTATTAAGTTGGCTACTGCAATCTCAAATAAGTATTGCCACATGAAATATCAAAGTCACACCGCATATTTAATTATACTCACCTTACGTATCCGTATCCTGAAATCACAAAGTTCTATTCCTCTTTACTATCTTTGCTAACCTCTTTTATCTATCCATAAGTCCTGTCTGCCTCATGGAACTTCCCTAATAAATATAAATCAATAGAAGGAAAGTTATCAAGTAACAGATCGAACCTCACCTTTCCCTACTCAGCCATGTATGACCACTACCCTTTTTCCAGAGAATACATGCCTGAAGATACTTATCCATTTTGATCCTTGTTATCCTAAAATTTTCCCTCACGGTAAAGCTATTCAGACAACTCATTCTCTTACTCAAATCCAGCTACCGCTGTGTTTATAGTCCATTAATCCGAATCATCCTTCTATTCTCAAATCATAATAAATGTATAATTTAAATTAAATCGGGCATTTAAAATGTCTGGATTTATTTGGTCTTTCTTTTCTTTGCCACGTATTAGAATCTGAAGACTCGATGAGGCGACGGATTCGAACAGGATCAAGACTTGGGTAAAGGCGAAGATCAGCAAATTAAAAACTCTGACTGAGTAGGCTTTGACTTAGGTCAATCAAGGCCGTGGTACATCAAGCAAGGCAAGTCATCACTTTGATCATATTGATCCTACATTTTATGCAAAAATTATGTTCTTTTAAACTATCAACTTGCATGCTTAATTTACTATGCAAATATATGTCAAAGCTCAAGGTAGCTACATGCCCACTTGATGTTGTATTAAATTTATTATGCCATCCCTTGATACTTGAATTACCTGACCATTGTCACCCTAGATGTTAATAATCACTTTACTAGCTATAAGTCATATTAATGCCGTGCTAGTCTTGACAAGTCTAGGGCACTAGTGGCCCTGATCATCAATCTTTAAATATGAAAACTGGTTTTGGGACAGTCACGGGATGTACGTGGCTGATTATTTGTGATAACTTAAGTTATGCTTCTCAAATCTCTAAAAATCTGCTTTACCAGTCTGGGCGGATGGTAAAGAGTGGTGGGTGTGGATGTAACACAATAATTGTGGTCCGTGGAATGAACCGCCCGGACAAATTAAGGACTTAATCCTGTGATGACCCCTCCGTGTACAACAGTACAACCACAAGCTGGCAAATTGTAGGCTTGGCTGAATAATTTACTAGACTCTCTAGCCATTTCACGGAGAACGTGTGTAGGTGGGTAATAAAAGCCCCCGTGGAATGGGACATCGGATATAGGTGACGTCGCCGAGGCTAGCGTATGGTGGAGAGTGCAGTCCGAGTGCGCTAACCTGTGGTGGACATCCCGCACAACCTATGGAAGCAACCCCATAGGGGTGAGATGCTAGAGAGCGAGGTATTGTAAAGGCCTCGTGGTAGTCTCTCGATCTGCATGGCTAAGGAATCATGTAGAACCATCGGGACGATTACCTCTTGTGGGTAAAGATGTACAGACTCTGCAGAGTATACAACTATTCGAATAGCCGTGCCCACGGTCAAGGGCGGATACGGAAATCTTCCTCGAGTTAGTTCTATTTCAAAAACCTTTGTGGGTGGGGCAAAAACTTATCAAAGGGAGGTACTCTGATTTTGAATTTTTCCTGGAGGGACGTACTCCAGCGTGGTAAATAAGGTGGAAGTGGCATAATGATCAAAAGCTAGCATAGGTGGATGGAACCATGTAATCGGTGGATGGAACCTACACCGTTATAAATATTGCACAATTTCAAACTCTTTAAAGCATGTTTATAAAATGCCAAGTTATAGGAATTTTAATTATGAGTATTGCAAATGTCACACTAAGCAAATAAAAGAACCTCAAGCCTCCTTTGACAACCTCGCATCTATTATTATTGCATCCTGTGTGGTGGCTTGCTGAGTATCATCGTACTCATTCTTGCTTAACTGCTATCATTCAGTCAGAAAGGAAACAAAGTCAAGCCCTGCGATGCCTAAAAAGGGTCGACAGAGCTGGAAGACGATGAGGTCATGGACTAGGTTGCGAACCCCAGTTGGCTGCCTGTGGGCAAGTCCCGCGGGTCCCACCTGTGTGAAGTTTCCGCTGCTGCATTTTATCATTTTCGGCCTAACCGGCCCATGAGTAAGTATTACTGTATTATTTACGCTTCCGCATGATATGTTTTCGATATACAGTAATGTATCTGTGAGCACTATCTACTGATCCAGGGAATAGTGCGGTGAATCACAGAGGATCTGGGTTTTGCTAACCCGAGGTCCGACAGAGACCCATTTCGGTGTCCTTGATGAATAGGTCAAATCAATTAGTTTATGAACCGTTCCCGTGTTAAACTTCAATTTATTCACCTGAAGAGCTACTTTTTCTAGGAGAATAGCTGCTGTGCTGTGTGGCATTTTGACAGTTTCATATATGTCATGTCAATTGTATTGTGATGAACTTCGAATTATACTGCTAAATATAGTTTTACTTGAGGGCTTAATGATAAGTTTCTGGATGGTTTTGTGTTGATTTAAGTGTGGATGGGTTCGCAAAAGGGGTTTTGTAGTTTTTACTCATGGGCATAAGAATCCATTTCAGAGTTGGTTTGAACTTCTAGCTATTCATTAGACAAGTTGGTGCTTAAATAATTTTGTGGTGTAAACAAGAAAATGTTACTTCCTGCATAGGTAGCTGGACATACTGATTTTACTTCCTGTGCCCTTGGGATGGATATTGTGCAATAATGAAAAAGAACTAGGACTTATGCTAAATGTTTAAGACACCCTGACATAATGCAAAACATATAAATGGTTATCTATAGATGTTAAGATCTGAAATGGGTACAAAATGCATGTGTGTGCAATTTAATTTTGTACGGAGTGGATGGAAATAAAGAAGCTTACACCCATGAGCTACCATAGTTATCGAATATAACTGCAAAGGGGAAAACTATGCTGGTGTGGCTTGCGCCTATTTGTATCAGTTGTCAACTTGTTTGAGCTTGTCCAAAGTGTATGCTTGTGCTGTGGCTGATTTCATAATTTTTCTCATTCTTGTTTACGTGCTTGCAACTTGTTTCTCAATTGATTCTAGCTGGTGAAATGATGCTGATTTCCTTTTCTTTTGTGTACCTTTTCTGTAGGGCTTAAGGGGCAGTCAAACCGAAGGTTAATTTCTTTGGAAGAAGTTAAACAGCATAACACAGGAGATTGTATTTGGACAGTTTTGAAAGGCCGTGTGTACAACATTGCTCCATATATGAAATTTCATCCTGGAGGTATTCTTAAGTTTTAACCTGATGCGGAGAGCTTGGTTCTGTTTGTTTCAAAGCTGTTGTTCACCCTTTTACTTTCTCTTGGTTTTTGAGAATGCTATATCCTAGTATTTTGCTCAAACTTAGTATTTTTTTGTGTACATTTGCAGGTGTTGATATGCTTATGAAGGCCGCTGGAAAAGACTGCACTGCTATGTTCAGTATCCTTCTATTATGATTGCTCACACTTTAATTTAAAATAGTTTGCTGTTTGTTGCTGAATCCCATTAGAACATAATGTGCTTTGACATGCATGTTAATGTGGTAGCAAAAAAAACTCATGGTATACTCTGCTCATTATAGGTAGCCGTATGATCACCACCAGGCTTCGCAGCTTAAGCTTCTACATGCTTGGCTGAGCATCTGATGATGTTTGTGACTGTTAACTCTTAGAAGAAGGGCATGGGCAATGGAGAAAGTAAAAAGAGATATACGTGCGAGACAGGAGCAAGAGGTGTAAGGTATATGATATACCTATGATTCCTTTGCCTAATCTCTAAAGCGAGACATGAGAGAGAGAAGTGGAGAAATTATTTTGAAAAGTCAGATATTCACATTAACTTTTAGTTCCTACAAACAGAAACAAAAAAATAAAAACTAAAATGAACAGAGAGATCAGAGATGATGAGATGGCCTCATCTCATAGTAACATCACTATACACACAAAAAAGTACAAGTCAAATGTGAGATGGATTCACTTTAGACATGGCAAGCTCAGATGATCGGACAGCGCCACAGCGCCGTGGGGGTAGGGATAAAACTAGCTTAACCGGAGATTACTCGACGGATCAACTAGCACCAGGGGTTACTCTTACGGATTTCTCAAAGAAAAGCATGGCTCAATTTGATAATCAAAAGTTGCCCGACACATTACATATTATCCCCTTGTACAACCTGAGCAGCCTTCATTCAAATGACCATAACTTCCTTCTCGGAACTCCAAATGGTGACTCATAAAGCTTTCCATCCATGTATAGCATGACAACTAAAAGTACTCACACTAATGCATACTTATCTCCAGTGCTGACGAATTAGGACTGCATCAGCTCAGGAGGGACAAAATAGCTTAAGAAGTCCTGCAACAACAAATAATATTAGGACCGGTCACATATTTATGTGACATTCATTATGTGACAAAAATATTTGGTTATACAATATATGAGACGTGAATTTTAGTGAATTTGATTGTTCGTTTTATTTTTTACAAATTTTATCTTGTTTTGTATTTTACCGTAGCGTTAGCACGGGCACACTACTAGTTTGGGAAATGTGGCAAATCTATGGGTCTAGGGGAGGGCAATGATGGATCGCTGTTGGAGGGCAGAGGGGTGACGTTGCCAAATGAGAGAGGAGCGTTAGAAGTAGTGGGATAATAGATCATCTTGACAGAAGAAATGGTTTCAGAATTACATTGTTCGAAAACTCAGGTGGCCAGTCTATTAATATTAAGGTGGCTTCTGATTATAGGTTGTATAATATGTGTGTAGGAGACGAGAGTTCAACCTGATTTGATCCTTCGTGACACTGGAAGGTTTCTACAAGGTACAATCATCGAAAAGTAGCTTCTGTTGATAGCAGTTTTCTATAGGGTGAGTTCTTTTTGGCTTATGGCATATGGTTTTTCTCGAACAAACAAAAAGGACGGCTTCTTCATGGCTTTTTTGAAGCGGCATATTGGGACAGTTTTTTCTAATCGGCTTATCGGCATTCGGTTCATTCACATGAGCGCTCACACTAAGGCCAAAAACCATCCCCTGCAACCATAAGTCATCAGCCACAGCCAAAAAGAACCCACCCATATGCTTCAATTTCCACATTCCCTACCAAGGTTGTTGAATAGGATGCTCATGGTGTTCATAAGAACTATGTTTAAGAAATAGTTTGGCATTTGCTTTATTACTCATGAGAGAGTGGTGCGTGAGCATTGTTGTCACCCCTGCGAGGGTGTTGGAGCAATTCTCTTTGTAGATTTTAGCACCTACATGTGTGACCTTTATTATATTTTTACATGTTGCCTTTTCTGGCCAGAATTGTGATCAAAATTGTAACATGCTTTGTATTTTCATCAACGAAAATTGGTGTTACTTGCCAAAAGAAACAAAACACATTGACAAGGACCATGCTAGAGTGTCATCTCAGGAAAAAAAAAAGAAAGAGGGCTTAGCTGGGGTGTATTTCGAAATATTTCTAAAAATTGTTACTACTCTTCCAACTATATGTATAAAATTGGGTATATAATACTGCAATATATTGTTGCGCACTGCATAATTTATTATGTAAAAATATCTAATTTGTAGTCTCGAGGAATTTGGTCAGCGTCATGATTATTGACTTTTATTAAACTATACCTGCAATCAACTATCTTTTGTACTTATATAAAAGGCTCAGTCCCGGTGTGGGCCAATTTGGTTGCAAGCAGTGCAATATGATGACAACGTAGGTCAGCCATGGCTGCAGAGGCAAGGGTGCGGCTTGAGTCAAGCTTAGCAGTAGAGGTGGTTATAGCTAGCAACTAAGAGCAGGTACAATAATGCTTAGTCAGCAGGCTATAGCAAATATAATATCAACAAAATCTTACATGGCAGAGAGAGAAAGGAAGAGAGAGAAGGAAGCTGGCTACTAAATTATAGCTAGCTATAGCACGTAAAAATATGCATTTCACTCTCTTACACATGGGGTCAAATAGTTATTGTAATAGCTACCTTATTGTATGAACTATTTTTTTGAAGGCTATAGATGAAGTGGATTAGTGTTATAGCCACTAATTGGCTATACTATTGTACATGCTCTAACTATAAGACTTCTACATCATTTATATAGTACACACTAAAGCTAGCATTCTAAAAAACTATCTATAAGGATAGCTATTTGATGCTTACATGCACACACAGAATTTATAGAGGCTGCCTCGTTTGGCGTTATAGACTAGTGCTTAAGAGCAAGTTTAATAGTACAGATAGCTGCTACCTCCAATACATTTCCATGTCATCAAAAGATAATGATGCAGTCAACTCATACAATAAGCTGGCTATAAGTTGTCTCCACAAGAGCTCTCAATCATTTAATACATACATGGGTATTGATAATTTAATACATGCATGGGTATAACAATTAGTTCTATGGGTATATGCATGGATAATGCCTCTTTTCCTGTGCTATAGCCTGACTCTTGCATGAGAGTCGGCTTGGCGCTCTCTCTCTCCTTTTCTCTCCCCTCCACATAGGACTATGCTGACATGGATTCCCTTATAGTTAGCACAGTCAGCCTTATTAAACTTGCTCTTAGAAGAGCTGGCTCGATTTTTTTTTTTGCATACTCTCTTTTCTCCACATAGGATATATGCTGATGTGTACATGCATATAGCTAGCTGACTCAGACCATTGGAGATGCCCTAAGCCACGACTAAACTCGATAGCACGACGATAGAGTGATGGGTGCAATAGCACGCACGCACACATATATACTGGTGCGTTGTGCATCTAGGTGCCTAGGCACTTAAATCAATACCAATTGATGTACTTCTCAATCATATATGTCGGCTCTTGATACGGGTACCAAGGTAGCCAAGTGCCTCGCGTAAGTTACCTAGCAGACACTGACGTGGGGAGTCGTAAAGCTATTGAGAGAGATTCTCTTTTGATCCTTCAGTACGTACGTGTACTTTAAGTGTGATTTGGTCAAGTACGTACACATATAATGGAGTACCGAGTACAGGAACTAAGCACGAAAAGCACTTAATGGAGTCATATATGACACCCTAGTACAAATGCAGTATATAATTTTCATCTGATTAACTATCAAAGACTCATAGAGTAAATATAAAAGAGATAAACAGGTATCCTACACTCTCTATGTCTGATTCTAACTCCGAGAAAAAATATAGAATAAAATACGGATGAGTGATATCCATTCGTACATATTTGTATGTCAAATGATATAAAAAAAGTTTGTTGTGACTTTACTTAGAAATAAGATAATATGTAGACGGATTGTCACATCTAAATAGATATGGAATACTGAGTACTCTTCTTTTGAGATCTTAGCGATTAGTCTCTTCGTATTTGCTCTTATTGCACCCTATCGTCTAATGTCCTATATAAATAAGTAGATGATTTTTGTTCGACCGATCGTCCAAATGCTTACAGAACGAATACGAAAAGGAAAAATAGGTATCCGTCATTATTTATGTCTGGCTCTAACTCAGAGAAAAAATACGAAATAACATACAAGATAAGTGATATTCCTCTGTAACTGCTCCTGTTTCGATTACACCCTAGACATAGAAACACACTTCTTTCTGTATCTAAAACCGTATAGGATTTCATCTCCGGATCCAGGAGCTAAAGCTAGATTTGGCACTGTTTCACACCGTATTTACAAAAGTAGCCATATATGCACAGCATTTGCAAAGATGGCACCTCTGGCGTCCGGTAGGCGGGCGGCAGCGGCTGCGAGGTGACACGCGACGGGGCCGCCAATGGTAGGCGCCTGCCGCCCCCTCACCAGATTTATTTAGGTTAATTTACCACATTTATTCAGATTAATTTAATCATGAATTTACAAATATTTCATGATTTTTTACAATTTTATACATTACGAATCTTGTACAATTAAAAGTAATTATAGTAGCACAAAAATGCATCACACTGGATGCGATATGTCTCACTCATCCGAGCCACTGCTA
This sequence comes from Dendrocalamus latiflorus, assembly GCA_017311315.1. NCBI lineage: Eukaryota > Viridiplantae > Streptophyta > Magnoliopsida > Poales > Poaceae > Dendrocalamus > Dendrocalamus latiflorus. The sequence goes on from CM029661.1 coordinate 15,870,308, forward strand.
TCTTCTCGCTGCATCTACCGTGACCTTGTCTTCCGTTGCACACGAGCATGTCCCGTCGGGTATGTCAGTCGGTTTGGAGGTTGCGTCTCGGATTGAAGGAGGTCTGTCTGCTCAGTAGAAGTGACATTTTTGTAAATACTATATGCATACGACTATTTTTGTAAATACAGTACGAAACAGTACTAAATCTGGCTTTAACTCCCGATCCAGATTCTATTTAATTTCTGTAGCTGTACGTCGTAGTCTTAAAACAGCTAATTAATGCAAATAGTGACCCAGACGAGGGTACTAGCATGCATGAATCGGTAATTTAGGGCTTGTTTGGTTCATGACCAGAAGTTGCCTAGCCACAAGTTAGGCGTGCCATAGTTTTTAGATAGCTGTTTGGTTCACTAACGTAACTGTGGCATGCCACACTTTCTTAGCACCCGGCCCCACACGTCATAGACTCAGTTTCTTGCCAAACTTTGCCACAAGTGTGGCTTCGATTTTGTTAGCCACACTTTCTGTGGCAGCCACATATTGCCTAAACTTAGGCATGACAAGCTTAGGCACCAACCAAACAGACCCTTAGACGTTGACGGTTACTTCCCGATGCAAGCAATGGGAAACCCACCAAGACGCAAATAAAATGATGATATCTGTTTTTTTTTTTTGCGAGGGAAATTAATGATTGTATTTGTAATGCTGATGGATACTATTAAAGAGTAAATTCTATAAAACTACATGTTTATTATCAAATATATCACCAAACTACATATTTAAGCAATAATTTCAAAGATCTAAAGAGTTTTGGTGAAAATGTAACGCAAAACTACAGGTTAAAGAGTTATCTTGAAATGCTAATGGCTCCGATTCTTGGACCCATGCGTCAGCGTCACAAAGGAGCATCGCATGTCCATTTTGTTGCCTTGTTGCCGCCACGCTGGATGGTAGCTTGCATGTCAGCAGTGGGCTCCACTGTTTTGCAACCGTAAAATCTATGTAAAATCTCAGAAGTTGTTTTCCCCCCTTAAATATGTAGTTTTACGAAATTATTGATTAAATTTGTAATAAACCATTTTTTTTAGAAATTTACTCTTAACCTTCGTACTTCAGATATATAGCGGCTCGGTAAGACCTTTGGTCCCCATTTGTCCATGGAAAACAAAATTATGGTGCCAACCTACTTTCTTGTATACGGAGCTGGAGCGTTACCTCCTTGCAAAACATGGTATGCGTGCACAGTGGATAAATGAAGGATCATGTGAGAAAATTCAGAATTATGTTGTGATGAATCATTATCATTTCGAATGAGTGCAATTTTAGATTTTGCAATTTGGAGTTTTTCTGGATTTTCTACGGACTTGACGGTATGACCGGCCAGAAGAGGCGATCAGACTGCCCCCCTCCAGCGGTCTGACCGGCCACCACCAGCGGTCAGATCGGCTGGAGGCAGTGGTCTAACCAGTCGGCCAGTTTTGTTTCAGCTGGATTTTAGTTTTTGGAAAATTAGAGTCATAGGATGATTTGGTTTAACCTAGATTAGTGCATATATGTTGTATGATGCATGCTTTAGCTAACATGGGTCAAATTGTGAAGAACTTATGGTCGAAAATGATTTTTATCTTTGGATGTGCAAGGACACTTGGAGTTAATCATGGTCAACGACGAGGATCAGGACTACACTCATAGAGGAGCCGAGACCCAAAACAATCAATGATGCCGAATGAGATGGTTGAGCTCAAGCATGATATGAGAAAGGCAGAAAATATTGAAGGTAAGTTCAAGTGACGGATTGCACTATGTGGCCTGGTCGGTCCAAATGAGACGTGGTCTGACGGAACTAGAACGGGAAAAACTTACCGATACGTGGCAAATCAATGGTGTATCTACACGTGGCAAACATAATGATTGCTTGCAAGGGAGGATGAAGACCGGGTCAAAAAATGTATTTTGGTAAGTTAATCAAAATACCAGAAACTATCTCAGATCAAAACCGTAGTGCTTAGGAGAACAGTTTGGATCAAGGAGAAACTGAGAAGATCAAGTTAGATCAAAGGTTAAGGACTTAGCGATTTCGCGTTTATGTGCTTTGAAAAGCGTGCATAAGTGTAGTGTGTGAGTAAAACCCATGTTGTGTAGAATTAGCGGGTTTCCTCCATATGTGCTAAATAGATAGTATCCATTAGAGATAAATAGGGATGGTTGACTTATCTATTTAATGGGTTGAATGGATACTTGCTAGTTAACTATTTAATCATCCTAGCTTTACTCATTAAAGCCAAGTGATCTAGGGTTATGGTTTGATAAGGATGAGTGTTGTTGTGTGTTCTCTTGTTCTCCAGGTGCAGTGATTATAAAACCTTCATCCTCAAAAGTAATACATCAACTTTTTCATCTCTTATGGATCTTTCTTATGTTGATTGATTTGCTCTTGATTTGGTTTGTTTTGATATTCTCTCTCCCTTTATTGGTCTTACTAGATGTAAAGGATGAGTTAGTGATAAAGATATACCATAGAAATCAATTCACATCTATCTAAACATCAGTTTTCGTAAGTTCATGAAATTGCCTAATTTTACTTGAATTTGACCCTCTCGAATGATTTCTTGATCCAGTTATTTTGCATTGATTTGTTGGGTGTTCTTACTTGTTGTGACATATAAAAATACATCTAAATCCATCTTGGCCATCTTCTATCATGAGCAAATCATATTCACCGTTTTTGGTTTTTACTCGATTTTGGTGCAATCTTGCTTTTTCTTAATAAAGCTCGTAACTTTGACATGAATTCTTGTTATTCTGGATGAACTAGGTTTTTGAGACCTTAAGTAAAGTGTGTACAAAATTTCATTTCATTTGGACCTATATTTTTGGAGTTGCACTAAAAGTTAAATTGACTCTTGCTAAAAATTCTAATTCTGAAACAGGAGAGTGGTCAAACCACCCCCATTCAGTTAGACCGCAAGTAACCGGTCAGACTGGTGCCCAACTGGTAATCAGACCACCAGGCCCGGTCTGACCACCTGAGCCCTCAGGTTTTTGGTTCTTTGATTTGCTAGCTCTTGTGTTGGTTTTTCATCATAATCTTCATAACTCTATAGCTATTGGAGTGAAGGATTGACGAATACTTAGGGATAAATTTGAAGGTATCATTCAACCCACTCTGTTGACATACCGGTCTCATTCGAAAAACTAATGTACACTATATATAACCGGATTTAAAATTATATTTTGAAGTCCCTCAAATTTAAGCTCAATTTGATGGATCTACACCTTTTTATCCTGGAGAAAAAAAATCCTTTTCCACTAAGAAGAACCCTATTTTATATTCTAGCATAAAAAAACTTGCATATTTCTCTTTTGCCACTACCCTGCTAGGATGTTTTCTTCCCTTTTACCACTTATGTAGCAATTGACCGTCGTTCGGTTGTAGTTTCTTCAACAGAAACCAAAATACACCCTTGGGGTTTGGGGTTTGCATTTCTCTTGGCCGGAGCTAGCGATCTGATCCTGCTAGACATAAGGATCCAGAAGAGAAGAGTGAGGAAGGAGGGTAAAGCGAACTTTTTAAGCTCTTAACGGCGGTCGATCATATTTGACCTGTTGGCAAAAATTATTTCTTATTATCTTATTGTACAAATTACAGAAAACAATTCAGTATTGTTAGAATCTCTCTTAGATATCAGTCATATTACTACATCTATAATGTTTGTCCTGAAAGCATCATAAATTTCATAATATTAGAAGCAAGTCAAACTACCGATGTTGACATGAAGTTTGTTAGAAGTAGGTGCCCCCAGTCGGTCAAAGTGCACAACTGAGTCCGGGCAACATACGTAAAGTAGCACTAACTAACAACCTAACGCATTTCGCTGACAAATGAGCCACTCAGGGAGAGGAGTATCTTCGAAGTAAGATCGAGTTGCTTATTTAGAGTACTCTAGAGGAGCCTATGTTTATATATGGCTATCATCTCCCAAATGAAAAATGCATATATTATCTTAATTATTATGCAAGATGCTGAATACTTTAGAGTTTTTAAAAAATCAGTTGGAACTCCGCCACTTAGTGGGGTGGTGGAGTTGTGGGTATATAACTCTATCTACCATAATTCAAATTTTGATGCCCACCTTTACAAACACACGAGTACACTTTCACTTAGTAGGGTGGTGGAATTATGGGTGTATAACTTTATTCACCAGGGTTTAAATTTTGATGCCCATCTTTACAAACATGCGAGTACACTTTTAGTAGAAATTTTATAACGTCACGAATTTATTCTCTACCTCTTGTCTCTCTAAATATGTGCTAAAGAGATGTACATGTATACATATGCATGTGCTGTACCTGCATGGTGAAAAAAATTCCAGTTGGACTTTGAAAAAGACGTTGGCAACTTCCATTAATTATTACTTTTTCAATAAGGACCCTATCCACAGGGTTCTAGCAGGTGAACAACTGAATATGCTACTTTCACTTGCCCATTGGCATGGACAGCTAAGAATGCGACAGTAATGCAGGCTCGGAAGCATCACTCTCCTGTCTGGTTGAAACCGGCTCCAATAACGGACGAATGAATAATATACAAGTTGCACATGTTACCAACGGGAAGGTCGTTCGCTAATCCTTTTCCCTTCCTTTAGTTTGTTGGTTGTTTAATTATCCAAGGAAATTTGTTGAACTGGTACTTGGCCTTTGAATTTTGATGCTTTTGGAATTTGATCATGTGAAGTCAGTGCGGTTGGTGGTACAAGAGCAGCTGCAACTCCCATCTTCCATGTTAACGAGGATTGAATAAATCATGAATTACGGTTTTAATATTTAATTAAGGTCAAGGGATTCCATGGACGTAAACCTCTAAGGTTGTTCCTCCGGTATCCTAGTCAAAGAAACACTATGCATGTTGCCCGATCGGATGACTGCTCGGAGATTCTATAAACTGATACCTAGACCCGATTACAAGATATTCCTTTCATGTGATGGATAAAACACATGCCTTATCCACTCTAAACAGCATGATATTTTGGCCCTAAGTTTGACAAACAACTGACATGCGGTTGTTTCCCATAATCATCTACCACTGACAACAACCGACGATTAGGCGTCCTCTCTCTGACACCAACTGCCTCTCTGACAGGATGTGTTGATTCCATAAGACGTCTTCCCCGGTGGATAGTTAGCATCTATTCATTGGTATTTAAGGCTGAATGAGAGAAGACAGAAGAAGGATCGAAGACAATTCATATAAAGCAATTAGACAATACAATTGACATCTCATTCAATGTAATTAGGGCTAGTCTCATGCCTTGTTAAAGGCACACGGTAACCAGTTTATAGCAATAAAGAGCATCCATATTCTCTCCTAAATATTTTAGCCATATTTCTGATATTATTCAAAAGATCGGCGATTCGATCATCGATAGCTGGCACCGTTCATAGGGAAGAAGACGTTGAATCTTTAAAATTCTTCATTCAATAATTCTCATCCTTCTCTGTTCCTGGTTGTAATTACTCATGCGATCATGGCAGGGACTTGAGACAAGGAGAATTGGCTCAACTTCACAGACTATGCCAACCTTGACATGGACGCATGTATCCACACCATGCAACATGATGCCTCATCATCATCCTCTTCCATTCCAGGCTTGTCGCTTGCTGAAATCAGTGAGATCGACCGGATGGAAGAAGATTCACCGCTCCTAGCAGCGACACTCCTAGAGGAATCAGTTGTTTTGACCAAATCAGAATGCCCAAGTGCCTCTGCAAGCCTAGTGCTTTCGCCCAGCAAACCCAGTGATAAGAGTGTGACACCACGATCCGAGGGTCAGGGTACTCTCGATACAATCATGGGCCACCACTATTCACCAACAACTCCTACGTATTCCGGGAGCCGATCGACACCTGGTTGCAGTGCTGATGAAGTTACCCTCGACAGAAAGCCAGGTGAAGATGATAACGCTCAGCATCTGATCAACAATCCACCGAATTAAGCTGAGTCCACCACAAATCTCACCAAAGGTTGTGATTTCCAATCGCTCCCCATTGTGGAGGTTTCTTGTCAAAGCGGTGAAAGACTCTCCCTTAGCTTTGACAGAGCACGTTGGGAGATTCGTACTGGAGGCATGAAGTTAACGCAATCAGTGATACTGATCGAGATGCCATGCATGATTCTTCATGACAGGACCAGCCAAGACCAGTTGGTCAAAATGGTGTAAACACTCCTGCATCACCCCAAAGGACAGAGGCAAAGGAACTGGTGGACATCGATCGGCCAATCCACCAACTTCTACCCCACCACACCTGTCGGGTCAATGGGACATGCTGGGGGCTTGAAGAGAAACTCGAGTCACCATACCCCCTCCGTGAACAAGAATCCTTTAAGGCCCTCGATAACTATTCAAAACTTGCAACGAGTCCATGATATTTTAAATAACCCAGATCCTGCTTTAGCAGAAACTCCAGGATATGCTCAGGTTAAAAGTCAAGTGTTAGAAATCCTCCAGTAGACCATGTGGCGCACAGAAATATACAGGGAACAAAGGAACTCATAGAGTTATACTCTGACGTCGTCCGAGCATTCCTTCCTAAGCAAAAGCCAGTGTGGTCGGACTGAAAACAATCTGATGTCCAACGCAAGACCTCCTCAAAGATTCCGACAGGGGAATCATGAGGGAAGACAACTTTTCGACAATGAAGTCACTCCTTCCCCTCATTATGAGAGATGAACGCTTGGACCACGTGATCTACGACATCACTTGAACGAAACAGCTGGTCGGAGACACCACGTAAGTGTCCACGACCAGGTCAAAGCACTAGTTCCTCAATACGACTACCAAAGGAACTAGTCTCCCACCAACTACAATCTGGCATCTTTCCAAAGAAGACGCTATGACTTGATCATAGGTTGTCGGGTTTTCTCAGTAAGCCTTCAAGCAAAATGCTGGTCGAACAGGTTCTAACCTGTAAATCTAAAGAAATTTGATGGAACTCAAAACCCATTAGAATTTCTCCAGATTTATACTACTACCATCAGAGCAGCAGGTGGTGATGATAATGTGATAACAAAGTACTTGCCCATAGTTATCATAGGATCTACCTAGTCTTGGTTGCTTAACCAACTGGTTGGATCAATCTACACCTAGGAGCAGCATTGTGACCTACTAATCACAAATTTCTAATGGACGTACGACCACCCTGGGAAAAAGGATGACCTCCACCGAATCCGAAAAGAACCTAATGAAAGTCTCCAACATTATATCAAGTGATTCAGCAAAGTTCATAATTTTATCTAGAGGTTGCACATTCCTTTGTTATTCAAGCTTTCAAAATTGGGTTAAGGAACCGATGTTTTATCGAGGACATTGCAATGAACCCTCTAAGAATGATCGTCGAGCTGTTCAACATGGCTAGTAGGTACATAGCTGCTAGCGAGGCGGTTGAATGGAACAAGGGCTTGTTCCATCGATCAGATAGAGAAAATTCCTCAACCTGGCTTGGAGAAAAAGTGAAGTCTCCCAAAGGTAAGAAAAATCACAAACCCAATGCTAAGGAGGTTTTTGCAATTCCAGAGGAGTTCATTACAGGCAAGAAGGATTATTCTGATTGGAATAAGGCAAAGGCTCTTATCGATTAATCTAAAAACAATAAGAAGTTGTGTCCAATCCACCAAGTGGTAGGGCATGATCTACGCAACTGTCATGCCTGGCAAAAGAAATTGGAAGACTATTACTTGGGTAAGGTTCATTTCCCCTCCATTCAGTAGATCAGATAATTGAGTTCCAAGAAGGACAAAGATGGTGATGAAGAGATGGACTATTAGGAGCTACAGCACACCGTCGACATGATCTTTGGCGGGTCCTCCTCCTACGAGTCTAGACACCATCTGAAGACTATAAAGAGGGAAGTGAACCTCACCGAATCTCCGATCGCCGTCAAGCCATCCAGGTGGTCGGAGACAACGATCTCCTTCAGTCGGGAAGACTGTCTCATTCCTTCAACTCGACCAAGTAGGTTCCTTATTGTTATAGAACCTACCATAAATAAATAATTACAAAGTTAATAGAGTTTTAATAGATAATGGTAGTTCTCTCAATATTTTGTTTACGGGAGCTTTAGAAGAATTGCAAGTTCCCAAGTCAAAAGTAAAGCCCACGAAGTATGCCTTCCATGGCATAGTGTCAGGATCTACTATCAAACTGTTAGGCAAGTTTCCCTATCATTTACATTCAGAAGTCTAGATAACTTTCTTTCTAACAGAAAGAATCTCATTTGATATGGCAGACTTTGAGACTGGATACAATGGGATTCTTGGTCGACCGGCATTAGCTAAATTCCTAATAGCCACACATTATGGCTATCAGAGTCTTAAGATACCAGGAACAAAAGGGGTCATAATGGTTTGAGGGTATAGGAAGATGCCATATGCATGCAATTGTAAATCCCTAGAACTGATCGATGAACTTTTGACCAAAAATGCTTTCATAGTAGTAGTTGATGGAGCAAAGTTTGATCCTAAAGCCCCATACGAATTCCTCATGCTTCACCATCTCTTGGGGCTCGGAGGAGCATCCCTTGAGCTCTCAGATAGCTCGCCACTCTCTGACCCCAACCATTTGCACATTATAAGAGCGTTGCAACACACCAATTGAAAAAATATATAATCAATTAAAAGGGTTATTTTTTACCTTAAGTCTTTCGATCATCTCTTCTAGAGAGGTAATAGCTAGGATCGAGAGTACCTCTACCTTTTGGCTAGGCTCCCCCCCCCCCCACACACACACACAGATCATCTTGATCTTCACCCATACCTCCGTAGGGGTTAGTGCTATGGAATCGAGGGAAACCTTAAGGTGAACCAAAACAAAAACAGAACTCGGATGGTCAGAATTTTTTAGACTTACATTCTGAAGAATCCCTAGTTGAGTCGTTCGCACCTATGTACCAAAGTATGGTGTGGTCGTGCGACTTCAGAGGACTTATCCGGTGCATGGTGAAATCTTTAACCATATGCTATGAAGTAAGACCTCTCTCCCTAAGGCAAGCTATGGTATCAACTCATTGCCCTACCTTTCCCTCCTTCGAGAAGGACCTCCACCTTGAGTTCTCAATGGCAACCCAACCGATGAAGGAAAGGTTGTCGTCCTTGTTAAGCGTCATGTAGAACCGCAAGTTCTTCCACAATGACCACAAGGACTTGGAATACATTGGAATATATTTTGCGGCCTTCCCATCATGGAGACGCAAAGCGCAGCATCCACGTGACGCTACTAGTTTTCCCAACTTTGTCATCCTGTAGAAGTATTTGAGAAACGCCAAGCTTGGTGGAATCCCCAAATATGCTTCACGGAGGTAGACAAAGATACTCAGATTAGCAATCAAATTGGGGGCGAGGTTCACCAACTCGATTTCGTAGTACGCCAAGACTTCAGAAAGGAACAGGTATGCCAGTAATCAAAAGCCACACTCTATGTATGCCTAGAAGATCAAAATCTCGCTTTTATTCCCGCTCAGAAATTTCACTCTAACCGCTGACCTCCACGGGACTAGAATCTTGTCAGGAAGCATCCCTTCCTTTTCCATGGCCTTAAGCTTCTTCAATCAAGCTCTGACGCTGGCTAATTGGTAATTAGATCTGACATTTTGGCTAGGTGACGAAAATCAAAAGAGGATCAAAAGGATTTGAGGCTATAGATGTAAAGTGCTAGGGCAGATAAAGAAAAGATGAAAGGTTTCTTTGAAAGCATGAAACCCCAAGGCAACGTGCTAAGGGTTTTATACGGGTTTCTCTCCAACTGCAAACAAGAGTTACCTGATTTGAAGCCCAATAAACACAAAACCTTTTAGTTTCCCAGTTAGTTTCTCAACTTCAAAGTGAATAAGAGCCAGTTCTTTACTCTTGTTGTTTAAAGGAGTAGTTTCATGATTAAAAATTCAATCAGAAGAAATTTATATCATAAATCCACTTAAAGTTCGAGGGCTAGCTGATGAAGATTAAATAAATCCTTGATTGTTTCTTTAACATTTAATTAAGGCCAAGGGACCCCGTGGTCATAAATCTCCAGAAGGTTACTCCCCGAGTACTCTGGTCGGAGAAACACTATGTATGTTGCCCGATCGAATGACTGCTCAGAGATTCTACGAACTAATACCTGGACCCGATTCTAGTATATCCTTCTGTGCGATGGATAAAACACATGTCTTATCCACTGCAAATAGCATGATGTTTCAGTCCTAATTCTATGACAAACAACTGCTATGCGGTTGTTTCTCATGATCGTCTCCCACTGACAATAACCGACAATCAGACGTCCTCTCTCTAACAACAACTGCCTCCCTGACCAGACACATTGATTCCATAAGATATCTTCCCCAGCACATAATGAGCATCTCTTCATTGATATTTAAGGCTGGATGAGACAATACAGAAGAAGGATCAAAGACAATTCGGATGAAGCAATTAGACAATACAATTGACATCTTATTCAATATAATTAGGGTTAGTCTCATGCCTTGTTAAAGGCACCCTGTAACTGGTTCATGGCAATAAAAACATCCATATTCTCTTTTAAGGATTTTAGCTATATTTTTCATATTATTTCGTAAGATTGATGACTCTATTGTCGACACGTCTTTTCCTTTTTTTCTCTTTTTTTTAATTGCCATACTCCATCCATGTGCGTAGTAGTAGTAGTAGGAGGAGGAGGCAAGGTTTAGCGTGGGAGGTACAGCTACAGGGTTTCAGCACGAGAGGTAGGCCTGGATACAAGGGTCTTTTCTAGCGTATGTTGGTTTAGTTAAAGCATTGATCTCCAACGAGATGGTTCACGATATTCATAAAATAACAAAGGTTGGTCGTCCCTTGTCGTACTTTCATGCCAAAAATATAATCTAACGGTGTAATACGGATGATTTTTATCGATTAGCTGATGAATAATAGTGGCTAATAAATAGTAATGGCTGATAGAGATGATTTATAGAAATTGCGATGTTTGTAGTGGCTTTTGATATTTTGCTGAGTGCATTATCTAAGAAAACGAGCAAACGACGATGCAATGCACTACACTACAATATTCGCATCACCATGCGACTTACGAAATTATGACATAATAAAATATATAGTACGATACAATATACGAAAGCGTGGCTGATAGAAACGACTTAGGAGTTGGGCGTAAGAATAGATCATAAAATGTTGCTCAGCATCCAGCCATAGATAGACATATCGGGTCTGTCCTTTATAACTCTGGCTTATAATTTATAATTGTAGTTTATGTCTTTTTGACTATTTATAAAAGAAAGATGGAGTAAGAGAAACTCGCGTACGACTTTAGCTTTTGAAACAACATTTTTAAAAATTAATTACTGTAAAAAAATTAAAAAACAGCTTTTAAATGACAAAAAAACCACGTTCACAGCAATGACTGGAGGACTCCACTCTCTTTCTTTGGGTGCCCGGTGGGCCCTGCTTGTGCGCCCTACATCAGTGAATGAATTGAATGACTCGGGGCTCAGTTAGGGAGCAGCATGCCCTTTTCGATGATGGTGTTTCTCTCACAGTAGCTATAGTAGCTTATTTAGTATAATTAAATTTTAAAAAATTAAAAATAGAAAAACATATTATCCTATCACGAATAATACAGACGAATGGAAAAAGAAAGGCAAAAATGCCTAGAAAAACCAAAAAGACAGAAAAAGACGAAATTAATAAATTAGTAACCAAAAGCCAAAAGCTAAAGCCCAAACGAGTGAGGCTAATGTTTGGCGCGGCCATATGGCTTAGATTCACTAGTTGGTGCTCCATTCATGACCCATTTCTTTCCAATGCCTACAAATAAATCATAAAAGAGGGTGAAAGTTAGGCTCTACTTAGGCGGCATTTGAAATAGCTTCGGAGTTGAATCAATCGCTCGGCTTTCAGAAACGGTTTCGATTGGATGGAGCTCTGCCGCTATTGCAAGCTCCGGCTTTGCCACGATGGTGCCACCACGAGCTTTGCCTTTGCCCTGACAGCGCCACCACACACTCCATCTCCGTCATGGCCCAAGCGCCTGCCTCCGCCCCGACAGCGCCACCATGAGCTTCACCTTCACCCCGACGGCGCCAGCCCAGGCATCCTCCTCCCCGGCCATCGTCCTCCTCGACGCCGGCCTTCTACACTAGATCCAAGTGGCCTCCACACAGGATCTGGCGAGGGTGAGGTCTGATCCATCGTCTCGGCGGCCTAGGACATCGTGGAGAGTACGCACCAGGCGGCAATGGCAACGACATTTGCTGTGATTTTTTATTTCTTCTTGCAACTTGTTAAAAGGGGAGGCACAATCTAGTCAACTCGGCCAAAAGCTCTAGCTAAATCAAACACCTCTCACTTTCAACAACTTCTACCTCTAACTGCTATTATTCTAAAGTCAAAAGCTCCAGCTAAAAGTCAGAAACTCCAACCATTTCAAGCACCCCTTAGAACATGAGAATTTCTAGACAGGCTCGGGAATGTTTTTCAATGGATTGAGTTGTAACCAACGTCGTTAAATGATCTTATGCAACTCCAATGTTGGCGGCGTGATACAAGAAGGGTGTAAAAACAACTCAAAAGAGAGTTTGACGACATCCTAACTGTTGTGTTGGAACATTTGGAAAGAAAGAAATCGTTGAATTTTTTAACATGTTTACCTCTCAGCCCAGGAGGTGTTGACACTCATTCGGGAGGATGGTGAAATGAGAAAAGAGCGGTCAAATAAAAAAGTAGTTGTTTAATCTTCCTAGCTGTCGAGACCCGAATATGCAAATCCGGACTCTCTGTGTATACTGCACTAGTCCAGGATCACGCTAGTGCACACAGTCAAACATAGAGGTAATCATCACCACAATCACGATATTAAATAAGGGAAACTCGAATTATTAATCAATATCCAAAAGTGAGACCTTATGGTCAAGCTTACAATCTCAATAGCCTTAGGGGCTTAACAAAACTTAGCAGCGGAAAATCCAAAATAAACGTAGTGGCCAATCGACATGCCCACGGGCAATCGAGTGGGGAGCGAAGCCTAGAACGCGTAGTCGTCGAAGTACTCTCCTCCTGGAACCTCCTGCTGGTAGCACTCCTCTTCCTCAACTGAGCAACATAGGCGTAAAGCCGTGAGTACATTGGTACTCAGCAAGCCGTTTGTAACAAATGATGCAATATAGTATGCAAGGCTTACCAATGGAAGGCTGAAAGGGTTAATGTGCATAAAACAGCATTTGAAAATTACCATAAATAGATTGAAGGCGAATTGAAGATAAAACGATAATGAATAAATATCAAAGGGATAGAAGTAAACTACTTATGGACCTCCCATCCACAAGCCAAACCAACAGTGAATTAACTATCCACCGACCAGCTACAAAGTTTTCCAAAAGTAACTATACCTCGTGTGAAATCACCGAGCATTGTCCATAACCGAGGACGCGGCTATTCGAATAGTTTTACACTCTGCAGAGGTTGCACAACTGTACCCACACGATGTGATTAGCCTCGCGCTAAGGAAATCACAACAAGACCTTTACAATGATCAATTCCAACCCAATCCCGCCCGCTAGGGTTTCGCATCACACCCCCCTTGCGCCTCATGGAAATCAGCAACCATGTTCATCCCAGCGAGATTGAAATTGAAACATCCCAAATTAATCAGCCAGGTCTGTCCCATACTAGACATGTGGTTTGCACGGTAAAGCTCAGATCAATGGCGCACAAAGTTAAGTCCTTAAGTGTTCTCGGGCGAGACTACCACATCCCTCGAAGTGCTCCAACACTTTCCCCTTTACTGCACGATCATTCGCCCGAGTGAAAACCAATTTTGTGTAACCACCGCCAATGACGCACCAACGTCACGGCACAAATTTTATAACAGTGGCACCAACCACGATTCAATATATCATTAAGGCAAATTAATTAATCACATGTGATGATGAATCCAAACGATACTAAAAGCATGGCTAAGCATACTAATCGTACCATCCCAAATGTGATCGTAACATAGCATCACTAGTAAGTTTCCCAACCTATGGTGACAATCGCAGCATGGCATTCAAGTTTAACAAGGAGGGAAATACTCAATTGAGGTGATAACTACCAATTACAAGGTTTGTATAAAAGTAGCAATGCAATGTAATTTAAAACAAAATATTTAAATAATAGATTGCAAACTGGGTTCAACATGATCAAAGGACACGACTTGCCTTGGCCTTGCTCAGCTGACGGCTCTTGATCTTCAAATCCAACGGCGGCTCCCTCGAACGCGTGATCTAACGAGAGAGAAAAACGAAACAAAGAGACAAAATAAATTCAAATAAAATTCAAATGAACTCCAAAAATTCTTAAACCTGAACCAAAAGATAGAGCTCAATTTTAGATGAATTTAGGAAAAAGAATCAGGTCAATCGGAGCTAGGACGAGGGAGAACGGGCTCTTGGAAAATTGGATCTAAAGGAAATCGGGGAAATTAAGAAATTGCACATTGCTGTGGACCGGGCGCACGGGAAGCTGAGTCTACGGTGGAACCGGTGCACGGAACAGTGCGGCTGACTGGACAGGAGGCGCGGCGGCTGAGGCTGACGCGGCTGCTGACGGGGCTGACACGCAAGCCCTAGGGCTGACGTGGCCGGCTTGCGTGGCTAGGCTGGCGTGGCGGCTCGGGCGTGCGGCGGTGGGGTTAGATCGGACGGCTGCGGTGCGAGGGCGTGGACGCATCCGGACCGTCGGCCCAGATCTGAACGGGCGGCGGGGATCAAGCGGCTCGGGCGGGGCGGCGGTGGATCGAGGGCGACGCGAGCGGCGCGGCGACGGCGGTTCGTCTCCGGTGACGGTGACGACGGAGCGGAAGGAGGGCGCGGCGGCTGAGTCCTCACCGGCGACGGCGACGACAACGGCGGCCGGCGGCGGGACCGAGGGCGCAGGCGGCTGAGTTCTCACCGGCGACGGCGACGACGGCGGCAGGCAGCGGCGGGACCGAGGGCGCAGGCAGTCGACGCGGCGACGGCGGAGGAACGGCGGCGAAGTCGGGAGGCGACCGCTGCGGCGACGGGCGAGCACGCGAACCGAGGCGGCCGCGCGTATAAAAACACGCGAACCGAGGCGGCCCGATCGATCTCGGCCCGGCGCGGAGTCGGACACGGTTTGGGACACGTGTACGGCCGGGATCGCGTGCGGGGAATCGGACGGCTGCGGTGCTCGCGGGCGGCGGCGGTTTAGGGTTAGGCTTAGCGGCGCGCGCGGGGGCGAAGCGGACGGCCGAGATGGCGTGCGCGCGCGGGCGAACGGCGGGGATGGGCGACGCGCGTCGACCATCGGACGGAGGGCGCGGGCGCGGGCCGAGCGCGGATGCGCGCCGCGTGGCGAAGCGGGGCGCGGCTGGGCCGGCGGTCGGACCGGGCCGGTTCGGTGGGTTTCGGCCCACCGGCCGGTTCGGGATTTTCTTTTTCTTTTCTTTTTCCAGAAATTCGAATAATTCATTTTGAGCTCTAGAAAATAGCAAATAACCCCGAAAAACTCCAAGAAAATTCCAGAAAAATCCTTGAGACTCAAGGAACTCAAATAAAATAACTTGGCAAATGTTAATGTTTAATTTAATCATATTAAATCCAAATAAATTCTGAAAATTCCTTTTAAGCTTTAATTAATTCTGGAAAAATACAAATGGTGTATTTTATTTTGAAAACTTCAAACAGACTCTGAAATTCAGGATGTTACAAACCTTACCCCCTTAAACGGGATCTCGACCCCGAGATCCGGGCTCACTACTAGAATAGGTTCGGAAACTCTGCCTTGAGATCCTCTTCGCGCTCCCAAGTGGCTTCCTCCTCGGAGTGGTTGCTCCACTGAACTTTGCAAAAGCGAACAACTTTGTTCCGGGTGACTCGCTCTGACACGTCCAAGATCTTGACAGGACGCTCTTTGTAGGACAGATCTTCCTGAAGATCAATTGCCTCAACTGGTACAGCCTCCTCTGGCACTCTCAAACACTTCTTCAGCTGGGACACATGGAAAACATCATGTACCCCACTGAAGGACGCAGGTAGCTCCAATTGATAGGCAACCTCTCCCCTGCGTTTCAGAATTCTGAACGGACCGACATACCTCGGTGCAAGCTTTCCTTTTTGCTGAAACCTCTTCACACCTTTGAATGGTGTGATCCTGAGATACACAAAATCATCTGGCTCAAAACTCAGCTCTCGGCGTCTGGTATCCGCATAGCTCTTTTGCCTGGCCTGGGCAGTCCTCAACCTCTCCTGAATCAAACGGACCTTGTCCTCAGCCTCTTTTAGACAATCTGGACCAAACACCTGACCTTCCCCTGTCTCTTTCCAATTGAGAGGGGTCCTGCATTTCCTGCCATAGAGTGCTTCAAATGGTGACATCTGCAAACTTGCCTGATAACTATTGTTGTAGGAAAACTCTGCAAAAGGCAAACAGCTGTCCCACTTAGGTCCATGATCTAGCACACATGCTCTCAACATATCTTCAAGAATCTGATTGACTCGCTCTGTCTGACCATCTGTCTGGGGATGGTATGCGGTACTGAAATTCAGGTGCGTTCCCATCACCTCATGGAAACTACCCCAAAATCGAGAAGTGAATTGGGACCCTCGATCTGACACTATTTTCTTGGGCACTCCATGCAAACTGACGATCCTCGACATATACAACTCTGCCAATCTGTCACCGGTGTAGGTTGTCTTCACTGGAATGAAGTGAGCAACCTTGGTCAATCGGTCCACGATGACCCAAATCGAATCATAGCCCTCTTTGGTCTTAGGCAGACTGACTATGAAGTCCATACCAATCTCTTCCCATTTCCACTCAGGGATTTTCAATGGCTGGAGCAAACCTGCTGGCCTCTGATGCCCTGCCTTAACTCTCTGACAGACATCACAGAGTGCCACATACTCAGCGATCTCACGCTTCATGCTAGGCCACCAATATTTTTCTTTAATGTCCTGGTACATCTTGGTACTGCCAGGGTGTATTGAGTACAACGACTCATGAGCTTCTTTTAGCAACAGATCATTTAGCTCCTTTTTATTGGGCACACACAAACGTTGCTTGAACCACAGGGTTCCTTGGGCATCCTCTGAAAATCCTGACTCTTTTCCTTCACTCATACTCTGCCTGATACGCCGAAATGCCTCATCATCTGTCTGAGCCTGACGAATCTGACCATCCAAAGTGGGCTGCAACTCCATTGCTGCCAAAAATCCTTCCTCAACCAATTCCAAACTGAGCCTTTGGAATTCCTCATGCAAAGCTGGCTGACTCTCCTGAACCATCACTGAATTACAATAAACCTTTCTGCTCAGAGCATCTGCGACTACATTGGCCTTCCCTGGGTGATAATGGATTCCGACATCATAATCCTTTATCAACTCCAACCACCTCCTCTGCCTGAGGTTAAGCTCGGACTGGGTAAAGATGTATTTCAAGCTCTTGTGATCCGTGTAAATCTCACATCTATTATCCAAGAGATAGTGCCTCCAAATTTTCAAAGCATGCACTACGGCTGCTAGCTCTAAGTCGTGGGTAGGGTAATTCTCCTCATGCGGTCTCAACTGTCGTGAGGCATACGCTACCACTCTCTTTTCCTGCATCAGTACGCAACCCAAACCCTTGCGTGAAGCATCGCAATAAATCTCAAAATCCTTGTTTAAATCTGGCAATACTAGCACTGGGGCTGTGGTCAAACTCTCCTTCAACTTCTGAAAGCTTTTCTCGCACTCGGGCGTCCAAACATATTTCTTTTCCTTTTTGAGCAATTGGGTAAGTGGCTTGGCTACACTGGAAAATCCCTCGATGAAACGACGGTAATAACCAGCCATACCCAGAAAACTCCTGACCTGAGTCACTGAAGAAGGTGACTGCCAATCCAAAACATCCTTAACCTTTCCGGGGTCAACAGCAACTCCCTTTGCGGACATCACATGGCCTAGGAAGGCGACTTCCTTCATCCAAAACTCACATTTGCTAAACTTGGCATACAACTGATGGTCCCTTAATTTCTGCAATACCATCCTCAGGTGTTCCTCATGCTCGCTCTCATCCTTGGAGTAGATCAGAATGTCGTCAATGAACACAACGACAAATTTATCCAAATATTCCATGAACACCTTATTCATCAGGTACATAAAATAGGCTGGAGCATTGGTCAAACCAAAAGACATCACTGTGAACTCATACAATCCGTAACGAGTCGAAAATGTTGTCTTAGGTATGTCCTCCTGTCGAATCCTCATCTGATGGTAACCTGACCTCAAGTCAATCTTGGAGAAAACTCCTGCTCCCTTGAGCTGATCAAACAAGTCATCAATCCTGGGCAACGGGTACTTGTTCTTGATGGTGACCTCATTAAGTGCTCGGTAGTCCACGCACATGCGCTGGCTGCCATCCTTCTTTTTCATAAACAAGACTGGCGCTCCCGATGGGGACGAACTGGGCCTGACATAACCTTTGTCCAAAAGCTCCTGAATCTGCTTCTTGAGTTCTGCTAACTCATTTGCTGGCATCCGGTAGGGTCTTTTGGAAATCGGAGAGGTACCGGGTACCAACTCGATCAGAAACTCAACTTCTCGTTCTGGTGGCATTCCTGGAAGGTCATCCGGAAACACATCGGTGTACTCCCTGACAATCGGCACATCCTCCAACTGAATTCCCTTGATCTGACAAACCATTACCTGCTCTGGCTGATTCATGCTAGCTGAAAACTGCACTTTCTTCCCATCGGAGCTGGTCAAGGTCACTGCTCTGCTCCCACAATACAGAACTGCCTGGTGCTTCTTGAGCCAATCCATACCCAAGATCACATCTAGGGACTGGATATCCAAGATAATCAAGTCCGCTCTGAACTCAACTCCCTGGATGTCTATCTGAACTCCGGGACAGCCTAGGTTGGTGCTCAACTCCGCACCGGGGGATTGGATCAAATGAATAGATCCCAGAGTAACAATTTTCAACTGATGCTTTAAGGCAAAACTCTGAGAAACAAACGAATGGGAAGCTCCAGAATCAAATAAAACTGTGGCAGATGCTGAATGGACTGGGAACTTACCGATCATGACATCTGGTGCTGCCTGGGCCTCCTCTGCAGTGACGTGGTTCACCTGACCTCTCACCACCTGCGGAGTCCTGCTGGCCTGAACTGGCGCCTGGGGTGCTCCACGCCCTGCTCCTGGGGTAGGTGTCCGTCCTGGTGTGGCTCCCAAGTCGAAGCGAACTGGAGTGGGGGCCTGCCTCTGTGGGCACTTGCTAGCATAGTGTCCCGGCTCATGGCACTTGTAGCAAGTAACAGACGCTGCTGGATTGGCGTTCCTTTGCTGTTGACCACCAGATCCACTGGGTCTCTGCCCAGTCTGCTGGGGACGTGGTGCTGGGGCCGGTGTCCTAAAAACTGACTGCTGCTGCTGCTGCTGTTGTGGCTGCTGAGGCACTCGAGTGGGCTGGTAAGTGCTGAAACGCTGCCTCTGAGCCTGGTGAGACTGTAATCCCTGCTGAGCCATCCTCCTCTTGCGAGACTCCTCGAGCTCGCGGCGACTGTCCTCAATTAGGATGACCTTATCCACCATCTGCTGAAAGCTGGCATAGTCGTTGCCCACGACCTGCACCTTCAATCCTGGGTTCAAGCCTTTCCGGAACCTCTTCTGACGGGCTTCATCTGTGGCTACGTCCTCGGGTGCATAGCGAGCTAGCTGAGTGAATTTATTGAGGTATTCACTCACTGACATGTTCTTCTGCTGCAACTCACGGAACTCCTCCTTCTTCATGTCCATAACCCCATCCAGGACGTGGGCGTTACGGAAAGCGGTGGAGAACTCGTCCCAAGTAAAGCTGTTCTGGTCCTCGTGGGCGTCACAGTAGTTCTCCCACCACTCTGCTGCAGGTCCCTCTAGCTGGTGTGCTGCATACAGCACTCTCTCCCTGTCTATGCACTGGGCCAAGTTCAGCTTTTTCTCTACTGAACGGATCCAGTCATCTGCCGCCAAAGGCTCTGAAGAACTGGAGTAGGTAGGCGGCCTCGTCCTCATAAACTCTGCAAAGCGGGACTGATGGTGGGCGGCCTGAGGTGCTGCTACCCCTGGGTGCTGACGCTGAGCCATATTGTTCATATTCTGCATCATTGCTTGCATCATCTGAGTCTGGGCCATCAGGAACTGACTGAGAGCGGGGTCCAGGGTCGGCGGAACTGCCTGGGGTGGCTGAGTGGAACTGTTCCCTGGATTCTGGTTTGTCTGCTCCCGACCTGCGGAGTTCCTGGTTTCAACCATCTTGCTGCTGCTCTGAAAAGAAAAACCATTTGCTGAGAACTGACTTCTGAAGGCTCAATAGATAAGAGGGAAAAGCAAAGGTAAGCGGTAAACTCGTCTAAGGGGAATTTCTAATGACAACCTAAACTAAACAAACACTTAGCCGAAAAGGCTAACAAAAGAAGCAATAAACTCCATAAAAAGACTTTTGACATGACTGCATCATAATGCTGGGAGCAAAACTACAGCTCACATCACACCCAACGGCAAATAAGAAGCAAAACGTTCTACACGATGCTAAAACTATAACAGGGTTCAAATCTAACGGCTCCTAATCTTCTCGGAAATCTCCAATCTTTTCTTGACACATTGGGGTGCTTCCTTGATCCAAACTTCACAGCACAACTTGAAGAATTCCATGCCAACTTTCACTTTGATGGAGGAATATTCGGACATCTATGGACATTATAGGGATAAGAAGTCACATTGAGTTTCGAAAACAAGTTCTCAGAGGAGACAAGGAGCAAGAATCCTAAGAATGAGGTAAGAATAAAGAATTACTAGTCAATCATTTGGTTGATTTGATTTAGAAAATAAATTTTGAAATATTTTCTAATTCGACTACTCTAACTAGGGCTTCGTCCTGCAGTCGATTTGGCTCTGATACCATCTCTGTCGAGACCCGAATATGCAAATCCGGACTCTCTGTGTATACTGCACTAGTCCAGGATCACGCTAGTGCACACAGTCAAACATAGAGGTAATCATCACCACAATCACGATATTAAATAAGGGAAACTCGAATTATTAATCAATATCCAAAAGTGAGACCTTATGGTCAAGCTTACAATCTCAATAGCCTTAGGGGCTTAACAAAACTTAGCAGCGGAAAATCCAAAATAAACGTAGTGGCCAATCGACATGCCCACGGGCAATCGAGTGGGGAGCAAAGCCTAGAACGCGTAGTCGTCGAAGTACTCTCCTCCTGGAACCTCCTGCTGGTAGCACTCCTCTTCCTCAACTGAGCAACATAGGCGTAAAGCCGTGAGTACATTGGTACTCAGCAAGCCGTTTGTAACAAATGATGCAATATAGTATGCAAGGCTTACCAATGGAAGGCTGAAAGGGTTAATGTGCATAAAACAGCATTTGAAAATTACCATAAATAGATTGAAGGCGAATTGAAGATAAAACGATAATGAATAAATATCAAAGGGATAGAAGTAAACTACTTATGGACCTCCCATCCACAAGCCAAACCAACCCACTCATGGATATCCCATCCACAAGCCAAACCAACAGTGAATTAACTATCCACTGACCAGCTACAAAGTTTTCCAAAAGTAACTATACCTCGTGTGAAATCACCGAGCATTGTCCATAACCGAGGACGCGGCTATTCGAATAGTTTTACACTCTGCAGAGGTTGCACAACTGTACCCACACGATGTGATTAGCCTCGCGCTAAGGAAATCACAACAAGGCCTTTACAATGATCAATTCCAACCCAATCCCGCCCGCTAGGGTTTCGCATCACACCCCCCCTTGCGCCTCATGGAAATCAGCAACCATGTTCATCCCAGCGAGATTGAAATTGAAACATCCCAAATTAATCAGCCAGGTCGAGATTGAAATTGAAACATCCCAAATTAATCAGCCAGGTCTGTCCCATACCAGACATGTGGTTTGCACGGTAAAGCTCAGATCAATGGCGCACAAAGTTAAGTCCTTAAGTGTTCTCGGGCGAGACTACCACATCCCTCGAAGTGCTCCAACACTTTCCCCTTTACTGCACGATCATTCGCCCGAGTGAAAACCAATTTTGTGTAACCACCGCCAATGACGCACCAACGTCACGGCACAAATTTTATAACAGTGGCACCAACCACGATTCAATATATCATTAAGGCAAATTAATTAATCACATGTGATGATGAATCCAAACGATACTAAAAGCATGGCTAAGCATACTAATCGTACCATCCCAAATGTGATCGTAACATAGCATCACTAGTAAGTTTCCCAACCTATGGTGACAATCGCAGCATGGCATTCAAGTTTAACAAGGAGGGAAATACTCAATTGAGGTGATAACTACCAATTACAAGGTTTGTATAAAAGTAGCAATGCAATGTAATTTAAAACAAAATATTTAAATAATAGATTGCAAACTGGGTTCAACATGATCAAAGGACACGACTTGCCTTGGCCTTGCTCAGCTGACGGCTCTTGATCTTCAAATCCAACGGCGGCTCCCTCGAACGCGTGATCTAACGAGAGAGAAAAACGAAACAAAGAGACAAAATAAATTCAAATAAAATTCAAATGAACTCCAAAAATTCTTAAACCTGAACCAAAAGATATAGCTCAATTTTAGATGAATTTAGGAAAGAGAATCAGGTCAATCGGAGCTAGGACGAGGGAGAACGGGCTCTTGGAAAATTGGATCTAAAGGAAATCGGGGAAATTAAGAAATTGCACTGTGCTGTGGACCGGGCGCACGGGAAGCTGAGTCTACGGTGGAACCGGTGCACGGAACAGTGCGGCTGACCGGACAGGAGGCACGGCGGCTGAGGCTGACGCGGCTGCTGACGGGGCTGACACGCAAGCCCTAGGGCTGACGTGGCCGGCTTGCGTGGCTAGGCTGGCGTGGCGGCTCAGGCGTGCGGCGGCGGGGTTAGATCGGACGGCTGCGGTGCGAGGGCGTGGACGCATCCGGGCCGTCGGCCCAGATCTGAACGGGCGGCGGGGATCAAGCGGCTCGGGCGGGGCGGCGGTGGATCGAGGGCGACGCGAGCGGCGCGGCGACGGCGGTTCGTCTCCGGTGACGGTGACGACGGAGCGGAAGGAGGGCGCGGCGGCTGAGTCCTCACCGGCGACGACGACGGCGGGCGGCGGCGGGACCGAGGGCGTAGGCGGCTGAGTCCTCACCGGCGACGGCGACGACGGCGGCGGGCAGCGGCGGGACCGAGGGCGCAGGCAGTCGACGCGGCAACGGCGGAGGAACGGCGGCGAAGTCGGGAGGCGACCGTTGCGGCGACAGGCGAGCACGCGAACCGAGGCGGACGCGCGTATAAAAACACGCGAACCGAGGCGACCCGATCGATCTCGGCCCAGCGCGGAGTCGGATACGGTTTGGGACACGTGTACGGCCGGGATCGCGTGCGGGGAATCGGACGGCTGCGGTGCTCTTGGGCGGCGGCGGTTTAGGGTTAGGCTTAGCGGCGCGCGCGCGGGCGAAGCGGACGGCCGAGATGGCGTGCGCGCGCGGGCGAACGGCGGGGATGGGCGACGCGCGTCGACCATCGGGCGGAGGGCGCGGGCGCGGGCCGAGCGCGGAGGCGCACCGCGTGGCGAAGCGGGGCGCGGCTGGGCCGGCGGTCGGACCGGGCCGGTTCGGTGGGTTTCGGCCCACCGGCCGGTTCGGGATTTTCTTTTTCTTTTCTTTTTCCAGAAATTCGAATAATTCATTTTGAGCTCTAGAAAATAGCAAATAACCCCGAAAAACTCCAAGAAAAATCCAGAAAAATCCTTGAGACTCAAGGAACTCAAATAAAATAACTTGGCAAATGTTAATGTTTAATTTAATCATATTAAATCCAAATAAATTCTGAAAATTCCTTTTAAGCTTTAATTAATTCTGGAAAAATACAAATGGTGTATTTTATTTTGAAAACTTCAAAAAGACTCTGAAATTCAGGATGTTACACTAGCCTATTGTAATTATCATGGATTGTGCAAACATGGCCTGAGTCATATGACCCCGGTGATTATTCTCAGGGAGATATCTGGTGCACATGGTCTATTTTGTGGACATATACACATACTCAATCCTAACCATCCAATCGAAGCTTAGCAATTGAGATCACAGGCGGGATTCTGGTGTGAAGGTTGGGGAGGAGAGGAGATGATGATTGGGTTTTTTCGCGTAAATAGTTTGGTGTGGGCGGGGGTTAAATGCGTAAGTGGGATTGGGGGATCTCCTGCCTATGATCTCAGTCGCTGAGCTTCGATCGGATGGTTAGGATTGAGTACATGCATATGTTCACAAAATGGGCCATGTGCACTAGATATTCTCCCATTATACCGCTCCTGTAGCCAGTGCGTAGCTGTTATTTTCTTGCTCTTCTCTCGTTGAGTTTGTTGGTCTATTGAGCTGTTTAGGCCATATTTTTGGCCTAGTGGTTTTTTGGACTTTTTATCGTTTGCTGTCTTTGTATCAGTGCTACAGCAGAGCTCCTGCTAGTTCCTGCCCATTCTTTTTTTAAAAAAAAATGTTCTATAGAATTTCTGAAGAAACTATACTTCTTTCTGCGAATGCATACATGGACAGATCCAGGTCCGTGCCAAGGTAGGCTTTAACCTAGGGCATGAGAAATTTCCTAATGTATAGCCCAGGTAATGTTAATCTAGCCCATGGTAGTTAAGTGGTCCAGCCTAAGTCTCTACTTGGTAGCCTGCCCCACTCCTCTAGCACACTCGATCGTCCCTGCTCCCCTACTCTGGCCCACTCAGTCACCCCAGCCCATGCTGCCAACCTCACGCAAAAAGGCTCTAATCCCCTCGCGCCGCCATACAACACACACGGCCAACCCTACCTCACCCGACACCCCACTCCCAGCCTCCCAATCCCAGGCCCCAATCACCCCTCGCCCAACTCACATGCTACACCGCCCCCTCCAGCCCAGATCCCTCCAGCGCAGCTTCTAGACTCCTGCACCTTCTCCCACCAGTCTAGGTCCATTCCAGTGCCGCCTCCAGCTTCTAGGCCGCATCCCTCCAGCACCAACGCCGCCTCCTCCCTCGGTGGCTTGGTCCTCTAGCCCAAGTTCCTGATTTGCTTCTCCAATTCTCCCACAAACCCCAATCGCGCATACTTGAGGCCTCAACATAGCATCATCGCTCAAATGGCATCGCTTGACCTCGATGCCTCGACACGATGCACCACGGCTCCATGCTACCACACCTCTACTTGTCGTCTACTGCTATTGGTCGTCCCCACATTGCCGATGCCCTAGAATATGCACTTCCCCCGCTGCACCTCACAGCCATTGAATCGTCCCACGTAGACCAACCTGAACCACTATCTGCCCATCTAGAATCTGGTACTCCTTGCTCCTCCCCTTGATCATGTAGCGATTTACCCTTCTAATTCCATAGTTCCACTGAAAATCTTAATGATGACCGAAGAATTAATGTTATGTGTTTTGTGATTTCTATGTAGGATTAACCAATTAGGAATTAGGGATACTTTTAATTTCATAGTTTCACTTAAAATCTTAATGATGACTAAATAATTTATGATGTGTGTTTTGCGATTTCTATATAGGATTAACCAATTAGGAATTGGGGATACAAAATAAAGAGGATCAATACATTATTGTCTTATATATGGGGTTTTCAAGGGATGTGGTCGCCCGTGTTTGACCTATTTCGTGCTAATAGTAAATTGGGTTCTTGTGGATTTAAATTTCATATATTTTGTATGTATATATTCTTGTTTGATTTAGTTTGTATGCTGTATTTTCAGGTTCTAGTTCTTATTTTGTTATTGATGAAGGAATCATAAGCGACTAGGATGGGCAAAATCATCGTTATTTAGGTACTCAAATTATATCTCTTTACATTGCTATATTTTTTTCGACGTTCTTCCTATCGTTAAGCACATGACTCAAATTTCACACTAATTATTCATTTACGCTATATTTTTTGTTATGACTTCTATAGGTATTTTTAGTATAAGTTTTTGTCTATTAGAATTCAGTAGAAGCTTGGCGGAATCATGATCCACCACTGAATGTGTATGTTTCTACACAGAAAAGCTACTTAAAAAAGACCCGACAAATCTACTACGCTGTCTTCTCTCGGCCATCCCATTATTTGACCAGGCATGCTCGTCACATCACTAGCTATTTAGCTTCTGCTGCTGCTCCATCTTTTGACAAAAGAAGAAGAAGAAGAAGGACACACGATGACACAGCTACTGAAGAAAAGGAGCAGGCAACAACGAAAGAGAAGAAACACAGGAGGATCACTGCTACCGCTAGCACGTCTCGTACCGTATCATCCACCGTTAAACATTTTCTACGAGCTTCAGCATCTTAGCGTGCATTTTAGCAAATCATTGTACCAACCGCTCTAATGCCTCGAAAATTCCATAGGACTGTCCGGATCCAACTAATGGCATGGAACCGTACGTTCCTCTCCACCAATACGATGGACACCGTGCTTCTTCGGTGAGTTGCGGTAAAGTCTTCCTAAAATTCAATCCAGCTTATAGCTAAGAGTGTAGAATAATGAACCTAACAGCGCTGACCTGTATCTAGGGTTTGTCTTGAAGAGAGGATTGTTATAGGAGTCTTTACGATTTGGATCCAAAATCCCCTAAACCTTGCTCCGTTATGTTTTACCAGCCGTACAAATCCTAGTTCTGCTTGACACCCGACCGTCCATCGCACGCCGGTAGGGCCCACCTGTCACTGCCAGAGAGAGCGACCGGTCGGTTAATGGTGGACGGCTAGGCGCTGGTCACACAAGGCCACTTCTTCAGGTCTCTTGAGCCGTGCAGGCTAAGTTAACCCCAACAAGCGAAAGGAGTCTCTCGTCCCTAGGGATGGCAATTGTGTCTGTTTACCCGTGTACCCGTGGGTAAATACCCTAATGGAGTCGGGTATGGGATGTATTTTTTACCCACGGGTATAAAAATGAGGAGAAATCTCTACCCATCGGGTAAACGGGTACGGGTATGGGTTGGCTCTACCCATACCCGTCTCACCCGTTTACCCGCGAAATAATCTGACAAGTGGGCCATTCTTAAAAATAAACCCTAACTTGCCTGCCGCCCACACACCCCCCCCCCCCCCCCCCTCGCACTCTCGCTGCCCTCGCACGGCCTGCCCCCAGATCCGCCGCCGCCTCCTTCTTCATCCGCATCCTCCGCCCCCAGATCCGCCGCCTCCTCCTCCTCCTTCATCCGTCTCCTTCCCTACGCCCCGCTTGCCTCAATCCTCAGCGCCTCCTCCGCCCCTACGCCGGCCTCACCTCCCCGCGGCGGCGGCACCCCCCATCCATTCCAGCGGAAGACTCGAGAGTCGAGAGAGCACGCACGGCGCACCAGCAGATCTGGCCTCCTGGGCTGCAGATCTGGCGGCCGGGCTGCCGGACTGGGGAGGCGTGGCGGCGGGCCGGCAAGGAGCGGAGGCTGCCAGGCCGGGGAGGGGTGAAGCCAGGTGGAGCTGCGGAGGAGCGGGGGGATGCTCGGCGGCCGCCGGCTGGTTGCGGAGGCGGGGAACGACAGATATATCTGTTTCTCTTTTTTGGTTATGATAGTTATGCAATGTGCTGTTCTCTGTTTTCTTCAATAGGAAAATGCTGCACGCATCTGCCAGTTAAATCGTATTTTGATTTCAGATTGGCTGGTGGTCATCAAGAAACTGTCGTTATTGTCACTGCAGAGAAAATACTTCTAGTGCTGTTATCATGGTTATCGAAAATATTGAGAAAATATGAACACCTGGACGCATAATGTAGAAACAAAGAACTATGGAACAAGGCATATCTATGTTATCCATTGACCTCAATTGTAAGGCTGTGTAAGTATTATCTTGTTTAAGCATAAAACTCTGTATTCTTATGACGAAAATTTCCCAACCATACTTCTCAAAAGAAATTTACAGTCATGATTGATCTTATGTTGATCCATTGAACTGATGTTTCGATGTGAATCAGCAGTGCATGGGAACTGGTGGTACACGAGAGCTCGTATTACACTTTAAGTGAAATAAAGTTTCTAGCATGCTTGAAAGATTTTGTCTATAGGTGGAGATTTGATGTCTTGAGGTGATTTAATCTAGGATTTATCCACATTGTGTCACTGCAATACTTGAAATGTATGTATGTATCACGTCCTGTACGAAGTTCAGTCTTAGTGTGTTACCGCAAACGCTGTGTTCACATCCGGAAATGTTATGACATGGGTTAGTATGAATCAAATGTGTAAGACATGTGATGTGCTCAGTTCGCGGGTAAACGGGTATGCCTGCGGGCGACGGGTACCCGTGGGCGACGGGTATGGGCGAGGTTTTTTACCCGTGGGCATAAATCAGGGTCACGGGTACGGGTATGGGCGAGCACTACCCGTACCCGCCGCGCCCGATTGCCATCCCTACTCGTCCCCAGTCTGTGCATATGGCCTTTAGTCCAAATCATTGGTACGTTTGTTTTGGACGTCGCCGATAGTTTTTAATTATGGTAGATAGTTTTTTGATGTGTTTTTGATATGACAGCGGATAGCAGAAACGGCGTATATGGTTTTATATTCAGAAAATCGTTTAAACAATCTACTTTAAAAAATTATTTTATTTGTTTAGACTTCTAAAAAACCAAAAACTCAGAAAATGAAGGGAGCCATTATTGTTAGCATTTAGCAACATACACATAGCCACATGATGATGATACCACGGTTCGCCCCGTTTCATGCTATCTGTTCAACTACCCTACCGGGCCTACCCCATGCGCGGAAGGGGTACAACATTCAGAAATCCTTAATGCAAATATGGAAAAAAAAAATTTGGTTTGATCACACCGAAAAATCTCTAACTTTAGTTTTATATCACCGAACTTCGCTGGTACACCCTAATACCACACAAAGAGTGCACCGTTCCATTATATGCTATTCCATCTACTTCCGCTACCTTTTTTCTGGTTTTTTATTTTTCTCGCCGAAAACCATCAGTGAAAATGATACATTTGCCACTGTGACCACAAGAAGTTGAGCCGCACCAAAATTGGTCGGGTTGTCGACTCCCTCAAAGTGGTGTTTTTCTAAGGACATCTTCAATAGTATCATTTTAACTGTCTCTTAGCTATATCATATCAGCAAATTTCTATGTGTAGAAGAGACGGGGTGAGGAAAGAGAATGTGCTATGTGTTAGGGCATGTCCAATGGTGATTTATGAGCTAGCTCTAAACATATTATTTCATATTTTAATAGAAGAGAGAGAAAAGTTAGCTCTTGATCAAGAGCTAGTCTCATACACACATTTCAAGATTATATGAGGATGTCATGTGAGACTATTCATGTTATGAGTTATGTGCTAAAAGTTAATATCATTGGAGAAGTTATCTTAGAGTTAGTAACTAGCTCATACCATTGTACATGCCCTTATACAAAAACAAACTAACCATGCAAACCAACGCAAAATGATAGTGAAGTGTGAGGAGAAAATATGATGAAAATAATATAAAATAGTTAGAGAAATTAATTTTAGCAATGAACACTGTCTTTAGGTAAAGTAAGAGCTTCAGATATGACATTACAAACAAACTATTGTACATACGTTTACCATGTGTTTGGTTGTAAGGACTAGGTGGGACGGGATGAGATGGACCCGTTTTTGTAGGTGTTTGGATGGGAGACAAGCAGAGTCAAGGACATCCCATTAGGAATATTCCTTGTAGATCCGGGACCAGACAATCCTCTTTTTTTCATGGGACGAAGTCATCCCACATGGGATAGAGTCATCCCACCTCTTTATTTTTTAAGTACTGTTTTGTTTAAATTTTTTAAAAAAAAACTCAAAGGCTTATGTGTAGAAACATATCAACAATAGCCTTCAATTTTTTTTAAAAAAAAACTCAAATGCCACACATGTCCCACCTTCATCCTTCCATCCAAACAAAGGATGGGATCATTCCATCCCACTTTATCCTTCCAACCAAACAAAAAACAGGAATGACTTTATCCCCCAACCAAACAAAAAATGGGATCATCCTATCCCAAAACCAGAGACAGGACCATCCCATCCCATCTTGTCCCTAAACCAAACACAACCTTAAGCGCCGCCGATTCCCTCCGAGTTCTACCGCCTTCCCAAGCGCCACCACCGTACCACAGCAGCACCACGGGTAAGCACTCGGTTCCCTCAACTAATTCGCGCAACCACTCATAGCTGCTTCCAAGCCCTAAAATTCCTTGCACTCGCGGACTCGCGAATATGAGCAGCCGCAGCAAATGTGAAGATTTACCCCGGGGAATGGAGCTCGCTGAGATCCAGAAAGGGTAACACTCGAATCCCTCTCTTTCAGTTGCAATTTTTGTCACGGATGGGTCTGGTGCGCTTGGTTTGCGATGAGAAGAATTGGTTTTGCCGTGGCGGTGCCGAAATTGGAATGGTGCGATGATAGAGAGAGATGATGTGCCCTGTGTTAACAACGTCGTGATGCCGTTGTTTTCAGGGTTGATCCCCAAGACAGCACGTAGAGGTAACAATGAGGCCATATCTCACTGTCATCAAATGGCAGAACCAAGTACAAGAAGGGAACAACCGTTACTGTTGGATGGGCGCTGGACTCGGAGGAGTACTTCATCCTTGATTTGGGGGGAAAGACATCACAGACTGCCACAAATGGAGAAGTTTTTGAGAGGCTCATTTCTGGTATGTTGGGACAGATGAGGAAGCTGTTAGGCTCGGCAGGGATGATGGGTTGAGTTCTTGGTGGCACCCAAATTGTAGACGGTGGTACCGATTGGGCAGAGGTACCCTATATGGGGACAGTTGCTGGTCCATCTAGAGCAGAAGAGGAAGAGAAGGATTACTACATGGAACCTTCGGATCTGCTTATTTGAGTTTCTAACTTCTGATTTCTATTTTCTTAATTTCGTTTATTCATTTTAAGCTTTTTTATCTTTCTTTCCTCTTATTTTTTCATATTGTCTGTGATGATATAATTTTTATTTTTTTAATTTAATTACGCTGAAAAAGTTACCAACAACTACAGTGTATTTTTAGCCGTTTCAACAAAAAAATTATAAGCCTAAGCTTTTAAGCCTAAATGAGTAAGTCAGAGCGGAGCATTGCCAACAAGAAAATAAAAGGCAGCGAGCAAACATTGTAGACTATGGTCCTGACAGTGTGCCAGATGATGAGGCGGCGGTTATTGATAGTGCATTTGCACCTCACACATCATAGGACAGAGATAACCCAGCTATTGAGAGAGAGTCAACATTTGTGGACAAACAAGCATTCATCTTGGCTATTAAGCAACATGCCATCAAGGCAGAGTTTGAGACTGAGATTACACACAATGAACCAGATCGGTATAGGGCAGTGTAGATCCAGATTGCAATTGGAAAGTACGCGCAAAGAGCTTGCTCGGTGGCATGACATTCATGGTACATTGAATCATTTATACATGTAAACATTGCTAAATATTGATGTTTAGTGATATATTTGTTAGCTTTAACTGAAATATTTGTTCTATTTGCAGGTGATCTCAATTGGGCCCGCCCATACTTGTGCAAGTACTAGCAAGATGAAGGGCAAAGAGGCGTCAAAGGTCCTGTTTTTTTTTCAGCTTTTGGCTTTTTCTACAGTAACTAGCTTTTAAACGGAGTGTCTTCTCAAGATGTGGTCTACTAGTTAATTGTAGTACATACTGTACTGACTTCATTTATGTCGGCAAAAGCCGCACGTGAGTTTCAGTTACTCTGTAATCTCTCACACAAACAGTCAAAAGCCACAAGCCACAACCATAAGCCGCAGCCAAAAAAGAACAGGCCCAAGGCATGGATAGCTGACAGGGGGAAGGAAATTATCAGCAGAGAACCAACAATTGGTGGAATTGCAAAATAGGCTATGTAGGATCAAATACCGCGATCAGAGGAGGGTGAATTATTGCATCCGCTTTTTGGAATATCTTAGTGCTCGATGATGGTTTCGACCGCTCAGCGTTCAACCACGCAGCTGTCGTGAACTCTTACCACTCGTACACTTTGATGATGGTTTCGACTCCTCAGCGCTCGACCGCTCGCTCGATCGTTCTGCTGTCGTAAACTCTTTACCAGTCATAAACTTCGACCACTACCGGCAGCCATAACCTTCGACACTTCTGCGCACGTAAACTACGACCGCTTCCTACACTGTTCTTCAACCGGTTAGCACTCGTAAGCTTCAATCACTTTCCACATGCTCGAACTTCAACCAATTTGCACGTACTCAAACTTGCATGAACTCGAACTTCGACTGCTTTGCACAAGGTTGTAACTTTGACCGCTTCGTATGTACTCGAGACTTCAACTAGTTTGCATGTACTCAAGATCTTCAACACCAGGAGCAGAATCTCTCGATTACATGTGCCTTCAAGAATTTAGCCCATTTGAGTACTTGTATTTCCTCTGTTTTCCTGGTAGTGATTCGACAAATTTGCACGTAGTCGTAAGTTTCGATCCAAATGCAATCACCAACACTTTTCGAGGAAATCAAGAACAAGATTGATTCAAGATGATGTGTATTGCTGGATTTTCGTAGGATTACAACATAACCTCAAAAGCACACCTAAAAGTCTAGCCAAAACTAAAACTTCCTCAATCTTCTCCAAAAGTTGTACATCTGCTATGCCCCTTCGACTCTATTTGTATCCTCTGACTTCTTAAGAGTCCTCTCCAAACAGATCACGAATTCAAGTTCTAATCCGAACGGATCATGAATTTGAGTCCTAAATCAACTCCTACAACCAAGGGACCTGAAACCCTTGCAAACATGGGTTTTTTGAAATTTCAACTTTTCAACACGCATCATCCATCTTTGTTCTCCACTTGCCCAAGCATGAGCTCAACCATCTCGTGACATCCTCTACTATCTGAACCTCGGATCTCCTATCCTAATTCCAGTCCTCCTCGTCATCGACCATGATCGCCTGCATACTCAATCTGCACATGCAAAAACCAAAGAATATGTTTTGGCACAAGTTCTCTCCAACTTGACCAACATCAATCCACACACGCATAACACAACATGATTCACCTATAAACATGAACCAATTCAACCAGACCACAAACCGTTCAGACTACCCTAAACATAGTGGTCAGACCACAATACTTGAATACTTCAACACTATTTAGTTTTCGCACAAGTGTATCAACCAAAACTTTCGTAAATACAAATTAAAATTCAACCCATGTCAATTATTCATCATCACAATATTCACAACCTATCCACATGGTCTAATAATCTCTCTCTTGATGAATACATTGACAATACTTCAAAATAACTTGAATGGGTTGTATTTTGAAAGAAAAGTAAAATTTTTGAAAAGAAAGCTTCAAAACTATAGAAAAATGAATTTGACAAACCACAACCAAAAGTCTTTCAAAAAGCTCAGAAAACTCCCCCTCAACACAAGAGAAGCAATTTTGGTAATTTTCTCCAACTTCTCCCCCACTCTTTTCAACTTCTCCCACTTTGGCAATACAATCATCAAGAAACTTCAGAGAAAGAATAATTCTAAGAATGAGTAATGAGAGTAAAAATCAAGAATCTTTGTAGATTATTCAAGTCACTTTGCATTGATTTAAAATTTGACCAAGCCATCTTTTTTAGCGGAGCTACCTAGATCATATAAAGTCATATATCATATAGCAATGCCAAAACAAGTTATTCAACATGATTAAGTGATTTATATCAATGACAGGCATCTCATCAATGACTAAACCAATTATAAAAAACACAATAAGATAACACATTGGTCTAACCAGTCCTGTCGCAAAAACTCCCGACCTGCAGGAAATTGATTGGAGGGACCAAGGCAACGATAAGGATATTGCACAAACTCCACTCCAGAACAAGAAACCTTTATTAATCTGTCTTTCTTTTCTTTCTTCGCTCTTCAAAAACAAAAATGAACCAAATGACCCTCTCTACCACAATGAGTACATTGATAATTGACTTGATGAGAAGTTGTATCTATTGCCTTCACATCACCCACTTTAGTAGATGGATACTTTGCAATACCAACAGATTTAAAGATAATTTGTTTTGGATCAGATTTTACTTCAAATTTTTCAGGTTCAAGTAACTTTATAACCTTCGGAGGATTATTCTTAGTATGCTTAACAAAATTCAATCCTAGACCACAATTTCACACTTATTTTTGACATGTCTAGGGTCATATTCAAATTTTTCTTTCCAAAGGAAAATCTCTCTAAGGAGGTCTTAAAATACTCATTTTCTTTAGCCAATGAAGGACAAAATTTGTACGTAACAAGTTTTTTTTACTAAATTCTTAGAAGCACTAGATTGAGCTAATCTTTCTTTTTTCAGTAAAATCATTCAACTGCCTAGTTAAAACATCAATTTCAACATTTAACTTAGGACAGTTTGAGCAGGACAGGTTTTTACGATAAATCATTTGTTGAATAAATTCCTGAGATACATTAAGTCTAACTTCTAGCAATTCACAGTTAGAATAGGCTTTAGAAGAATTAAATTTGAGCTTTTTAATTTCATCATTAGTAAAATTTAATTTTTCAAAAATGAGTCATGTGCCAATCTTAATTTATCAACTTTAGCATTTACATCCCTAAGTCAAATCAAGTCTAATGCATTAATTGTTCTAACAATTTCTAACTCAGAATGTAAAACTTGACAAGACTCACATCATTCATCATTAGGAATAGAAACTCTAAGTCTATTAATTTCAGAATTTAAGGTTTCAACAACAAAATTATTTTCTTTCAATTTTTTTATCTTTTTCAATTCAATAGTAAGTTTAATCAAATCAACTTAAAGCTCATCATATGACAGTCTTACCACATCGGGATCACTGTCATTGTTGTTGTCGTTTCTTGCTATGAAGTACATGCCCATGAAGTCGTCATTGTTCTTCTTCTTACTTTTAGCATCATCATCATCGCTGTCATCGTCATCGCAACTCTCATATTCCACATCACTCAAATCAAGACGCTCAATAACCGAAAGAAATTTTTTACCAAATTTGCGACGAAAATTACTACCCTTAGTGTTGTTATTCTTGGATGGTCGACGACGATGATTCATGTCTTCCTTAATTACCTTCCCCTTGAGTTTGGGACAATCCATTTTAATGTGGCTTGGCTCACCATACTCATAGCAGCTGATCAAAACTGACACGCCACCTCATTTCCTCATCCTCATGCTGTTGAGAGCCTTGTATGCCCGTGAGGAGATCAACACCAAGTCCTCTTTCAGGGAGTTGTTCGAACTGTTCCTCTAAAAAAGAAGACAAAACAGACAAAGAGACACAAGACAAAAAAAACTCAACGAAGTAGCCTGCAAGGGTTTAGTTATAAGTGCTAAAGATGAATGTTTATCAATTCTAGATGGCAAAGTTTCCATCTCATATGTTTTTAATCTAAAATAAAGATTATCTTTGGCTAAAGTTCTAAATTGACAGTTTGATTGATAGTTGTGACAACCATCAACCACTCAGAATCTAAAGATATCAAAATTTTAGTTGCATTTCTTTATCAACAAGAATAACATTAATACCTCGCAAATTACTCAAGATTTTCTCAAACGAGTAAAAAGATCATCAATAGATTCACCATGCTTCATGGCAAAATCAGAATATTCTTTTTGATAAAGATTTTTACACACTTTCTTGATTTTAGTGATTCCTTCATGATAATCGCAAAGAGTTTTCCATATATAGTGAGCAGAATTAATATGAGCTATACGATCAAATTCTTTGCGAAAAATTTCTTGAAATAGCAAGTTACGACCTTGAACATTTAAATCAATATATGTTTTATTTAATTAGTAACAGTAACTTGAACCTCATAAGGAGTAGAAACTTTTTACCAAACATCACTACCTTGAGCCTCAAAGTAAACTTGCATACGACACTTCCAAAAGCAAAATTAATACCATCTAGTATAGGGGGACGATTCACATACCTCTTTGATGCCATAGCGACCTTGCTCTGATACCACTTGTAGGATCAAATACCACAATCAGAGGGAGGGTGCATGATTAACTCCGTTTTTTAGAATCTCTTAGTTCTCAACGATGGTTTCAACCCCTCAGTGCTCAACCACTTAGCTGTCGTAAACACTTACCAGTCATAAAATCTGATGATGGTTTCAATAGCTCAGCTGCCGTAAGCTCTTTACCAGTTGTAACCTTCAATCACTTCTGCGTGCTTAAACTACGACCGCTTCATACTCTGATATTCGATCGATTAGCACTTGTAAGCTTTGACCACTTTCCACATGCTAGAACTTTGACCAAATTTGCACAGAGTCAAACTTGCACGAACTCAAAATTTGACTGCTTTGCACAAGGTCGTAACTTCAACTGCATCATACGTACTCGAGACTTCAACTGGTTTGCACTTACTCGAGATCTTCGACACTGGGAGTAGAACCTCTCGATCACCTATGCCTTCGAGAATTCAGCATCTTTGAGTTCTCGTATTTCCTCTATTATCCTGGTAGAAATTCAACACCTTTGCATGTAGTCGTAAGCTTCAATCCAAATGCAATCACCAACACTTTTCAAGCAAATCAAGAACAAGATTGATTCAAGATAATGTATATTGCTGGATTTTTGTGGGCTTACAAAGTGCCCTCAAAAGCACCCCTAAAAGCCTAGCCAAACTAAAGTCTCCTCAATCTTCTCCAAAAGCCATACATCTAGTATGCCCCTGCAACTCTATTTATATCCTCTGACTCCTTAAGAGTCCTCTTCGAACAGATCACGAATTTGAGTCCTATCCGAACAGATCACGAATTCGAGTCCTAAACCAACTCCTACAGCCAAGGGAGCCAAAACCCTTCCAAACACGAGTTTTCTGAAATTCCAACTTTTCAATATCTCACGTGTCGAAGCCTTCAGGACCGCACCTCCCTAGCTCCTCCACGCATTATCCACCTTTGTTCTCCACGTGCCCAAGCATGACCTCAGCCATCTCATAACATCCTCGACTGCTTGAACCTCGAATCTTCCATCCTAGTCCCAGTCATTCTCGTCATCAACCATGATCGCCTCCATGCTCAACCTGCACATGCAAAGACCAAAAAATATTTTTCCAGCAAAAGTTCTCTCCAACTTGACCAACATTAATCCACACACTCATAACATAACATGATTCACCTATAAACACGAACCAATTCAACCAGGCCACAGACCGGTCAGACCGCAATACCTAAATACTTCAACACTTTATAATTTTCGCACAAGTGCATCGACCGAAACTTTCACAAACTCAAATTCCAATTCAGCACATATCAATTATTCATCATCACAATACTCAAGACCTATCCACATGATTTAACAGGCTACAACAACAATTCAATGTTGACTTGACATACAACGCAGTGTAGGCTGGGAGGAAGCCTGCACTAGAGGAGCTCCACAGGACTTGGGAGGAGAGTTTCAAGATGTCATGGAATTTCAAGGTTGCACCGGACCAGACATGCCCTGGGAGTGGGGGGAGCGGAGAAGAAAGCCGGGGGAACAACAACAGTAGGCTACCGATGGAGCGACAGGGAGGCCAAGGTTTGAGGAGGTGGCGGGAAGATAGAACCAATAGAGATAGGGATGGATTAGAGGGGCCGATGGTGAGGACAAGTGAACTCGACGGTAAAATGGTCAATCTTGATGGCACTAACGGTGGAAAGGGATGTGCTGTGATATTAAAATGTACCATTAAAGTTCGGTGATATAAAATTAAAGTTAAGATTATATATATATATATATGAAAAATACTTTTTACTCTGGGTGTAATTACACCCACCTCTAATATACCACCTAAACAAACTTGAAATACTCCTTTACCATTTAGGTATACTCATATACTAATTATAAGATACTCCAATGTAAACCATATGAAAAAATTGCAAGGGAGTTCATCATTTTTAGCTATTTTATAAATATCTTCATATATACACATAAAAAGGAGTATGTCGAAAAAATGTACATACCACCTCTGAAAAATTGTTCATACCACCTATATAGTCTTAAATACTTGTATACTACATGTACATACCCTCTGTTATGCGAGATACTACCTACGTTGTGAGATACGACATAGGGTGTGATTACACCCGGGAGTAGAAAAGAGGTTTTTTGTTGGTGTGTTATCTATATATATATATATATATATATATATATATACACATATATATATATATATATATTTGAACACATAGAAATATCGTAAAGTTTTTGTTGGTATTTCACGTGAGACAGTCCAATTACTGCTGGAATAAAAAAAGGTCTACGTTCTAGGTGGACTCTAGATGGATATTTTTGCACTATACTCCACCGATGGACAGGTGCAGTGTTGTGTTCGCGTAAACTGGGCCTGGGCGCATCATCACACGTGTTACGTACTGGAAGCTAGAAGGTGCTAGCTTTGGCTGATGAACCGGAGCTCTTTACCCCACATGTCACTGTTGTGACTGTTAATTAGACCGAGTGTGATTAAACGAAGATTCGAGTTACCGTGCGCTCGGGGTCAAAGTAAACTAGACTTAGTGGTGATAGTTTTGGTTTTAATTTTTAGCATTCGGTTTATTTTTTACTACTCATAAATTTCATCTTTTTTTTGAACTTTTGGCTTTTTGTTGAACTTTTTTGCCGATT
Source organism: Dendrocalamus latiflorus (assembly GCA_017311315.1). Classification (NCBI taxonomy): domain Eukaryota; kingdom Viridiplantae; phylum Streptophyta; class Magnoliopsida; order Poales; family Poaceae; genus Dendrocalamus; species Dendrocalamus latiflorus. The sequence continues at coordinate 15,908,963 of CM029661.1, forward strand.
CTTTTTTCCGTATTTGTTTGTATTATACGTAATGGGCTAACATATTTTTATATATTTTTTAATTTTTTTAAATTTAATTATGGTAAATAAGTTTTAGCTAGTTACAGTACTTTTTAGCCATAAACCATTAAAAAATAAACCCAAATAATCACCACTTACCTGAGCGAGCCCACCCACACCCTCCGCTCTTTCTTAACAAAGGATGAGTTGGTGGATTTTTTTCTCCTACAATTTATAGCTTATCGCTGCGATTAATAATTTTTATTTTAAATATAAATATTTATGTGAATAAATTAAACACGATATATCCATAAGTCGTTAAAAAGACTTTTGATAGATTATTTTAAAAAATAATAAAAACTGCCTCATCTATCTATGAGAGAGAGACATAGGCCGAAAAGAAGCACCAGAGTGCAGACCCGAAGCAAGTAGGGCCCTACCAAACCTGGGCCCCACCCACGCCTCTTGTCTTCTTCCCCGCTGCTCTCCTCAAAGAGGAACGTGCAGCCGCTGCGTGCCCAGCCGAGCGCGCGCCTCCCCCCCGCTCCGCTTCCGCTCTCGTTTCTCGGGAGGAAAGGAAGAAAAACAAGCAGACAAGTTCGCACACCAAATTCCCCAATCGCTCGCTCGCTTCCTTCCTTCCTTTCTTCCTCGGCTGATTCGATTCGGGCGAGGTAGTCGAGCGCCTAGCTAATTTGGGCGCGCCGCGCGCTCGACTAGCCGGAGGTTGGTGGCTTCAGCCGCGGCGGCGATGCGGATCCCACGGCGGAAGGCGGTGGTGTTGGGCGCGCCGAGCCGGCGGACGCAGGTCGCGGCGGTGTTCGCGCTCGCCGCGCTGCTGGGGATCTCCGTCCTCTACGACAGCGCCCACATCTCCGCCTCACTGCGGCGACACAGCGCCTACACCAAGCTCTCCGCCACCAGGGTAAGCGTGCACTAACTAATTAAGCAGCGACGCTATGCTGCTGCTTCCTTCTCGGTCGCCATCTGCCTATCTCCATCTACTAGCTAGTCCTAACGGTTCCGGAACAACCGTGCAGGAGGCGGCGACGGCGGCGGCGGAGATGTGGGCAGGCGCGCTGCCGCCCCCGGCGCAGGGGGTCGAATCAGCGGAGGAGGCCACGGATCGAAGCGACCCGCCCCCGCACCAGCGGCAGGAGCAGGCGGAGGAGGTGGGGAACCCTGGTGCAGCAGCCGAGACCTCGCCGGAGACGGAGGTCGTGAAGGAGGTGGTGGCGGAAGGGAATCACGGCGGCGAGAGCTGTGACGTCTACAAGGGGAGGTGGGTGTACGACGAGGCGAACGCGCCGCTGTACAAGGAGTCCGACTGCGAGTTCCTCACGGAGCAGGTCACCTGCATGCGCAACGGCCGCCGCGACGACGCCTACCAGAAGTGGCGGTGGCAGCCCGATGGATGCGACCTCCCAAGGTACAAACGCCACCACACCTGCTCTGCTTGCTTGCCTGCCACCGTATTCTCCGTTTATCTAGATACGGTCTACGTATGTATACACGTACGCGTGTACGTATATACGGTAGGGGTGTGCTTTCGTGAGCTGGAAAGCTGGGGTGTACGCGTGCTGCGTATGGGCGGCTGCGAGCGGCCACATCATTTCTTACCTTTTTTTCTGTCCATTTGAAAGCCGCGGTTAGATCAGGTGGGAGTGGGACTGGGGCGCGCGTCTTCGTCCTTTTTTTCCTGTGCTTTTGATTTTGTTAACGTGGGTGATACTAAGCTCGAGGTGTCCGGCTGCTGGTGCGCGATTGCGTGTGGACTATGGAGTACCCACGACAATGGTATCGGTATTGTCGCTGCTACTCATATTTGTTTTTATTCCATGTCTGGCGCCACTGCGCCAGTCTGCGAGTAGCTATAAAATAGTGGAGCAGCCGGTTAGTACAAAGGCACTGCTATATACAAGACTTTCTATGTCATATATAGATGACACTAAAAACAACAAATATAATATATAATAGGTTATTTTTTATATGTTTCTATAGATAGTTTCTCTATGATACAATATATCTTGTTTCGTGTGCTAGTCCATTGCTGCATAAGAGAAGACTCAATTTTCTATGATCTCTTCACTGCATCATCTCATACCTTACATGACAAGACTTACAGTCAGACGACGTTACATCATTGTAGATGTTCTAAGAGCATGTCCAATGCAGACACTTAGAGAGATGCTTAGTAATAAAAAACTGATTTTTCTTGCCACATAGGATAGATAAGATGCTTATTTTGAAGCATCGATGCTTAAATAAGCACCGTGCTTAGTAGGTGCTTATGTGTATAACTATATCTATTAATAGATAATATAGCATCTAAGTATCTATGGAAGATATGCTTGCATTGGAGGAAATAACTTTTGCATGGATACTTGATGATGTGGCTATATTCTCTCTCTTTAAACACTCATATATAAACATCTTGCATTGTACATGCTCTAAGTCAACTAGCTGCATACTGCAGATTTTAGCAACAGTTTGCCAACTACTAAGCGCGTGGGTTACTGACTCACTGTAAGGTAACCCGATGATGATACTGAGGCTACAATTACTAGCAACATTTGAGTTCCGTTGAAACTGTATCGTTGCGTTGTTACTACAACTAATTAATACTAATGAAATACGCTGATGGTGGTTTTATTTTACTTTCACAATGGGTTTGCCATGTGCACGTCACAATTTGGTTGATGGTTTTGGAGATCTTTTGTTCAGTTCTTGGAAAAGGTTTTGTCCTTGTTGTCAGTTAATTCAAAGTTTCATCAAGGCAAGTGGCTGTGCAGGATTGCCCCTGCATTATGACTGCAGAGTATGTTTGGTGCGCTTGACCCATTGAAGTCTGTACTCATTAGCTTTGTTTCTTGGTAACTAAGAATGGTATATGGGGGTACTTTAATTGGTTAGGTGATATAATTGTAGAAGAAAAGAGACTGCACTCATTGATCTGCCATGGTCTTTTCTTTAAATAGATTAAGCAGTTTAATGGTTGATAGAGAAGCTCTGTTTGTTAGAGAAAGTTGTTGGGAGGGGGATATGACATATGAGTGGTTTAGAATCTGAAAACAAATGGGAGTTGTTGCATGACATACACTCATTGATCTGCCATGGTCTTTTCTTTAAATAGATTAAGCAGTTTAATGGTTGATAGAGAAGCTCTGTTTGTTAGATAAAGTTGTTGGAAGGGGGATATGACATATGAGTTGTTTAGAATCTGAAAACAAATGGGAGTTGTTGCATGACATGGCATCAACTTCTAATGTTAACTAATTCCTAACAATTAGTGCGTATCTAACTGGAACATGTTAGAGTTTATGCTTTCATGTCTATCATGCCATTCTATGATAACTTGACAAGTGAGGTCTGTTTGCAAGTAGCTCTATGTTCCAAGTTCGAGACAAGCTGTGATCCGCCTGTACTCTCATTCTGTAAACATGTAAACCTAAAACTGTTGGTGTTATTAATAAAATTTGTTCAGGCTGGCCGTAAGGTCCGCTATAGTTCAGTAAAATAAAACAAGTTGTGATTTGTTAGTATAATAGTTGTATGTCAGAAGCACGCTGCACGCCAATGAATCATGAAATCTTGATGTAGTACTTTCTGGTTTGGAAATGCATTGCATTGCACTATCGTCGCAAGTGTATGGATGTTGAACTTTACAAAAGACGCTGCCCTTTGCAACCAACATTGTAGTGAAACCATAGACAAACTGTTAAAACTTGTGTCTAGCTCAACCATTGGTAGCACAACTCTGACTTGTACAATCTTGTTAAGTGAAATTGGCCTAAGTAAAACATCAAAGCAGCTTCACATGTTATCTTCTGCAGTTCTTGTTACAAAACTGATGGTTTCCTTAGTACTAAATTGGTGGTTTGACAATTTTGCTATCAGATTTGAGGCTAAGTTACTTCTAGAGAAGCTAAGGAACAAAAGACTGATGTTTGTGGGTGATTCGCTGAATCGGAACCAGTGGGAGTCAATGGTGTGCCTGGTCCAATCTGAGGCTCCATGGGACAAGAAATCGCTTGTCAAGAATGGTTCTCTAAATGTGTTCCGCCTTGAGGTAAATAATTTGCACCTTAGCTACTCATCGCTGACATAACAAAAAACCCAATATAGAGATTAGAGAACAAAGCAGTATTGATGACATGGCTAGAAGCCTAGAACCAGCTTGGTAAAACGGTATTTGTAACTACTCATCGCTGACATAACAAAAAAAAACCCAATATAGAGATTAGAGAACAAAGCAGTATTAATGATATGGCTAGAACCTGCTTGGTAAAACGGTATTTGTAACAAGTACTGACACTCTCAACCTAATTAATTAATAAAGAAAACTCAAAAGATTCAGAAAGCTATTGTTTTTGTGATTTTTTTCCCAACCAAAGAGTAATGACTACTGACTTTTGAATCTTTGTGGTATGTCCTGACATGGAGATTTACACATGATATTTCAGGAGTACAATGCAACAGTTGAGTTCTATTGGGCTCCGTTCCTAGTTGAGTCAAACTCGGATGATCCAAACATGCATAGCATCAGTGACCGCATGATCATGCCAACATCGATCGCCAAGCATGCAGCAAATTGGGAAGGGGTGGACTACTTGATTTTCAACACTTACATTTGGTGGATGAACACACCAAAGATGAAAAAATTGTAAGTAACTGTTAAAATTAAACCTTCAATCCTCGTGAACAACGAAACGAGTTCGTCTGACCAAACCTTAGGAGTAATGTGGAATATTATGGTTTTGTGGATATGCTTGTTTAAGCTTACACGTGCTACTTTGACTACAGGCGTGGTGAATCTTTTGCAAGGAAACCGGTTAAGTATGATGAACTGGATCGCGTGGTTGCATACCGACAGGTCCTCAAGACATGGTCTGGATGGGTAGAAGAGCATGTAGATCCGAAAAGAACAACGGTCTTATTCATGAGTGTGTCACCCGTACATATGCAGTAAGCTCCCCCTCTATCTCCCTCCCTCTCCACACACACACATATTAATTCTGTATCTGCATACATCAAGATTCTTCGGGTGATCTAAGAACAGCATGCAGTTGACGAACAGAATCTTGATGCAAAAATTCCCCGACAGTGTTGTTGGCTTGAAAGTGCAGGTGTTGGCGTGGCACATTGGTGTGATGCTGTTTTGAGTTTTTTGATACCTTGCACTACTGTTCTGGCACGAATGTAGTATTCGTTGTATAAGGATGCTGGGTCTGACCACTAATGGCATGCACAATCGTTGGCTTGATACAGGAGTGAAGGCTGGGGCAAACCTAACGCCATAAAATGCTTCTCTGAGACACAGCCAGCAATCAATTACACAAAAACATTGGAGCTGGGCACGGACTGGGACCTTTTCTCGGCAGCTCATGGCGTGACAAAGGCGATGAAGAGGGTGCCAGTGCACTTCATCAACATAACAGCATTGTCAGAGATCCGCAAGGACGCCCACACATCTGTGCACACGCTGCGACAGGGGAAACTCCTGACGAAGCAGCAGCAGGCCAACCCACGCAAGTTCGCTGACTGCATCCATTGGTGCCTCCCCGGCCTGCCGGACACGTGGAATGAATTCATTTATGGCCACATTGTGTCGAGCACTCAACAGCATCAAATTGAGGATCAACCTCATAGATGACAGTGCAGAATTTGTCTATTTGAAATCCAGTAGATCATTTTAGTGGGAAAAGTTGGTGATAGCATTTGTTCAAAGGTGAGAGATCACAGGATAGCAAAAATGCAGACCTAGAACAGTCAGAGATAACCCCAGGAGAGTAATTATACCGTCTGAATGTGGTTATTTATGAGGAATGTTTCTGTTCTTCTCATCTGGAAAGCAATCGTGTTTCATTTGATACATGTACATAGTTTTTATCAAATTCTTTCTGGAAAATATTCTATATTTGTTCTCTTGACATTTTTCTATGCAGCGTCTCTTTTTTTTTGTTGGGAATTTGGCAGGATTACATTTAAGCTATTGTATGTCATGTTGCATGCGTGCAATTCCGACGAATTAATGTTGCAGCAGTCGTCAAAATGTTGCAGCTAAAACGTGATGTAGGTGGTTCTGACTTGTAAGGATGTTTTGGTTCTCCCGTTCATTCTGTAAATTCTGTCAAAAGCAGCAGCTGTAATCTGATGATGGGTCCCCTATAGGAAAGGAAATCTGATGATTATTGCAAAGTTATGATACTTACCAGTGAAAATTATGATGGAGGCTGCCTAACCACGCCACCCTTTCGTCTGGAAAAAAAAAACGCCACCCTTTGAAGTTTGAACCACCACAGAAAGCAGCCGGCGGCCGGATTATAGACAGTCCTGGACCATTTAACCACCCTGTGCATGATGATTGATGACTATAAACAGTCCGACACCGAAATCATCATGGGTTACTCCAGCCAGCTCATATTAGCTTCTGGTCCACCATAAAACTCCACTTTCTCGAAACGGCTTCCCTACTTCTCACTCTAAGAATAAGGTAGAAGATCACAAACGCATCACACTCTACTCCTCACTCCCATCCCACGCATCCATCTCTCCCTCGCTCCACCGCTCGCTTTTTTCTTTTAAAAGTCATTTCTTTCAGTTACTACTATTTATTTTCAGCCAAAAACCATTAACTATAGCTAAAAACATCAACCGTAGCTAATATGAACAGACCTACATCAGCTACTGCAATATCCGTGTAGAAGATGCCCCGGTATGTATGTAGTGATAGTTCTTCTGACATGGTTGCCCAACACATGCTCATACCTGCTTTTCACTCGTCCCGAAAAACTGTCCAACCAGGCATGTCTTGTTCACTAGAGCCTACGACAATCTTGAGCCTGTGACATCCATTTCTAAGACCGTCGATTTTTTTGCAATTATTCAGGATATTCAATTGTAGTGTTTTGAATATAAGTGTATATTAAACCTACTCACGCTTTAAACTTAAAAGCCAAACTTTATTACATAATAATGCGGCATATCAGTCGAGTTTACAACATAAAGAACATACAAACCCAAAGTTTATATTACATCACAAAAGAACTTTCAAAAAGATCCACAGACATATCTGAGCATAGATAACGTAAAACCAATAATCATCTCCTACTAGAGGACCATCATAGTTTTCCTCGAAAGGATCTCCGTCATCTTTTCAGATCTCTTCTATTGATATTTTAGTAAGTATAAGTACAATTGTACCTAATAAGTCGCATGGTAATATATGTAATTATCTACTTGCCAGTATTTTAATGAAGTGGAAAATATTGGTTTTATTACTATATTTATGGATGCAAGTTTATTTCTAAATATTTCTAAACACGAAAAGTAAATCATTGTCTTCTTAAGAGAAAAGTGGTTTAATCAACTTAATTACCAATTTAAAAATCATACCAAAACTACTTATACCTTGTTATTGAACATAGCTTTATTTATAGGAAGTATGACGTATTTGAATAATGTATGTCTTACTCTGCAAAGTTTCCTAGTTTTACCCATAATATTTCTCAAACTCACAATGTCATGCAATATACACGCAACCTATTAGCGTACGACTGAGTTGAGATAACAAGGTCATTCACAGCTCTTTTCGCTCTGGCTTCTACCCGATAGGCTTGGAACCATTCAACCTATATCAGGAATCCACAGGCCAATTCGAAAATCGCGACTTGACATTGAGTGTACCTACCGTTATGAAAATTGTAAGTGACTTTACTAGTCCCACTTCCATTTCACTGGCTATCTTGAAACTCTGGAATAGTTCTCTTTCCTATAGACATTTGATCGAATCAAACAGTGTATTAGACCAAGTTTGACAAGTCAAATTTGTGGTTAAGTGATTTATATAACCTTTACTTAACATAAGGGTCTAGTCCTTATTTTTCTCAAATGAGGCCATCATCTTCATTCTATGTGCACCTCAGCACAATACCATTGAACCAAACCAAAGCCTCCACCCTAGGATGAGATCATGGGATCTAACCATCTAGTGGCTTCCCACTAAGTAGTCTTAATCCTAGTACCATTTTGAAATCTAACTGCATGAAATCAAAATATTCTTAGTAGTTTAAATAAATCATCTAATTTCTCAATTCTTCTAAAACATAATTAATTATACAGTAATCAATAACCAAGTTTGTCAAGGTGAATATGGCTTACAAAATAAAGACATAGCCTTCCTTTTTGTGATAGGATATCACTAATTTTCATGTTATTCTAAACTATCATTTTATGTAAATAAAAGTGCATAACCAACATAAATGAAAGTAAAGTTTAATTAATTAATATGGGTTCAATGTAATCAAAGACTTGTTACTTGTCTTCCTATTTGTATTCTTCGACTGAGCCTACATCTTCTGGGTCTTGTCTTGCTTCTGTGGCAGAATGTTTAGCGAATTCGAGTGCTATCGCAAAAAATAAACAAATAATTCTATGCTCAAAGAATACGAGCTGGGATCAATAAAATAAAAGAAGTAAAATCTAGAGAAAAAGGCTAAACATGGGTGGGTTTGAATGGTTAGGTTTTAAACAAAGCTTGGGTAGTTCAAACTGAGCTAAAAATGGTTTAAACAGGCTTGAAATGGTCAAAATGGGTATAAATATGCTTAATGGGGTTTTTAATGAATACTAACGGGTCAGATGAATAGTACTTGATTGGCACTATTCCTAACGGGTCGGGTTGGTGAATAGCAATAGGTTGGGCTGCTTTCCATGGTCTAAACAATAATAGGTTTTGGCCATGAATAGTATTAGGTTGAAGGTGAACAGTGTTGTGCTGTGAATAGTAGGGCTTGGCCCATTTCACTTGCTAGGCTATGACATGCTTTGGGCCGACTCGGCTAGCACAACTACACGGCTTACTAGGAGCGAGGCCTACTTGGCTTGAGCTTGTGCTCATGGTTGCCCGAGCAGAGGCAAGTGGCGGCGATAGCAATTGGGCGACGGTGATGGTGATCGACAGCGAGCGATGTGTAATGAGGGCTCGTGGAACCTGGGCAACCCAGTTTTGATATGTGCACTGTTAGGGAGAGCTATAGATGGCTGGTGATGGTGGTGGCTTGCCGGAGCAGAGCCATGGCACGGCGGTGCTATGATGCGGTTTTGGCTAGTTCAATAGTGGTTTGAGCATCTACAGTGCACAGGTGTCCTAATGGTGGCAATGGCTTGGCTGGGATTAGCTTGTGCGAGGCTGGCCATGGTGGTCGTGCATGGCCAGCAGTGGTGCATGGCGCCGATGGGCTAGAGGTGACGAGCTGGATCAGCGAGGTCGAGGATGACACTTGTTATCAAGTGGGTGCTGTGACCGTGAGGAATTGGATTGGGTTGAGGTTATCAAAGTAATTGAGGTTTGGAGCTCATCGACATGAGCTCGGTGGTGACAGCGATTCTAGGTCGGAGAAGGGAGGGGAGGGCTTAGTGGTCGTGATTCGGTGCGAATGCAGGCAAGTGAGTGGTTCGGCTTGGCTTTATAGACCATTGAAGGCAGTGGTGATAGGGATGCAATGGTGACGAGGTTGGAATGTGGATGGTGGCGCTGGCAGTCGAGGTGGCAGCGGTGTTGGCAACCACAATTGTGATGCAAAGTGCGTGGCATCTTATAGGATCAAGGATAACCGACTAGAAGGGGGTGAATAGAAGGTTCTAAAGCTTATTGCTCAAATTTAATAATTCTAACAACAATGAGCTATTTAAATATTCTAGCACAAGTTAAGAGCTAAAAGGCTAGGTTTTTCTAAGGCACCATAAGCAATGTCTCTAATAAATATAATTATAGCTACACAAGATAATCAATTCAATAGTTAGGAATGTAAATGCAAAAAAGTAAAGACAAGAGATAACCACAATAGAGACACACAATGCTTTTTCCGTGGTATCAAAGACTTGCTAGTCTTCATTAATCCACATTGAGGTAAGCCCAAACAAATTGGACCGGCTCCATGTATTAAGCCTAATGACCTTAATTCCACTAAGATTGATCTTCCTCTGCTTCGGAGATGGCGAGCACTACACCACTCACAACCGGCGTTGGGCCTCTTCAAACCTTCTTGAAGAGATCACCGTGCAATCTTCTCCCAAGCTGTCTAGGTGTCGACAAATACCAAGAGTAATAAATCACAACCCTTGCTTGAGAAAGAATTAAGTACCAAGATGATTAATGAATGATGCAAATGCACTTCAATGCTCTCAACTACCTCCAAACTAAAATATGAGCAATTTTAGTAGTAGAGAGTGCACCAATGGCTCTAGTGTATTCAATGAGATCAAGAGGTGGTGTTATGGTGCTGGTGAGGGGGTATTTATAGCCCCAACTAGAAATTAGACTATTTGAGGCCAAATTCCACAAAGTTCAGTAGGTACGGTACTATCGCCATGTATCGGCCGGTACTACCACACCTACTATTCAATAGCTCTTTTGTGTGCAATTAATGCATCTCAACTAGTTGTTAATCTTTAAGTGTGGTACTACCGCCCTCACAAGGGCCAATACTACCGCACGGCGGTAGTACCGCAAGGCATAACAGGTACTACCGATTTCTACAGTTCCAAAAGTGTTCAAAAACATACTCTCTGGAAAAAACGTACAACAAGAAAATAGGTACTATCGCACTGTGGTAGTACCACCATTCACAAATGTAAAATTGAGGAGACTGGCTAGAGGGGGTGAATAATCATTTCTAAAAATTTCGATTAAATTCTATTTAGACTATTTGGCAAAAACTAGGTATATAATGTGAAAGCTTAAACCAATTTGGTTTAACACAAATAAAGCTCAAATCAACTAGATTCACCTAAGTGCACCAACAACTTAAGTCTATGTCGAAGGCTTGCAATTCTAGAAAAACAAGTAATGAATTTAATTCATCGAATACAAATTGTTTGAATGTAAATTAAGCACAAGAAAACAAACTACAATTGACATGATTTCTTTTTACCATGGTGCTTGGAGACTTGCCGGTCTCCCTAGTTCACGTTGAGGTTAGAACAAACGAATTGGACCGGTTTCACGAAGTAAACTGAAGCACCTTAATTGTCAGACCCGAATTTTTCAATTCGGAATCTACTGTGTTAATTGCATTATTCCCTGGATCAGTAGATAATGCACACAGGAACATTGCTGAATCATTTCATACATCGCATAATGATATTACAGAGTCTGAAATACACCACGTCGGGTGAATGCTTACAAAAGGGGCCGCTTTGGCCAAATGACATTATTACAAACACACAGCGGAATCGAAAGCAAAAGTAAGACCCACAATCCACAGGCAAGCGACTGGAAGGGTAATGTGTGCATTATATGTCGCCAGATGACCAGCAACATACGTGCACACAAAGCCTAAAGTCCACTTGTCTATGCTAAAACATCGTAGCCTACGCCTTAGTTCCTTTCGTTGTCCTTCTCCTCCGTAGCAGGAGCATCTTCATAGGCATAATGGTCCTGTGTCCCTGTACCTGAATTTTTGTCGCAAAGACGAGCGTGAGCACTCCGACCCCGTGCTCCGCGAGCCAACACACCTAATGCAATATCTAATATGTATGGCTAAATAAAGGAATGGCTCGGGTTCTTTTATTTGCAGGAGAGCTTTTGAATACAATTATATAAAAATTTCCTAAGACTTAGCATTTTCAGAAATGACTGAGTTTTTAAAGAAATACTCATGTATATCAGTGTTACAGAATCCATCCACCATTACATGGCTTCCGCACCATATATTTTCTTTCAGCGTTATAGCCGCTTAACTTACCACTGGGACGACACCCAGGACAATTCCAAAACCAGGGCCTTTCCACTGCCCTCCACTTTTCCATCCCACCCACAAAACATTTTGAAATAGAACTATATCTGGTTAAGTTCCCATGTCCGCCCTTGACCGTGGGCACGGCTATTCGAATAGTTTTGACTCTGCAGAGTTTGTACACTTTCACCACAAGAGACAATCAACTCGTTACCCCACACGATTCCTTAGTCGTGTGGTTGAGCAGACCGTCACAATAACCGTTCAAAGTACCTCGCCCCTTCCATCATTTCACCCTATGGGGCGCTCCCACTTGCGGTGGGTCCCATACGTTGTGCGGGATGTTCTCCTTCTGAACGTCTAGCAGCTGGCTACTCCCCTGCTAGCCCGCCACAGCAGAACTTCACTCTCTACGAGTGTCCCATTCAAGCCGTCACACAGACCGCCACTTGCACTACTCCAACACCCACTCCTGGAAGGATGACTTTCAGGGTCCGGCACATCTACTAAGCCAAGCTATACTTTACAGACTTGTGGTTGTACTGTTGTACACGGGTTGACATGACAAGATTCGGTCCTTATTGGTATCCGGGCGGTCTACCACTAACCCACTTTGTGCTTCCACTGCACCACACTTTCACACCCTCGAACTCATCCGCCCAGATATTTAAGCATTTTTTTGGGGTTTTTGGGGACATAAAGTAATCATACCAACGTATACCAGTCATTCCCGTCATGACTGCCCGAACAAATTTTCTCATGAATAAGTGTGATGCTCGGGACAATTTCTTGCCCCGGATTCCTAATCAATGCTAAGCATGGCATATAATTAAGGACTTATTTTCGAAATGTTACTACTATATTTTTGCTAGGGCGACAAGGTTCACATATCCAAATATTTCAACGGATTATTATTAGCAGCATTAAATTAGGTGTATAACTACCATTTCTGGAAATGAACATATTTTACCACCCAACATATCAGCATGCATGTTGATAATTTAAAAGAAATTAACTTTGCAAAACCATGGGTTCAACATGATCAAAAAGTGTTGACTCGCCTTGGTCACAGTGGGCGTCTTCTGGGTTGTCTGAAGCTTCTAGCGTTGCTGCCTCTGCCTCCTCCTCTTGTGCTTCGTAAGCTATTTTTAACGCGCGCGAAAATTTGGATAAAAGAAAAAGGCAATCAACAACCAATAAACATTCACCAAAAGACCCAAATAAATTCAACACCCATTTACTAGTTGCATTTGTTTTGGTGTTATAGAAATCCCATTTTGAGTAGCTAAAGTTTTAATCATACTCATTTGAATATACTGCATTCTATAGAGATTAATACACAAGGTCTAATTACAAGATCTTACTAATGGTTGATTTTCCATACTCTTCAATTGATGGGCCATTATTTCATGTAACATTCTCCCCTAGCCCCACTATTACTAAATTCTCTCTTGACAAGAACTAGAATAACTACTCATGCCACATCTATATCCAAGTGCTACCTTCTAACACATGATATATATATCCATACTCAAGAGTCCCTAAATATCCTTAGTTGTAATCTGTAGGGATTAATGCACAAGGTTAATATACAAGGTGCTTGCTATTACATGTGCCATTTTAATTTACATTCAATTATTCATTCTATTTATTGGCTAAAGATTTAAACAAAGTTATTTATTATATATGCTCATATGTGCACACATGGATAAATGTATATCTATAATTATACATGACATTTTATGGCACAAGCTTTCTATCTATCCTTGCCACAGGTAACATATATCCTCACGGTCGGCTGGGGGTCACTGGCGCACAGTAAAAACGGCAAAAAAAATTAAATACCAAAAATCCCAACCGCGCGGCGGAGCAGGCTCGAACGCGCGCCGCCTGGATGTATTCTAATGCCGACGCTGCTAGCCAGGAGACCCTCTCAGTTGTTGCTTACTTATACAGGCGATTATTACCTCTTCAGGTATGCAGTAGTAGCGGCCGGGGCAGACGAGTTTGGAACCGAGGATGGGCGGCGGTGCAGTCGGCGGCGGGCGACCGGAGGGTTGCGGGTGACGGCCGAAATGGAATGTCCTGACGCCAGGGATCCCGATGGTGGAGTCGGCGGCGGGCGGGGATCACCGGAGTAGGGCCGGCGGCGTGCGAGGGCGGCAGTCCAGGGAGGAGTTCCGACGCCGGCGAGCTACAGGGCCGGGGAAGCTTGGCCGACCTCTTGGTTGACTTCACGACATCACGGAGAGGGTGGAGATGCTAGGAATCGAAAAATGGTGGTGCGGTTAGGGAGATGGCTCGGCGGCCGGGCTTGGGGAAGAGAGGGGATTCCGGCGAGGAGAAGGGAAGGGAGTCCGATTGCTCTGGAGGGGAGTGGAAGGGAAGTGCGGGAAAGGGGTTGGTGAACTCAGCGACCTTTGTAGTTGCACGGTTGGGGCTGGCACCGGGGAACTCGCCTGCACAGTCCCATCGGCAAGCGGCGGGGGCAGCGGAGGTGCAGAGCAGGGGCATGATGCCTCTGTGCCGCTCGAGGGAGGGCAGGGAGCTCGAACCATCCGCCTGGAGGGACGGCTCAGGCAGCACGGGGAGGAAAACGAGAACTGGCGGCAGCGCGGGGGAAGAAAAAGAGGGAACGGAGCAGGGCGGGGAAGAAAAAGAGAGAACGGAGCAGGGCCATGGCGCGGCGAGCCAATGAGCAGAGGCAACGTTTGCCCGACGTTCCGAGGTGGGGCGGAGGAAAGGAGGCGCGGAGAGAGGGGACGACGTGGAGGCAGCTCGGCCGCGCAAGGAAGGGAAAAGAACGGGGAAGGAAACCAGCGCTGGGGGGGGCGCTCGGGCAAAAGAGGTGGGAGGCGGCCGCGCTGAAGAACGGGGAGAGCGGGGAGTTGGGCTGGGCCGTTGGTCTGGTCTGACTCCCCCCTCCCTATTTTTATTTTATATTTTTTTTATACTATCAACACCCATGCATGGATGTATACACATATACTTAGGAATATATTTGATGGTAAATATACTCCCTTTTATTCCCTCTTTACTGGTTTATTCGTTGGGTACATTCATGAATTTATTATTTATACTTATTCATAACTGTTGACCTTCTTAATTATTTGTTCCTTGCTGTTCATACCCTTATGTTTATGGCCGATATTCTATGCTTAATTACAATTCTCTTCTTACATCTTATGGATCATCTTTTCAGATTCTTATTTTGGATTTTCAAATCTCTAATATTCAAACATATATATATATATATGTCTTTTTAGACCCTTTTAACTCTGAAATCCTTTTGCCCAATTTTTAGGAAAACCTTTTAACTCCAAATGCAAATGGAAATATATTGCAACATTAATTCAAAAGCTTTACATAATCCTGATTTAATTCCCAGGATGTTACAAATCTACCCCCCTTAAAAAGAATCTCGACCCCGAGATTCAGCCTAAGCTGCGAATATGTACGGTTAATCTTTCATTAGCTGATCTTCATGCTCTCAGGTGGCCCTTTCCTTGGTACGATGGTTTCATTGAACTCAGCATAAGTGGGTAGGTTGATTCTTAGCATTCTCTGCTACCGTATCTAAAATCTTGATCAACCAGTCCTTGTAGGTTTGGTCACTCTCGAGCTCGATTGTTTCTTACGAGGTTTGATCCTCTGGTACTCGAGGGCATTCCTTAAGTTGGGATACCTGGAATACATTGTGCACATCCTCTAGACTTGCTGGCAGTTCTAGCTGCTAAGCTACTTCCCCTAGTGGCACCGTCCACTACTCCTTAGTACCTTGCTAGCTAGCCTAGTACGACTATGATGTACAAGGTCGGGGCTTAGTACTACCAGGTCTGCTAGAAAATCACATTTCTCCATAGTAACTTTCACCCTGGGACATACTAGGGTGGCAAGGATTATACCAGCTAGTGGGTTAAGTACCAATGTTTTCTTTAGGGTTGAGACAGGTGACCCTAATTTATCAGTCTTACTCTCTTGATATAAAGGAACACAAAACTCCTAAATCAATTAGTATTTGTACTGCTATGGTCTTGTCAGAAACGTACCCATAAGAACTCCCACGGCCTCCT
This sequence comes from Dendrocalamus latiflorus, assembly GCA_017311315.1. Classification (NCBI taxonomy): domain Eukaryota; kingdom Viridiplantae; phylum Streptophyta; class Magnoliopsida; order Poales; family Poaceae; genus Dendrocalamus; species Dendrocalamus latiflorus. Next base: position 15,924,774 of record CM029661.1, read on the forward strand.
GAGCTTCCTCGGCCGTGATGTGATTGACTCGGCCATGGTTTGGTGCTGATGTATTCTTGCTGGCTGGCGAGGACTGCTGTCCCTTGTTGTGTACTGAAGCTTGACTGCGCATAAAGGTGGTTCCCAGGTTGATTCTCACTGGATTTGTCTGTCGTTGCGGGCATTGGTTAACAAAATGCCCCTTTTCTCCACACCCGAAGCAGCTTCTGCTGGTGGCAGGGTTCGCCCTAGCGGACTGGCTTGCTGAGCGTGACATTTGAAAGGAGCCTCCACTCGAACGGGGTAGGGAAGATGTGGCTCGGGATCGCTCGGAACTTGAGAATGAGGGGTTGTTAAGGAGTTTCTGGATAACCCTCCCTCGGGGTTGCTGTACTGACAGCTTCCGTTTGTGGTTAGCCTCTAAGTTCTTCTTTTCATTTTCCAGGATTAGAGCCTTGTTCACCAGCTGGTGGAAGCTGGTGAAATCTTGAACGATCAACTGAACTCTCAATTCCTGATTCATCCCCTCAAAGAATCTGTCAATCTTTTCCTCTTCATCGGCTATGTCTTTCGGGGCATAGCGGGCTAATTGGGTAAACTTTGTAAGGTACTCATTGACAGTCATGTTGCCTTGTTTGAGAGTGCGGAACTCATTTTTCTTCATCCTCATGATTCCGGCCGGAATGAAGTTGGCCTTGAAAGCTGTTCTAAACTCTGTCCAAGGGATAGCTTCTGCATTATTCCCGATGGTGGCATCCTCTTGGCCTCTGGCAGCCAAGTAATTCTCCCACCATGCTGCTGCAGCACCCTGCAGTTGGTGTGCAGCAAATACCACCTTATCTTCCTCGGCAATCTTGGCTAGTCGCAGCTTTCTCTCGGTATCTTGGAGCCAGTCCTCGGCCTCTAAAGGCTCATCAGCAGATGCAAAGGTCAGTGGCCTTGTCCTCTGAAAGTCTGCTAAGTCAGCCCTATGGCCGCTAGAGCTTCCTTGCTGACCATGGTAGATGGCCTGCAGCAGTTGAGTCTGCTGCGCCATCACCTGAGCTAAGGTGGTGCTATCTGGTGGGGGTGGAAGGTTATCATCTTGGTCTTGGCCCCTGCCTTGCCTTTCGGGCAAGGCTCCCTGGGTGGAATCTACTTCAGCCAGATTGGGGTTGGCGCTGGCCCGAGCCCTCGTTGTCCGATGGCTGGCCATCTGCAGTTATAGTTCTGCGATTTAATACTAGTAGTAGGCAAATAAAAGGACAGTATCATTTCATGCAACAAAAACCATTAAGACAAACGATAAAATAGTTCCAACATAAAGCCTGCATTAACCATACAAACATCACATAGCCAGCTCTTTAGGCTGGACTTACTGTTACAACATCATAACAATTAAGAGTTCATATGACCGCTACTACAGGATACCAGAACCGATATAACAACTAGGATACATGAATTTAGTACTTGCATCACATACTGCAAGTACAACACGACCCCATCTACTCCTCCGTGTACCAGGCACCATAGTTGGAGGGGCTGTAATGTGGCGAGCGGGAGCGGGACCGACTACTACTGGGCTCCGATGGTTCCTAGTCCGATGGAGTACTTGGGGGACTACGGCTCTCAGGAGGCCCTCCCCGCCGAAGAGTGGACTGGGGTCCCGGGGGTCGCGCGCTCTTACGTGCGGTCAGTCGAGTGCGGGGGCCTGACCCCAACGGAGGAGGTGCCGGTGCTGCTGCGGGTGCGGGGGCCTGTGGAGGCTGGGCCCTGGCGGCAGCTGCCTCTGCCTTGGCCTCCGCCAAGGCTTGCTCGCATTGGGCGAGCTGCTGCTGGAGAGACGTCATGGCAACGTGCCTGGTGAGGAGCTGCTGGCGGAGGGAGGAGATCTCCTCCAAGGCAACGGTGTGGGCCACCCCCATGGCCCTGGTGAGCTCAACCTGATGCGTGAGCATCGGGTCGTCCTCATTCTCCGGCATGGTGATTTCATTGTACTGTGCTCCATCTCGGCGCGTGGGGTGGTAGCAATAGGGGGCATGGCGTAGGGGGGCCCGATATATGTCGCATAGCCGCGCGGCGGCTAGACAAGCAGCGTCCTGAATCGCAGCGGCCCGAGTACTCCTCCGGTGCTCGGATGTGAACACATGGGAGGGATCGAGCTCACCCCTGGGGTATATGAATACCTCCATGATCCAGGACTCTTCTCCTCCAGTGGTGACCTTCAGTCCTCTGTAGATGGGTTGATCTTTGTACTCCAGGTGGTGTAGGAGCTTGCGCAAAATGCTGGCGGACTCCCCCTCATTGACACCGTGGGCTATGTAATCCCAGTGTCCCTCAACACCTGCTCCTGCCATCTGTAATTTAAACTACTAGTGTTAGTGACTTTCAAAATAAATAATGAATTATAGAGTAGAACAGATCTAAGAAGGGTACGAAAAAGAGGTAATATACTATATTTTTCGAAACTCTTTTTATAAGTTTTACAAACATTGTGGTCCTAATCCATCCTAAGGCTTTTACCCTACAGTCGTATGCTCTGATACCAGCTCTGTCAGACCCGAATTTTTCAATTCGGAATCTACTGTGTTAATTGCATTATTCCCTGGATCAGTAGATAATGCACACAGGAACATTGCTGAATCATTTCATACATCGCATAATGATATTACAGAGTCTGAAATACACCACGTCGGGTGAATGCTTACAAAAGGGGCCGCTTTGGCCAAATGACATTATTACAAACACACAGCGGAATCGAAAGCAAAAGTAAGACCCACAATCCACAGGCAAGCGACTGGAAGGGTAATGTGTGCATTATATGTCGCCAGATGACCAGCAACATACGTGCACACAAAGCCTAAAGTCCACTTGTCTATGCTAAAACATCGTAGCCTACGCCTTAGTTCCTTTCGTTGTCCTTCTCCTCCGTAGCAGGAGCATCTTCATAGGCATAATGGTCCTGTGTCCCTGTACCTGAATTTTTGTCGCAAAGACGAGCGTGAGCACTCCGACCCCGTGCTCCGCGAGCCAACACACCTAATGCAATATCTAATATGTATGGCTAAATAAAGGAATGGCTCGGGTTCTTTTATTTGCAGGAGAGCTTTTGAATACAATTATATAAAAATTTCCTAAGACTTAGCATTTTCAGAAATGACTGAGTTTTTAAAGAAATACTCATGTATATCAGTGTTACAGAATCCATCCACCATTACATGGCTTCCGCACCATATATTTTCTTTCAGCGTTATAGCCGCTTAACTTACCACTGGGACGACACCCAGGACAATTCCAAAACCAGGGCCTTTCCACTGCCCTCCACTTTTCCATCCCACCCACAAAACATTTTGAAATAGAACTATATCTGGTTAAGTTCCCATGTCCGCCCTTGACCGTGGGCACGGCTATTCGAATAGTTTTGACTCTGCAGAGTTTGTACACTTTCACCACAAGAGACAATCAACTCGTTACCCCACACGATTCCTTAGTCGTGTGGTTGAGCAGACCGTCACAATAACCGTTCAAAGTACCTCGCCCCTTCCATCATTTCACCCTATGGGGCGCTCCCACTTGCGGTGGGTCCCATACGTTGTGCGGGATGTTCTCCTTCTGAACGTCTAGCAGCTGGCTACTCCCCTGCTAGCCCGCCACAGCAGAACTTCACTCTCTACGAGTGTCCCATTCAAGCCGTCACACAGACCGCCACTTGCACTACTCCAACACCCACTCCTGGAAGGATGACTTTCAGGGTCCGGCACATCTACTAAGCCAAGCTATACTTTACAGACTTGTGGTTGTACTGTTGTACACGGGTTGACATGACAAGATTCGGTCCTTATTGGTATCCGGGCGGTCTACCACTAACCCACTTTGTGCTTCCACTGCACCACACTTTCACACCCTCGAACTCATCCGCCCAGATATTTAAGCATTTTTTTGGGGTTTTTGGGGACATAAAGTAATCATACCAACGTATACCAGTCATTCCCGTCATGACTGCCCGAACAAATTTTCTCATGAATAAGTGTGATGCTCGGGACAATTTCTTGCCCCGGATTCCTAATCAATGCTAAGCATGGCATATAATTAAGGACTTATTTTCGAAATGTTACTACTATATTTTTGCTAGGGCGACAAGGTTCACATATCCAAATATTTCAACGGATTATTATTAGCAGCATTAAATTAGGTGTATAACTACCATTTCTGGAAATGAACATATTTTACCACCCAACATATCAGCATGCATGTTGATAATTTAAAAGAAATTAACTTTGCAAAACCATGGGTTCAACATGATCAAAAAGTGTTGACTCGCCTTGGTCACAGTGGGCGTCTTCTGGGTTGTCTGAAGCTTCTAGCGTTGCTGCCTCTGCCTCCTCCTCTTGTGCTTCGTAAGCTATTTTTAACGCGCGCGAAAATTTGGATAAAAGAAAAAGGCAATCAACAACCAATAAACATTCACCAAAAGACCCAAATAAATTCAACACCCATTTACTAGTTGCATTTGTTTTGGTGTTATAGAAATCCCATTTTGAGTAGCTAAAGTTTTAATCATACTCATTTGAATATACTGCATTCTATAGAGATTAATACACAAGGTCTAATTACAAGATCTTACTAATGGTTGATTTTCCATACTCTTCAATTGATGGGCCATTATTTCATGTAACATTCTCCCCTAGCCCCACTATTACTAAATTCTCTCTTGACAAGAACTAGAATAACTACTCATGCCACATCTATATCCAAGTGCTACCTTCTAACACATGATATATATATCCATACTCAAGAGTCCCTAAATATCCTTAGTTGTAATCTGTAGGGATTAATGCACAAGGTTAATATACAAGGTGCTTGCTATTACATGTGCCATTTTAATTTACATTCAATTATTCATTCTATTTATTGGCTAAAGATTTAAACAAAGTTATTTATTATATATGCTCATATGTGCACACATGGATAAATGTATATCTATAATTATACATGACATTTTATGGCACAAGCTTTCTATCTATCCTTGCCACAGGTAACATATATCCTCACGGTCGGCTGGGGGTCACTGGCGCACAGTAAAAACGGCAAAAAAAATTAAATACCAAAAATCCCAACCGCGCGGCGGAGCAGGCTCGAACGCGCGCCGCCTGGATGTATTCTAATGCCGACGCTGCTAGCCAGGAGACCCTCTCAGTTGTTGCTTACTTATACAGGCGATTATTACCTCTTCAGGTATGCAGTAGTAGCGGCCGGGGCAGACGAGTTTGGAACCGAGGATGGGCGGCGGTGCAGTCGGCGGCGGGCGACCGGAGGGTTGCGGGTGACGGCCGAAATGGAATGTCCTGACGCCAGGGATCCCGATGGTGGAGTCGGCGGCGGGCGGGGATCACCGGAGTAGGGCCGGCGGCGTGCGAGGGCGGCAGTCCAGGGAGGAGTTCCGACGCCGGCGAGCTACAGGGCCGGGGAAGCTTGGCCGACCTCTTGGTTGACTTCACGACATCACGGAGAGGGTGGAGATGCTAGGAATCGAAAAATGGTGGTGCGGTTAGGGAGATGGCTCGGCGGCCGGGCTTGGGGAAGAGAGGGGATTCCGGCGAGGAGAAGGGAAGGGAGTCCGATTGCTCTGGAGGGGAGTGGAAGGGAAGTGCGGGAAAGGGGTTGGTGAACTCAGCGACCTTTGTAGTTGCACGGTTGGGGCTGGCACCGGGGAACTCGCCTGCACAGTCCCATCGGCAAGCGGCGGGGGCAGCGGAGGTGCAGAGCAGGGGCATGATGCCTCTGTGCCGCTCGAGGGAGGGCAGGGAGCTCGAACCATCCGCCTGGAGGGACGGCTCAGGCAGCACGGGGAGGAAAACGAGAACTGGCGGCAGCGCGGGGGAAGAAAAAGAGGGAACGGAGCAGGGCGGGGAAGAAAAAGAGAGAACGGAGCAGGGCCATGGCGCGGCGAGCCAATGAGCAGAGGCAACGTTTGCCCGACGTTCCGAGGTGGGGCGGAGGAAAGGAGGCGCGGAGAGAGGGGACGACGTGGAGGCAGCTCGGCCGCGCAAGGAAGGGAAAAGAACGGGGAAGGAAACCAGCGCTGGGGGGGGCGCTCGGGCAAAAGAGGTGGGAGGCGGCCGCGCTGAAGAACGGGGAGAGCGGGGAGTTGGGCTGGGCCGTTGGTCTGGTCTGACTCCCCCCTCCCTATTTTTATTTTATATTTTTTTTATACTATCAACACCCATGCATGGATGTATACACATATACTTAGGAATATATTTGATGGTAAATATACTCCCTTTTATTCCCTCTTTACTGGTTTATTCGTTGGGTACATTCATGAATTTATTATTTATACTTATTCATAACTGTTGACCTTCTTAATTATTTGTTCCTTGCTGTTCATACCCTTATGTTTATGGCCGATATTCTATGCTTAATTACAATTCTCTTCTTACATCTTATGGATCATCTTTTCAGATTCTTATTTTGGATTTTCAAATCTCTAATATTCAAACATATATATATATATATATATGTCTTTTTAGACCCTTTTAACTCTGAAATCCTTTTGCCCAATTTTTAGGAAAACCTTTTAACTCCAAATGCAAATGGAAATATATTGCAACATTAATTCAAAAGCTTTACATAATCCTGATTTAATTCCCAGGATGTTACATTAATCCACTAAGATTGCTCTTCCTCCACTTTGGAGATTGCGAGCACCACACCACTCACAATTCGTCGAGTCTTCTCACATCTTCTTTGAGAAGATCACCGTGCACGACGCCTCCAACACCGTCTAGAAGTCGGTAAGCTCCATGAGTAATAAGTCAACCTCCTCGCTTGACTCTCAACACATGCAATGAATGCACAACCTCAAATGGACCCTACGTCCAACTCTAGATGCAACACATGCACAACTGAGAGGAGAACCTCACACTAGCTCAGGGGAATAGAAATGAGTCAAGCAACCTTATCTCCATTCAGCCACAAGGGGTATTTATACCCCACATAAAAAAACTAACCGTTGGAGCCAAATCCCTGAAAAATTAGAGAACTAGAAGTACCACAAGCAAAACGCGAGTACTTCTGCTCCCCTTACAACGGTCAGAAAAACTAGATGATACAGTTAAAATCGAAAGTTCCGCCATTCATTTTCTGGTACTTTCGATCATCGGAAATACCGCTCCACACATGCGGAACTACCGCTCTCGCGCGGAGAACAAGACCACCACACAGGTCTCTCTGAAAAATGTACCACAGGAAAATCTGAAACTTCTGATGTTCGGTAGTACCATGCAACACGCACTGATACTTCCACCTTCCAGTAGTACCACTCATAGAGAGCTGGTACTTCCGTCGACCGATTGGACCACTCACACAGAGCCGTTCGGACCGCTCATCAGGTAGTACCGCGCAACACATACCAGTACTTCCGATGTCCGGTAGTACCGCTCACACAGAGTTGGTACTTCCGACCTACGATAGTACTGCTACATACACAGTTGTAGTTTCGATTTTCCTAACAAATGCAAATACTCCAATAGATTTTGCAAAACACATGCAAGCCATAACATCATGCACACAAGGATTAAACATGATTCTCAACAAGTTGTAAAATAAATTTGTACACTTTTGAAATCATGACACAAGTAATAGGTACATGGACTTAACGTGTTTTCAAAACACAATTGTAAATCAAAGTCACATGCTACAAGGATTGTATATGAGCCTCAACTATTTGCAAAAACACATTTACAAATATAAGCCTCATACCACAACAAGTAGGATAAATGGACTTCGAACACTTGCAAAACACATTTGCAATGTATAGTCTCATATTACACAGATTCAACACATGATCTTCAACTATTTGCAAAACACATTCGCAAATACAAGCCTCATGCCAAAGAGAGCTAGAATAAGTGAGGTTGAGCTATCAACATATGATGAGACTCAAACTACTAGATAAGACCCCTTTTAATAGTACGACAACCAATACTACCAATCAGATCTTCCAACCAAATACAAAGACTGGTAAAAGACTAGAAACACATCCTTAACCCTAGCTAGCCACACATTTGCCTTGAGTCACAGTCTTGACCTGCATCAACTCATGTTGCATCGATTACTTCAGTTCCATCATCACATGATAGGTCTTCACTTGACTTGATGATCAATACATGATCATCTCCTCTTGGACATGCATCAATTTATGATGCATCTACCACATGAATTGATGATCTTCAACACATGAAGTCATCCCAAATCTTCCTTATTTGTGGAACCTAACCTATTCATCCAACTCATGAAAAATGTTAGTCCACAAGTCAATAGCCATCAATTACTAAACTTCACCATTAACACATAATGGAGGGACTAGATTTTACAATCTTTCTTTTTTGGTAATTCATGACAATCTCAATAAATAATGAGATAAAGATAGTATTTTGAGTATACAACATGTACACAACAATTGTATACTCTAAAATAAGTTTCCAAAGCAAAACTTACTTATCCGGTCATCATTAATCATCCAAACATTAACACATAATGCAGAAGTTAGATGACAACCCAATTGCAGATGAGTATATATGAACTACACGAGCTATATATACTCAAAGGATATGTTTCAAAGTAAAGATCCTAAATATATGTATGAAAGAAAACATGGATCAATACTTATGAAACCTCTAAACATAGAGTGAACTCCCCCTAAATGTGTGCATACAAGTATGTGTAATGAAGACATACGCACATATTCATTTTGGGCTATTTGTCCAATTCAATCTATATTTTGAATCCATGAAATACACTTATATATAAGAATGTGATTTCGAATGCATACCTCTTTAATTTCATCTTTTTTATCCAAATATGATTAAGCAATAATATACTTAAACAAATATATTAGTTTCACATATGAATTTGTTATTTAATCATATATTTAGATATGAAAAATGTAACAAGATTATAAGAAAGATATCGAATGCATACCTCAATGATTTCATATTTTTCATCCATGTGAGACTAAGTAATATCATAATCAATAAACAAGGTTAGTCTCACAAATGCATTTGTCATTATCACCAAAACATCTTAATAGTATTTATCATTATCACCAAAACCAACTTAAATGGAGTTTGATCTTTCAATGTGGTCATACCACTGGCACGTAGTGTTGCATGGTGCCTATGATGCTACCGATTTTCCTGATAAAGGTTTTCAAAAGGTTGTTCAAGATGCATGTATGACTTTTTGTTAATCAAGATGGTACAAATTAAATCCTTAAGCTACTAGCGATCATCCTCCTTTATAGTACGGTATCTAGCCTAAAAATCTGGGTTTTTTCCTCCAAATACCGAGACCGGCAAAACTACAAAAAAGGGATCCTAAAGCTATATTTTACCTTGTTCTTGACCCATGTCGATCCTTCATAATCTTTGTATGTCATTGTTGTGTTGCCATCCGTAGTTTGGGACTAAACCTTGAAACATCTTAGCACATGTGTTAGTCTCAAAACATGATGTTGTCATTAATTATCAAAATTAATTTGTAGAGGCCTAGATGTTTTCACATCTCTGGCACGAGCGCACAAGCTGGCGGGGAGAAGTAAGGAGCTTGGCCCGTGTCGAGTGGCTGGCGGTCAAGGTGGCAGCAGCGAGGTCGGCAACGGCAATGGGAGAAGGCGTGTGGCCAGAAGCGGTGTGACGGCTAATTAATGGCCGGTCGGCAAGGTGGCGCGGCGCTGTGCGATCGTTGACGGAATGGCAGCATTGAGCGGTGAGGTGTCAGATCCCAGGGATGGAATCCGACTGGGAAGCGAAAATCTCTGAGATCGTGGGTCTGAAGTAGAGGGGAAAGGGGAGATCGCCAGGAACGCAAGGCCAAGTTCTCTACAGCTAGGGCTACAGTGCTAGGCTAAAGTATTTTGATAATGATTGTGATGCCTTCCATTTCCTTCCAGCGAGAGTATATATCAGTACATAGTCCCACATTAAGGCTAAGTAGTGATTACGGTAATTACAACAGATTAACTGAGCTTAAGCATTAAACGTAATGAGATTAACCAATAACTAAACCAGCTTTGGGTAAGGAGTACTGAGAGGCGTTGATCTTCAGCCATTGGAACCAGATCTCATCCCAACCGTCCACTTCAGTTGATCTGAACCCAGCGATGCGTTTTTCTTCAGACTTCTTCAGACTTCAGCGCCTTCTCTAGTGGCTTCAGAATACTCGGTTCTGACATTGCCTTCCCCTCAACAAAATACTTGTCCTCAAGTATTCTCATCTGGAAACCAAATTCTGAAAAAGTTCCCTTGATGGAATCAATATCTTCCCAAGTTGCTTCTTCAAATTCTTGAACATACATTCCAAATAGGCACACTTCTACACCTTCCATTTTCTGGGGTAAAAGAACAGCCTTGGACTGGTATGGAAAATCTGTTGGGTAGTTGTCTGAAGAATTTCCAAATAATGTGTTTTAACTTCAAGCTTCTTATCCACTGATGAAACAACTCTGATCACAAGACCTTCTACTCCAAAAACCTCATCAATGCTTTTCTGCTGCTGATTTGCCCGATCCTGTCTCTCCTGTTTAAGCTGTTTGAAAAGTCGATCTTCCATATGATCACTAATCACAGTTCTCGGCAGATCCTTTGCCCCAAGAACAGCACTCTGTGATAAAGGCTTGCGCATCCCATGTTTCAACTCTTGAACATAACAGTTTGGGCAAATATATTCTGCATTGGTAACTAGCCATTGAGTGACCAACCGATCTTTCCCTGGTAACGCTCTAGTTTCCAGCACTGCTATTGGTTCAGTTCTGATTTTGCCATCCTTGCTGACAAGAGGAAGATCTGAGCTAGGCACCTCTGTTGGATCACAATGCTTCTTTAACTTGCTGACATGGAAGACAAAGTGGATGCCCACACCATCAGGCAATTGTAATTTGTAAGCTACCTTTAAAGACTTAAGGAACTCCTTTGCAACAGCTGTTCTCCAAGTCTTAAATAAGCAATCCAGCATTATGATATAAGTGATAGCACCAGGATTAATTCCCTTGCCCAACATTTCTTTGAAAAGAGTTATTGCATCCTCTGTCCTACCCTCTTTACAGTAGCCATCAAGCAAAGTACTATAGATAAATGCATTAGGTTTCCAGGTGAAAAGGACAACTGTATAGCCAGTATTCCCTTCAGAACAGTACACAGCATTAAATCGCAAGGAATTGAAATCAGCTAGCGCATCATCCAGTTGCAAGGGCTTCTTGGAGCGTAAAACTTTAGCCATCTCATTTCTTATGTCCTCTTCTTCCAAGCTAATAGGAGTTTCCATTGCAAATAGGGCTATTATATGAAGAAGATGATTCTGCATTATCTCCCGGATAATACCATAGCTATCAAAATACCCTCCTCGTCCTTCAGCAATTGGTCGAAGAGTGTAAATCCCAATCTGGTATTGACCATCCACAGCTATCACTTTTGCTTCACATTTAGGGTTACAGGGGTGACAGATTCTGCTCGCAACGTTGGCCTTGTGCATTGCGTCAACAAAAACCATGTCATAACCATCACAGTCTCCCTTTTGCCTTTGTAACATAATATTGTAAAACTCAGAAGCTTTATCTTGGCTGTTGTTTTGTATGTGCTTTATACCATCTTGCTTTTCGTACCATCTCCAAGAAGGGTAAACCTCGCCAAATAACTCAACAACAAGGTCATTTACACCAAATCCACCCCCTTTTTTATAAACAACTCCAATACCCTTTCTATAAGCTACGTAATTATATTCAGGTTGGCTCCTCATGGCCTTTAGCACTCCAAAGCATTTCTTTGCAATTCGACTGTCACCACTCTCCTCTGCAGACTTTTGGATTTCTTCATCTACACTATTGCCTCGGTGAGAACTGATAAATTCCTCAAGGTCAGACTGAAGCTTGTTCAGCGGTGCATACTTGCTGTCTAGTGTCAGCTTTGCATCAACCAGCTTCATCTGCACCCTCTCTACACGCCAAACCCTTGCCATCTGCAACATCATCCTTTCTTCCTCCACTTCAGGTCTCATCTTCATCGACTCACTCTTGTAAACAGCCGCAAGCTCTTCCATACAAAAATCAAGCCACAGTGGAGTTTTCCAAAACAGTCCAGTACACCTCAATTTCTTGTCTGCTCTTCCCCACCGAACAGTACCACCCACATGGGCAATAACCAGAGCATCAGCAATACGATTTACAGCAAAGCACTGATTAACCGCCTCTTTGTAGTCTCCAACCACCACTGCATGTTGAATACTTTTGTCAATGGATGAATCAGATGACACACCATTACCAGACACTTCTTGCTCTATCTGTTGGCCATTTGTCGATATTGATTTCTCAGCCAAACTAGTCTCTGAAGGTTGAAGATTGTTGAAAGAATCCTCCCCATTATCAACAATAATTTGAGCATCTGAATCCAATGAAGAGAATTTGGAATACTCTAACATCAACCTCCTAGAGAAACAGTGGTAACCTTTAGGTAACATCTGAGCACCGATATTGTAAAGGAATGCATCCCGCTTCATATGAAAATCAGCTTCATCATCACCACAAGATACCAGTGCAGGATTGTCTTTGCTGATGGATGCAGTTATACTAGTATGTGGATCTTCACCATCAACATCATGAACAGTGATCTCAGGCCCAAAGTCACAAAATACACTACCAAAAAGACCACAAACTACTGCTTTGATTAAGGAAATTGGAGGCTGATGGCTACGACAATAATCATTAAGTTCAAACGCCTTGTCTAAACTTATATGGTACTTTTTAACCGAATGTAAATTCACCAATACTTCATACCCACCATGTTGGGCAACACTATCACAACCCATTGCACAAAAGTCAGGCCAGGGTGGAGGTTTCCAAAGCAATCCAGTGCTCCATAACCATCTGTCATCTCTTCCCACCATATACAACTGAGTTAAATAAAATTTGGCTTCATCTGGGACATTGGCCCTCACAAAATTGGTCTTCACAGCAATATACTTGTTGATTTTATCTTCATCTCCAGATTCATTTACTCCTTTCTTTTCTTCTGCCTTGTCATCAATTGACCAATCAAGATCAGCAGGCACAATCTCTTTTGGAAGATTATGTGTGTATGGATCTATGCCATATACCTCTTTCTCAAGAATTTCTTTCCCAGGTACCCATCTAGGTTGATACTCCACAGAGCAAAGTTTGGCTTTCACTTTTGTTTGCTCCATCTGCTCTATCTTCATGTTGTTAGAGTATGATAAATCATCATCAACAGTGGATACACTAAGAGCCCTCTTGTTACTAGGATTGGAATCCCATTGTTTAGCCTGGTACTGAGGGTGAGGTTGACTCAAATTTTCTTTAGGGTTCTGAAGCCACTGCCTATCTAAGGCTGGTTCTTGGCTAGGGTTTTGGTGATTCCCGGTGGAAGAAGCCCAAGAACACGGCAATGGATCTTGACCACAACCCGATACGACCACTGAAAAACCAGTAGAAAGATTGTTGTAATTACCTTCGGGTGTGCTCCTCACATTAATCAGCCTCATATCATCAACTCTTCTGGCCATCTCAAGTTTCCCCAATTGATGTTGACCCACATCGGCCTTGTAGTTGGTCGCCGAAATTACTCTCCAGATAGCCGTGGGATCGGACGCATCTTCTTCGTAGCTCACCACCCACTCCTTCATCTTTCCCAGATCGGAGCTAGGGTTAGGGATTTTACCCGGAGTGGAGTGTGGAACCTTCACCTCATGCCGGTCTGGTCCCGAGACAGCTAGCGCGAGCTCCGCCGGTCCACGCCGCCGCCGCAAATCGGAAGAATCCGGGATTTGCCGAGGAAGATAAGGCTCCAGCGCCGATTCGGATTGGAAGCAACTGGGGATTTTACAGGCCGAAGACCCCAACCCAATCACTCCCATCTCTTGTCGATACTGTCCGCCGCCATAGCCCGATAAGGAAGAAGACGAGGACGCGATCGATCGGGATGGCCATGGACGCCGCGCCGATGCTGATGAGGAATAGGGCCGGTCCGCCGCCAAAGCCGGAAGGAACTTCGGGGGTTTACTGGGAACATACCATCCACACCAATCGCTCCAAACCATTTGTTGCCGAGGATAGTCTTGCTCTGATACCATTTTGTCAGATCCCAGGGATGGAATCCGACTGGGAAGCGAAAATCTCTGAGATCGTGGGTCTGAAGTAGAGGGGAAAGGGGAGATCGCCAGGAACGCAAGGCCAAGTTCTCTACAGCTAGGGCTACAGTGCTAGGCTAAAGTATTTTGATAATGATTGTGATGCCTTCCATTTCCTTCCAGCGAGAGTATATATCAGTACATAGTCCCACATTAAGGCTAAGTAGTGATTACGGTAATTACAACAGATTAACTGAGCTTAAGCATTAAACGTAATGAGATTAACCAATAACTAAACCAGCTTTGGGTAAGGAGTACTGAGAGGCGTTGATCTTCAGCCATTGGAACCAGATCTCATCCCAACCGTCCACTTCAGTTGATCTGAACCCAGCGATGCGTTTTTCTTCAGACTTCTTCAGACTTCAGCGCCTTCTCTAGTGGCTTCAGAATACTCGGTTCTGACATGAGGGCGGGCGAGTGCGCGAACAACGAACGGCCGGGTGGTAGAGGGAATAGGGGAGATGGCGTCAAGGCAGAAGGCCCCAAGGCAAGGATGAAGGCATATTCTTCAGAAGAGGAAAGCGGCAAATGGATAAGGTTTTTCAATTTGGTAAATTTTTTGAATTCAAGCAAAATCAAACAAATTTCAAAATTTTCGAAATTTTGGGGTCATTTCAGACCTCCACTGTAAACATGACAAGCAACCACTCGACGAAAGAAGCCTTTCTCAGAAGATAATCGACAAGGTACAGTCGGCGTCGGCCACAGGTGTTTTGACGATACTGGGAGGTGGAAGGTGATCGAGGGCGTGTGGGTGGAGAAGAGGCTTCGGAAGCCGGCGCCTCCTGAAGGAGGAGAAGAGGACATCGCTCATCCGACTGCTTCCGACGGTAGGGTCATTGCGGATGAGATTTCCCCAGTTTGACAAATGGTATTTTGCAAGGTGTCAGTGTCTTTAGCACTTTCGTTCCGACTTATATTCTTTTCTAAACTGTAATATTTCGATATCGTATTGCTGATGCTGGGCATGTCAGCCACTTCACTAAGCTGATGTATCAAGGTCCCGGTGCTACCATCTTTTCACCTTTGATTCCTAATATCCGAATGTATAATTTTATTGCTCCATCACCGAAGTGTTAAACAATGTGAATAGCTGTGAATAAACCCTCCTCTAATTAATAATGTGTGAACTCTCGTGTGAGCTAATTAATAATGGGATTACATCTAGTCTCTTTGACTAATGACCAGAGTTTGATTCTCACGAAGTGAGTTATTTGTATAGAATTCCCACCTGATTCTCTGGAATTTGAACCCGTGACCAAGTTGTATGCCTTAAGATGACTCTAAATCTACTCCAAAACAGAGTGTACGAAAGAAATTAAGTTGAATGTATTTCCGGCCTTAAATAACGACACGAGAATCAAGATGTGCGTTGTTAATTCCCTGTAAAATTGCATGGCTAGATATTATAATACATATATTTACATTGGAACATAGAGTTATCCTTGTTACTGTTCCTTTAGTGTGTGGAATTGACCGGTGCCAAGAGAGCAGAGAGAGGGCACTGCAGGATAGGTGTTAGAAAATTTTTTCCTCGAGGCAGAACCAAGTCTGGTACCCTGTACCAAGCAATGGAAAAACAATGAGATAATTTTCTGCATGCGAGTTAATCTGATCTCCAATTTACCATTGAAAAAAGTTCAACTCTTTATATGCCACCGAGTTTCTTCTTTGAGTCTCTATGTGCCACTTCTGTAGCCAACCATGAGGGCACGGTTAAGTGGGCCACAAAAAAAAACTTTTTTACCCTCTTTCCTCTCCTTCCTCTTTTCGTGTAACATCCTAAAGACACCATCCTTTGCACTCCATCACCATCCACCTCCAATTCCTAAAATCCTTCGTCTGCTTTGCCTTCCACTAGAAATTGATGCCACTACTACCTTTCCCAACCATCTACGACCCCAATCGCACCCCTGTTCCTCATCATCTTCGCCAAAGTTTTGCAGGAAGCCAACCATGCCACCGACCATGTCGTCACGTGCGCATGCACACCACACCGAGCAAACCACCGCGATTATACCTTCCATGTCCATTTCACGGGCTTCGCCCCTGTCGCCCTGAGCCTTAATAACCATAGCCATGACCAATTCTGTCACTATACCTCACCGCCACCGAGCTCCACCCTTACACCATGGCCGTTGCCATCGCCGATTCACCTTGAGTCACCTTGTTATAAATATGAACCCACCATAATCAATTATGTAATTTCTAACTTTTGAGAGTGAAGGTGGTGCTTTTTTTAGCTTTGTTTTAATAATAGATGGCAACTCCTCTCCTCCAGTGAGGTCGGTTCATGGCGGTTACAGCGAGTACGACAAATCAATTAGATCGGTGTTGTCACTTACAAAAAAAAAGTTTGTATGTTAGCAAAATACTTTGTAACATGTGTAGGTGTCGGTTTTGATGAAATCGCCGTCTACTCAACCGGCACTGGATACGGTACACCGGCGACAAGCTGGGAAACACCGTCATCGCGCCCGGTGATGGTACTCGGTGGCCGCGCGCTCGTTTCCATCCAGCTCGAGAGCTCCAAACCTACCTGGCGACCTTGTCCGGCTCGCAATTCATTGCTTGCTGCATTTTAAGTGCACGGATGCACAGAAAAAAATGTCCCGACGATCATAGCATTTTATCTTCAAGCGTATTTGTCAACGACTAAATTAACGCTTCCATCCAACAGTAAAAAAAGGTTACCATGTTAAAACATGATATTTTGTACGAATAGTGCTCTAAGTCCCCTCCCCTCTTTTCTTTCTGGCTGCAGACATACAGAAAACAAACTTCGCCCAGAATAGAAACAAGAATGAGGATGGACTGATTTCAATAAATAAATAAAACACGAGGATGAACTTGATTCCTGGCTGGCAAGAATGTCCATTCCTACCATAGTTCTGCTAAATTAAGCTGCTATCCGATAAAAACAAGCGGAAAAGGGGTGCCTAAATTATCATCAGGATTAACCAGACACATAATAAATTAACTCAATTACGGGTCATCATTCATCACAATCTGTGCAAATTTGCCTTTCACTAAGCCCCTAAATTCAGAACAAGAGCTGCAATCACTCGCTTCCTTTCACACACCATTGTCATCAACCGCACTTGCTTGGCATTGCTTGATATTTGTTGTAACGCTCGATGATTTGGGGTGTCGCATCTAAAAACCTGCACGCACAAGGCCCAGCGTTGCCTCAATTTCCAACGCGCAGTTGTAGGGCCCCGTGGCTACCTGATGCTTCTCAATCTCCATCAGTCCCACAAGGTGCGTCTTTGGCAGCAGGAGGCGAAGCAGTGGGAGCATTGACACACCGGTGGGAGCTCGGGGCTTAATCTTTTCAATTGCAGATGCCACAACATGGGGAGGCGGGATGCTGTACCACTGGAGATACCAAGAGAGGAGCACTGCGTCGTTTTGGGCATCAGGCCATTTGCCTGTGCTCAAGTAATTGAAGAGGTTGTCCCTTAGGTCCGGCAATTCTGCGAAGATGTCTTCCACGCGCTTCATGAGCGATTCCAAGAACGTCGACTGAATAATGCCTCCATTTGTGATTCTACCATCAACTAATGCTCCATTATAGGCCAATGCAACCTGCAAATTGGAAAGAAAAACAATAGTAATATTACAAAAGGTTGGGAATTTTCCGAGTAAAAGGTACATTAACACCAGAACAGAAGATGAATGTGAAGCTGCTATGGCATAATAGGGTAAATTGGTAACTATGTGATGCTGAATTTCTTCCGTTACAGGCACAGCACCACAATTTGAAATCAAGATTCCAAATCCAGACAAGCCGTTTCCTGGCAATTCACTGGGATCTCTAAAACTAGCCAAGATGAGCAGACCTATGCGCAATTTTGATCTAGTGGAGGAAGATGTCTTCATCTTCTAACATGTAGAGAAGATGGAAACCTTACAAAATAAGGAAAAAGAGAAAAGGCGGCCCAACCACACACAAAAAAAAACGTTTCTGGCAGCAGGGCTGGAATTTCTGCTGGAAACAGTTTTTGGAACCTGCGAGCAACTCAACCTGGTAACAAAGAGGAACAGGTCAGATGTAGAGCACTCAGTACAAACCTTCAAGCTGGAAAGAAAAAGAGAGTCGTAGAAAGGAAAATCCCCAATCTTCAGATGCTCCCACATTGACTCAATTATTGTGTAAAAACTGATATAGACCTGAAAGAGAAATATAACAATGACTGAATACACGATAGTTGATAAAGCATGGAGAGCCAACAAAATTTGATACAAGTTAACAGTAAGAAACCTGTAACAGTGCTGGCCTATCTTTGCTCATACATTCATACAGTACTTGAGAGCAAAACTCCTGAAAATTGCCATTGCATCTGCAATTGGAAGTTCACCTTATAAGGAAGTACAAAAACAAGTTGGCCGAATCATAGTGCCATACATGTAGTGCTTAACATATGATCGACAGGCAATGCTCTTCACTGCATATATAAGAAACAAGACAAAAATCAAAGAGAATATATCACTTGCCTGTCCTTCCATGACTCGCAACAGAGTTTTGCAAAAGCTATCAAGCTTGGATTGGCCGAAAATGTGCTTACTAACTGATCAACTCTAAATGAACTACGAGTAGCACTGTTTAGTTGAGTACTACAGCTTGCAGATGGTGTATCACAAACCTGAAGATTGATACAGAACAGTTAAATTACAAGTGTAGCCATTCCTGAAACACTCAGGCTTATGTCAGAAGTGTAACGAAACATTAACCTCATGCATTGCCCGTGAAAGCAAAGATTGGCATCCAATTGGATCATCTGAGTAGGAGCACGATCCAACTTTTCGCTTTATGTAGAGTACTCCACCATTGAATGGATCAGTCTTGTCTCCAGATCTCCACCATGGCTTGTCTACTTAGGAGACACGAAATAACAATATTATACAAATGTTTTCTGAACTAGTGTCAAGTATTCAGACTGAGTTATGTACCTTCAGGTATAAGTTTTATCACCTGAGGCCAATATCTAGGCCCACAAACTCGAATCATCTTCAGCTGCAATAGAATTAGCCTTTTAGATAGTTCAAATCATTGGTGTAAACCTTTGTGAACTTTCCATATGATTCAATATTTGTGGATAAAGGGGGAGGGATGCTCTATGACCCTAATTTCATGATCAAAGTCGATTACATTCGGAAGAATGAAACAAACATGCAACTAAAAGGAATTTTATTTAACAGTACACACCACTATTCATTTATTTTGTATCCCCCAAATGTTATCAAGTTCGATAATGAAAGTCTAAAGGATCATGCAATGTCCTTTCCCCAACAGGCCAACATACTAATATTTTGAGAATTTTTCAGATCTTATGCGCAAGTTCACACACGTTTACACCATACTAGGGCTTTGCACCAGATATTTCCCCTGCATGTAGCTTTCCTACTTTATTTGTTTATCTGTAACCTTAATTCATAGCTTATTTTTTTACTGGACATACTGAGCAAAATGGGTTGCATGAAGAGGGTGAATTCGAGAATCCCTACACGTGACATGGGAACCATTTTTGGATCAACGCAACATGCAAACATGGGGATGGGAAGTTGGGGGAAGACTCTCAGCAAAGTGTCATAAGTCATACAAAAGTTTAGGGTGAATAACTAGAATGAAGTTGGTGCCGAACTGCTACTTAAGCTTTCACTAAATATCTAGTTTTCATCCTAGATAACTACTCGGAGGATATGAAGAAAGAAATCAAACCATAAGTACACCAATTCCTGATTAACTATACCAATTATGAGTATGAAAGAATGGCAGAATGAAATGCAGCTTATGGTGCAGGTAAGAGTACTCATGTGTCAAATACGGCATCCCATACATGCGACACAAGCAACGGCAAGGAGCAACCGTGCTGGATACGGAACAGTAGCCAGATGTATCTTTAGGAGTTTGCATATTTCCTTGGTTAGAAAGTCTTTATTAGTTAAGAGTTTGGTTTGTTTAGAAGATAGGGATCACATTAGATTAAGCTGTTAGGATGGTATGCCTATCTATATAAGGGCTACCGAATCAATCTATGAAGGCAAGCAAGAATAGTTATCTCTAAGTTTCCCTACCTCTTTCGTCTCATTCCAGTCTATCAGCGCGCCCTTCCTCTGCGTGTCTTCTCCATTCGCCACGGCTCCTGGTCGAAAGCCAAGGCCAAAACCACCCACCACGCAGACCTATCCAATACACTCCTTACCCTAGGGCATGGCAACTTGGTATCAGAGCTAGGCGCTGCACATGACAGGATGTCTAGAGGCAGCGGCGGTGATGCCGTGGCCACGCAGCTTGCGGAAATCCTAGAGCAGATGAAGAAACTCAACACCATCAAGGCCAAGCTCAACGATATCAATCAAGTGCAGAAGACAGAGCAAGCAACCATCGCCCGTTAAGAAAACGAGGCGAATGCCATGGTAAGCGATGGGATTTTGCTGGCAGCAAAAGATGCACCACTTGCCCCTACCATCCAGACAAGAAAGCATGCACCTCCCCACTACTATAAGTTGGAGTTCCTCACCTTTGACGGTAAAAGCAATCTCTTGCCATGGATTAATCGTTGTGAACAAATTTTTCGAGGGCAGCGCACGTTGGAAGAAAAGGTATGGCTGGCCGCATACCATCTAGTTGACAGCACCCAGCAGTGGTACTACAAGCTGGAATACGATGGCGGGACACCAACATGGAGGCGCTTCACTGAGCTCATCAATCTGCGCTTCGGTTCCCCGTTGTGCAACAACCCACATAGGAACGGTCGCCAACTACCAAGAGAAATTTTTGGTGTTGCTGAACCATGCTGAACCTCTCTCCAAACAGCAGCAAATCCAGTTGTTCACTATGGGCCTAGGCGACCCGCTTTGCATCGACCTCGAGCTACAATGCCCGCATAATTTGGAGGTCGTGATGGGGCTTCCTAGGGCTTATGAACTTCGATTCCAGACACCCTCCACCAGGCTTTACCATCTCCACTACGCTTGCCGTTCTCCAGCCAACACCGCCGCCTTCTGCCCTGCAACCTACTATCGTCGCCGTCTTCTGCAACCGCCGCGTTGCTAGCTCTTCCGTTGCCGCCTCCCACCTATGATCACCCGGATCCGTTGGCGCCTCCATCCAGCCCACGCTGATACGTTGCCTTCTTCCATCCGGGCCGCCACCATCTCGGGTCGCCTGAATCTGTTGCCGCCTCCCAACTCTGGTGGCCCGGATCCATCACCGCCTTCATCCGGGCCGCTGCTGTTTCGGGCCACCCAAATCCGTCGCCGCTTTCATTCAGGACACTGTTATTTTGGGCCACCTGGATCCATTGCTGCTGCCCGTGAGGTGATCGCACCCATGGCCGCCACCAGCCCCGCCGACCAAATCCGCCATCGCTCGTGAGGTCGTCGCACCCGTGGCTGTTTCCCGCCCCATCAGCTAGATCCGTCGGTGTCGCTTGTGAGCCATGCCCGCCGTAGCATCGGGTCTTTCACGAGCCACGCCCGTTGGTTCGGTTTCACGAACCGAGTAAAAGAAAAAGACAAAAAAATGTCCTCTTCAGGCACCATTTCCGTTCCTCGCTACCCAGTGATCTTCGATGGTCTCATTATCAGGAAAGATTACAACACAAGCGCCTCCACGTGCGTGGTTAGCGCCTTTGGGAGTTTCTCACTGGCAAACTACCTTGTCCGCCTTGCCCTGTTCCATCTGATGTGTCCGTGGTCCGAAGAATACTTCTGAAGACACTCGTAAGGAGGCATCAGATGCTTTTGAGGATGCCATGGAATCTTTTCAGACTCAATATGTTGCCCACGAGACATGGATTGATGAGGATGCATGTGCCTCTTCTATTCTACTGGCTACCATGGAGATGCATCTCACTGGGGATGTCGTTGGTTTGGCTTCAGCACAAACGATGTGGGCACATTTGCAAAACTAGTACGAGCCATCAAGTGATTCCTTGTACCTTGCTGTTATACGGCAGTAGTAGTCGTTGCAACAGAGAGATGTCACTATGGATCAGTTCTATGACCAATTGTTCGTAGTGTGTTGTCAGATTGACTCTTTGGGACCGAATGTTTGCCACACTTGTTAGTGTTGTAAGCGCTAGCAGTCTTACCTGGAGCTTCGTCTCATCTACGACTTATTGACACGTCTCCGGGCTGAGTATGAGCAGACTCATGCTCAGTTATTGGCTCGCCACCCTCTTGTGACTGTTGGAGGCCCTTGCAGCTATTCGTATTGAGATTCACCTTCGTGGTGCAGGTCAGCTGCTGTCACAGGAGATTCTCACACTACTGTGTCGTATGGCTGGCTTTGCACCAAACGATTCTGCTGGTTCTGATGCACAATCTTCTAAGTGAGACCACCTACTTCTCCTTCCTCAGGTATATCACCTTGGATTCTTCAACTCTGGTGCTTCCTTTCATATGATATCTGATTCCACCAGTCTTACTTCCACTAGTCCTCTAGCTGCTTCTATCACTGTTTAGACAGCAGATGATATCTCTTTGCGTCACATGACGGAGAATCTGGTAGATACTGGCCCTCGTCGCCGCGATTTATGGCATCTTTGGGAATTTTACTCCTTCCGATGCCCCTGCTAGTTTCGCTGTCTCCACCGCATCTGCATCTATTGCATTCTCCACCGCATCTTGTGCTCAGTGGTATCATCATTTGGGGCATCTTTGTGGGTCGCGTCTGTCTTCGTTAGTTCGTCATGGTCTTTTAGGGTCTATGTCTCGTGGGTTCGTCATTAGTTCGTCTATTTTTCTAGTGAGTCAGTGTCTCAGCGTCCTTTTGATCTTGTTCATTCTGATGTATGTTTCGAAAGATCATTGATATAATATAATTTTATTGATAATTTTTCTTGACACACATGGACATACTTTGTCATCTCATAGTGAAGTTCTATCCATCTACAAGAATTTTGCCACCATGATCCGTTCTCAGTTTGACTCCTATTCGTGTTTTTTATGCTGATTCCGCTAAGTAGTTGTCGGGAATCCATGGTTTTCTTGTCGAGCAGGGCACTCAGTTTTCTCTCAGCAGGGCACCCTCTCTGCCTAATACGTTTTTCTTGGTAGTTCTCTAATTGCTTGAAAGACTAAGAAGCAAACAACAATTTCTAGTTCGAGTGTTGAGGTTGAGTTGCAAGCTATGGTTTTGTTGATTGCGGAGGTTACTTGGCTATAGTGGTTACTTGAAGCTTTTGGTATTTCTGTTTCTGCATCGACTCATCTTTTGTCTGACTAATAACATTGCTAAAGATCCGGTGAAGCATAAGCTTACCAAGCATATTAGTGTTGATGCTTCCTACATACGAACGCAGGTGCAGAACCAGGTTGTTACTCTTTAGTATATGCCTTCAGAGCTTCAATTGGCAGACTTCTTCATGAAGGCACAGATCAGAGCCCAGAATAGCCTCTTCAAACTTCATGTTGTTGACCCACCATAAGTTTGAGGGAGGGTGTTAGATGTGTATTATTAGCTGTGAATTTACCCTGTTATATAGAGGGTTTTCTGCATATATGTTATACTTGTACTTATATATGTTGACACATTGGCCTTATGATGAATACAATCGCTATTCATAACAAGATTTAAACTGTTAGGAAGGTACGCTCGTCTATGTAAGGGCTACTGAATCGATCTATGAAGGCAAGCAAGAATAGTTATATCTGAATTTCCCTATCCTCCTTCGTCCTAGCATATCAACGAGCCCTTCTTCTGCGTGTCTTCTCTCAACACGGCTCCTGGTCGAAAAAACCACCCACCTCGCATAGCTATCCAATAAGCTCCTTACCCCAGGGGCGTGACATCGTGCTTATATGTGATCAGGAAGAGTGCAAGACGATTTTCCAAATATTGAAGAAATTTGTAGCTCTAGTAAAATCAATTTCTCCAAATAGTAATACTCGTGCTAACAGCAGTAAAACAATACAAAATAACAAATACCTACTGCCCGGCTATACCAGAAGTTATTTCTGAGTGTCCCACATGCCATTAGTTCACAAGCAGAAAATAATTTGGTAGACCACTAGCTTGACTGCAACTTATTACAACATCTGATGTGTTAAACATGTTTTCTTATCTGAAAGCTTTATATTTTTATTCGGCATATTATTTCAACAAACAAATATTGCTGCAATCAACTATACATACCACTGAGCGTTCTGGCAGAAGACACGGTGTCACCTCGCAGTAATTAGTCTCATCATAATACTCTGTTTCAGCAACTGTCACTTCAAGTGGGCAATACACCGGAAGTCCTGTGTCAACATCTACTGTCTGAACCCATCGAGGTTCTGTAGCTAATACGTACAGGTGTCTGAATGCCTGATTACAGTGCCATATAGAGAACTTCAATTTGTTTGCAACAGGAGAAGCTATCATATAGCGAAAAGTCCATAACTCAGAAAGTAAAAGAGAGTACCTGGAGATGACAGCGATTGTCATTTGGTCCAGTGGGCAAACGTGGGTAAAGTGTAATCAATAATGCAGCAATTGCACCATTCGAAGTTGAAAATGTGTGTGTACCACTTCCAAGGAATAGGAATCCTTTAGCCAAACTTACCTACATTGTAGATAAACCAGGTTAATGACCTGATGGATCTACCCATCCAGATTACCCCATGTCCTCACAAAGTGACAAAACGAGCTATTAGCATGTCAAAACGCACAGGTAACTTCTTTGAAAGTAGCAGACTTTGTGATTTAGTTTCATACAATGGTGAGTTAACCAGATGATATCTTGGACTCAGTATAGTTTACAAATTTCAACATAAACCAACAAGATGTGGTAAACTGTAGTAAAAAGTTTGAACAGAATCACCACAGTTGAATCATCTTTGGGTATTTTAAAACGTTAGAAATTTACCAGACTGAAAGCAATAAATTACAAGTTCTTTTTCCTATTTTTTATGTCTCTCTCGGAATGCACACGATCATAAAAGTGCTATTTTAGTGTAATTTTCATATGACTGCAGCACCAGCAGGCCGGTTCCATAAAACCAGGCAAAACCAGAAGGTTTCCAGAATTTTCCTAATTTATTTATTTTTTTTCAATTTTTCCTGAGTTTTCCTAGTTATAAATGTCACGACATCTAACATAGCCCAAAAGAGACTATTTATGGGGCGAACCATTTGAAATGGACCCAGGGTGGTTCCGGGAAACTGACCGGTATTTGCCAGGAGCCAGAACCACATCAACCAAAGGTTGCCCCTTTAGACTCCTCAAATATGCCATAAAATAAAATATCAGTTCTTAGTCTTCTGGCCTTTTAACTTTAAAGAAAATACAATTGTTCATCACACCTAGTAACAATACTCACAGCCATCTGCAGTCCATAATTCACTTGTCCTTCTGCGGAACATCTTCCCCTAAGATAACGCAGTAAGCGGAAAGTTTGTAAATGTCCAGATCCTGCCATTACCTTAACAAAAAAGAAACACAAATTATCAAAACATGGACGACACTATTTTATTATGATAATCACCAGTATTTGAAATGTATAAAGACAACTTCATGAAAAGTGTGCAACACAACAACTACAAGGATGTATCAATTCTACATAAAATAATGATATACTCATTCTCACAAACCAGAGATAGAGAGAGAACAATAAGGTGCAAGCAGAGCTCAAGAGTTCCACGATCAACATATTGCAGCAATCCCTTTGGTAATATACTTGGAGTTCGAACAGGTATGTGTTTAATCTGCATAAGAAAAGATTAACCATATTACCCAAGTACCATTTAAGAATTAAGATTGCATAGACATGTATGTACCTCGTTGAGAAAATGGACGGCATAAGTGTAGAGTAGTTCTTGGGCATCACCATTTCTGCTGCCTGCATACCTGAGTCCTGAAAATCATTGATAATGCTGGTAAATGGCAGCAAAAGTCTGCTAGGTGAAAAAGAATATTTAATGCGATGTTGTACTGGTCCAACAATATCAAGAGTCTCCTCATGCATTCGCGAATTAAACTGAGTTCTATCTTCACTCCAAATGGTCGATCAAAGAAGATAACCAAGTACTTCCGTCAGAAATAGGAAAGACGGTAACCAGGAAAGCTGTATGAACTCATAATCGACACATAATCAAGGGACAGTCTACAAAAGCAGATGGCATTCTGCAGCAACAGGCTATGCACCTAGTAGGTCAGTCACAGTCACTGTAGCAAAGCAGTACAGTAATAGACTCCAAAGAAAATCAGCAGGGGAACGGGGATTCAAAAACAAATATTGACTACTAACCAAGTGCAATGCATGCTCCAGTCACAATATTAACAAACGCTTGAAAGAGGGCTTCAGCATCAAATTCATCACTGTCAATAGCCCCTTCACTCATATTTGAAACACCAAACTTGACAGTTTCAGGAATTTGAGACTCAATCCATTCTTTGGAAGGTTGTATTCTGCAAAATCACAACATTCTTTACCTTTATGCCACTAATTTACTGCGAGTCTGTTAACAATTTATCATAAAGCCATGCTAAGACTTCATATTGAAATCGTGAGATTACCGGCTCCACAATATTAAATTCCGGGCTATAATGCGAAGCATAACAAAATCAGGTCTCACATACTGCAGATCAAAGTGCGTATTGGGAACACTGAGTCTAGCAGCAATTTCTTCTGACTCTACCTGTAATATGAACCACAATAATACAAAACTCGGCAGGGTGTTCCTAAAACAATGTAAATAAATTCTTACAGGAGGTAAAAAGGGATTCAAACGACTATGAAAAGTAACCTTCAGAAATATCAAGGCTAGAGCAATTATTGCTCCAGGTGCAGTAACATCAACATTGATTTGTGCTCCATCCATCATCTGTACAAACAGCAAGATAATAATACAAATGAAATATACAGTTACGGTGTGACTCATGGAATGTGTCCATGGCTGCAATGAGTGAAAGATAACCTGCCCAGTGTTGCCACCTTGATCATCGGCAGCTATTGTTGCATTTAGTTGTTTTTCCTGAGTATTAACAACTATTGTCAAATACGTAATTCATTGACTCAATTTCATCGTTTCACAAAGTGCAAAAACCACAGTAAATCAAGCACAAAACAAAGAATCATGACATTGGTATCTCTTAAAAGTAGCATTCCAGCTATGACACGAAATCAAATCAATAAGAAACCAGTCAGCTTTGTCCAGTTTCAGGTTACTACCAATGTACCATAGAGGTTATAGAAGATGAACAAGTGTTGTGCATGCTGGGAACAGTAACCAAAGAGGGGGGAAAGATGCCTGAGAAACAAAAATGCTGTGATCTACAGCCACGGCTCAGCTCAATCAAGACCTTACTGAAGTGTTCAATCCCCCTTCCATCACCAAACTGGATAGTCTATGAAGAACTTGATCTCTAAATCTACCAGTTTGCTGTCAAAAACTCGAATCAATCATGATATTTGACCAAAATATAGCTTGAAGATGGCATCTTACAAACAAAATTTGAGAAGCATCTTGGTTGAATTAGTAGAACTGTATAAGGCCATTGCAAACTGCACACATACACCTGGGTTATATAACTCTAGCAGGTCATTTTATCCATGACCACTTGGTAGCAAAAAGGTGTTCACTTACACCCACTTTAATTGGGTTCATTGGAAGGTGCTATTTGGTTACCTGCCTATCTCACCAAAAAACTCTTTTGCTTCATCCTATATATCAGCACATTTGAGATCATAAATTTAATTAATTAAATAGCTGCAGCTATTAACATGTGTCATCTTAAAATCTGTGCTGTTAACAAGGGCATGCACTAATATAAAAAAACCTTTGAAGGATCTAGAAATTTAGAATGGTAGAGAGCTATGACAAAATCTTACATGGTAGACTTCTTTACTGCCGATGTATTCAAAAAGTCGATCTAGAAAAGTATCCATGAATCCAAAAGCATCGCCGCCACGACCTTTGAAGGAAAACTTCTGTTATTTCCACCCAGAGTACCAGTTCAAGATATGCAACGGTTGTCATGAAATGCAATTGCAATTCACCTAAGGCAACAAATCCTAATGCAGAGCCTGCGGCAACAGCATACCCTTCCCTTTCTAACACATTGTCACCACCACTTCTTCGGCCAATCTCACCCTACATGTAACGAGCACAACATAAGTACAAAAACTAATAAGCAAAGGTGATATAGGTGTTATGAATAGTGCCTGTATTCATCATAAGGCCAATGGGCCAATATATATACATGTACAGGTATGGCATATATGTCGGAAACATCTTACACAACAGAGTAAATAAACAACTATAATACATAGCTAACACCCCTCTCAAACTTATGGTGGATCAACAACATGAAATTTAGAAAAATAGAAGCTATGTCGCGCTCTAGTCTGTGTCTCTGTGAATAAGTCTACCAACTGAAACTTTGAAGACACAAACTGAAGAGCAACAACCTGGTCCTGCATCTTTGTTCGCATATAAGAAGCACCAATACCATATGCTTTGTAAGCTCATGCTTCATCGGATCTTTAGCAATGCTAATAACACATGTACTGTCAGACCAAAGAACAGTCGGTGCAAAAACAGAAGAGTTGTCTGCTTCTTAGTCTTCCAAATAATGAGAGAACCACCAAAAAAATACAATAGACTGAGAGAGACCGATGATTAGAGTAATCGTTAGCCCAGGTGATATCAAAATATGCCTAGAGCAATAAAGAGCTAGAGCGATGGAAAACAAGACAGCGAGAGATAGTTCCACGAAGATATCGTAGAACACGAAGAAGATGACTATAATGGAACTGAGAAGGAGCATAAACAAACTAACTCATAAACAAACTAACTCAGGATATGCGCAGGGTACAAAATGTTAGGACGAGTGACACCTAGCGAGTAAGAACAATAAGAGACCATCAGTGGGCCGAAGATGAACATTAAGCTCCGTGGGAGTCTCAGCTATGCATTCATCAATAAGAGAAGCACGATCAAGAAAATCCAGAATATACTTTTCTTGAGACAGATAAAAGTCCTCAGGAGTAGAAATAACCTCAATTCCAAGAAAGAAGCAAAGAGGACCCAAATCAAACATGACAAATGCTCACTAAGATGCTCATTAACAAAAATTGATGTACTGATAATCATCTCCAGGCTCCAATAATGATCATATCATCAATATGTAAAAGCATCCGACCACGAGGCGAAGCGTGAATAAAAAGAACAAGATCATGAGCACTAACAGAGAAACTAGCTATAGTGACAACAAAAGAGAAACGATCAAACGAGGCACAAGGAGCATACTTGAGGCCATAAAGAGATCGTCGAAGGCGACAAACCATACCCTCAACAACAAAATACCCCGATGGTGACTGTATATAAACCTCACACAGCTAAAAATTGAGAAAGGCATTCTTGACATCAAACTGAGAGATGGACCATGCCCGAATAGATGCCACAGCTAGAAGAGTGCGAACAGTGGTCAAGTGAGCCACAGGAGCAAAAATCTCATCATAATCACGACCATGCTCATGTTGAAAACCTCGTGCCACAAGACGAGCCTTGTAGTGCTCAAGAGAACCATCAAAGCGAGTCTTAACCTTATAGACCCACTTACATGTGATAGGATCGACACGTGCAGGAAGAGAGACAAGATCCCACGTGCCAATACGCTCAAGGGCAGAGATCTCCGACGTCGCATGTTGCCACTCCTGATGAACAATACCATCACGATAAGAAGTCAGTTCGGCAAGAGCAATGGCAGCAAAACCAAAACACTCAGGAGACCAAATAGACCGGCGATCATGAAGAGCATGTCAAGGAAAGGCCAAATCAGATAACCCGTCAAAAGCAGCGTTCTAAAAGGCGGGCTGGGCGGCCGCCTAGGCCCTGCCTAGGCGCTAGGCGACCACCCGGCGCCTCGCCTAGGGGTGTTGGGCGGGGAGGAAGCGGCCAGGCGGCGTGAGGCAGCGAGGCAGCAGAGACCACAAGAACAGCAAAAAACGGGAACGGGACCACAAAAGACAAGCCACACCACAGTACCACAGTCCACACTCCACAGTACCACAAGAGCGGGAGACGGGAACGGGCTAGGGTTCTGTGTGTTGCCTCCTCCGCGCCGTCGCCGCGCCGCCTTCGCACTGTGGCCACCACCTCTCCGAATCCAGGCCATCGCTGCCTCCGCGGATTCACCGTGGCCGTGAGCTCAATCCGGCGCAGAGAGGACAGAGGAGGTAGCGGGGAGGAGCTAAGAGAAGAGCTAAGCTAGTACCTCAGGCTCTGTTGCGGGGAGGAGCACCGACCGGCGGGGAGAAGCGCCGGCTTGCGGGGAGCCGGGGAGTAGCGCCGTTGCGCCAGTCTGCCACCTGCGGGGAGCTGCGCCGGCCTGCAGGAAGGAGCGCCGGCCTCCGGGGAGGAGCGCCGCTGCGACGGTCTGCGGGAAGCTGCGCGGCGCCGGCCTGTGGGGGGAGCTAGGGGGGACGAGAAGAGCTGCAGGGGAACGAGCACCGGCGATTGGTGGCGCTGGCGATTGGAGTAGCGCCGTTGCGGGGGGAGGATTTGGGAGGGAGACGAGTAGCGTCGGCGCGTTGCGGCTTGGGCTTGCAACAGAGGACGGGAGGAGTGGACTAAGGCACTGAGCTGTGCCGACTACGGAGTGAACCAAATCTGAGTGCGCTGCGCCGGCTTGAAGCATTTCACTGCCGAGTGCCGACCGCCGACACGTCTTCACTCATTCACTGCCGACCGCCGACACGTCGCCAGGCCAGCTTTGGACAGCAGCCAGCAGCAGAGGTAAGGTAAGGTACAGTAATTTGATTTTTGAGTTAGTAGTTCCTTATTTCCTTGAATAATCCACTAATTTGTAAATGAATAAACATGTATATATAAACTACGATGTCATCCACCGCGTCAGCTCCTGAAGTGGGCACCGAAGATAGTCTCAAGAGAAAGTCGGGTGACGTAGGGTGGGAATATGGGGTGTTAGTGAACCCAAACAATTTGGACAAGGTGAAATGTATATTGTGCAGAAAGGTTGTTTCCGGGGGCATCTATAAGATCAAGCAACATATTGCACATATTCAGGGAAATGTTGCAAGATGTCCCAAATCTACAAAACAAGACCAAGCAAAGATCGCAATTATCATTCATTTTATTCTTATTATCTTGTATGCTATTAATTCATTCTTTGTTAACCTTACGTTGTGGCTTGTACATTTGCTCTTCACTCTTTAGGTGTTCCTTTCAATGCCATCAACAACAATGAATTCAAACAAATGTTGGAAGCCATAGGTCGCTTTGGCCCAGGCTTTGGAGGTCCCCCAAGCGACGAGGCGAGGCGGCGGCTCCCCAGGCGGCGGCAGATGGTGGCCAAAGAAGAAGCCGCGATGGGGCGGACGGGGCCTCAGGCAGACAGGCGGACGGCAGCGGATGGGGCCGACAGATCTGATGAGGCCGGGTGATGAAGAACACGAGCAGCGGCAGAGGCGTGCGCTCCCCCAGGCGGCAGAGGCGTGCGCTCCCCCAGGCGACGAGGCGAGGCGGGGCGGCGGCTCCCCAGGTGGCGGCAGATGGCGGCCAAAGAAGAAGCTGCGACGGGCGGACGGGCGACTGCAGGGGCGAGGGCAGCCGAGCCGCGACGGACGGACGACGACCGAGCCCGACTGGCTGGTTTGGTCAGCCGGGGTTAGATTTTGGATCGTGGGAGAGAGGACTAAAATAATCCTAACCTAACCCTAATCCATAAGCTCTGATACCATGTGACTACATTAAGGATTTGAGAAGACAATGACTCCAATAGTTGAAATGTCAATATATAGATAACCACATGGGTCATATGGGCCTATACTATAGTATATGGGCCTTGATATACTTAACAACGGACAATGCTTCAAATAACATGGGAGCAAAGGAAGTAACGAAGGCTAAAAGGCCAAATATCTTTTGGAGCTCATGTGCAACTCACACCATCAATCTTATGCTACAAGGAATTGGCAATATGCCAAAGTACAAGACGCTTGACCGGGGGTGACTAGATTTGCTTCGGCCTTTCTTACATTACAAAGTTTAATTGAAAAGAAAGCCGAACTAAGGGCGATGGCACTTAGTAAGGAATGGGAAGAATCTGCCCACACAAAAAAAGGCAAGGGCGTCACGACAACCGCAACACTCACAGTAGATCATTTTGGAATGGCGTGAAAAATGCTTTAAAGGTATAATAATGATGTCCATTATGTTATGTATTTGATTTTTTTTTTCAATTTGCTAACATGTTATGTTACATTGCTTTAATGCATGGTTGATGAGGATGGTCCATCTATGGCCTTTAGTGAAGGTTTTTGAGCCATTAGTGAAGGTTCTTCGCATGGTTGATGAGGATGGTCCATCTATGGCCTTTCTTTATGGAGAAATTTTAGAGGCAAAGAAGCAAATCAAAGAGGCCTTGAATAATTCAGAGAGCAATTACAACTTAATCATTAATGCTATTGATGGAAAGATGAAGGGAAGGCTTGATTCTCCATTGCATTTGACGGCATATCTATTAAACCCATATTATAGCTATCGTGATCGATCTATTTTTTTGGAACAAGATATTATGGATGGGTTTATTGAATGTGTTGAAATATTTTATCATGGTAATGATGAAGCAATGGATCAAGTACTCAATGTTGACTTTGATATATTCAAGGATACAAAAGAGACATTTGGGAAAACCCCCGCCCGACTTGGATGTTAAAAGTTTGATCTCATTCCCGGTAAAGTTGTTCTCACTTCTCAAATTTAATGAATCAATACATGCAAATTGTCTTTTGTCCATTACTAATATTTTTGCTTTCTATTATGTAGCCAATTGGTGGTCTAAGTATGGATGTCATGTTCCTCACTTGCAAAGATTGACTATAAGAATTCTTTCCTTGACCTCAAGTTCATCCGGATGTGAAAGAAACTGAAGCACTTTTGACATGGTTACTTACTAACTCTCAAATCCCATCTTTTATGTCACTATTTCAATTAAGTACTTAACTATGTTAAGGGTATAAGTGTCATTTCCCATATTTAGGGTTTAGACTTGTGTCTCATGTACTATATATATGCCATATGGGCCTCTTTGCAATACATGCTCCATTCCCATTTACAAACTAACATTTACTTTGCAACTCGTAGATACATACCAAGAAGAGAAATAAAATAGACGCTCACCGCCTCAACAATCTTGTCTATGTCCAATTCAATGCAAGACTTATGAATAGAAAAGAAAAGAGCAAATCAAAGAACATAGATGTCCTTTTAGCTTCGCACGCCACTTTTACTCAAGGATGGGTTATTGAAGGTGGGGATGAGGAGGTTGACCCTGAGACGGGTCTTTCATGGAAACTCATTGAAGAAGCAAGTGGGGCTAATGAAGCCACACAACCTTGTAGGAGCACAAGGGTGAGAGAACTTCATGAGAATGATTTCGAATCCGAAAGTGAAGAGGAAGAGGAGGTGAACGAGGAACTTGAGGATGTTGAGTTCGAATCCGATCAAGGTGAAGTAATTCCAACAAAGGATTGCGGTCAAGAGGATGAAGATTGATCATTTTATCTATGCATGCTACTTTGTTAAAATTTCTTTAAGAATTATTTTGCTATGTGTGATGAGAACTTTTGGTGTGAGGTGTTATGATGTGAACTATGTCTATGTATGGTTGTGAACTTATTTTATAATTTTATTTGATCTATGTGACTGTTTTATTGTCTTGCAGTCATTTCTTATTTTTTTCATTCTTTCATACTTAATAGAAGCCTAAAGAGCAATAATTGTATAAATTTATCCACACACCAAGAGTCTCATGTATTACTTAATTTTTAATGTGCATGTTTACATGAGGCATTTACATCAAGAATTTACATCAAGTGATGCAACATCCATCATCTATCAAATTTACAACATCACAAATCATTTCCAGGTAACAATTCTTCCTCCAAACATCATATATGTCTTGATATCGCCAGTAGGACATCATCCTAAAGTCGGCCGCCTAGGCCCCCTAGGCGCTAGGCCCCACCTCGCCGCCCGCCTAGCGCCTAGCGCCTTCTTGAACATTGGTCAGAAGAATCCTCAACCCGCAGACGACAAGTGTAGTAGAAAGGTACAAGGAATCACTAGATGGCTCGTAGCGGTTGCGCAGATGCGCCCATATCGCGGGTGCGGAAGCCAAACCAACCACATTCCCAATGAGATGCACCTCCATGCTAGCAACCACAATAGCAAAAGTACGAGCATCCTCATCGGTCCATGTCTCATAGGCAGCATACTGAGTCTAAAAGTCCCCATGGCATCCTCAAAAGCCTCAGATGGTTTTGTACAAGCGTCTTCGAAATCATCCTTCTGGAGCACAAGCTCAACAGGTGGAGCAGGGCGAGGCAAACAAGGCAACTCGCCAATAAGAAACTCCTAAAGGCGCTTACAACACATGTGGAGGCGCATGTAATGAAACCAGTCCCAATAATTGAGATTTGAAACCATCAAGGATCACCGGGCAGCGAGGAACGAAAACGGTGCCGAAAACGGACAACATTTTTTCTTCTTTTTCTTCCCTTTTTTTGGAAATCAAAAACTAATAAAGAACAAAAAGCACGGTTTCCTTGTTACCTAAAATAGAGCGGCTCGGCCCTGATACCAATTGACAGAGTTTAGACACAGGTATGAGGCAATTTTCTGTTGTATTACTTGACTTGCAACCCTTAAGGCATAACTCATTACATACTTATAGCCCAAGAGATCAGATTACAACCGAAAGCAAAACTGAAAGTAGACATAAGATGCTAAAGCAAAAGCTGAAGATATTAAAGCAAACTGAAGATACTAAAGCTGATACCAAAGCTGAACTATCTAACTACTACTATACTTATTCAGTTAATGTGTCTACAAGACTTACTCCTTCAATTCTCCCCCTAAGTCTTGTCTGGTACCCTTTGAGTGATTTGAATCATCCCTATCTTACCGCGCAGCTCTTGGTACTTGATTCTCCCAAGAGGTTTGGTTAGGAAATCAGCGAGTTGTTCTTGAGTGTTGACATAACTGGCCTTGATGCTTCCCTCATCCAAACAACCCCTTATGAAGTGGTATCTCACCCGGATGTGTTTACTACGCTCATGGAAGACCGAGTTCTTTGCTAGGGCAAGAGCGGATTTGCTGTCCACTCGCAACTCCACTGCCTCAGCTTCTCTTCCCAGTAGATCGCCCAGCAGTCGAGCTAGCCAGAGGGCTTGAGTGGCGGCAGAGGTGGCTGAGATGTACTCAGCTTCACAGCTGGAGAGTGCCACCACCTGCGGCTTGATTGATTTCCAGCTGACCAGGCATTTGCCGAGGAAGAACAAGTTCCCACTCGTGCTCTTGCCAGTGTCAATGTCCCCGGCGTGGTCGCTGTCGCTATATCCGATGAAATGTGTCACGCCGGGACATCTTGGGTAGTGCAGGCCATAATCAGAAGTTCCTGCAACGTAACGGAGAATCCGCTTCACAGCCTGTTGATGTTCTGTCGTCGGCCGCTGCATGAAACGGCTGACATAGCCGACGGCGAATGCCAAATACGGCCGCGTGTGGACGAGGTAGCGCAGACTCCCGACGATTCGCCGGTACTGCGTGGCGTCCACCTCTTCAGCCGTGCTCTCCTTGCTCAATTTCAGTCTCTCCTCCATTGGAGTGTGGGCTGGGTTGCAGCCCGTGAGTCCTCCGAGCTCAACGACACGCTGAGCATAGGCAGTTTGTCGGAGGAAGATGCCGGAGTCATTTTGGATTACCTCATGTGAAAGGCACCCTTCATTTCTGTCTTGAGGCCTCCATCTCTTCTTCCTTAGCGCCGGTAATCACCAAATCATCAACATAGACGCCGACGAGCAGAGTTGAGTCTCCCCGGCCTCGCCGGAAGACTGATGCCTCATGAGTGCTCTGCTGGAACCCCATTGATCTGAGAGTCACGTCTAGCTTGGCATTCCAAGCTCGCGGTGCCTGGCGCAGGCCGTAGAGAGCCTTGCGAAGGCGCAAAACCTTGTCCTCTTGGCCGGCGACAGTGAATCCCGGTGGTTGACGGACATAAACCTCCTCCTTTAAGTCGCCATTGAGGAAGGCCGACTTCACGTCCATGTGATCGACGCACCATCCCTCTTGAGCCGCTAGCGCAAGGATTACGCGAACAGATTCCATTCGCGCGACGGGCGCAAAAGCGTCGTCGAAGTCCACTCCCTCTTGCTGGACGAAACCCCATGCCACCAGCCGCGCCTTGTGCTTGACCACAGCCCCAGCCTCATCTTGTTTGAGTTTGAACACCCACTTGAGTGTGATGGCGCGGTGGCCGGCGGGAAGATCAGTCAGCTCCCAAGTCTGGTTCCGCTCGACCGCATCCAGCTCCTGCCGCATTGCTTCGCGCCAGGCCGCATCGCTCTCTGCTTCAGCGAACGAGCAGGGCTCGCCGTCGTTGATCAGGTGAAGCTCTGCTTCAAAGTCTCGCTGCGCCAGCCCCGGGACGTCTTGATCGCCCAGAATGTTGTCGACGGTGCGATAGCGCAGAGGTTCACCCTCATGTGCGGCATCGACGCGTTCCCCATCTTTCGTCAGCGGCGTGGCGAACTCCACCGAGCGGTGCTCGCTGTGCGTCGAGGCAGGAGATGGCGACGCTTGAGGAGCAGCCTCTGGCGTGGATGGGAGCTGCGTGGCCGATATTGCCGGAGGTGAAGCTCCAATTGAGGCAGGCGGTGCACTCGGAGCAGGGGCAGACGGACTTGGAGACAAAGTCGACCCGACTGCTCCCCCGGCTCCCTGAATGCAGACGTAGTCGACGGTGAAGTCACTGAGTGCCGCCGACAAGCCGTTGTCCGCCATTTTGGTCCACACCCATCCTCGCCCTTCGTCGAACACGACATCACGTGCCACACGCACACGCTACGTAGCCGGGTCGAGGATGCGGTATGCCTTGGCACCATCGGCATAGCCAATGAATACCCCTGGAGTGCTCCGATCGTCGAATTTGCCGACGTGGTTGAGCTCCTTCACGAACGCCAGACAGCCGAACGTCCGGAGATAGCCGACTGTCGGCTTGCGCCCGTGCCAGGCTTCGTAGGGCGTCTTGCCGTCGAGGCTCTTGGTGGGCGAGCGATTGAGCAAATGCACGGCGGTCATCACCGCTTCTCCCCAGTAGACCGCCGGCATTGCTCGCTGCTTGAGGAGGGCGCGAGCCGTGGCCACCACCGTCTGATTGCGCCGCTCGACGACGCCGTTTTGCTGCGGGGCATAAGGCGCGGAGTAGTGGCGCTGGATCCCTTCGTCGGCGCAGTACGCCGCGAATTCAGCCGCCGTGAACTCGTCGCCGTTGTCCGTGCGCAAAACGCGAAGTCTGCGACCGCACTCTTTCTCTGCTGCGGCCTGAATGTGCCGGATGGCTTCCGCCGCTGCAGCCTTGGTATTGAGAAGCACTGCCCACATGAACCGGGACTGGTCGTCGACGAGAAGCAAGAAGCGCCTGCCTCCGGGAGTCGTCGGCGTGACCGGTCCGCATAGATCACCGTGTACGAGCTCCAACTTCTCTTTGGCTCGAAAGTTGGCTTGACGGGGAAATGGCCGGCGCCTCTGCTTGGTCACCACGCAGGTGTCGCAGAGTTGCTCCACATGTTCGACGTGCGGCATCCCCCTCACCATCTCGCCGTTGCTGAGCCGCTTCAGGGCCTCAAAATTGAGGTGCCCAAAGCGCTCATGCCAGCGCCAAGCCTCGTCGTCGCGGCGGGCTGCAAGGCAGAGAGGCTGCGCCACTCGCACATGGAGAACGTAGAGGCGGTTGTTTCCTCTGTTCACTTTGGCGACGAGACGATGGCGGCGATCCCAGATGCGCAGCACCCCATGATCGATCTCCACTCGCGAGCCATTTTCATCCAACTGTCCCAGACTGATGGAGTTCCTCAGAGCTGGGATGTAGCAGACGCCGGTGAGAAGACGATGTTCGCCGGTCTTGGCCGTGAAGATGACGGAGCCGACCCCATTGATCTCCATAGCAGAGGCATCTCCAAACTTGACTGAGCCGCGTACACCAATGTCCAGGTCGGAGAAGTACTCTCGCCGGCCGGTCATGTGGTGCGTGGCGCCGGTGTCGAGGTACCAGCCGTCGATCTTGTCGTCGCTGGACCCGTTTCCGAGGAAGGCACGTGCTCGCGGCTCGTCAAGGTGGAGTAGCGCGGCGGCGGACGATGCGGGAGGAGAGGAAGTCGAGCCTCCCGTGACTTCCTCTGTTCTGGGCCGTTGCTCAATGTTCCCGTGAACGAGGAACAGAGCCGGCTCATCCTCCTCCTCTGCTTGTGCGCTTGGCCGCCACGCCGTGCCTGTCGACAATCCTTGGCTCAGTGGCCGGCCTTGCCACAGTTGAAGCAGGTGTCGTCCCGGTTAGCCTTTCGGTCACCGGCAGCACCGGCGTCAGTACCGCCACGTCCTCGGAGCGCCTTCTCCTTGTTCTGTGGTCTCCGTCGGCGGTGGCTGCCCGACCCTGAAGCATCCCCCTTCTTCCGCTCCTTCTGGCGGGCGAGCCACTGCTCCTCTGTGTAGAGAAGCTTGCCACCGATGGCGACTGGTTCTGCGGGTGGTTGCTCGTCGCGGCCGTCAACGGCCTTGAGACACCCGGTCACCTCCTCGATGGACAGCTCGGAGAGGTCCAGGAGTGTCTCAATCGACAGAGCGACCTGGGTATACTTCTTAGGGACGATGCGGAGGAACTTCTCCACCGCCTTCTCCTCGTCGATATCATCGTCGCCGTGCCGAGTTAGCTGCTGCATCAGGCTGGTGAGGCGGAGAGCAAAGTCATCGATGTCCTCACCGGGGCGGAACGTCAAGCGATCCCACTCCTGACGCAGCTTGTGCTGTGTGGCCCGGCGTGCGCGATCGCTTCCGATGCGCACCGCGGTGATGGCGTCCCAAGCATCCTTGGTGGTCTCCTTGTCCGCGAGGGTGGGCGCCATCTCCGGCGGGACGGCAGCGAGGATGGCCTCCAACGCCCTTCGATCGTCGTTGAAGTCGACATCCTCGTCCCGCACCACATCCCACATCCCCCTCGCCTGCATCTTCACCTTCATCACCAAACTCCACTCATTGTAGTTGGTTTTGGTGAGAATGGACCATGGTGTTCCTCCGCCGGATTCCTTGATGACGGTCTGGATGGCTGCTGGTGATCCACGTCTACCTCCGCGCCCACGGCGACGCTCTGGCGACGGCGAAACGCGGCGGTGGCTGTGAGGGCTCCGCGAGACGCGGGGTCGACCGGCGTCGTTCTCCACCTCCGCGCGCAGGGTGGCGGCAGCAGCCGCTGCGGCTTGAGTCGCGGCCGCCGCCTGCCTGACTGTCTCAGCCGCCTGCTGAGCGGCTGCCTCTGCTGCGGCGATGCGTGCCTCGCGGGCGTCTGCGTCTGCAGCACCGCCGGCATTGCCTCTGCGCTGGCTAGAGGTAAGGGAGGCGTGGGAAGAACGGGACATGGCTTCACAGGTAAGGGAAGAGGGAAGGCAAGGCTCTGATACCAATTGACAGAGTTTAGACACAGGTATGAGGCAATTTTCTGTTGTATTACTTGACTTGCAACCCTTAAGGCATAACTCATTACATACTTATAGCCAAGAGATCAGATTACAACCGAAAGCAAAACTGAAAGTAGAGATAAGATGCTAAAGCAAAAGCTGAAGATATTAAAGCAAACTGAAGATACTAAAGCTAATACCAAAGCTGAACTATCTAACTACTACTATACTTATTCAGTTAATGTGTCTACAAGACTTACTCCTTCGGCCCGAGCAGAGTCATCGAGCGACGACGACTCCGGCAACAGGCAAGATCCCCCCATCGGCATCGGCTCTGGCTACGGGAGAGATCCCCCTGTAGAGTGGCAACGTCCGGCGTCCCAGCATCCCGGATGAAGACTCAGCGAGAAGACGAGCGGTGACAACGCCGACTGGCCAGCGTGTACAAGAGACGCCGGTGGAAGACCACTCTATGCGCGTGCGGATCCATGCAGAAGAAAGTGACGACGACGGAGACTATGAGGGCGACGACAGACAGGGACAACGACGCCGACGGATGTGCTGGCCATGGCTACAGCAGCCGACGTCGATGGGCAACCACGTGACATCCCCACCAGTGGAGACGACGGTGGCATTGAGAAAATCACGGACGACAGAAGGAAAATCACCAGCGGAGATGACAACGAATGGAGAGGTGGCAATCGGTGGAGAGGCAAGCACGATGGAGAGAGGCAAAGCCATGCGGCGGCTGGAGAGATGAACCAGCGGCGACTTGACAACAAACCCTAGGTTTGGTCTGATACCATGTTATGAATAGTGCTTGTATTCATCATGAGGCCAATGTGTCATTATATGTACACGTAGAGGCAAGGATCGAAAAACCGGAACCGGGGTAAATCCCGGCCGCCAGGCGGTACCGGTAACCGGCCGGTTACCGGAAATCCCGGATAAAAACCGGATGAATTTTGTCAAATGAAAATTTTGGGCGGGGCGGGAGGGGAACGGTAACCGGTCGGTTACCGGAAATACCGGTGGAAAACCGAATAAAACCGGTGAAACGCTTTCTGCTACTTGCTGCTTGATAACGTTGAATGCTTTGCGAATAGATTACTTAATGAATGAAGTTACATCTTACAAGTATATATAGCACTAGCTACACACATATGAGTGTGAATACAAAGAGAGAAATGAAGAGACTAGAAGTTGAACCAAGGAGGCATGCTGTGCATGCATTCATGCATGCGTGGGAAGATGGAGAGGCAGCCATGTGAACAGGCATGCATTCATGCATGCGTGGGAAGATGGAGAGGCATGCATTCATACATGCGTGGGAAGATGGAGAGGCAGCCATATGAACAGGCGTTTGCTATTAATGCATGCGTGGGAAGATGGAGAGGCAGCCATGTGAACAGGCGTTTGCTATTAATGCATGCGTGGGAAGATGGAGAGGCATTCATGCATGCTTTTATATCTCCTGCAGCCTCACTTTTGTCTCCCCACATGTAGAAAACATCAAGAGTTCACAAGCAAAAGCAAAAGCAAAAGCCCCATGGACCCTACATGCTTCCAATGCAGACTACAGTGCATCTACAAATTCAAATTTTCGCATTTCATATTTCGGGCGGTATTTTTATTCCTGGTCCCCGGCGGTAATTCCGGTTACCGGCCGGTAACCGCCGGTAAACCGAACCCTGCGTAGAGGTATGACATAATGCAGAAAACCCTTACACAACAGGGTAAATACACAGCTATAATACATATCTAACAATAGAGTCTTGTACTAATTAAAAATCATGAAACATCAACAAACTTAGTCACTCTAGTATTGGTTAATTCCAGTCTCAGTAATTTTAAAGCCACAAGTAAACCACAAATTTTTATATGTGAAATTGCTGTGATGACGAACTACTTGAAAATTAGAGGGTCCAAATGGAGACACACAAGGTCCATATTTCTCAACTCTTTCTGCTGTAGAACTAAAAGAATACAGGAAAGCCATGGGAGAATCACATACAAATGAAATGAAGCACTCCTTTGCTGGTTAATCAAAAAAGGAAATTGCCAATACAAACAAAAAAGAAAATCAACAAATAGAAAGGAATCTCCATTGAATAGCACAGCTGAACCAATTACCAGAAGTATCTTCATGGTTAATGCATGTGCTGATCCTTCATATAGAAGTCCAATTCCCATTACTGCTGCTGACTGGATGAATAGAAAATGATGAAAATGTAAGGACAAATGGATATCTAATATTGCCGGCTAGCAGCCATGTAAATTTAGCTTAAGTAGGACATCGTAGAAGATAGTGCAGTATTAACAAGAATTACAATAATAAATTATTAGTAGAAATTATTATGAATCAGTCTGTAACAGGTGAACAGGGAGGAGAAATCAGTATAAGAAACTACAAGTCTACAAGATGACAATGATACCAGGCAGCAAGCCACATTTTCCTGATGCATTTCTAACTCCGATGTAGGGTACTATATGTTAATAGTACAGTCTAACTCCCCTCCCTCCCTCTCTTCTCTCAATGATGAAAAAGCTGCACAGTTGTGAATAGCAAAACACCTCTCAATCTCTCGCCATAATTAGCACTGGTCATATAGATCGAACCTACCCTAATATGGTACCAAAACTAACACCACCAAATCAAATGCTAAATATCACTTCGTATAGTTCTAGATTTTGGCCCATATGGCCTTTGGTAACGACCTAGTTGAACATTTTCAGTGAAAAATTCAGTAGTTGCATTTATTAAAAATGAACCATATAAGCTGACTCACTGCGACCATATTGTCTATGTTCTTTTTATTAAAAAAAAGAGTATTAAGACCAAAAAAATTAAGCAAACAATATGAACAAATTGAGTGATAAGTATTTGACTCTTAGTAAAATGCAATTTTTTCAGCCCATCTTGGTAAGCATCCAAATTCTTACACTTCATTTTTTTACTTTCATGGAAGCCACCTACTGACACAATATCTACTCTCCATCCCAAACACAATATCTAGTCTCTACAGTGGTTATTTTTACTGCATATAGATAATTGGTTATCTGTGAGACTCATAGGTACAAACTTACAACAGGACATGTCATCAGTAACCAAAACAAAGATCCAAAATCAAAGCATACATTATGTCAACTCAGTGTGCTGTACAACCAACCAAACTTGTACACAATTGCATATTCACTGCCAAACATTTCTAACGCATTTGTATACTGCACATGAACGTAAGACCAGACATTTAAAAAAAGTTTGAGGGTCACATGTTGCGAATTCTTAAATTAAAAAAGACACAATAAGGCATTAACCAACTGCAGTGTTACCTGCAGAAGAGTTGGTAATTCCAACTCTGGTGTGGAAGATGGATGCCGAGAAGGAACATGAAAGTAGAGCATCTGAAAAGTAACCATAAAGCCAAAGCAACAAAAATCATTTCAATTTACCATAAAGCAGCATATCAGGATATCCCAGAATTCAAAGTGACCACTGAAGTAAACACAGGATGACTGAAGTAACATGTAAACCAACAGGATGTACTAGAAAAGAAAAAAAAGAGTAGCACAAATATGGGGCTGTTTGTGTTGAAGTATAAGTGAATTGCCCGTCTTTCCTCATCAGCTTAAGCTTTTGGGTGAACTGGCTGGTGCATGAAACTCAATATAGTATCAGAGCCAAGAGGTCTCGAGTTCAAGACCTAGCTGACGCAATTAAAAAAATTAATTGCAGTCCACTTCTATTCCACGTATTAGGACTAAGGGAGCCTACACGTGAGGGGGGTGTTGAAGTATAAGTGAATTACCCATCTTTCCTTATCAGTTTAAGCTTTTGGGTGAACTGGCTGGTGCATGAAACTCAATAGTTTGTTCTTTTGCTCATCAAGCCTATAGCAAAGATGGGAAACTAAGCTGCTAAAACCGTGTCAAGGTTAGGCCGGCTGTTTGGTCCCATAATTGTAATAGCACATTTTGAGAGACGATGTTTTGTTCTTTTGTGAAAGGGTTTTTGAAGACAATATCCGCTAAATCTGTCAGAATAATAGTCGGGTTGTGATTAGGAAAGGTCGGTTAGATAAGGAAGTTCAGGAAGAGTTTGTTACGAAATAGTGTTAGCCTGGTTCCAGTATAAAAAGGGGGCCAATCTTTGAAGCATCAGAGCTTCCTGTTACGGCCAGCGAAAACCCCAGCCGCGACCAGGAGGGCGATAGCGATACTTCGTCCTTCGCTTGCCGCTATCCACTTCGATCCCACCCAGACTCGTATCAGCTAGTACCGCCGCTTGAGAATTCAAAGGCCCCAAGCCGGCGCCATACCAGTTCAATGAGCATTCAATGTGGTGAAAGAGCAAATATTATTGCTGACAGAGGGCACATACGCAATGCACCATACATTTCTATATTGGATGCAATTCACAATGTTATTACTATAAAGGTTAAAATGCACAAATCTGAAAGGAAAACTTTTTTAACAAAGAATTGATCACCAATTCACCATACATCATTATTAGATGGACAGCATTTACCAATTTGACAGTCATATACTTTTATGATTCCCCAACATTAGTAGAGTAACTTCTTCAAATAGCCTTGCAGCTGCAAGCACCGAGGAGATAGGGAACATGACAAAACGACCTTCTTGACAGAGAAGTGGACATCAAATTCCCCACAAAAATCCATATCAGATCCGCAGAACAGACTTTGAATACACCATGTTTACTTCTAACCATGGTAACTAAACCCACCTAATAACTGTAAATGTACATATGCCACAAAAATGACAACGGTACCTTTGAAATTGCAGGGTGCATAGTCCCCCTATGAGAAGCTGCCAAACCAAGTAACAAACCAAGTGTAGTAATATCATGCTCCTGCAATAAGATAATAAGTAAAATTATAGCATAG
The DNA here is from genome assembly GCA_017311315.1 of Dendrocalamus latiflorus. Classification (NCBI taxonomy): domain Eukaryota; kingdom Viridiplantae; phylum Streptophyta; class Magnoliopsida; order Poales; family Poaceae; genus Dendrocalamus; species Dendrocalamus latiflorus. The sequence continues at coordinate 15,969,302 of CM029661.1, forward strand.
CAAACAAATAAATGCTTGAAAATTTGCAGAAAAATAATGTCACAGCCCTTTTTTTATCCAAATAGGTTGAGAACAGAAGTACCCCTCAAAAGGAGGACAGCTGATTGAGTAAATGAGGTGCCAAGGGGTATGAAATGGTTAAGGAAAAAAATTGAATGCATGAACACAAGAATAAGTGAAGCCAATTATTTTCACGATGACTGAGCAACTAAAGAACAACAAGGTCACCTGGGAGAGATACCGATAAGCATCAGTCATAGTTAGAACTCGTAGATGTTCGTGCAAACCAAATGCCAGGAGCAGACCAGCATGAGTAAAATTTGGCTCTGAAGGTCTATTGTATTGTATCCACGTTCTCAACATTTTCTCCTGAAAAACACATGGCAGTAAGATACATCCATAACTAGAGGAAAGACAACATAAAAAGCAACAAACATTTGCCGGAGTCTGTGAATGCTGCAGTTGTTGCAACAGCTGGATAGTATGCCACTCTTTTGTGAGTATTAGTTTACCTGAAAAGGAGCAAGCCTCAGCCCAGCAGCTACACCATTATGAAACTCAGCCCAAGATTTGAATTCTGATACACTTCTACTGCTTAAGTCAAGATTAACCTATATAAAATAGTATGACAGGAAAAACAGAAGTGAGAACTAGGGAGCTACAATGAAGTAACGTTGTAAAAAGTTCAGCAATTCATCTCAACTCTAGTAGGCCATACTATTCAGGGGCGGAGCTGATTGGGGTGCCCGGTATGCCCGGGCACACCCAAAATTTTGGAATGTGCAACATCAGCACTGACATAGCATATGCCCGATATGCCCACTGCAGCCGTACATCTCACCGTCTCAGGTGGTATATACTCTGTAGCTAGGCATAGCAAGCATATTCCAGTCGGCGGTCACCTACCACCAGGCCACCTGCCCACTCAAGCAGCCCAGGCCAGCGGCCAGCCCACTCAATCGACAATCGGCCCAACGGCTGAAGGCCTCAAGCCCAGCTGCCCAGGCCAGTCCAGTACTCCAATCGTGACTGACTACCGAGCAGTAGGAGGCAGGCACCGCACGGAGCAGGTGCTCTTTGACTCTGTCCTAAATCCCTATTCCCTAATGTACTCATCCTGTCATCCAACCCTAAATCCCTAAGTCCAGAAAGGACAGCGAGAAGTGGCTCGCCAGCTCAGGCACTCAGCGGACAGCGGTGGCCCTGCAGGCCAGCGGGAAGCGGCTCGGATGCTTGGCACATGGGGCTGGAGCAGGAGCAGCGGCCAGCGACCATCCATTCCAAGGGGAGGAAGCGAGGAGCAATGGCCAGTGGCCAAGGTGCCGAGGGCACCATCGCGCCAAGGGCCCAGGGGCACCGGAGCAGCCAAGCAGCAGCCAGCGCCCAGCTGAGCAGCTGTCAGTAATTAAGCAGTCGATTCTAATTTCTGAATCTCTGATTTGGAATTTGTGGAAATGGAATGTTGTGATAATGTGATTGGAGATTTGGAGAGTTGAAACAATATTGTGATTTGGAATTTGTGGAAATGGAATGTTGTGATAATGTGATTGGAGATTTGAGAGTTGAAACAATATTGTGATTTGTGAATTGTGAATGTAGAGCAACGGAGAATCAGCAAGTTGAATCATTCAATTTTTCAAATCGGCCAGAGAGGCTTTTGTAAGTTAATGTCATCTTGAGACTTGAGCACTGCTGCTATCTTAAACAATAATACAATATCCATATGTTCTTCAGTGGTTCAGCCTAACCAGTCTTTGTGTGTTATCCAGGCTTGGCTTGTGTTTCTTATCCGTACGTGCTGAAGTGCTGATCCGTATTATGGTGGGGTCTTAACAGGATAAACTTCACATTCCATTGTAACTTTGTATTTGTAAGTCCCTTCTATGGTTTTATAGTTCTCATACATCATGTGAAATCTACACTGATTGGTATGATAAATTTAAATTACAAATTGCTATCGTCTGTTATAAATTGTGATTTGTGAATTGTGAATGTAGAGCTACGAAGCAAGTTGAATCATTCAAACATGAAGAGAAATAGAGACATCCTTTCTTGAAACTATTTGAACTATTTGTATTATACTTTCGGCAAATTTTGAACTTACGTGTTGCAGTTACGATGTTATAAAACTATTGTACAAGGCTATGGAATTGTGCGCGTGAAGTGTGCACACCCATTGCAAGTTTTCTAGCTCCGCCACTGATACTATTCTACATTCTACACACATACAACCATATTTCAGAACCCAATTCCTAATTCTGAATTTGTGACAAATTAAAATGAGGTAACACAACTAGTAAATCACTTCAAATATTGTCAAAGGAACAAAACAAGTTGAATGTATTTATAGGCCCTGTTCTTTTTGGCTGAAGTTTATGGCTTTTGATTGTGGCTTATAGCTTTTGGGCTGTTAGTGCGAGACATTACAGAATAATAGAAACTCACGTGCGGTTTTTGTCGATGTAAATGAAGTAAGTACAATATGTGTTATAATTAACTAGTATACCCTAACTTGAAAAGATACTCCGTTTAAAAGGTAGTTACTGTAGAAAAGCCGAAAATCAGCTTTTAGAAGCTAAAAAGAACAAGCCCATACATGGCATTAATGTTATGAACTATGAAGTGACATTAACAGTGCCATTGAATTTATCTTTAGTGCAGTATTAATGCTATGAAGTGATTTTAACAGTGGTGTTCTGTAGATAGCAAACTCTAAAACAGAAATTACAAAAGAAAGGGAAAAGTTACTGTTGCATTCTGCTGTGCAGGCAACCGACCAGCCAAAACAAGCTTTGGGAAGACCAGAGCCTGCAGCAAAAGAAAATGGTTCCATAACAAGAGGAAATTGAGAGTACTCACAGTGATAAAATGTTGGACAAAATACAAGCATCAATCATCCTGGCTATAATGACACATTAGTATCAAGTCATACCTCTGTCAACAAAGTGTAAGTTGTAGCTAAAGTAAAAGCCCCACGCCCAAAAGGTAAAGCTGTTGTCCTTTGTGCAAAATTCCATAGTTGTTGCTGAAAATGCAAGAAAAAGAGGTTGGGAACAAGGACATTCATAACCAGTGAGATCCAGAAAAGTACTGAATTAATACCGTGATAAAAATGGTTATTTCTCAGTATTTCACATTTGTGATATACTTGAGAAAAATGAAAGAATGTAACAAAGAAAGGAAGAATGGAAGAAAGCGGCGGCGGCAGTGGGAGCAGGCTTTAGAAAATTCGAAGTTGGGCTATGTAGTAGAATTGTGGTTAGGTGAAACAAAGTTTAATATGATAATATCTGTAGTTGTGGTTAGGCGAAAATATCTGTAATAATGAGCAAACAGCAAGAGAAATACCTGTTGTAGGTCCTGATCAGAGGCACTAGGATTAGTGGGTGTTTGTATGGCCACAGGTCTTGCTGAGCATAAGAGGCGTCTAACCTAGTTGAAATAATATGAGAGAATAAGAAGCAGCCATACTACAATATAAAAAACAATGTCATGTTGACAGATGAAAATGAAATAAGGTTGGAGCAGGCTAATACATCATACACAGGCCAGGTAATGTTCCTGTTGTAAAAATGTATGAATCGTAGAAGCATATGTAAAGCAACAGATATACATTATCTGATTGAGACAAAATGCACCTATGGACCATATAATTATGGTAGCTACTGGCTATTTTCATAAGATTATTTGCACCTTCATGGCTTCATCTATACAGTCAGATCCGATATGGTCCATTTCAAGCATTGAATAAGTCAAAAAATGTAAATTGTAATCATTTTTATGCATCACATCTTATTAACAGAGTACTACCTGGCAATAGTTCAACCAGCTTTTTTTACTAACTTTAGTTGAATAAAAACTAAGACCCTCAAGATGAGTAGAAGTTTACGATTGCAATATAATCATAATATCTGCATGTCAGCATGTGGACTGACCAACTTATAGAATCTAGTGTGAGTGAGAATAGCTAACCAAAGATATGCGGATGACAATTGGATCTAAGAGTTAAATATTAAGTAAATAATACCACAATTTAAATCCAATAACTCAGAAGACAACTGTCAAACAAATAATTTGCTCAATAATAAGTAAAAACACAAGACAACTGTCAAACAAATAATTTGCTCAATAATAAGTAAAAACCTCATTCAAACGCATATCACGACCATATCGTAGTTGTGTTGTTGAGGTGAAGATGTGCTCCATGCCATCCTCAACTGATCTATCGACAGAATTGGTATGCTCAGAATTCAAAACTTCTGATGTTGGGATGTCAGATGCAGTTGTTGGTACGGTAACTGGTTGCAAATGTAGCATATATGGGACTGAAATTGATGTCAAATTATCATTGTTCCAAAACCCATTTTCTTTCCTCACTGACCCCATCTTTGCCGTAGCTAGATCTTCCCTGCCAACAAGAACATAAGCAGGTGCAGGCCAGTCATCAGGGGGAGACTCACGGCATTTGTCCAGTGCCTGTAATATGAAACCATGTCTTAAGACAAATTCAGTAGCAGCATATAACAAACTGCAAAGATAGTGAACACACATGGCGAAGAACAAGAGATACGCCAATTGGTAGCAAGTCCAATTGCTGGCGCCCAAAATTTTCAGCAACCATAGCCAGAACAGTAAGTTCCTCAGTACTTCTGGCTGAACCACTGGCAACTTCACAATACACACCAGAAGAGAGATTTCTCCCTTTCCTTTCTGCTCCTAATAACAAACTATAAAATGACACCACTTTCCTACCCCAGCTCACAGCAGAACCTTTTTGTTTGCACATTAGAGAGGGAATGTCATCTAGATTCGCCAAATTGCACCCATGATGCAGACAGTGTTCAAACCACCGAAACAGACATGGTGGAGTTTTTAAAGCTGTACCAGAAGCTAGGGAATGGAATTCAACCAAGTTGTGGGGAAAGTCCCGGCAATAATAATCTACATAACCATTTTCACCAAGGGATGAAGCGATCCTACATAACAATGAAGCAAGACATCCTAGATCCCTGAAAAGGTAAACAAAGAAGCCAACATAGGTTATAAGTGTTGCAGAAAAATATTGGCATATACATGGTAACAATATAGCATTGATATAAATGCAAAAAGACTCAAAGCATTCAAGATCACATTGAATCTCACACAGTAAAGGAAAACAATAGTGAATAAGCACAAATATATGCAAGTTTGATGCATATAGTCACAAAAAAAGAATCACTAAAACCACTTGCAATTTCTTTCCCTGCGAGACGACCTGCAATTTTTACTTTTACTCCCCTTATATCTGCTTTTTTAGTTAATTAAATGGTTTTTTCATTGCCTTTCGGAATGAAGACTGACATGCTTTGTTGCTGACATGAAAGTCTGAAACATATATGATATATCCACACTACTTAATATGCTAACAGGGAATTATTAGCCCATTAGTCAGTTGCTCCAAAATCCCCCTGGAGAGAAGCAAGTTGCTCATGCTATTGCAAAATTAAGCTCTTCACTACCGAAGTTAGCAGTTCGTGGGGAACCAACCTTTTGAGAATTTAGATGTTAATTGTTTTACCAGCATGTAATGTAATGAGGTCAGCATTTGTGACTCCACCACATACAACTCGCATCTTTTCTGGAAGCAAGGCTCCTCTGGTGGTCTTCACCATCAAGGAAAACCATCAAATACTCTAATGTTTTGCCACGTCCACACTGCACTCCAGTCAACAGTGCATGGACCCCACACAGCACCCCATACACATAGGCCCAACTGCATTGCTGTTTGAGAGTTTTATATCATTCAACATTTGCTTCACCAATTCTTTGATTCGTCATTGTGCTTAAACTGCCTACTGTCTACAAGTCCTGTGGTGATATAACAGTAATGACCAGTACTATATGTATTGCTTCAAGTAGGAATCAGAACTACAACCACAGATAGAGAGAATGGACACAATATAAGAGGCTCACAAAAATCAGTGAAGGTAAGAAAGTGTGCAGCCTGAACCACTGTAAATCAACCAGAAACTAACATCACTAGTACGGAGTGACATTATCGTTTAGGTCACAACAGATGTTCATGTCTGTCTTCGCTAGTACGGAGTGTTCTTAGATCTATTTCTGGCGACACTTCCTTACACTATACGGGTTGTAAGCTTGGCAAACAGCTGCAACTCCTATACCCCTATAGTGATTCTGTATCTCACCGTCCTTTTGATCTTGTTCATTCTGATGTTTGGGGTCTAGCCCCCTTCGTTTCGAAAAGGGACCGTCACTAATATGTAATTTTCATTGATTATTCTCGATATACTTGGATCTATCTTATGTCTTCTCATAGTCAAGTTCTTTCTATTTATCAGTCATTTGCCACTACGATTTGTACTCAGTTTGATTCGGCAATTCGTGTTGACTTTGTTAGTGAGTACTTAGCTGCTGCTCTTCAAGTTTTCTTGCTGACCAGGGAACTGGTGCGCATGCTCAAAATGGTGTCTCTGAATGTAAGCATCGTCCCTTACTTAAGACTGCTCGTGCTGATGCTTGCTTCTCATGTATTGCCTCATTTCAACGCTAAGGCTGACTCTACGGCTGCTTATCTTGTCAATCTGCAGCCTTCATCTGAATTCAGGGTTGTACTCCGGTTGAGTGTCTCTCTAGTAGGCCTCCTCAGTACAGTCATCTTTGTTATTTTGGTTATGTCTGTTTTGCTCTTTTTTCCCCTTGTGAGCGCACCAAGCTAACTGCTCATTCAGTTAAGTGTGTTTTTCTTAGCTACAAGTATGAGCATAAGGGTCATCACTATTATGACCCTGTTGCTCGTAAGATGGGGATATCTCGAGATGTCACTTCTGATGAGTCTCGTCCTTAACACTATCGGTCTTCTTCCACCAGTTCAGCATCCTCTGAGGTGCTTTCTTTAATGACTTTTCCTGACTCTCCGCTTCTTCCTCCCACTTCAGCTTTGCCATCACCTTTACCTATTTCACCTTCGCCTGTTTCTTCCTCTTCAGACTCCCTTGTTCCCGCTCCCACTGCTCTTCTCATTCTATTGAGGTCATCTGCTCCACTACATCCACCTTCTTCGTGTTCTGCGATATCTTCGTAGAACCATCTCTCGTCTTCTTTTCTTTCCCCACTCTAGTTCTTTACATCTTCAGGCATACTCTGATGCGACCTAGTCTAGTGATCATTCTGATCATCGGTCTCTTTCTGCCTATTGATTCTTTCTTGGTTCCTTTCTGATTGCTTGAGACCAAGAAGCAGACTGCAGTTTCTCATTCGAGTGCTGAGACTAAGTTGAGGGCTATGGCGTCGTTGACTGATGAGATCACTTGGTTATAGTGGATCCTTGCGAACTTTGGTGTTTTAGTCTCTGCACCGACTCCTCTCTTGTCAAACAGCACGGGTGCGATCAGTATTGCTCGGGATCCAGTGAAGCATGAGCTCATAGAGCATATTGACGTTGATGTTTCCTACATGAGATCGCAAGTGCAAACGCAGGTGGTTGTTCTTTAGTATGTGCCTTTAGAGTTTCAACTAGCAGATTTCTTCACCAAAACACAGACAAGAGCTCAACACAATTTCTACCTCTCCAAACTCTATTTCTAATCCACCATGAGTTTACGGAGGTGTTAAACATGTATAGGCTGTAGCATTATTGCTTTGTATAGGGTGCTCTTTGCTTATACTCCCTCCTGTATAGTTGGCCTTTGGCCCATTGGAGAGTGACAAGTCCACTTCTAACAATAACCAATCAACTCGATCAGGTAATAAACTGGTCTATTCATGCACATGTAAAGTACTCCAGCTACCAAGTCTATCAATTTTCTGTATGATTTTAGGTGATTCTGCCAAGTGACAAAAGTTTTGTGTCATACTGTCATACATACCAATTGGATCAAAATCACAAAAAGAAAGGTTTCAGAAACAAATCAGCAAAGTATCCATTAACTTCAAAATATTTACAGTCTCAGTAGCTCTGTACAGTAAAACAAACAGCTTGTTGAGACAAAAAGAATAAACAGAACTTACTGTTTCCGCAAAGTATTCAGCTTCAGGTTCTCATATAGGGCATGCAATGTGTCCAAAGTTTCTCTCATAAACCGAATATAGAATGACACATCTGAACTATGTTCATCTTGAAGGAAAGAATGAAAGCCTGTGCTACTAGTACCATATGACATGGGCAAAAATGAAGCGCAAGAGGTTGAAGATTGTTTGCAGTATTGAGCATGGTATTTGCTGCTTATCAAAAAGTCCCATGCTGTACAAGGCGATGTGGATGATTTAGTTGGCGAAGTTCGTCCATATTTTGTGCAAACTTTTGTTATTTCATAACTAAAAGATTCCCATTCTGAATCCACATGAGAGCTCGAACACAGGTAGGCAGCATCACTATCACCCCAGAGAAAAGAAACAAAATAACTGTAAAAGCAACTCTGCAAGCCCTCTGCCATTGCAGTTATGCAGTCACTAACAAGAGAAGACGAAGGATTTTTGCGTAATGAACATCGGAGCATCTGGAGAAAGCAAATATGTAAAATGTACCATAAGATCAACTGAAAGGTAAATATCAAAACTGTATAAAATTGGAGATAACAATAAGGAGCACAGTTCATAAGAACAACCATATTCAGTTTAGCTTAGCCTTCTGTACTTTGGTAACATAGCCATGTTTCTTGAACAGTTCACATAGGCAACTAATGAACAATTGATTATTCCTGGAACGAAGGCAAATTCAAAAAAAAATGCAGTAATGCAATTGGAACATCAAAATGCGAGCATTGACAACTAGAAGGAAGGCTCATGTGAATGAGGGTGAAACCAGACGCAAATTATGCTGGAAGTAGGATGGACAAGTATGGCTGTAAGGATAACCTTAAGAAAGCTTTTAAAGGGTCAAAATCGTAATTCCTAATCATCATAATTCATTGACTAAACTTTGATGCTAAAACTCTGTCACTTGCACAAACGAAGAAAAATTACAGAAGTGCACTGAGAAGTATATTCAGGGCCACCTCAGTAACTTGATGTACACTATAAACTACAAGCCATAGATAATGTCATCAACTATTGACTTCCTCTACATAATACACATAAAACAACTTGCACTTTTCAAAAAAGAAAAAATGAAAAGAGTAAAAGGCACCACCCTTTACTAATAGACAAATGACATAACCATCATGAATAACATAGAAAACTAAGAAAAGTATAACATCAAACCCATAGCATTAGTGTTTCTACATAGTATAATGCAGCACAACCATACAAACTTCTGACACATCACACCTAAAGACCTGACACAACAGACAGCAAACTTCAAACAACAGCAAGATTATCCATTGAGTTATTTAAAATTTAAATGAAACCAAATTCATATCGAAATAACCAAAAAATCAACATAAAAACCCAAAACATCTGCAAAACAGAACCAAAACACAGCCAATAACTCACGCTCTTATAAATGATATCAATTGTCTTGGAAAAAGAAAACAAGTATAGTGCTAAACCAATACATGTGGAGTAAACCATAAGGATAATTTTAGTTCGAAATACAGAGAGGAGAGGTATATGGACAGCCTACCAGGCCATTGTTGCATGTTACATTTATACGACCTTCAACAGCATCCGCTATGCTTGTGATCTTCAGATCAGAGTAAAAATCTATAACCTCAGAATTTAGCTCGTAATTTGAGAAGATACCCTTTCCCAGTTCAGTAGGCAGAGTATATCTGCAGAGGCACTGCCTTCCAGACTGCACATGATATATTAAAAAATGAAGAATTACTTTAATAGATGAGCAGTTGCTGGATGACAGGATTTGGAAAAGCAACTCAATCTAACGAGAATATCAATATGTTCAAAAATGCATCTTCAAAAGAGAACGATGAAGAGTGATGCCATGAAAGTCCTCGCGAAGTCCTTTATGAATAAATCTATGTCTTAAGTTACTTTTCCAATGTAAGTGTTTTACTTTGCAAGACAAGCCATCAAAAGGCATTTTGTTCAATAACCAAGCAACAAGGCTTCATGATTTTCCTAACCTTTTGCGCATGGTAAATTTGTTTGCAGTAAACGAAACGCATTGCCTGCATAGTGCTTACAGCGTAACACTACAAAATTCACTTCAGATCGGAAGGGTCAGCTCCAAAAGTCAAAAGTGTGAATGTTGGTTTCTACAAACATACAAGATAAATGCAGTGATAAATACAGTAATCTAAAGGCACGGCTGTGTTTCAACTTTTTGAGGGCAATCAAAATATCATGAGCTGAAAACTGGTTGAATTCATAATGCAATAGAACTATAGAAGACTATGATTGTCCTCTATACAACAGAAAAGTAGAAGTACTGTTCCTGGTCAACTAAAGTAATGGACAACTGGTGCTTTCCGCATGATAAACAACAAAAGTGATAGACCCTGAATGCAAATCCAGGCCATACGCTAGAGCATTATTCAAGACCAAAGGATAAAAAACAGATGGAACTTGATTTCGCAATCATATCCACGTGATAAAAATACAATGCTTACAGTGTGACCACAAAGAACATACATAAAGAAGTTTTTTTAAAAAAAGGAACATACATAAAGAAGTAGGTCATTGTCAGGAGTTAGAATGAGGATGTCTGTAAAGGGAAGGACTCCAACTCGTGCTCTGCAAGATAACAAATACAAACATTAAAACTAGTTGAACGAGGATCCAAAACCATCTGCTAAGTCAATCCACCTTGGTCGAGTCACAACAATTGGTGCAGCAGCAAATGCAGGAATGTTCCAGCTCATGTGAGGTTTAATATCACCAAAAGCTTCTTCATTAGTCTCATCAACTTGAATCCTTACAGCAAGCAATATTTTTTGTTCATGAAGTAAAAAACAAATTATTGGCATCCCATCAATATCAGTTGCCAAGAACACCTGATAAGAACAATTGAAGTAAATTTCAAGTAATAACAAAAAAAAGATATAGCTACAACAAACAGTATAAAGTAGAAGATAAGAGAAAAAGGAAACTGCAGGGACAGAGATAAATCATGTGTCAACCAGGTTTGAATATCTCATGAAGTTAAAGTTTATAAAAGGACGCAATAAGAACCAAGGCCCACAGACACCCTCTGAATCTTAGAGGTCATAAATTACTCCCCGCAAAGAAAGCAAAGCTATGATCTGATCACATGAGAATCATAAAAACACTATAACAATTCACAACCTACAGCAACGACTACTTGGACTATTACATGCTGCACTAGAAACCACAGAAGTTGATAGAAGAGAACAAAATCATTAATAAGAGAGGCAAATGAAGAAGCAACCAAAAAATGGCAAAAAGTGCAAAGGAATAAAGATAGTAAATAGTAATGTGTGATGAATAAGTCCCTGTACTGTGGTCTTTGTGGGGCTGTGGTAGTTTTTGTTTTTTGACTGCTTTAGGACAGCATCTGCTTTTAGGACAGCATCTGCTTTTAGGACAGCATCTGCTTTTGCTTTAGGACAGCATCTGCTTTTAGGACAGCATCTGCTTTTAGGACAGCATCTGCTTTAGGACAGCATATTGACCGCTTTAGGACAGCATCTAGGATAGCATCTTAGCATATGCTTGGCTGGTTCTCAGCCTATAAATTTGTATCCCCAAGCCCTCAGGTTGGCATGGCATTGTGTGAGCAATAAACAAGAAAACTTGCCCCATCTCCTAGTGTCATCCTCTCCATGAGAGTAAGGATCTTGCTATCACCAAGAGCAAGAGTCCAGCGACTAACAAGTGGTATCAGAGCCTTAATATCCTGTAGCCTGAGCATCTCCTGCTCATCTCCTTCTCCGGCCTCGCAGCAGCCCCAGCCAGTAGCAGCAGCAGCTCCGACTGTCCCCGCTCACTCCTCTCCGGAGACGGGCAGCAGCTCGTCAGAAGCAGCCCTCTCTCCACGCAACAGCCCCCCAGTAGTGCGCCATGTCCGCAGGGCAGTCTCAGCGCTCGGTCGCCTCGAGCATGCGGCGTCAGCAGACGGCCGAGCTCGTCACGGCAGAGCAGCGCGAGCGAGCGGCGGCAGAGACCGCTGCGGCGGCGGAAAGGGCGTCAAGGCTGGCAGCGGCGGAGCTGGCAGCAGCCAGGGCGGAGGTGGAAGCAGCGGCGGCGGCAGATGCAGCGCGTGCGGCAGCAGCAGAGGTCAAGGCTCTGCGCGGCAGCAACAGCAGCTCCGGCTCTGTTGATGACAGCGCCGACGCGGACCCTCAGCTGCTGGAGAGGGAGGCAGCGCAATGGGCAACCGCGCACGCCCACGAGCGCGGCGGCAGCCCAGACAGGCGCGGACGCGCCGGCGGCGCTCCTGAAGGAGGCGCACACGGCGGTGGCACTCCTGGAGGAGGCACGCACGGCGGCGGCGTACGGGTCGACGGAGAGCGCGGCCCTCACAGGCAACGCGGCTCTCTCCCCGGTTCGGTACCGTGGTCACCACGAGTACCAGGCTGTCGTCAGGGACATCGGCCCCGGCGGCGGGTGGCCTACCCTCACCAAGACCAACTACGTCGAGTGGGCTGCGGTGATGAGGGTGAAGCTCCAGGTGCGGCATATGTGGGATGCAGTCCGGTACGGCGACGTCGACTACGACCAGGATCGACGGGCGCTGGATGCTCTCATCGCCGCAGTCCCGCCCGAGATGCAGTTCTCGCTTACCAACAAGCGGACTGCCAAAGAGGCTTGGGACGCCATCGCTGCAGCACGCATCGGCAGCGATCGCGCCCGCAAGTCTACACTGCAGGCACTACGCACGGAGTGGGAGCACCTGGCCTTCAAGCCAGGTGAGGACGTTGATGACTTTGCTCTCCGTCTCAACACTCTGTTGCACAAGTTGGTGCAGTTCGGCGACGACACCTACGGCGAAGAGAGAGTTGTGGAGAAGCTCTTCCGCTGCGTCCCCGAGAAGTACAAGCGGATGGCTCGCTCGATCGGGTCTCTGCTGGACCTCTCCACGATGACCATCGAGGAGGCGTTGGGTCGCCTCAAGGTCGTCGACATCGATGAGCCACAGCGCCCCTCGGGACCCGTCACCATTGGCGGGAAGCTCCTCCTCACTCGGGAGCAGTGGGATGCCGGCCAAGGTGACAAGAAGAAGGGGGAGCCTTCTTCCACGACAGGCGGCCGCAAGAGTGGCAAGCGCGGAAAGCCGCGCAAAGGCGCCCAGGGCAGCGATGCTGGCAAGCAAAAGCCGGCACGAGACGACTCTTGCCACAACTGCGGCAAGCTTGGTCATTGGGCCAAGGAGTGTCGACAGCCACGACGCGGCTAGGCCCACGTCGCGCAAGCGGAGGAGGAGGAGCAGCCGGTCCTGTTCATTGCTCATGCGAGCATCGAACTACCTCCAGCGGCACCGGCCGCAGTGGCTCTCCACCTTGACGAGCCAAAAGCACACGCCCTCCTCGGCGACAGTTCCGGCAATAACAAGACCGACGGGTGGTGCCTCGACACCGGCGCCACCCACCACATGACCGGGCGGCGGGAGTTCTCCGAGCTCGACTCAGGCGTTCGAGGCACCGTCAAGTTCGGCGACGCCTCCGCCGTGGAGATCAAGGGCGTCGGCTCTGTCGTCTTCGTCGCCAAGACTGGCGAGCACCGGCTGCTCACCGGCGTCTACTACATCCCCGATCTGCGGAACTCCATCATCAGCTTGGGACAGCTGGATGAGAACGGCTCGCGTGTCGAGATCGAGCACAGGGTGCTGCGGATTTGGGATCTTCGACGCCGCCTCCTTGCCAAGGTAACCAGAGGCGCAAATCGACTCTACACTCTTCACGTGCAGGTGGCACAACCCCTCTGTCTCGCAGCTCGTCGGGACGACGAGGCGTGGCAGTGGCACGAGCGCTTTGGGCAACTTCACTTCGAGGCCCTGAAGCGGCTCAGTGCCACGGAAATGGTGCGAGGCCTGCCGTGCCTTGACCATGTGGAGCAGCTCTGCGACGTCTGCGTGTTGACAAAGCAGAGGCGACTCCCTTTTCACCAGCAGGCGAGTTTCCGAGCCAAGGAGAGGCTCGAGCTCGTGCACGGGGACTTGTGTGGCCCGGTGACACCGGCCACACCGGGAGGACGACGCTACTTCCTGCTGCTCGTCGACGACCTCTCCCGCTACATGTGGGTGATGGTCCTCAGCAGCAAGGGAGAGGCTGCGGACGCCATCAGGCGCACGCAGGCTGCTGCGGAGGCGGAGTGCGGCCGCAAGCTGCGCGTGCTGCGCACAGACAACGGCGGCGAATTCACGGCGGCTGAATTCGCGTCGTTCTGCGCTGATGAGGGCATTCAGCGCCACTACTCCGCGCCGTACAGCCCGCAGCAGAACAGCGTCGTCGAGCGGCGCAACCAGACGGTTGTGGGGATGGCTCGGGCCCTCCTCAAGCAGAGGGGGATGCCGGCTGTCTTCTGGGGAGAGGCGGTGGTGACGGCCGTCTACATCCTCAACCGCTCGCCTACCAAGGCGCTCGACGGCAGGACGCCGTACGAGGCTTGGCATGGGCGCAAGCCGGCGGTCTCCCACTTGCGGGTCTTCGGCTCCCTCGCGTTCGCCAAGGAGCTTGGCCACATCGGTAAGCTCGACGACAGGAGCACTCCGGGAGTGTTCATCGGCTACGCGGAGGGCTCGAAGGCCTACCGCATCCTCGACCCTGACACACAGCGAGTCCGCATCTCGCGTGACGTTGTGTTCGACGAAGGGCGAGGCTGGACGTGGGACAAGGCGGTGGACGACGGTTCGACTTCGACTCTCAGGGACTTTGTTGTCGACTACGTCCACTTCGAGAGAGCCGGGGGAGCTAGCAACTCGTCTTCACCGAGCTCGTCCACCTCGACACCTTGCTCGCCACCAGCTCCGGCGAGTGCTCCACCACCTTCGGCACCGGCTACGCCCCACTCTTCACCACCGGCTCACCACTCTCCTGCACCGGCGGCCACATCATCGGGACCGGCCCCAACAGTTTCGGTCCACGACGAGCAGCGCATGGTGGAGTTCGCTACTCCGCTGTCCCACGACGAGGACCGCGTCGACGCCTACCACGACGACGAGCCTTTGCGCTATCGTACCATGGACAACATCCTCGGCGAGCTGCCCGTCCCTGGACTGGCGCAGCGCGACTGTGAGGCGGAGCTGCACTTGGCATGCGACGACGGCGAGCCCCGCTCCTTCGCTGAGGCGGAGGGAGACGCGGCGTGGCGTGTCGCGATGAAGCAGGAGATGGACGCCGTCGAGCAGAACCGGACGTGGGAGCTGGCGGATCTTCTTGCCGGTCACCGCGCGATCACCCTTAAGTGGGTGTTCAAGCTGAAGCGGGATGAAGCCGGCGCCATCGTCAAGCACAAGGCTCGCTTGGTGGCACGAGGCTTCGTGCAGCAGGAGGGGGTCGACTTCGATGACGCCTTCGCACCCGTCGCACGGATGGAGTCTGTGCGACTCCTCCTTGCGCTAGCTGCCCAGGAAGGCTGGCGTGTTCATCACATGGATGTCAAGTCGGCATTTCTTAACGGCGACTTGAAGGAGGAGGTCTACGTGCATCAGCCGCCGGGATTTGCGATCCCCGGCAAGGAGGGCAAGGTGCTCCGCCTGCGCAAGGCCCTCTATGGCTTGCGACAGGCACCGAGGGCGTGGAACGCCAAGTTGGACTCCACGCTGAAAGGGATGGGCTTCGAGCAAAGTCCGCACGAGGCGGCCATCTACCGGCGGTGCAGTGGAGAAAATGCCCTGCTGGTGGGTGTCTACGTCGACGACTTGGTGATCACCGGCACCAAGGATGCGGAGGTGGCGGCATTCAAGGAAGAGATGAAGGCCACCTTCCAGATGAGTGACCTGGGGCCCCTCTCCTTCTACTTAGGGATCGAGGTGCACCAGAATGATTCCGGGATCACGCTTCGACAGACCGCCTACGCCAAGCGCGTCGTTGAGCTAGCTGGGCTCACCGACTGCAACCCAGCTCTCACTCCGATGGAGGAGAGGCTGAAGCTGAGCCGCGACAGCACGACGGAGGAGGTGGACGCTACGCAGTACCGGCGTCTTGTGGGGAGCCTTCGCTACCTCGCCCACACACGACCGGACTTGGCATTCTCCGTCGGCTACGTTAGTCGGTTCATGCAACGACCGACGACGGAGCATCAGCAGGCTGTGAAGAGGATCATCCGCTACGTTGCGGGGACTCTTGACCACGGCCTCCATTACCCGAGGTGTCCCGGCGCGGCACACTTCGTCGGGTACAGGGACAGCGACCACGCGGGCGACATCGACACCAGCAAGAGCACAAGCGGGATTCTCTTCTTCCTCGGCAAGTGTCTCGTTCACTGGCAGTCAGTGAAGCAGCAGGTGGTGGCCCTGTCCAGCTGTGAGGCCGAGTACATAGCGGCTTCCACCGCTTCGACTCAGGCACTCTGGCTCGCTCGACTGCTTGGTGATCTCCTCGGCAGGGACACTGAAGCAGTGGAGCTCAGGGTGGACAGCAAGTCCGCTCTAGCCCTGGCAAAGAACCCCGTTTTTCATGAACGGAGCAAGCACATCCGGGTGAAGTACCATTTCATCCGAGGCTGCTTGGATGAAGGAAGCATCAAGGCAAGCTACATCAACACCACGGATCAGCTTGCGGATCTGCTCACCAAGCCTCTTGGAAGGATCAAGTTCCTTGAGCTCTGCTCCAAGATCAGGATGGTTCAACCCTCCCACAAGACGACGCACAAGACTTAGGGGGAGAATGATGAATAAGTCCCTGTACTGTGGTCTTTGTGGGGCTGTGGTAGTTTTTGTTTTTTGACTGCTTTAGGACAGCATCTGCTTTTAGGACAGCATCTGCTTTTGCTTTAGGACAGCATCTGCTTTTAGGACAGCATCTGCTTTAGGACAGCATATTGACCGCTTTAGGACAGCATCTAGGATAGCATCTTAGCATATGCTTGGCTGGTTCTCAGCCTATAAATTTGTATCCCCAACCCCTCAGGTTGGCATGGCATTGTGTGAGCAATAAACAAGAAAACTTGCCCCATCTCCTAGTGTCATCCTCTCCATGAGAGTAAGGATCTTGCTATCACCAAGAGCAAGAGTCCAGCGACTAACAATGTGACCACAATAAAAACAACATTCACATGCACAATCTAACAAAAAAATCAAAAGTAAAGCTTTTCAGGAGAAAATTTGGATTGAAAAACAGTATTGAGCAAATGTTTGCTCAGTAGAAACAGAACCAAAAGCCATGTGTCGTCTTCCAACTAGCACCGGGCTCATGTGAGGGTTTCCCATAGAGTGACAGGCATGGGATATGGTAAACATGAGAGGAAGCAGAGAAAGAAGAAAGAAATCACTAATGGCCTCCGTGTCTTTTGCACCTGGAATTCATTAATCCAAAATTAGCATATAGAAACCCTTAGAAAAGAAAAAGGAAGAACTCCTATATTTCAATCGTGACCATAATCCAATCCATGTACCAGATCTTCTTTTTTTTATTCTGTTACATTAAATCATAAAATGGTGCCAAGTCAGGTATGCCATGTGCACTAACTTGATATCTGCCAAAATACATGCTAGATTGGCACCCATTCTTATAAATTAACGATATTAACAGCACCAAAAAGGATATTATAATTCGAGTAATTAATCAGGCAGAAAACAAGCACATAGCATGCATGAGAAGACTGTTCTTTCGAAGCAAGGTTAAGAAGCATATAAGAAAGAAGACAAGGAAATTGAAGATGAAAATATGCTATAGATAGAAAATATAACAAAAATGGAGTTCTTTTAATATATAATTAGAATGGAGCAACCTTACTAGCAGCAGATTGGGAGCATTTCCCCTGCCATATCTTACGGAATGCAAACTTATGCAAAGAAATATCACATGGAATTGGTAGTATTGCATTTTCATCCATTCCTTCCTGGCAAGTTGCACCATCAATTTGCCAAACCGAGTGCTGAAACTTTCCTGCACATGAAAAGTTAATTCCATATCCAACCATAAAAAAGATGTAAAATGTACAGGTAGACAAATGTAAAACATAACCTTTATGATATGATGCCATTAGAGGTATTATATCACTTGTCCATATAGTCTTTTCATCAAAATCTTTCATCACATTCAGTCTCCCCCTTTCTTCAAAATATGTTGCCTGAAAATGATTAATCGATAATGTAATCAAAAGGTAAGGACATGAAACTTGTCATGACTTTTTATATATTTATATGACAACCTAACAAAAAATGTTGAGCCAATAATTTCTGGAATCTGGATAGTATCTTTCCACTGCCTGCACATGCCCTGATGTAACAGGCAGTCAGTCCCTGCTAAAATGTTATTACATAAGCAAACATGTGCACCCTTGTATTTTGGACACGCCCAATAATGGTAATTAGCAACAATGCCACCACGGAGCAATTAATCCCTTGACAATCTTCCAAGTGTACAGGAACAAAGAATTAAAAGATTCATCTCTACCAGAAAAACTCGCATCATAGTCAAAAACATATAGTACAAATATACCTGAGGCTCTTCAAGTGGATGTTTCAAAATGAGGTGAGAAGAGATAATGGCCCCATCAGCTTTACAGACCGCCTCCAATGTATTGACTTGGCATGAAACATTGTAATTCAATCCAAATTCCTTGTTAGGGCGAGTTAAATCCCGTGCATTTAACAGTGAACTCGTGGATGATACCATACGGCCTCCATCAGTAGATTTCTGAAGTAGAAGACCAAAAGGAAGAGGCCATATTGATGAAACAGCATATGGTAGTGGAATACTGACAACCTCACCTGCAACATAAATTGTGACATTGTGTACATTATAAGCATGAGAAAAGTAAACACACCAAATTTTCAGCGCTATGTCATTTGGCACTATAATAGAACAAGGAGGGTAAACTCACCAGTTACATTGTATATAGATAAAGTATCAACTTGAAGAACACATAGAAGGGCATCACAGATTGTGTCCATCCTACACCAGCAGGCCTACAATTCAGTTTAGCATCAGCAAGTGAGAACCTATTGTAAGTAAATCAGAAACTTGGTGCTAAAAGCAAGAAAAATGCATGGTAAGCTTAAAAAGGAGCTTATATAGCTCCATGTTGACTTGTTTTTTAACCCCACACACTGGAAAGCGGAAACACCAACAACCTAATGTTGTATAATGAAAAAGGGTGCAGAGTAAACCTTGGTTGAAAGGTAATGTTCTGCATTTTAACATTTAAAGCAAATTGGAGGTGCAGAAGAACAGCTAAAAATATATGGGAAACCAAAAAAAATACTCCAGTGAACTACATTGGAGGTGAAAGTGCACGAAGTACCACATCCAGTAGAGTGTTCGGGTGTCAGCCGTCATTCAATTCAGCTGTTTTTTCCTAACTAAATAAACTATAAGATATAAACAACTATATGCAAAAATTCTTGGAAGATTATAATTCGTTAAACAATAAAGACCACACAAAGGCCACAATACCATTATGACTGTATTTGGAGAGACGTATCTTTTGTGAACTCGAGAACCAGTACTCCATATTATCCTACAAGATAGGGCAAACATAAACAGATCATATTGATGATAAGAGGACAAACATATACAAAATGTAATAATCAATTAAACTACAATGTTCAAGTCAGCTTGGCATAAAATCTAATTATATGTTAGCAAAAATGATTACAAATGTAATAACATGGATGTACTTTTGATGAAAAATCTACTAATATCATTTTAATGTGACAATCTAAATACTTTTATGTATTTAAGTGGTTAAAGTTTTAAAAAGTAGACTGTGTGCATCCTAGGACAATAAATAAAAGAGAATGGGAGGGAATATTCAAGAATACAAATTGGACTTGACAGTACATGTGTGCTTAAAAACAGCATAATTAAGGTGACATGCGCTGTGGTATCCACGCCTCTAGGAGCTCTTTGAACACCAGAATAAATATCAACATAAGAAAATATGGAAGTCACACACAACTAATGCCAATTAGGAACATGTGGGCATTTGGTTACTAGTTGTTATAATAACAGAATGCGTGGGTAAAAATTAGTTAGCATTGCCCTCACTCAGCATGATACAGTACGACCAATTAATTCCACGGACCATGCCTCTGTCAGAATGTAAAAAGACACAATTGAGAGAGAAAAAAACGGAACTTCAACAGCAGCCGTTCTAGCATTGCAACAGAACAAACGAAAACTTGATGACAACAATTTACCATAAAAACAACTTTTTCAAGGTAAAAAAACAACAGCAACGCAGGACCACGACTACTTAAACAGAATTCTAGCCCGTTCTTTTGGGCTTTTGATTTCTCCGAAAATCAAAACAAACAAGGCGGTTTCTTAAAGTGAAATCTCAAAACAGCTTCCGGGCCCAAAACTGTATGTGCTGTCTACGTTAGTGTCTCCGCCGTCTGTTGTTATCTCGAAAAATACAGCCAAAAGCCATCAACCGCAGCCTATAAAGAACATAGCCTCTATGGTTAAGTAGTAACTGGAATCAAACAATGGAATTCTAAAGTTTCTTAATGCCTAATTGCTGCTACCTGTGCTAAGAAGTTTAACCCTGGCCAGTTCCTAATTTCCACCAAACTGTACACACAGAGGGAGAGGAGGGGGCGACGCGCACCGATTGCCGCGGATGAAGAGCTCGTGGTCGCCGTCAGCGACGGAGGAGGCCTCGTCATCGGGGGCGGGGGCGGGGGAGGCGGCGAGGGAGGGATCAAAGAGGAAGTAGTCGTAGTCCTGCGGCGGCCGCGCCTCGGGTCCCTCCCCGTCGGCCTCCTCGGCGGCAAGACCGTGCGGGCGGAACTCCCGCAGCACCGCGAGCCGCCGCGAGCCGATCGCCGGCGCCATCTCTCTCGCCGCCGCCGCCGGCGAGGTCCGCGCGGACGAGGGGAGCACGTGTAGAACTGTGAGAAAAGGGAACTCTCGTCCCGCTCGTTGGGGGCTTCCAAATTATTTGCCGCCGTCGGGAGGGAAACCCTAACGAGCGGAAATGTCGACAGGAAAAAAAAAAGCTGGGCTAGGCCTGTTAAATAAATAGGCTGGCCCTCTTTCGATTTTACGACATGGGCCTGTACTATTGTCCCCCAATCGTTTCCATTTCTACTTCTCTTTTTTTCTCTAAAAAAAAGATAATGACACCTTTTTTTATTATGTGTAGATTCTTTTAGATTTATGCTTTAGATTTCTACAATAACTATATTTTAACATAGTATCTTTTTAAAACAAAGTATTATAAACTAATTATAGTAGATATTATCCTAACTTTATCTACATCAGCTAAAATCGCACACAGGTATCTATCTTTCTATACTCTCTATTACAAACAATCAGAATAATAAGTTAAAATTATATGTCACAGTCAAAAGAACCCTTGTTTTTAACATCATGGATTGGTGGATAACTAATTTATATATGATTTTATCCAAAAAAAAAGTGTGTATGCTTTCCAGCATGTTTTTTCCTGAACAGCCTGGATCGGTCGGATCATTTCACATAGAGATATGACCGATATGACCAAACAGCAAAGGTCGATGAAAATGGAATTTTTTTTAAATAATCCATATTTTATTAGAAATATACCTGTGCAAACATTTTACAGATATGGCTTTCAGTCACCGAACCGTTGGACGACCGGAACCTATCGCTCAACGGACTCGCGACGCACAAGCTGTCCGTGGGCCGTTGGACGACAAATTCCAGTCGCCGTGCCGTTGGACGACTACATTTGCAATCGCTCAGCTGTTCAGCGGTTGCAAAGGAGCTATTCCTAAGGCAGCTAGGAGGCAATATCGGTTGATCCATTTATGATTTTCATAGATTATAAATAGTAGATAATCTGTTAGATTTGCAATAACAGTTTGTGATTGTCGTATGTTGTTGTAGTATAAGAAATTTCATTAAAAAAATTTGAAAATGATTAAAATAACAACAATTAGTAAGTACGAAGATAAGTGATATTGTGATATCTTTACTATTATAAAAATATGAGTTGGTGGTCGTCGGTCCATTCTCCATCTTCTCTTCTCAGCCGTCCGATTAAAGATCAGCCGTCTAGATCATCATGTAGTTAGTTCTTCCGCTCCTCGTAGAAAAGGTCAAGCCGATGCATAGGTTACGCTCCTCCTCTTCTCTTCCCCCGCATCCTCCGCCTTCCGCAACCACTCCACCTCCCGTAACTGCCGCCTCCTCTCCCTCGAACCCTCGTGCCGTGCCTCCTCCTCCTCAGCGCCACCACCAATTCCTTCCTCGTATGGCAGCATCTGGTCGTAGTCCCCCAACTTCCCCCAACAGCTTCGCATCCCCCGTTGCCGCCCCCCAATGCATTCGCCCACCGCCTCCTCTCCCAATCTACTTGTCGCTGCCTCCCCACCTTCACCTCCCGCAACCACCGCATCCTCCTCTCCCCCGAACCCTCGTGCAGCGCCACCTCCTTTTCCTCGGCGTCGCCACCAATTCCTTCCCCACGCAGTAGGTCACAGTCCCCCAACTTCCCCAGCAGCATCGCATCTCCCCGTCACCGCCTCCCTAACGCATTTGCCCGCCGTCTCCTCTCCCCATCTACCTGCCGCCGCCTCCCCACCTCCACCTCCTGCAAGTGCCACCTCCTTCGCCCTCGAACCCTCGTGTCGCACCTCATCCTCCTCGGCGCCGCTACCAATTTCTTTCCCGTGCGGCAGCATCTGGTCGCACTCCCCAACTTTCCCCAGTGCGCCGCCACCAATTCCATCTCCCATCACCCCTCCAACCAGCGGCACGACACTCGGTGACAGTGGCCGGTGGATCGGAGAGAATGGCGCTCGGCGACAGCGGCCGATGGATCAAAGAGAAGGGTACTCGGTGATGGCGATGGCTTCCTCTTACTACGCCCGCCCACGGGCTCTCCCTCGCCGCCGCCTAGCTTTCACTCGTTTGGTGAGGATCTCTACATCCTACTCTTCGCTCGGAGCATGTCGTTCTGTTTGGCGATTTTGGTCTCCCAAACTGGTCGTCGAAGTCGGTACTGTGGTCGAATGGGGCAGTGGTCGAGGGTCATGGCCAAAGTACACTCGATGTTTTACCGTGATGTTCAAAAACTTGCCGGTTTTCCCTAGTCCACGTTGAGGTAAGCCCGATCTAATAGGATCGGCTCCACGAATTAAGCCTTCCACCTCAATTCCACTAGTGATAGCTCTTCCACGCTCTGGTTAGGTGAGCTCCAACCTTCACACACGCCGGGTCTTTTCACAAGCTTCTTGAGAAGATCACAGAGCAATCTTCACCAAGTCGTCTAGGTGCTAGCAAGCACCAAGAGTAAAAGATCTCAAGCTTCACTTGACCACAATTAGGTGCCAAAGGATTAAACTATTGGATGCACCATCTTAAATGAATGCACAAGGAGTAAATGAGGTGTGGAGTGAATGCTCAATACTCAAAAATGTTCAATGGTGTCTCTTCTTCTAGTCCTTGAGCAGTGGTACGGGTATTTATACCCTTACCAACCAAATCTAGCCGTTAGAGACAAATTACAGAAAAAATCAGGGCGAGCGGAAGTACCGCAGGCCAAAGGTTGTTACTTCCGCTCCAGCTCTGGCGCGATAGTAACGGCTATGTCAGAGCCTCTGAACTAGCCATTTAAAGTCGGCGCAGAACTACCACCATTATAAATCTAGTACTGCCACTTTGCAGTAGTTCCGGAAAGTCGGCGCGGTAATACCACTTGGGCCGGAACCAAAAGTTGGCGCTCTCTACAAAAAAAGTTCCGCCCTTGCCTTCGGAGCTTCCGTGCTCTGGAAGTACCGCTTCAGATAGCAGAACTACCGCTCGAACGGTAGTTTTGGCGTGGACACTCTAGTACTTCTGGATTTCGCAAACTCTAAAATCATCTGGAGGGTTCTCTCTGGAAAAAAGGCTCCGCTTGGAGAGCAAGAGCTTCTGGCAAGTGGAAAACCGCGATTTACACGGTACTTCCGGTTGTCCGGACAGAGCACCGAGAACTCCTGGGGGTGCTCTCTAGAAAAAAGGTTCTACCTGATTTTCAGAGCTTCTAGGAGCTGGAAGTACCGCTCCAGACTGTGGAACTTTCGCTCTGCGTTAGTTCCGCCGTTGAAACTCTGGTATTTCTGTTTTTCCAAACAGAGCACAGATTTTACTTTTAAACTTGATTTTTAAAGAATGCATGATCCTAATTTGATCCAATGGCACAAGAATTATGCTATCAAGCTACTTGCCATGATCCCTCTTTATGGTATGACATTTAGCCTATAATTCGGTCTTCAGAGCTTCTGGCCTTGAGCCACTTTTGTTCTTCACATTTATCCTTAGCATGCGTCTTGTCATCCACTTAAGGATTTAACCTTTTAAACACTTATCAAATACATTAGTCCCATATTTACATAACTTCATTAATTACCAAAACCATTTTTAGGGACCAAGATGCTTTCACCCGTTTGGGTGTATTCGCTACACAAAGCTGCTCCATCTAGTCTTCTCACTGCACAAGCTGCCCTGTCTGGTGTAGTCACTACGTAAAGTTGACTCATGTGGTCTTGTCGCTGTGCAAAACTACCTTGTGTAGTCTTGTCACCACGCAAAGCGGTCTAGTCTGGTCTTCTCACCACACAAAACTGCACCTTTTGGTCTTGTCACTGCGCAAAGCTGGCCCGTGTGGTCTTCTCGCTGCGCAAAGCTATCCTGTGTGGTCTTCTCGTTGTATAAAGTTGTCCCATGTGGTCTTGTTGGTGCACAAATCTACCCCATTTGGTGTAGCCACTGCACAAAGGTTGTAGATGACGCGGTTTGTCATAAAGCATGCTGCGACATCCCACGAGCTATAAAATGTATGCCCCACCCCTTGGTAGTAGGAAGAGCTATCTTCTTCGTCCTGGAGTAAGATACCATAGCAAACGCTGAGGGACCAGTCGAACATGGGTCACTAAGGGGAGACTTTTCGCTCAGAGGGAGGACTCCGGCGTTAACTACCGCTTGTTGCCAAACAGGCATGCTCAGCTAGTGTGGCCGAAATGCAAATACATGGAGGATGCGGTCGTGCAGGTGGCGGAAGGCTATTTGCATGGCGGGCGACATTTCTTCCGATGCCCATACTCTAGGGTACAATTGGGCAATCGTCTACTTTGTAGCACTGCTAATAGAGTTTCCATATTAACCTTCCTATTCAGCAGATGTCTAAATGCGACTTCGTGTGATGGATAGATCCTCCTCATTAACGGTACATTGTGAGGTATATAGATATGTTGTGGGAGTGAATTTTTGACTTCGAGGTGCGGATTGAAAGTCTCGAAGAACCAAATGATGACCTATGTTAGCAGATGCAGCGCGAGAGGGGCAACGAGGAGATCATCAACATAGGAAGTTCGTGATTCAATATGCTACTACGCAAACCCTAGCTGCATATGTGCTTGCCACTACAACGACGACCAGCCACGTCTGAGGCGGCCCCCTCTGCAACACTCTATATGGGTAGTGCGATGCTCATTCTACCAGTAGGCACGTACGGACAAGGTTGTACTGTAGTACTCTCCCCTATTTTCTACGATATTGTTCAATGTTGTAATGCATGTAATCAAATAGTTTACGCGTCGGTGCGGTTGCCATTAATTGAGTGCACTGTTCCAGTGGTGCGGGCGTCAATGTAGTTGCCATTTATTAAGTGCACTATTTGACGTGCTCGTCCAATAGGCCGTAAGGCCAGTCCGATCCGTGAAGTTCACGACCCAAACCTACAAAATGAATTCAAGTTAGCATTTGTGTGGAACAAACAGCACCAAAAATAAAGCAACAGTAAATATAACTTTTAAATAAACAAACAAAACAATACTAGACCACCAGCCCAATACCTATAACAGTACTGAAAAGGGAAAAATACCATAACAGTTGTACAAACGGTACATGCAATGTACGATATAGTTAGTATGATAGTACGTACATCAAAAATGCCAACTAAAAAATACAGATTACAATGGATAATTATCTGTAGTATTCAAGCCACTTTGCATACGTCCCAAAGCCAAATTGTAAAAACCATGCTGGTATGCCTACTGATCAACAGATGCCTTGCACCGACTAACTGTGTGCCCCTCTTGATCGCATCACCCGTAGCGTGCACCAGGCGCGCCGGCTTGCGCTTTGTCCATATCATTTGTAATACGACGACTTTGTCGCTGACCCTTCCCACCCTTCAGCATGTCAACATCCGAAATCCAATTTCTCCCTGCAATATCCAAGGTGACCAGGTTCCCCACAACCCTGACCCACCTAAGCTCGCCACACCACGTATGCATTACCCTCTCCTTCAAAAAAAGTACTCAGACATGAAGTTTGAATGATTCATGCCCACAGTGCCGCATGCAACGAGGACATGAGAGCATGGTTTGTGTAACAACTTTGGCTTGTTGCATGAGCAGCTAGATTCATTTACATGATCTTCAAGACATACCTCGTGGGTAACAAAGGCATGATCCATCCCAATCCGGCTCTATCTCGGAGGAGCACATCAAAACAATGCTCCCTATTACCCATGACGTGCACCGTATGCAATTGGCCCTTCTTTGTCTTCACCTTCATGTATATTGTAATTTTCAACGAGTACAATGTTTGTGGGTTGGCTGCATGAAGTGCGACATTTGCGTGCCTCTCCCTGAAATAGTCGATTGTACTGTGTATAACACCTTCCACGATGGTGATGAGGGGCTCAGAATGAAGGCCCCTGAGAACCTAGTTGTACACCTTGGCAAGGTTAGTCATCATTATACCGTACCACATGCCGTCCGTGTTGTGCAATAGGGACAACTTCTCCAATGGCTCTCCCTCGATCCATTGCGAGAAGGACTTGATGTTCCGTGAGCTCCTCCTCCTCGAACCAACTGCATTAGGCTCAGCTAGTGCTGTGAGGCATTCAGGTTGTGCCACCCTAGGCATGGCCGGCCCCTTGTTTCTCTCGTCAACGTGCTTCTTACTGTGCTCATCCAATAACGCCCACAAAGTGTGTAAATTTTCTCTTCTGGTTCTGCATAGCCAACCTCTTGAACAGCTTCATCAACAGTTGCTTCGGGAAAGACACAAACCGTTTTTCCAACGCCTTCTGCTTCGCACACCATGCCCTCGCATAGCTAATCTTGTATTTGAAATTCTTCTCGATAGCCACCATGATGTGCGTGGCCTCCATGTCCTTCTTCTCCACTATTTCTCCATACATCTGATTGGCTATAAAGGTGGATGTTAGGTTATGATGCTTTGACAAAACACTACTAAAAATGCAGCAGTGCAGCTCCACCTTCAACACAATCTAGTGAATCTCATACTTCAGTCTACATGCGTTCACCCTCTATGTTCGGTCATACTTCATGGTGTACTGCTCCTGGCTAGATTTCATGACCCGAAAAGTCCGCTGCATGGACAGGGCCCACAGCTTGATGGAATCCTGCAATGATGCCTTATCAGCAGACATTAAATACAACCAAACCTTTGTGCCACGATACTCTCATGATGATTCATGCTCCTCATGTGTGGCAGCACCCTCAGCATCAAATCGGTTCCAGTCCTACGGGATGGGAGCTTCGTTCTCATCCAAACTGTCCTCGTCTCCTTTCTATTGGGCATGGTTACACAAACATCATGCACTCATATCCACGGCACGACACCCTTACACAAAGCTCTTCCACACAACAGTGTGCATCAATGTTCTCAACTTCCATCTAATATCCATGAAAGATAAAGCCCTTGTATGACGATGATGAACACCTCAGAGTTTAAGAAGAAACTACGAGTGAGCCAGTACATCACATCTGCGATTTGAGTATTCTCGCTGTCCGGGTGTACCAGAGTGGCTTGCGCAAAACCGCTCAAGTCAACACCATTCAGACCTTCACGAATAGTGCTAACACTATAATGCGCTTTCAATGTAGTGAGTATCGGCATTACTAATATCTACCTACACATATTCTCAGTGTTGCAACTAATCAAATCGCATATACATTATGGAAGTACTGATATACTGTAATTTACATTTCGATGATCATTTGCCTATAGTAACCAACTACACTACCCTCATAGCATTAACTCTCTCTTGGTAGACCGCTCACCGATACCGCTATTGTCTCGCTGCTTGAGCTCTCTCCTACTGTAAATAAGTCCTAATAGGTTTTGACAATTTACATGACATATTGATTTACATGCCAATATACCAGTTATAATGATACACATGAATTTTTAATGTACAAACGACATTACATTCATTCATAAGTAATCATAAATGTTGCGTATTATTGTTTTGTACAAAGCAAACTATTTAATTCTTATAAAAATGTTGTCTGATTTTTGAATAACTACAAATTTCTACGGAGGCTTAATTTGTACGTAACATTGACTACATTTTCTACAACTACAACTTCGTACGGATGCTTTTTTTTTTGCAACTATGTTCATTAAATTTTCTACAACTACAGGTTTGTACGGCGACTAATTTTTATAACTACATTGACTAAATTTTCTATACCACAGTTGTACTATTCTTTTCTACAGCTATAATTTTATACGGATACTAACACTAACTAAACTATCTACTTCATATAGAAAAAATATTGACTACAACATACAAAAAACTTTATCTAACAGAAGTAGCGGAACCTCTCCTTCTCCCTATACTCTCCTCTCCTCTCCCTCTCCCTCTCCCTCTCCTCTACTCTTCTCTCTTCTCCTCTCCTCTCCTCTCTGTTTTCTTTCCTCTCCACTTCTCTCCTTTCTTTCTTGTCTGCTTTTTGTTCACCACGCAACGTCGATGCTTCGGGGGCTCGGCCGCGCGGACAATTTATATGCACATCCAGTCACCGAAAAGTTGAACGATTGGAATTGCAGTCGCCTAACCACTGGGCGATGGGAAGAAGTCACCTAACGGTTCGGCGACTACAATTATGTCGCCCAACGACCCACGGATTGCTTATGCATGCGTCGTGCGTCTGTTAGGTGATAGGTTCCAGTCACCCAACGGTTCGGCGACTGGAAGCCATTTCTGTAAAAAAAATGTTAGCGCGTGTATATTTGTGTTATTTCTAATAAAATATGGATTATTTACAAAAAAAATCAATGAAAATGCAGAGATACACTGCAAATAGTGTACGGTGTACCATCTTAACAGGTTCCCCATTTTTAGAATCTACATGCCATCTTCGCAGATTTTGGTCACATTCCACATGAATGAATGGCCTGTTCAACCTTTGTGAAGATTCTAACTCCATTCTCCGTCCGTCCATGCACCGCCTCTGAATCTCCGGTCACCAAGGGGCCAAAGACTTAAAATGTGGTTATTAACAAAATATGAGCGATGAACTTAAAATAGCTTAAGGACATTGTGGGATGTTTATATTGTCTTTTGCTAATAAATAGTAACAGTTTGTAGAGAAGTTTGCAAAGATAGAGACACTCACGTGTAATTTTTGCTGATATAAATGATGAAATAAAGTCAGTACAGTGTCTACCATAATCAACTAGTAAAACCCGCTTTGAAAAAACACTTTATTTAAAAGATAGATATTATAAAAAGCTATTGACTGTAGAAAAGCGGCTTTAAAAAACCAATACGAATATGACCGTTATCTCATGAGTTTCACATAAAATAATTTATTTTTCAGAGGAATTGGGGAAAATTCCCAAGTTTAAGTAGAGCATAGCCATGGTAGGCTAAGATGTATGCATGTGTAAAAGCTCAGCTTGTGCCGTCAAGACTTGAAATATGACGGATGTAAACATCACAGCATTTTATGACCTAGAGAAGTACGCAATACCGATTGATATGAGCAATAGTAACAAACGAGGCAAAGCCAGTGAACATGGCACTCCTGAGCCTAGCAGTGTAATCCGGATAGTCCATAGTATCCGATATTCGTATCCAGATGGCAACAAAATATGATCAGCAAAATAGCATACGTGTTTTGAGTGTTGCAAAACGAATACAAATCTGAATATTATCCGTTTCTTTACAGATATAACTACGAACACGGTATGAAAAAAATATGGTCAAATACAAATACAAATAATATCTAGATTTGACAGTTTTATTTCCCTTATCATCTAGTACACAAAACAATGAGACCACAATTTCTGAACCTGCTTTTAGGAAGACATGAAGCTGCGGGTGCGAAGCTGGATCAATAGTAACCTCAAACAGAGGAAGGAAAATGTTGTCAAGAAGATTTTGAAATGATGTAACAATACCCATTTCCTTGTACACATTGTACAAGCGCGGAATCTGCAAAACAATGCAAAAAATAAAATATCTGCATGGGACATTGCATATCAAAACATCATGAATCACGTACAAACTTTGCATCAAATATCAATAACCATTTTTAATGATTTAGTTCAAGTAGAAAAATCATTTATTCATTAAGATCGCTAGTGGATCATAAATTGATAGGCAACAAAATTAGTCATACAGGTAATTTATTTCCTGTAAATATTAGTTACTAAAGAACAAATGAAAGAAAATGCAAAATATACTATGAAACTTCCAAGAAAATAAGCATGCGCAAATTTCAAACAATATGGCAACCTCTTAGCCTTCATTTAGGTGGTGATCGGTTCGGCTGAAAAGCTCGTGGCTTATGGCTGAAAACACTGTAGCTGGCTGAAAAAAGCACTGTAGCTGACAGAGGCTTATTTAGCATAATTAAATTTAAAAAATTTAAAAATAAAAAAATATGTTAGCCCATTACGTATAATACAAACAAATACGGGAAAAAAAGAACCAGAAAAAAAGCTCAACAAAAAGATAAAAAATCAGAAAAAGACGAAACTTATGAATAGTGAAAAATAAGCCAGAAGCCAGAAGCCGAAGCCGAGTTGATCAGGCCCTTAGCATGCTTTCTCTTTCTTATTAGTTTGGGGTATATAATAATAATGATGACAATGATAATCATAAGAAGATAGAAATAGTAACATACTAAAGACTGATATACATTGTAATAGAAAGTGTAAAGTGGAAGCAATAAGATAAAGCAATTGAAGAGATAGGAGGTGGTCCACCTATTTGGACTGTGCATCAGATGGTACTGTAACAATAGTGAGAAGCTTAAGTATATTACAATAGCCCATGGGCTTATATAGTACAAAAACTCAAACCCTAGAACAATAGGAAAAGACCTAATACCCTTAATACCCCCTCAAATATAAGGCGTATGTAATAGCATTATATTTGAAAAGGGTCGACACTAAAATAGGAAAATTTAAAGTCCATATCTTGAAAACATCGTTATAGCATGCAGCTCTTAAAAAATTGTATTAGAAAGATCGCTTCCCATCCGAAATTGTGCGGCAGCTCATAACGCACAAAGTGCAGGGGCCGAGAAAGTAGAGTTAAGCGGGAGCAAAGTCGACCACGGTAATACAATGAAAAGGATGTGAAAGGTGACATAAGTAGATGGAGCTGACAAATCAAGCTGAAGAGAGAGATAGACGTATAGCGACACATATCGAAATCTGAGACGATGGTGATGCAATGCATAAGAAGCGCAACAGAAGTGCGGTGTAGAAGAAGTGTGGGGGCCTTAGAAGCTCGGGGAGACGGCTCAAAGAAAAGCGGCGCCATCACAAAAACTTCTATGATCTGTAGTGGCTCAAGGAGAAGAGCGACAGCTGCGATTATGCGAAAAGAATGAGAGGACCACACTCATCTAAAAGGATGGAGCATATCTAACAAAGCAATCGGCTGACTGACAAGGATCTTGTGGACTCGTACGGTTTTGACGATTAGAAAGAGTAGATATTACGGATTTGGATGGACGTAATGGAAAAGACTCAAACTCAAAAGGCTACATATTCAAGCAAGCTCCACCATTAGCCCACCCAAACCCCTCTCTCTCTCTCCAGCACCTCTCTTTTCTTCTTCCTGCCATTTCTTTCTTCCTCTTCTTCCCATTTCTTTCTTCCTCTTTCTTTTCCCCACTGCCGGGAGGAGACAGGCCCGACACGGGAGGAGGCCGGTCGAGGAAGGCAGCGAAGAAACCGCGCGGGAAGCCAGCGACGCTGAAGCGGCTCGGCGCTTGGCAAGCCAAGCGCGGGTCGAGGCAAGCTGGCTTCGAAGGAGGCTGAGACAAGTTGGAGGCAGCTCTCCGGGGCCGGGTGCGATGGCCTGGCAATGACGTGTGCGTGACGGTGGCCAAAAGGGGAGGCCAAAGTAGGCCGGCGGGAGGTCGCGGCCGGATCCGAGCATGCCGGCCAGGGTTGGAAGTGGTGGAGAGGGCCGAATCTGGCTCTCAGAGATGGCTGGATCTGAGGCGGCGGTGGTCGGATCCGAGGCCGCGCCAAGGAGGAGCGGGCGAACCCAGGCAGGAGACGACCTGGCACATCGAGGCCGATGGCGGAGACGCCTGATCCGGGTTTGGAAGTGGCCGGGAGGAAGCGCGACAGCGGCGTGAGCGTGGACTGCACGAAGTCGCTAGGACGCGCAAGCACAGGCGCGATCGGGCACCGACGATGATGATTGTGTGCGAGACAGCCGGTGGCCGGGAGATGGCAGCCCTCAGGAGTGGAGATGCTCCTCTTGGGGGCAGCGCAGTGGAATAGCGATCGGAGCTGAGTTCGGATCAAGCACTAGGCTCTGATACCATGTAATATGTAACATCCCAAAATTTGGCTTTCTTGAAAAATTTAAATTCAAATTAAATATTTTAAAGTAATTGGATTTTACTTGGCTTTTATTTGATTTTCTGGATTTTATTTCAAAATTTAAAGCAAGAAAATGTATTTTAAATATTTTATTAAAGCCAAAAAGGGAAAATTATATTTTTCCCTAGCCTTTCCTAAATTTTTGAATATTATTTGAGAATTTTCTGAAATTTAAAATCAATTTTCAAAGCTAAAAAGTATTTTATAAAAATTATTAAATTCTAATCTCAAATTAAAATTATTTTTAATAAGTCTAAAATGCTTCCAGGAATATTTTATGGTTTTTCTGGAATTTTTAGACATTAAATATTAATTTTCCAAGCTTTTATAAAGTTTCTAGTAATTGCTGAAATTTATTCCGAAGAGTATGAAGCTCAAGAAGGCGACTACGACTTCTTCGCGGGTGGATTCGACGAAGGATTTCAGGAGTTCTAGGTCGCGCTTCCCCAGTCAATTGACTGTGGCGTATTGATGGGTCTTCACCGAGTTTATCTTTTGCTTCCGCTGTGTTTCGTGTGTGCGAGGTCTTGAAACCTCAATTGTAATAATGAGACCTTTCGGTCTGTACTCTTTAATATTGTAATAAATACGTTGTTGGTCATGAATCATTTCTGTTTAACTGTGTGCACTAGCTTTGATCTGGGACTAGTGCAGAAATACACAAAGGGTCCGGGTTTGGAAATCCGGGGTCCCGACAGAGGTGGTATCAGAGCCAATTTGACTGTAGGACGTGACCTAGTTAGAATGGTCGTTAGTAAAAGAGCTTCAAAATTTATTTTATAATATAAAAAATTTAATAATGTGCTATCCTTGTCTTTTCTTGTCTTTCTATCCTTACCTTCGTCATGGCATTCTCCCTTATCTATCTGCTTATTTCCTTTTTGGAATGGTAATTGTACCCCCTTTCCTTTGTAATTTCTATAGACGGCTCAGTGAGGTTGCGTATGAGCAGCACCTGGAGAAGCGCGTCATCATGAAGGAGCGAGGACTAGTTTTTTAGTTGTAGTACCCAAGTAAAGTTCTACGATTTTAGAACGCTTATGTATTACTTGCTTGTGTGTTAGGTGGACTGTACCAAGTCTTGTATACTTGTAGTACAGCCATCCTTAAAGACTATTTTGATTTCAAGTTAAGTTTCTTCTAAGTCGTTGTTTGCTTCTCTTTTGTGTGTTTGTTCGGGATGTTGTTTAGTTGTTCCCCTGATCTCTTAACTGTGCTACTTCCCTCTTATCTTTTGCTAACCCAAGTTACCACAATAGTGCAAGCTCCAATTCTTTCACCGAAGTCCAAGTTTGGAGAATTCTTGAGGACCTAGAGTATATGGAAGACAACAAATTTATGGAAAGTACTCTTGTCGGGAAAGCTGTCATAATCAGTGCATGTCAAGTTCGGCAATTTGGAGAATTGTTGCTAGAGTGATATATTTTGGATTTATAATTGACAAGATTGAATGATGTTCGAGTGGATTGAGATAAAAGGTATATTTGTGGATACCAATTGATTATAAATAAATCTAAAGAGTGTCATCTTTGTGGGTTGACTAGAGAATAAATACAAAGTTGAATTTGGGAAAGCTAATTAGATCATGGGAAGAGTCTAAACTTTGCCTTGGATTTATTATCTAGGATTGAAAGGAGTAGTGGATGTAGAACAAGATTTTGTTGGAGGGATTATTTGTGATTGTTGGAGAATTAGTATTAAGAGATTGATCAAGTGAAGGGAGCGATTGAAAAATTAAGAAGTTGAATTATCATAAACAATTCATGATATCAATTTGGGGTGATTTGGTTGAATCATGAAGAGTAGATGAAATTTGTGGAGTTACTTGATTATCAGAGTTTGGTGGACCTATTGATGATAAGTGGATACTAGTGGAATTCCAGAAGATAATACCCTTAGATATCTTGGTGGATTAATTTTATCATTGTAAAGTGGACTTTGATATGACAATTTGAATTCGGTGGATTTAATAGATCATTGCTAGATAATTGGATTTTAACTAATGGGATTAACTAGATCATTAAGGATGTTCAAATGGATAACCTGGAGGATTTAAATTAATTATGGGAGATAGATGGTCCAATGAGAATTAATTGAGAGATTGTCCGATAAGAATTAATTGAGTTCATTCAAATTTGGTGGAACCAAAATGATGATTATGAAGAGAATGATGTTGGTGGATTAATGAATATTAAATTATGGCTTACATGATCTTAAAATTGATTGATGATTACTAAAAGGTTGGATTAATTTTATATTATTTGATCAGAGTCATGGATCTGTTGGATTAGATAATGATCATAAAATAATTGGTGGAAATCACAAACTACAATGTTATTGGATTATTGTTGGAAAAATTCTATGGTTTGACGTCGATACAAATTAGAGCAGAGAGTAAAAGTTAATGAGATTACTTGTCGAAATCAATAAGGTGCATTTGTGGTATATGATTTTGGAATCAAGAATTTTTGAAGAGTTGAAATAATTATGTCCTTCTCAGATGAACACTCGCGGAAGTTAAGCCCTTTTGGTGGAATACTGAATTAATCGATATGATAAGGGCAATTGAAGTTAACCCAAAGCTTGCAGGCGACTAAAGATGTACGAATCCGATTTGTTGTTCTCTTCCATATTTCTCAGTTAAAGGAATCCTTCAGAGCATCGAACAGCAAGATAGAATCATGAAAGAAGTTGAACGCCGCGCAAGAAGCATGACCATAAAGTTCCACAAAGTACAGTAGAGCAACCATTCGAAGTCAAGCAACTTGGGAGCGTGAAGAGGACCTAAGAGCCGAGTTTCCCTCTCCTTTCTCTTTTCCAGTCTGTCCGAATCTCGGGGTCGAGATTCTCTCTAAGGGGGGTAGGTTTGTAACATCCCAAAATTTGGCTTTCTGGAAAAATTTAAATTCAAATTAACTATTTTAAAGTAATTGGATTTTACTTGGCTTTTATTTGATTTTCTGGATTTTATTTCAAAATTTAAAGCAAGAAAATGTATTTTAAATATTTTATTAAAGCCAAAAAGGGAAAATTATATTTTTCCTAGCCTTTCCTAAATTTTTAAATATTATTTGAGAATTTTCTGAAATTTAAAATCAATTTTCAAAGCTAAAAAGTATTTTATAAAAATTATTAAATTCTAATCTGAAATTAAAATTATTTTTAATAAGTCTAAAATGCTTCCAGGAATATTTTATGATTTTTTTGGAATTTTTAGACATTAAATATTAATTTTCCAAGCTTTTATAAAGTTTCTAGTAATTGCTGAAATTTATTCCGAAAATAAAAATCAAATTAATCCCAGCCCGCCACGTGTCGCTCTCAGATTAAATCCACCTCTCTCCACGTTTTAATCCTAGCCATCCACCACAACTTATCCCTTCTTAAAATCCAAAGCCTCTCATACACTCACTTGCCACGTGTCGCGAATCCGACGGCCCGTACCCCTTCACTATCACTCTCTATGACACATGGGACCCATATGTCATATCCTTCTTCAACCTCACCTTCTTCCTCCTCCCACCCTCTCTCTCCACCTCCATTAAACCGAAAATCAAGCTTTGATTCCGGCCGTTTTACTCGCTTTAATTCCCGAATAAAAAGTGGAAACGGATGCTCAATCAATCCCCTCCATTCCTCCGGCCGTTTCCCCTCTTTTATTTCCTTTATTCGCGGTTTGCATTAACTCCGGCGAAGCTCCAAAAATCCGGCCACCCCTCCTCCCCTTGCCTATAAATACCGCCCTCCCCTCGCCCTCCCTCACCACCGCCTCCCACCGCCCCTCTCCTCCTCTTTTCGGCCGCCTCCCGGTGCCCCACCGCCGGCCACCCAAACCCCGCCGCCACCACCTCCAACTCCACCACCGCCGCCTCCTAGCGCCGCCGCCGGCCGCCCACACCTCCACCGCCGCCGCCGGTAAGCGCCGCCGCCTCCCCTCATCTGCCGCCGCCGTTCGCCGCCCTCCCGCCGGTCGCCGGCCACCGGCAAGGCCGCCAGCCGGCCACCTCCCGTGCGGCTGCGCGTGCGCCCGCGTGGCCGGTTGTGCCCGCGTGGACGGCCACGTGGCCGCCACCTCGCGCCCGCATGGCGCCATGTGGCTGGTGCGCCACGTCGGCGAATCCCGTGGTCCGTGGATCCGGTTCACGGTAGACCGGGCCCACCGGTCATTCAAATATTTTTCCCGCTCGGAATATTCAAAATTTGCTGACGTCATAAATAGCATTTTTCAGTGCAAAAATAATTCCCGAAAGCCGCCTTTTTCCTTTTTCCCTCCTTTTAATCTTTCGGAAGCCATAACTTTCTCGTTTTAACTCCGTTTGAGCCCATTCAAATTTCTAAATTCATCAAAAATTTCAAACTATCCATTTCTTCCATCCTTTTAAATATTTGAAATTTATTTGATATTTCAAATATTTAAATTTCAAATTCCAATACCTAGTTTAAATTCAAAGCCTCAGTTCCATTCCAAATTCTCTGTGCACTTTCAAAATTCAAATTCAAATCTTGCAAACTCTCCATAAAATTCATTCTATTTTCCTTGGTCCCAATATTGTCTTAGTAATTTCTTTTCCCAACCGATCTTCCAGATATTCGTTCTCCCTCTTGTGAACCCCAAATCCGCTGAATCTTTCTCCTAAATTCGTAAGAAATCATAAACTTCCTTCCAGTATATATATTATATTTGAGATTTTATTTGTGTTTATTTGTTCGTTTGTTTTGTCGTTTCGCGCGTAGAACCCGACATTGCCGAAGATTTCGTCGAGTCGCAGCAAGAAGAACCAGTCAGCACTCAAGAAGGCAAGTCTCCTTTGATCATCTTGAACCTATGATTTCGAAATGTTTTAATTATTTTAAATTATGTGCATTGCTATTTATATAAAATATTAGTTCAAATCTTAAGAGTTAGTTAAACCAACCTTGTTATACCCTCCATTGAAATTGAATGCCATGTACCTTTGTCACCCTAGAATTTCATTTGTCTCAATAATGAGATTATTACTGAATCTTTGTGAATAGTGGAATGGTAGTATAATGCTTAGTCTCGCTATTTATATAAAATATTAGTTCAAATCTTAAGAGTTAGTTAAACCAACCTTGTTATACTCTCCTCCACGATCAGACCTTAATCTTTTTATTTTCTTTTCTAGTTGGTTCTCAACCTCGGCCTTATAAGTTTTAAAGTAGTTTGAAGCTTCATCTTTAGTTTTCAGCAAATACACATAGCAGTAGCGTGTTGCATCATCAATAAAAGTTAGAAAATATCTTTTGCCTCCTTTTGTCAATAATCCATTCATTTCACACAAATCTGAATGAATAAGATCTAAAGGTGCCAAGTCCTTTTCATTCTCTAATCCCTTAAAGGGTTTCGAGGTTGCTTTGCTTGCACACAGGACTGGCACTTTGATCCTTTGACAATTTCACATCTTGGAATTAAATCTAATATGGACATTCTAGCAATACTATCAAAACCAATATGACAGAAACGAGAATGCCAAATATTTGCCTCACATTTATTTGAACCAGTTGCAATATTCAAATTATAACAAGACTCTAAGATACTTAGGCGGAACAAGCCTCCGCTCTCATAGCCTTTACCAACAAATTTTCCGAACTTAGACATTACAATTTTATTTGACTCAAAAACTAGCTTATAACCATCCCTGCATAGGAGAGAACCACTAGCGAGGTTCTTCTTTATTGTAGGCGCATGCTGTACGTTCTTCAAGTGGACAATCTTCCCTGAAGTAAGCTTCAGATCCACCGTGCCAACACCAAGAACAGAAGCATGCGACCCGTTTCCCATTAGGACGGAGGAAGCCCCTGCTGCCTGATAAGAGGAAAACAAGGAAATATCAGAACATACGTGAACATTAGCTCCAGTATCAACCCACCAATCAGTGGATTGACAAGCTGAAAAGACAACAGGTGAATTACCATACCCTCCTGAAGTCGAGGCCTCGCCTATGGTCACGTTAACAGCCTTCTTCTTAGGCTGTTCACCATCTCTGATTTTGCGGAAACGACAGTCCTTCACCATATGACCGTCTTTACCGCACACAAAGCAGGTGATGTCCTTCAAATCCTTTTTCTCAGTTTTCTTCTTAAAACTAGTTGTCTTGTTCGGTTTGTTGGATTTGTACTTCTTAGCAACAGTCTTTCTCTGTATGACATTTGCATTGTTCTGGCCAGATGTGCTAGGTGCATCTTTTGCTCTTGCTTTTTCTTCCACATCGAGGGCTGCAATGAGATCCTCAACAGAAATCTCTTCCCTCTTATGTTTCAAGCTAGTAGCAAAATCCCGCCAAGAGGCAGGGAGTTTAGCAACAATGCCCGCAGCCACAAACTTTGGAGGCAATGCACAGCCCAAGTGCGCAATCTCACCGACTAGTAGCTGGAGGTCATGAGCTTGTCCAACTATGGACTTAGCCTCATCCATACTAAAGTCGAAAAATTGCTCACATATGTAGAGCCAACGACCTGCCTCTGCCTCCGCATATTTTTGCTCTAGTGCATCCCACAACTCTGTGGCGGACTTGTAGTCCATGTACACATCATAGAGCTGATCTGCCAGAACAGTTAGAATGCAGCCAAGAGCAGTATTGTTCGCAGCCTCAAACTGCATATACTGCTCAATCGTAAATGGATACTGTGGGTGGATAACCCACCACAGCCCCAAAGACATAAGCCAAAACTTGACTCTAGTCTGCCATCTACGAAAATTCTGGCCAGAAAACCTCTCAGGTTTCATCGCATCAGAAGCATTAGCCATTTCTGTATTGCAACAAAATTCACAATAAGGTTTCTGGAATGTTGAAAATATAGGCAATATTTTAATTCCAAGTTTTATTAGGAGACAAAAACAGTAAACTAATGATGCAAAACTTACAACTAACAGCAAGCTACTCATCATACTTCAGAATGAACTTTAGAAAGTATATATTAACCAAGTCGAACGTGCTCTCGAACGACTTACTTGTTAGCCTGATGAAGAACAGGAAGCCGCGCAGACTTGACGCAGTGCAGAACGAAGATGTCGCAGTGCAGTGAGCGGTCGCGCAGATGCGCTGCCCAGAAACCTTATTGCCGCCCCCGTGCAGGTCTTCACGGCAGCAACGGTTCGGAGATACCGCTCCTCTTCTTCGCGGTGCACGCCGGGAAGAAGAGTTGACGAGGTTCAGACGGCGCAGCACAACAGCACACAAAAGTTTTGGAGGAAGAGAATGGAGGCAGTCCGGTTCTAACCGCATACTCTGGACGTCTCCAGGTATACATATAGACAGACTAGTAACTGAAATGATTAAAACAGCCATTTACCCACTGGTAACTGACACATTCAACCAGTCAGTTACTGTCTGTCATTAAACCCAATAAAGCCTCATTCAAATGTTTGAATCTCATTCAAACAGAGAGATAGTGGTGCAGGATTCAGCAAAAATAGAGATAGACTTGGTCTGCCAAGTGGCGCGCCACGTCACGGCACGGTCGCGCGTCGCAAGTCACAAGTCACGCGATTTTCACGCGAAAATACGCAAATACGCGCGCGCGCGTGCGTGCGCGTGTGTGTGACTAGACAGATCCATCCTCATATCATCTCTTTCCATATTCAAGGAGTGGGGAGGATTCCACCTTATAAATTGGTCTTCCTCCCCCTACCTTAGCAATATGGTACTAACCATGCAAGCTTTGGGATTCGCGAAAATGGGCCTCGCTCATTGGGCCATTTTCTAACACGGGCAAGGAATGCATTCACATGGTAGATTTCTGGTTTTGTTTTAAAATCAAAAGTTTTGTATTCCGAGAGTGGAGGGAACTCTCGGAAGGGTATCCTGGCAGTTGGAGCCAGAGAGGGTGGATGTAACCCGCAGTATTAAACTTGTTCAAGTTGTTTAAGCTAGTGTTGGTAGATGGAACCTTCACTATAGAATTATTGATAGTTTCTGCTAAAACATTTAATTTATTAAGTTGATGCCTTCGAAAATAATTATTGTTATTTGGAATAAAATATTGCTTTGTGCAAACGAACCATATAGCCTTCCTTTGTCAAGCCTTGCATCTATGCATTTTTCCCAAGACTTGCGGAGTACTTTATGTACTCACATGCTACACTCAAAAATAATATTCAGAAGAGTATGAAGCTCAAGAAGGCGACTACGACTTCTTCGCGGGTGGATTCGACGAAGGATTTCAGGAGTTCTAGGTCGCGCTTCCCCAGTCAATTGCCTGTGTGTAAGATCGAGGAAGCCGACTAGAGGGGGGGTGAATAGGAGGTTATAAAATTTTCGTCTAATTCTAATTAGCAATTTTAAACTTGATGGAGTAATAGAGCAAGATAACACTAACACTAGCACAAGTGATTGACTAAGAGCAATAATGAACGGTAGAGAACAACAATTGCTACTCTAACTAAGCAAGCAATCAAATGATATAAATAAAGAGCGTTGCTTGGAAGAATATGATCACAAGAGAGCAAACCACAATTTTGACACGGTTACTTTTTACCGTGGTGATCGGAGACTTGCCGGTCTCCCCTAGTCCACGTTGAGGTAAGCCCGAACGAATCGGACCGGCTCCACGAATGAGCCTAAGCACCTCGATCACTATTGGATGTCCTTTCCCTCTCCGGGTAGGCGAGCTCCAAGCCTTCACAATCTTCCGGGCCTTCTCACAATCTTCTTGAGAAGATCACCGAAACTTCGCCAAGCCGTCTAGGTGCCGGCAAGCACCAAGAGAATAGACCACTGCGGCTTGATCTCACTCAAGTGCTCAATGGATCAACTAGAATGCAATGCACTTGAATTTTGGGTCAACTACCTCAAATGAATGCACAAGAGAGTGAATGAGGTGTGAGAGGTTGCTCTAGGCTCAAATGTATTCAATGGATGTTCAACAACACGTCCTAGTTCTGGTGGGGGTGTATTTATACCCTCACCCACCTCAAATAGCCGTTGCAATAAACAATCCTGAAGAATTCAGGAAATCCGGTACTACCGCAGGCAAAACCGCGGTACTACCGGACCCTAGCTGACCGGTCAGAACGGCTATGTCAGAGAGTCAGAAGTAACCGTTGGTCAATGAGTGCGGTACTACCGCCGTTAAAACCGCGGTACTTCCGGACGTCCGGAAGTTCCGCCCCAAGCCCGGTACTTCCGATCTCAACGAGACTAAGTCTTATTCTCGGCGCTCTCTGAAAAAAAACGTTCCGCTCGGGTGACCGGAACTTCCGCACATGCGGTAGTTCCGCAGGTAAAACCGCGGTACTTCCGTTTTCCGAGAGGCTAAGTTAAAGTCCGGGCGCTCTCTGGAAAAAACGTTCCGCTCGAGTGCCCGGTACTACCGGCAGTCCGGTAGTTCCGCAGGTCAAACCGCGGTACTACCGTTTTCCGAGAGACTAAGTCTTAGTCCGGGCGCTCTCTGGAAAAAACGTTCCGCTCGGGCGCCCGGTACTACCGGACCTGCGGTAGTTCCGCCCAATACACGCCGGAACTACCGGATTTTCTGACAATGCACAGATTTGATTTGATTTTAATTTCTAAGTGCATGCATGATCCTAAATTGATCCAAAAGGCACATTTGAATATGATCAAGCAATCACCATGATCCCTCTTAATAGTACGGCGTCTATCCTATAATCCGGTCTTCCAGCCTAACTCCAAGACCGGTAAAACAAAATAGATACCTAAACTATTTACCTTGTCGCCCTAGAGATCTTGAATCTTCATGGGATATTTTGTGAGCCTCTTTCTTTGCTATTTGAACATATCCTTTCAAACACTTAATGCACACATTAGTCCCATATTTACATAAATTCATTAATTACCAAAACTAACATTTTTAGGGGCCTAGATGCTTTCAATCTCCCCCTTTTTGGTAATTGATGACAACAAGAGCAATTAATGAGAAGAATTTAAGATTTGGATATACTTCTAATTTGCAAGATGTATATCACAAGGACTTTGAAATTTTAGCAATTTTTAGAACATGGGGAATTTTTGCATTTTAGGAACTAATAAGAAATAGCTCCCCCTAAACATGTGCATTAAATTTTGCAGGAATTTATTTGACATGCTTTCATCATAGCACATTTACCAAAATTCAAAGATACATAATAGACAAGTAAATAGGCATTGCATTAAGGACAAGACATAGTTCATTACAAAGCATCAGAAATTAAGATACTAAATGACCACAGAGATTAAGCAACACATTAGGCATTACATGGTTCATTTCACCATAGTTTATTACAAGGCTAATAGATAGGCTAAAAGACTTAAACTTCTTCTCCTCCTTGCTTCATTTTCTCCCCCTTTGGCATCGAAGTACCAAAAAAAAAAGGAGCTAGTCCTGAGCTGCACTGGGAGAAGGAGGACCACGGCGGCGAGTACGACGTCCATAACGAACTGGAGAAGGCGGATGAACTGCACTCTCCAAGGCAGACACACGATCACCAAGGGAGGACACAGTGGTGATCAAGACATCCTGGCGCTCCTCAAGACGAAGAATGGCGGAGTAGATCTGAGAAAGCGACACATCGCCCTCGCCCTGGGGAGGAACAGCTGCTGCCTGAGGCTGAGGCTGAGGCTGAGGCTGAGCACGGGTACGAACAGGAGCAGGAACAGGGGCCTCTGCGCGAGGCTTGTATGGCTTGTGCGGGGTGCAGAGTGCTCCTCGGTACCCAGTCTTCCTAATGATTAAGGCCATAATGAATGGTGCATAGTTGATCCGTTTCTGCTTGTCATTTTTATTGGCGTCAATCCCCCTGATGATAAGATCCACCACATCAAACTTTTGGCCGCGCATAATGTAATCAATAACATTCCACGCATGGCCACGAAT
Source organism: Dendrocalamus latiflorus (assembly GCA_017311315.1). NCBI lineage: Eukaryota > Viridiplantae > Streptophyta > Magnoliopsida > Poales > Poaceae > Dendrocalamus > Dendrocalamus latiflorus. The sequence continues at coordinate 16,012,747 of CM029661.1, forward strand.
AGCATCATAGTTCCCACTCTTGGGAAAAATGGTGTGGTTGATGATCCTGTTGACAAGGCTGGGAATAGGGAGTAAGCCACCTGTCGTCCCCAGAGATTGTTCAGCTGAATGGTCATAATACTCTGAATATGCAGCAATAGGAAGAGCTCGCTTGCTGAACACCTTCTCATATGTACTGGTCTCCGTCCCAAGTGCTAGCTCAAACTCGTGCCTGGTGCACTCAATAAACTGGGTCCCTGTCATCCAACTCAGAGTCTCAAAGTTTGGAGAGATGTGCAGGGTAGCATAGAACTGCCTGATCATGTTGTCCATGTAATTGCATTTGAATGCAACGAGTTGATGAATATCGGCTCGCTGGAAGAGCTGATAAGCACCACTGAACTTGTCGATCTGCGACAAGTGATCCCAGTCCACATACTTATGGGCAGCAAATTTGCGAGCAGGACTATACATCTCTCGGTACACCTTCTCTTGAAACTTGGAATGAAACTCGGGATTCATTGAGTTTCGAGGGCGTACATACTGATTTCTGCGACGAAGAATGGCATAATCTTCATTTGTGATTTTGTCGAGGTCCACTTCGTGGTCTGCAGTTACCTCAGGCATCTCTTCATCTGGGACTGCATATTCCTCGCTCTCATGCGAGGCCTCAGATTCGCTCTCATGTGAATCCTCTGAGTCACTCTCAGGGTCGGAGGCGGGACCTTTGCCCTTGTGCGCCACTGACTGAGATGCGGGAGTCGAGGAGGATTGACCAGCATTGCCCCCATAAGTCTTGTGGGAGACGTTCTTCATCCTCGGCATCTTCAATGACATAGAAGGATAATCAAGGTATGAAGTAGAATAAGCAAGAGTAGGTTTTAAATTGAAAGCAATGAATTATTGCTGTTCCAGGAAACACGGAAGTACCGGCGGCAAAATTGCGGTACTTCCGGGAAATCCGGTAGTTCCGGCATTAAACATGCGGTACTACCGGGACCCCGGAAGTTCCGGCCAATTCGACCGGTAGTTCCGGTTTTTCTGGACATTTCTAGGGCAAGACAAAAGTTGAATCTTTTGGGGTATTTCTTGGATTGAATCCAATGCATGTTTGTAAAAACATTCCAATACCCTAAATAACTATTTTGCCCAAGAAAATTTCAGCAAAAGTCATCACATTTCAATTTTAATCTAAACTCCACCTAGGGTTCTAAGAACAAGGTAAAAAGTGGATTTTGATCCGATTTACCTTGTGAAGTCGAAGGAGGAGAACCCTGGGAGTCCAAGGAATCACCCAAAAACGAAGAACTCTCCTCGGATTCAAAGATCGGGAGAGGAGGTAGGTTCTTGGGAGAGAGAGAGGTTGGAGGAGAGGAAGAGGAGAGGAAGGGGAGGCTGCAGTTTGGGAGGAGTAAAGATGAGAGAGAGAGAGAGAGGTTACAGGGATAAGGAGTAACGGTTGGAGGGGTTTGCGATTTTGGAAACCGCACTGAATCCCGCAGAATGCGGTAGTACCGCGCGTAACACGCCGGTAGTACCGTGGTCACAGAAATTCCGGAAGTTCCGCGGATTACACTGCGGTAGTTCCGGTTTTTCTGTCGGGTGCGGAAGTACCGGACAATGAACTGCGGTAGTTCCGGATTTTCTGGAACTTTTCAGAATTTTAGATTTAGAACTTGAAATTTTGCAAATGATCCCTAGTTTTGCATCCAACTAAAGTCATTCAGGATCATTATGCATCAATTTAGCTAATGCTATATTTTGAAGCTAATTTTTATGAATTTAAACAAATTTTTGACCAAAAATAGGGAAAAAAACAACAAAAATCCATATGAGCACAACAATTGAGCAAAATTGGATGAAATGAGATTTCAAGCTACATTTGAGTAGTCTATGACATTTAATTCATTCCTCAATTTGCAAAAGCGGCTTTCATCTAATGGTTTGGTGAAAATGTCCGCTAGTTGATTTTCAGTTCGGATGTGGCTAATCTCAATATCTCCCTTGCTCACATGATCTCTCAAGAAATGGTGGCGTATATCTATATGCTTGGTTCTTGAGTGTTGAACGGGATTATTGGATATCTTGATAGCACTATCATTATCACACAAAAGAGGCATCTTATCAAAATTGATTCCATAATCCAACAATGTTTGCCTCATCCAAAGTAATTGAGCACAACAACTTCCTGCTGAAATATATTCGGCTTCGGCGGTTGAAAGAGCTACGGAATTTTGTTTCTTGGATGACCAACACACTAGTGATCTTCCTAGAAATTGGCAGCTACCCGAGGTGCTTTTTCTATCCACTTTGCATCCCGCATAATCAGAATCCGAATATCCAATTAATTCAAATTTTGCACCTTTGGGATACCAAAGCCCTATGCTTGAGGAATGCTTTAAATATCTTAGAATCCTCTTTACGGCCACTAAATGGCACTCTTTTGGAGAAGCTTGAAAACGTGCACACATGCATACACTAAACATAATGTCGGGCCTAGATGCGGTAAGATAAAGCAAACTACCAATCATGGATCTATAAAGCTTTAAATCTACCGACTTACCTTCTTCGTTGAGGTCTAGATGCCCGTTTGTTGCCATGAGTGTTTTGATAGGTTTTGCTTCTTCCATTCCGAATCTTTTGAGTAGATCCTTCACATACTTTGTTTGGCTTATAAACGTCCCATCTTTAAGTTGTTTGATTTGAAGTCCAAGGAAGTAGCTTAGCTCACCAATCATCGACATCTCGAATTCCCTAGACATCATCTCACCAAATTCTTTGCAAAAGTCTTGATTAGTAGAACCAAATATAATATCATCAACATATATTTGACATACAAAGAAATCATCTCCAATAATTTTTGTGAATAGAGTTGTATCTACTTTACCAATTTTAAAGCCTTTTGATACTAGAAAGTTACGCAGGCGCTCATACCAAGCTCTAGGAGCTTGCTTTAAACCATATAGTGCCTTTGACAATCTATACACATGATTAGAGTATTTAGCATCTTCAAATCCCGGGGGTTGTTCCACATATACTAATTCGGAAATTGTACCATTAAGAAATGCACTTTTGACATCCATTTGAAACAATTTAATGTCAAAGCATGATGCAAAAGCAAGCAAAATTCTAATTGATTCAAGTCTAGCAACGGGCGCAAAAGTCTCATCATAATCTAAGCCCTCGACTTGAGTATAACCTTGAGCTACTAACCTTGCTTTATTTCTTACCACAATTCCGTTCTCATCTTGTTTGTTCCGGAAGACCCATTTTGTGCCAATGACATTGTGCTCCTTGGGTCTCTCCACCAAAGTCCAAACATCGTTTTGGGCAAAGTTATTCATCTCTTCATGCATAGCATTTATCCAATCCGGGTCATCTAATGCTTCTTCTACACGCTTAGGTTCAAGTGAAGATACAAAAGAATAGTGTTCACAAAATGAAGCTACTCTAGAGCGAGTTTGAACACCCTTACTTACGTCACCCAATATTTGGTCAATTGGATGATCCTTGGCTATTGCATTGTGAATCTTGAACATATTTTGCGATTGATCCTTTTCTTCATCTTCAATAACTTGAACATCGTTCATTGTGGAAGAAGAGGGTGGTTCCACTTGTCTGGATGAGCTTGGTGATGTTGGATCCTCTTTTGGCTTGATGTCTCCGATTTGCATGTTCTCCATTGCCTTGCGAAGACTTTCATCTCCTACATCATCCAAGTTCTCATGCTCTTCTTGAGAGCCGTTAGTTTCATCAAATTGAACATCACATGATTCTTCCACTAAACCCGAATTTTTATTATAGACCCTATAGGCTTTACTATTTGAGGAATACCCTAAAAGAAAACCTTCATCACATCGACTTTGAAATTTTGAGAGCCGAACACCTTTTCTTAGAATATAGCATTTGCAACCAAATACTCTAAAATAAGAGATGTTCGGTCTCCTTCCAACAAGAAGCTCATAGGAAGTCTTTTTCAGGAGTCGATGTAAGTAGAGGCGATTTATGGCATGACATGCGGTGTTAATAGCTTCCGCCCAAAACTTGTCGGAAGTATCATATTCATCAAGCATTGTCCTAGCCATTTCAATTAATGTTCGATTTTTCCTCTCTACAACTCCATTTTGCTCCGGAGTGTAGGTTGTGGAAAGTTCGTGCTTTATTCCAAGTTCATCACAAAAGTCTTCAACTTTTGTGTTTTTGAACTCGGAACCATTGTCACTCCTAATTTTCTTTATTTTAAAATCAAATTCATTTTGAGCCCTTTTTGAAAAACTTTTGAAAATCCCGGAGGTTTCACTTTTGTCATTTAGGAAGAAAACCCATGTATATCTAGAGTAATCATCCACAATGACTAAACAATAGCTATTTCCTCCAATGCTCTTATAGGTTGTTGGCCCGAACAAATCCATATGTAAGAGCGCTAATGGCCTAGAGGTTGAAATGATACTTTTGGAAGGATGAGAATTAGCGACTTGTTTTCCGGCTTGACAAGCACTACAAAGTCGATTTTTCTCAAACTTTACATCCTTCAAGCCAACCACTAAGTCATGCTTAAAAAGCTTTTTAAGTTGAATCATTCCCACATGACCTAACCTTCTATGTCACAACCAACCTAAGGAAGTTTTTGCAATTAAACAAGTTTTCAAACAAGACTCATTTGAGGAAAAATCTACCAAATAGAGATTCCCAAATCTAAAGCCTTTGAAGACTAGTTCATTATTATTATCTTTTGAGATTACAACATTTTCTTTTGAGAATGTGCATGTTAAGCCTAGATCACATATTTGAACAACGGATAGTAAGTTGAAATTTAATGATTCAACTAAAGATACATTAGAAATTGAAAGGTCGTTTGAGATAGCGATTTTACCCAATCCTAATACCTTTCCTTTGCTATTGTCTCCAAATGTGATTTTGTCATTGCTTCCATTCTCAAATGTGGTGAACATCTTCCGGTCTCCGGTCATATGTTGAGTGCAACCGCTATCCAACACCCAATGCCTTCCACCGGTTTTGTAGTTCACCTACAAAAGAAGATCAAGTTCTTTTAGGTACCCAAATTTGTTTGGGTCCTTGGAGGTTAGTGACCAAGGTCTTGGGTACCCAAATGGATTTCTTTTTAGCACCCAAAATTGAGGTGCCAATGAAATGAGCAATAACATTTCCATTTTTGGATTTTCTAAGCATATAACATGAATCATATAAACCAATGGAATGCATGTTATTCTTAGAGCAATCACTTGGCATATGTCCAATACACCGGCATTTTGTGCAATACTTACCATTTTCCTTTACAAACCTTGGAGGCTTGTATACCGGCTTTTTACCCTTTTGGGGGACATATCCAAGTCCCTCTTTGTTAAAAGAGCATCTTTGATCGCTTAGTAACTTATCAAGGGTTTCCTTTCCCTTGTAAGCCCTCTCTAAACTTTTGTTTAGTTTTAGCACTTGTTCTTTTAAATTTTTGTTCTCATTTGCAATGATATCATCATGAACAAGATTTGAAACATTTCTAGAATCTACACTTGATGAACAAGGTATGGCAAGTAGATCATCACAACAAGTAGATATACTAGACTTTGAAATTTCTATACTAGACATTTCATTCAAGATATTGCAAGTAACTCCAATGCTAGTACTAGATTTGTGATTTTCTTGAAGAAGCAAATCATGAGCTTCCTTTAGCTCCTCATAAGAGTCTTTGAGAGAGGTGTGTTCTCTCTTTAAGACCTTAAACTTTGATTTTTCTTTTCCAAGAAATTCATTCAATTCAATTAGCATATTCATCAAGTCATCATATGAAGGCTCATCATCATCAAGCAAGTTTACCTTTTCTCCTTTAGCCATAAGGCATGTAGGAGTGGAGAATAGTGATGGAGCCTCCTTGATTGCAATGCCCACAAGCCCTTTCTTCTTGGGAGATTCGTCCTCGCTTGAGTCGGAGTCCGAATACTCCTCTTCGGAGTTCCACTCACCAATATGAGCTTCATTCTTTCCATCCTTGTGAAGCTTCTTGAAAAGCTTCTTCTTGCCGTTGTAGTTCTTCTTCTTTGATGACTTCTCCTTGTCATCCTTCTTTGTTGGACATTGAGAGGCAATGTGCCCCTTCTCATCACATTCATAGCAACGAATGTTGCTAAACTTCTTGTTGGAGGAAGAGTGCCATTTCTTGGTCTTCTCATGGCTTGTACTCCGAAATGGGCGTCTTCTCATGAACTTCTTCATTCTTCTAACTAGAAGCGCAAATTCTTCTTCGGAGTCCTCCTCATCATCTTCTTCGGATTCTTCACTCATTACCGCTTTAGCTTTGAAAGCGGTGATCTTCTTATTCTTGGAAGAGGATTGCTCCAAGAGCTCTTCCTTGTCTTTCTTGTATAGCTCGTTGGTGATGAGGTTGCCCAACAATTGCGTTGGTGTCATTCTTGCCAACTCCAGTGAGTTGAGGAAGAGAGTCACCAACACTTCATATTTCTCCGGCAAGGCCCTAAGCATCTTTCGAACAATATCAAGATCGGAAAGATTAGTTCCAAGGCCCTTAAGCTCATTCACAATGTTGTTGAGCCTTGAGTACATCTCATTAATGTCTTCATGGGGCAACATTGTGAATGTCTCATATTTGATCCTAAGCCGATGCAATTTGGCCTCCTTGACCGTGGATGTCCCTTCGTGTATTTCCGAAAGGGTAGTCCAAATAGCATGAGCCGTCTCAAGATTGCTCACCCTATTGAACTCATCCGCGTTCAAGGCTCCAAATAGAGCATTCATAGCTTGGGCGTCTAAATGAGCATTACGCCCGTCTTGATCCGTTGGGTGATCCGGATCAAGAGCCATAACGTAACCCTCATTTACGACTTTCCAAATTTGAGGACTCATGGCCTTTAAATAAATAGACATTCTAATCTTCCAATAAGCATAATTTGAGCCATCAAATAGAGGTGCCTTTCCTATTGCTATACCCTCACTAGCCATCCTTTTCTCTCTAGACGGTTAAGTCTAAATTTGAGAGACCAAGCTCTGATACCACTTGTAAGATCGAGGAAGCCGACTAGAGGGGGGGTGAATAGGAGGTTATAAAATTTTCGTCTAATTCTAATTAGCAATTTTAAACTTGATGGAGTAATAGAGCAAGATAACACTAACACTAGCACAAGTGATTGACTAAGAGCAATAATGAACGGTAGAGAACAACAATTGCTACTCTAACTAAGCAAGCAATCAAATGATATAAATAAAGAGCGTTGCTTGGAAGAATATGATCACAAGAGAGCAAACCACAATTTTGACACGGTTACTTTTTACCGTGGTGATCGGAGACTTGCCGGTCTCCCCTAGTCCACGTTGAGGTAAGCCCGAACGAATCGGACCGGCTCCACGAATGAGCCTAAGCACCTCGATCACTATTGGATGCCCTTTCCCTCTCCGGGTAGGCGAGCTCCAAGCCTTCACAATCTTCCGGGCCTTCTCACAATCTTCTTGAGAAGATCACCGAAACTTCGCCAAGCCGTCTAGGTGCCGGCAAGCACCAAGAGAATAGACCACTGCGGCTTGATCTCACTCAAGTGCTCAATGGATCAACTAGAATGCAATGCACTTGAATTTTGGGTCAACTACCTCAAATGAATGCACAAGAGAGTGAATGAGGTGTGAGAGGTTGCTCTAGGCTCAAATGTATTCAATGGATGTTCAACAACACGTCCTAGTTCTGGTGGGGGTGTATTTATACCCTCACCCACCTCAAATAGCCGTTGCAATAAACAATCCTGAAGAATTCAGGAAATCCGGTACTACCGCAGGCAAAACCGCGGTACTACCGGACCCTAGCTGACCGGTCAGAACGGCTATGTCAGAGAGTCAGAAGTAACCGTTGGTCAATGAGTGCGGTACTACCGCCGTTAAAACCGCGGTACTTCCGGACGTCCGGAAGTTCCGCCCCAAGCCCGGTACTTCCGATCTCAACGAGACTAAGTCTTATTCTCGGCGCTCTCTGAAAAAAAACGTTCCGCTCGGGTGACCGGAACTTCCGCACATGCGGTAGTTCCGCAGGTAAAACCGCGGTACTTCCGTTTTCCGAGAGGCTAAGTTAAAGTCCGGGCGCTCTCTGGAAAAAACGTTCCGCTCGAGTGCCCGGTACTACCGGCAGTCCGGTAGTTCCGCAGGTCAAACCGCGGTACTACCGTTTTCCGAGAGACTAAGTCTTAGTCCGGGCGCTCTCTGGAAAAAACGTTCCGCTCGGGCGCCCGGTACTACCGGACCTGCGGTAGTTCCGCCCAATACACGCCGGAACTACCGGATTTTCTGACAATGCACAGATTTGATTTGATTTTAATTTCTAAGTGCATGCATGATCCTAAATTGATCCAAAAGGCACATTTGAATATGATCAAGCAATCACCATGATCCCTCTTAATAGTACGGCGTCTATCCTATAATCCGGTCTTCCAGCCTAACTCCAAGACCGGTAAAACAAAATAGATACCTAAACTATTTACCTTGTCGCCCTAGAGATCTTGAATCTTCATGGGATATTTTGTGAGCCTCTTTCTTTGCTATTTGAACATATCCTTTCAAACACTTAATGCACACATTAGTCCCATATTTACATAAATTCATTAATTACCAAAACTAACATTTTTAGGGGCCTAGATGCTTTCACTGTGGCGTATTGATGGGTCTTCACCGAGTTTATCTTTTGCTTCCGCTGTGTTTCGTGTGTGCGAGGTCTTGAAACCTCAATTGTAATAATGAGACCTTTCGGTCTGTACTCTTTAATATTGTAATAAATACGTTGTTGGTCATGAATCATTTCTGTTTAACTGTGTGCACTAGCTTTAATCTGGGACTAGTGCAGAAATACACAGAGGGTCCGGGTTTGGAAATCCGGGGTCCCGACATAATAATAGTGTGATGCTTAAATATGTTGTAATAGCCCATGGGGTTTATATAGTACAAGTACTCAAACCCTAAAATAATAGAAAAAGATTTAAACACCCTTAACAGGCACTAGCTCTCCATGAGAGAAGTGTAGGGCAACAGAACTGGGGAAGTGAAACAAAAAACTAAAAGCCATTCGTTTATGGATTAGATAACGGTTCCATGGATGAGAACCGCATCTTATGCTGAAGTCCTCATTTTACAAGCTAGATTGCTGTGGAAAGTGATTTTACAGAAATAATGGACTGCATGCTCTTAAAAAAGTACAGATCCTTGATGGAACAAGCCCAGAATAGTGAAACAGAAATAGCTAAAGAAAATAACAATAACATAATCTCAAGCCTAGGCTTTACTGCATGGTCATGACAGCATACGAATAGAAGAGGTGGATAAAACTGACAAAACTAACCAGTATAGCATATTAGAATGCAGTTCCACTAATTGCAAGAAAATTATAGAAACTTCTAGGAGTGATAACTACCAGCAAAAATAGAGAAAGGGTACCTGAACCAGCCAGACAACATTTTCACTATACAATTCATTGTTTACTATCCCACTCGCAAGTTGGTCCCACTCACTTTGCTTCCTCCCATAGATTGAAACTCTATATCCAGCCATCTGGTGAAGCAAATTAGAGCAGACAAGTTTAAAGACCTCAAATAAGAATTAATCTGCACACAAAACCAAAAGAATAAATAATCAAGTTCACAGTTTACCTGATATTTGCTTGCAGAAAGGTCAGAGAAAACTTGCTTCGTCAGCTCAGCAAGAAAACGGCCTAGTTTAAATCAAATAGCAATAGAGATATTTCAAAAAAGGCACCAAGATAGCTTTCTTGAAAACAGTAAAATATGCTGTTTCTTTCAAATGATAACCATTTATGTGTAAGCCCATTATCCAAAGAGAAGCTGAAGCTAAGGGTGGTGGCTCGCAGGTTTATAAGCTCAGTAGCTCATAAGCTCGGTTTACAAATTGTTTAGGGTTTATCTTAGAAGCTAATCTTTAAGCCCAATAAATCAGCTCATACTAAGCCTAATATAGGCCAGAGAGACCCTTGCGGATCATATGCTCGCAAAAGAACAATGAACACTAACAAAAAGGCATATCCACCTGCAATTAAGTTGAATAACTTAGAACCTTCACACACAAGCACAAGGATTTCACTTAGTGCTTCAAATACTGTGCTATAGCATGTGCTATGGCCACTCTAAAGTGGCTGCTATATCTGAAGACGCAGGGCTAAAGTAACAGTGGGAACCGCTATAGAACATATAGTGCAGCAGGCAGTTCTGTGCAGAAATGTTTCAGCTTTCTTTGGTAGCTATTCATTGTATACATGGTTTTCCAAGAAGTTTTCTATTGCACCTCCTTTATTTTCCCACAGTCAATTAATATGTAATCCCTATTCCCTCAATGATTTATTGATCTGGTCATCTTGATTTCCCAAGACCTACCCCCTGTGAAGCACCAATGTTGAAAAGGCATTTCCTCCTAGCATTCATAACGTGAGATATTGGACACCATCATGCCTCTCATGTGTGTCCAGGGCAGGCCAAATCACATACACTTTCTAAAAAAATAATTGTTCCCAACACTTGTTAGACACGGTCCAGCACGTGTTGGACACCGCTCGACACATGGGACATGACCTGACATGTGAGACACGGCCAGCCCAAAAACATAAAGTAGAGTTTTTCTGTGATGCACTCGGTGATGGGTGTTAAGGGTATTTAGGTCTTTTCCCATATGTTAGGGTTTGTGTCTTTGTGTCCTTTGTATTATATATATGCCCCATGGGCTATTGCAATAATATAATTATTCCCATTGACATGGTATCAGAGCAAGGTTTCAAAACCTAGCTCACCTCCAGCTCCCTGGGGCCAGGCGACGGCGAGATCCGGCGGGGGATGGGAGGGAGTGAGAGGAAGCGGGAGGCGGGAGTGAGGCATGAAGCGAGAGAAGCGGGCGGGCGCACGCGCGCTTGCGCGTGGAGAAAGAGGGAGAGCGTGCGTAGCAGGGGGAGTGAGTGGCACCCGAGATGATGGATGGTTCTTATGCCAGCTATGCCGGCTGCTTCAGTTAGCTCTATTCGTTGAGTCTCTGTTTTAGTCGGTCTTAAGAAGTCAGTTGCTTTTTCGTAAGTCTTCCGTTGCGTCCATGCAAATCCGTAGCTTCTCCTTCATATCGTCAAAACTGTGCGAGTCCACAAAATTTCTGTCAGTCAGCCGACTGCCTTGCTAGCCACGGTTCATCCTCTCGGATGGGTGTGGTTCTCTTCTTCCTTTCGCATAGTCGCAGCCGCTGCTTTTATCTTTGACCCGCTACAGATCGTAGAACTCTCTATGATGCCGCCGCTTCTCTTTGAGCCGCCGCCTCGAGTTTCTAAAGCCGCCGCGCTTCTTTTTGCACCGCGGCTCCGTTGCGTGCCTTGTGCATTGCACCGCCGCCATCTCGGGTTTGGATCTGTGCCACTATGCTTTTATCTCCCTTTTCGGCTTGATTCGACACAAATTTTTCAAGAGCCGCACGCAATGACATCTTCAAGACATGGACTTTGGATTTTCCCTATTTTAGTATTAACCCTTTTCAAATGCAATGCTATTGCATACGCTTTGCATTTGAGGGGGGTGTTAAGGGTATTTAGGTCTTTTCCCATATGTTAGGGTTTGTGTCCTTGTGTCCTTTGTATTATATATATGCCCCATGTGTTATTGCAATAATATAACTATTCCCATTGACAATGGGGACATCACTATTACCATGTGGCCGCCTTCTCCAAATTATTAAAGTGTTTATGAAGCATAAAAAGGTTTAATGACTAGAGTGAGAGCCAAACTTTTAAATAAACAAGTAAATTTGTTTCTTAATGAATTTTCTTGTGTTGATGAGAATAATATTCTACTTTATATAAACTCGTTATGTATTCTTAGATTTGAACGATGTGAGAACTTTAGAACCATGACAAAGAAGATATAGACTAAGACCAAAGCAATAGAGGAGCATAAGGAAGATCAAGCTCTTTTGGCCAACTATGGAGAGAGCACAAGTGACAAGTGTAGAGAAGAAGCTCTATGCGCCAATGGAAGATATGAAGACACAAAGGAAAAACAAATCCACACAGCCATGTGCATGAATGCAGAACACATCCTTAAAGGCCCAACACATGACTAGCTTTTGGCTTGCATGTTTTCGTTGACTCGGGTTGGCCTGCGTGCCAATTGACTGACCAGAACCAATCAATGGTTCGGTTTATATCTCAGTTAGCCTTTGAGTCTGAACTAGTATTGGTTAGATTGGAGTCCGAGCTGAACACAAGTAAACATTGGTTCAACCTTAGACCAGAGTGATCAATTCGGCCATGACGGAATCAAGTCAGCCGGCCCTAGGCCGAGTCTTTCGTGAGTCTTAGGAAGGTGGCGCTACAAATTCTGGGGGATTCCCTCATTGTAGGACAGACCACCTTTATGAAAAATAATAGATTGATTTGAGATTGCTTTGTTCTTTGAAAAATAACCTTCTGAGGAACTAAACGCTGCTCAGATCACTTATGCAATTCAGTAAATGTTAGTGATACGTTAACTGCTTAACTATGCCACTCGGCAGCTTATACACTCCGGCTACCGCTGTTGGCATTTGGCAATTATGAAGAGGTATCAAGTATATTAGTTTACATTTTATGGGCTTAGGGCATTAATAGTTTAACTTACAGGGATTATGTTGTGTAGAATAACACTTATCACTGTTAAGGATATAAGGGTATTTGTGGTATTTTCTAGTTCTAGGGTTTAGCATTATGTCTCCTGAGTCTTGCAATAGCCCAAAGGCAATATATATTGCCTTTGGGCTATGCAATAGATTAATGATTCATGTATTCATCCGATAGATCTAACATGATATCAGAGCAAAGGTAAAACCCTAACATTCGTCCTTCTTTCGCTGCCTCCACTGCCACTGCCTCCAGGAGGATCAATCTCTACTCCCAGGAGCTGCCACGTCCCTATCTTATGCTCTTTGGGCCAGCCACCGTCCTCTTCACAGACCGTCGCCACCGCTCCATGCTCTTGGGCATCTCCATGACTTCCCTCAATCAGATCTAGCCGCCATCCTCTCCGTCCCCGCGCTTCTCATCGTGGATCCGCTCGATCTAGTCATCATCGGCTCGTCTTCGCCCTGATCCGGCCGCTGGCAGCCTCTTCTCATGCGTGCCATCATCTCCTGGCCTTCTTCTCGGCATTGCAACGCCAAGGCCTCTGTATGTGGCCTCTATTGCCGCCGCTGTCCTCAAGATCCGCTGCCTCCTCATCGGGCTCTCTTCCTTCACGCTGGATCCAGCTCGCTGCCGCCTAGAGCCATTGTCATCGCTCATTCTAGCACCCAGCCACCTCTTCGATGGCACAGCTTCCCCCCGCGTTGGATCTGGTCGCTGCCGGCTGTCGGACAGCCTCCCCGTCACCTCTATCCGTGTCCCCTAGCCATCGCCATCTCCTGTTGGTCGTCACCTCCTGCGGCTGCTGGTGGAGAGAGACAAGAGGGAGAGGCGTGTGTGCCTCGGAGGGAGCATGCTCACGAGAGTGCAGAGAGGGAGTGAGTGGCTTTCTTGGCTGTACCGAGTAGGATCAGTTGGCTGGGCTATTCTCTTGGCTGTGTCGATTGGTGATGAGCTGATCCTATCCTCAGTGATGTTGGGTTTTTGAATGCAGACACAGATCGTTGCACAAGTAATTGGAAATCTACAACTAAGCCAGTTAAACTCAACCATGGAAGCCGCCTGCTGTGAATGTCTCACTGTGGCTACACCATCCAATCTTTCTCCAGCTGTTGAAGGATGTTGTTGCTATTAGGATCTGCAGCTTTAGATCTTTGGTGTTGGTGTTGCAGCTGCCAGCATCCACTGCTTTTAAGTCATTTTCTTTAAGTCTTCCATTGTGTCCATCCAAATCCATATCTTTTTCAATTAATCAAAACCGTGTAAGTCCATAAATTTTTGTGTCAATCAGCTGATTGCTTTGCTAGTAACGGTCCATCCTCCTAGATCGAGTGTGGTCTTCTTTTCGCATGGCCGCAGTCGCCGCTCTTCTCTCTAAACCGCTGCAGATTGTAGAAGTTTTAAGACCGCCACTTCTCTCTGAGTTGCCGCCCCGAGTTTTTAAGGCCGTCGTGCTTTCCTTCTATGCTGTTGTTGTCTCGAACTTCGATTTGTGCCACCATCTTTTGGCCTCGACATAATTTTTAAGAGCTGCACACTATGACGGCATCTTCATTTAACATCCTAAATTTTAAGTGTTCAAAAATATGAAAATTTTAAAACCTTCTTTTGCATTTTGCTAGCATTCATATTTCTTCTGAGTATTTCCCAAGAATAATCCCAAGTGTAAATAAAGATCATGTAAATAATAAATGGAAAATGACATTACCGATCATAATACCAAAAATCTTGAATTCAAATTCAAGTCAATAAAATAAAACCAAAAGAATATTAGACTCTATCGTAAATGATTAAACCAAAAATTCCTTCTTTTAAATTCAACTAGCAAACGAAACCCAAGGTCAAATATTCAAAATTTATATACAAATTCAGAACAAAATAAAAGTCAAAAATAGAGTAATGTTAGCTTTTGTGTTTAGATATTTGAACCAAGACTTGAATTGAAAATCCAAAAATTGAATACGAAACTTACATGGAAATTTAAATTTTGAATGTCATGCAAAACTTCAAAAATCAGTAAATCCTAATGCGAATTAAAATTTTAAATTAAAATCCACATTCCAAAATTATGCTTGAACCTTTCTCTTTTTTCCTCTCTTTCTTTTCCTTCTTTTCTCTCCTTCCCCTCTCTCTTACATGTGGGCCCCACTTTCTTTTCTCCCTTTCTTCTCTTCTCTCTCTCTTTATCTCTTTTCTCCCCCCCTGCCCATGGGTCTGGCTCCCAGCTTCTCTCTCTGCTTTCTCTTCTTCCTCCATCCTCCTTTTTCCCCTCTCCTCTGCTCGCTCTGCCCCAACCGCGCGGCCCCACTACTCCTGTGCGTCCCTCACCACGTTGCCTGCGCCCGCACATCGCTGACCACTGTGCGCGCACGTCGCCTCCATCGACAGCACCCACGTCGCCATCACCCTACGCCTCGCACGCCCCCACCATACCCTGCTCTGCCGCTCCATGACAGATTCCATGCCGTGCGCTGCTACTCGGTCACCGGCTACAGCAGGTCCACAGCCTCCCACGGGCTATAAATAGCATCCCTAGGAGTGCCTTGCTCCCCGCACCACTCCCCTTCCTCCCCGCATCACTCCCCTTCCTCCCCTACCTCTTCTTCCTCCTTTGCCCGAGCGACACTGACCTGCCTCCTTGCCGTTCCTGGCCCTCCGGCAAAGCTCCGGTCGATCCGACCGTGTCACTTCGTGTCTCTACTTCTCTTCTTCCTCCCCCTCCATTTAATTGGAGCTCCATCACCAGAAACGGCCATTCCCCAATTTCCAGCCGCCACCGCCTCCATCACCACCACCTTTGCTCTGGTAGGATACTTCTCAATTCCTCAGGTCTGGAGCATCCCTCCATTACCCTGAAGCTTTCCCCATCACCGGCCGAAGCATCCATCCGCCCTAGCTTGCTGCCTACAGCGACCCCACCCACACCGCCGTAGGCCACTGCCGCCAAGCTTCCTCGGTGCTTCTCGGTCTACATGGTCCATGTGGTGAGTATCTTACTGCCCTTCTACTGCTCAAATATGCCTCAATTCCTCCTTTCCTTCACTCCGGCGCTGCCGTCCCCGTTCCACCTCGCCGCCGGCCGCTCAAGCAGCCGCCCAAGCCAACCTACGCCATCTCAGGCCGCGCCACCTCCCCACTAGCTTCCTCGCCTCCCCGGAAACCCATTTTGCTGGCTTGCCCTACCTCTCTGGCCTCCCCTCACCGGAGCCCCCGCCGCTCGGCCGCGCCGACTGCCTCCTCTGTTTTGCCCAACCACTGCTCACCTCATCTCATTTAACCCCCCTCCTAATCACCAAACGGGCAACAGCCCAGTGGTCAACCGAGCTGTGCGCTAGCCCACCAGTCTAGAGTTCGAATCTCGTTCTCTCCTCACGCATTTTTCTTTGTTGTTTATTTTATTTTTATTTTCCTTAATCCATTTCAATTCAGGAAAAATTAGAAATTAATCCATGAAAGCTGATAAATTTGATTAGGATATAAATAAGATTATTTAAG
Source organism: Dendrocalamus latiflorus (assembly GCA_017311315.1). Lineage (NCBI taxonomy): Eukaryota > Viridiplantae > Streptophyta > Magnoliopsida > Poales > Poaceae > Dendrocalamus > Dendrocalamus latiflorus. Next base: position 16,028,861 of record CM029661.1, read on the forward strand.
ATTTAAATTTGGATTAGTTAGCATATATGAGTAACTAATGTGGTTCAAATAACTATTTAAAAGGCTAATAATTAATTAAAGGCATTAACAAAGAAATATGACTTTGGTTAAATGTTCAAATAAAGATATATGCCCTAACATTTGCCATGCCACCATTAAATAAATCTCAATGGGAGATTTAATTAAATAGCAATATTGAAATATGACCTTGTATAACAAGCTTTGCCCCGGATAAGTAAATGTAAATTAAAAATAAAGCTAAGCCTAATAATAACTAAAGTGTAGACAAAATATTAATGGTGCCATTAATTAAACCTTACCATTAGGTTTAATGAATAATAGTGTTGAGACATAATTGTATATAACAAGCTAAGACCCATACAAATGAATCATAATTCAAATTAAACTATGCCTAGTAATAACTAAGGGTACATTAAATATCGTACCACAAAATGCTATAAACCCAGACTCTAAGATAAATTCGATAAGCTAGAAATGGTATACGTCGCATATATAAAATATGCCCTGAATATTAAATGCTCGACAAAATAATGCTCAGCTAAATTCGTACAACGATCCATAGGTCTAACCTGACTCATGAAATTTCCTAAATAAATATAAAAATAATAAAAGAAGTTATTAAATAAAAGATCGATCCATGGTAGTCTAAAGTCGGCTATGCCTAGCCATCCTCAAACCCAAAATGGAATATTCTCGTGAATATTTCTCTTGTCATGAAGGCTCATTGACATCTGTCTCGACATATTCCTTCCCTTCATTCTTCCCTTTGCTCAAACATCATTTGACTCCGAAAATAACCCAATCAACCTTGTCTCAAATCATCCATTTAATCATATTAATCAAGTTCAAATTGGATTTATTTGGATCTTTGAGTTATTTGCCTTTATTTGGATTCAGAGTTATTTGCCTTTATTTGGATTCAGTTGTTTAGCGTATAATTAGAAATTGGAGTCCTGAAGATTCATTGGATCAATCAAGACCAAGATCCAGACAAAGACTAGGAACTCAAGACCATCAAATTAGAAAGCTTTGAGTGAGCTCAAGACCGCGGTAAACCACGCAAGGCGAGTCAATACTTTGATCATGTTGAACCTACATTTTTTGCAAATTTACTTCTGTTTAAATTATCAAATTGCATGCTATCATTTCTTATGCAAATATATGTTTGTTGAAGATTCTAGTATATGCACATTATTCGACTTGCTAGTATTACACCTTCTTTGGAACATTTGAATATCTGAGTCTTGTCACCCTAGCAAAATTATAATAGTAACCTTGTCACCCTCCATTCTCATCTTTCTCCTTTATATAGTGGTCGCCACCCTAGGGTTTGGCGGGTTTTGTTAGATTGAAGTTTAGCTTATGCTACTTTATACATTGTCCTCTTGTTTGACGAGCACAACAGTGATATTGTTCTTCAGAACCCCACCCTTTCAATATAGAGCTTAATTCCTGTTCGCAATTTAAGATTGCTTATTATCTTTTTCTTGCTTTTTTCGATTGCATGTAGGAATAGACATTCATGGTCAGATCGATCATGCTCCTAGCAAGGTTGATAACAATCCTGGAGTTGGTTCAACGATTGCCGGCATATTGGTCGTGTATGATTGGTAGCCGAATTGTGAGAGCCATCTCCACCAAATCAAAATTATCCTTCTCATTGAAAGATCGGGACACCCATTATGGTGGACTCAATCTAATCTGATAGATCACTAATCAGATGCTGAGTGTTATCATCTTCACTCGACTATCTGTCGGAGCTAACTTCAATGATGTTGCGACCATGTGTCGGTTGGTTCTCGAAATACCTAAGAGTCGTTAGAGAATAGTGGTCGCTCACAACTGCATTGAGAGTACTCTGACTCTCGGATTCTGGTGTTGCACTGTTGTCATCGTGTTTGCTGGTCGAAAGTACTGAGCTTATAGAGGCATTTGGGCATTCTGACATTGTTGGAATGACCGATGCCCCTGGGAGTGTTTGATGGGGGTGATGAGTCTTCTTCTGTCTGGTCGATCTCACTGGTCTCAGCGAATGGCAATCCTGGAATGAAAGAGGATGAGGAGGAGGCTTCATGTTTCATGGCCCGGATGCATGTGTCCATATCAAGGTCGGCACAATATGCCATGTCAAATCGGTTCTCCTCATGCCAGGTCCCCCCATGATCGCATGAGCGATACCAACGAAAACGGGGAAGGATGATGATGATTGTTGAACAAAGAAAACTTTAAGTATTCAGTGCCTTCTTCCCCATGGACAGCGCCAGCTGTCAATGATCGAGTCGCCGATTAGGGAGGTAGTTATTGTCAGAGAGAGAATGCATGATTGTCGGTTGCTATCAGTGGGAGAGAAACGTGCGGCATAACTACAAGGCAGATATTGTTCGAGAGACAGGGCTGAAACATCGTGTTGTTTGGACCAAATAGAGCATGTGTGTTATCCGTCGCACAAAAAGAGTTCCCTGAAAGCAGACCATCAAGCCAATTCACGAATCGTTCGAGTAGTTTGTTGGTCGGGTAGAGTGTACAGTAAACCTCCAATCAAGGTACTCGGTACTAAAGGAAGCTTGCGACCACGGAGTCTGTATGGCCTTATTTAAGGTGGTGCTCATTTGGGCTTTTAAGCCCGAGCTTCTGACTTATTTTGTATTGTAGCGACTTTTTTGCACTGTAACTACTAATAGCTTTTTCAGCGTAATTAAATTTTAAAAAATTTGAAAAAGTTGTATCATCACGGATAATGCAAAGTAATAAGGAGAAAAAAGAAAATTCAAAAAACCCTAAAAAGCCAAAAAAATCATAAAAAACAAAATTAAGAAGTCAGAAGTTAGAACAAAAGCTCTAATGAACTGTGCCTAAGTATTGAAACTGTATTTAAAGGATTATTCGATACTCGTCACTGTTAGAAATTTGCCCATTTAATTATGGCCCATTTCATTAATTCCAAAGCATGCATGGGTTAATACCATATTGCTAAGGCAAGGTGAAGAAGATCGATTTATAAGGTGGAGTCCTCACCACTCCTTGAATATGGATAGAAATGGTATGAGGAGTGTTCTGTCTAGTCACACGCGCGCGCACTTGTGACTTACGACGTGCGACCGCGCAGTGATGTGGCGCGCCACTTGGCAGACCAAGTCTATCTTTATTTTGCTAAACCATGCACCACTCTCTCTGTTTGAATGAGATTCAAACATTTGAATGAGGCAGTTACAAGTGAATTTACACTGCTTAATTCATCAGTTACCAGTGCATAATTCTGTTTGAAATGCAGCAGTTACTAGTGAATAACTGCAGCGTCCTTAAAAGGGCTTGGAGACATCTAGGAAAAGAGAGAATTTTGCACTCCATTCTTCCTCTACTTTCTGCTCTGTTGTTGTGATGTGCTCTCTGAACCTCGTCGACCTTTCTTCCCGGCGTGCACCTGGAAGGAAGGAGAGCGGCTATATCCGAACCGTTGCCGCAGAGAGTACCTTCATGGGGCGGCAATAAGGTTTCCGGGCAACGTATCTGCGCGACCGCTCACTGCACTGCGACATCTACAGTCTGCACTGCGTCAAGCCTGCGCGGCTTCCTGTTCTTCATCAGGCTAACAAGTAAGTCGTTCGCGTGCATGTACGACTTAGTTACTACATTTTTTAGTATATTTTGAAATATGATGAGTAGCCTGCTGTTAGTAGTAAGTTTTGCATCACTAGTTTATTGTATTTGTCTCCTTGTAAAATTTGGAATTAAAATATTGCCTACATTTGTAACAGTCACCTCTCCTAGCTGGGCAGTGCATGATCAAGGTTGCTACTGGCTAAAGGGCATGAAAAATGAAAATGAGTTCATGCGGCTCTCTGACTCCGATCTGAAAGCCATCCATCCATTTAGACATATATGTCCATGGCATATGATGCTTTCTATCCCTCTTGGAATGCAAATATCCTTGGGATTTCTAGAGGATGGGAGAAATTTCCTTGGGATTTCAAGAGGATGGGAGAAAGTGACATCAACTGTCTGAGGAGCCCTATCTTTTCATCCATGCTTGCCACTTGGTCCTGGATGGAAATTTTATTTGTTCGATCCAGAAAGTGATGCGATTGGAGCTGCACAGGAACGAAAGTGAAATTTCCAAATAAAAATTTCACATAACTAAAGAAAATCAAGATATAATAGTCCTGGTGAATTGTGAATTGTCCTCGGCTACCAATTGTAGCTTATTCGTTGTTCGGATCTTCTTTTTTTTTTGTATGGTATTGTTTAGAAAAGGCCATAGCCAACCGAAAAATGCTGGCTGATGAGGATTATACCTCCCCTAAATAAACAGCAACCATATGCTCATTTTACGTAAGATCAACCGCAATTCGCCAACACTGACTACTTGTAGTTAGTGTCCCAATTGGTTCAACATTAATTCTTTTCCTAGTAAATACAAAGTATATTTTTAAAAGAAAAAATAGAGTAAATACCGGGTTTACGTCTTACTACAGCATATTGCCTAGGTTAAGGTCATCAAATTCTCCCCATGCGTGGTTGGACACTTGAACTCACTTGTGAGTGATTGCTTGTAATTTTTTTCTAAGGAATAAATCCATTTTACATCTTTAACTTTGCAAAAAAAAAGAGTCAAATTAACCCTTGTTTCTCTATGAAACTGGATATTCTGACCAGTGGACATACAAAACCAAGTTAGTTTACACACTAAAGCGTTTGAGAGGTTGGTATCATTGACACAGGTGGTTTTGTCATGTGTGCAGCTTGCATCACCAAAATTTACTAGGATGGCATAGGGGATTTTTTTTTGATAATTTATTTTTCAAGGACTTTGATTGCTCATTAGTTTAATATGTTGAAGACTATTTTTTTTAGTTACTATTGCGGACTAGGATGTCATGTAGCAAATTTTGGTGAAATAAGCTGCATTAGGGGTGAAAACGGATCGGATATTTTCCGCCGGATCCGGGCGGATACGGATACGGATTGTGTCGGATCGGATTTTTTTCGGATAATTCTCGGATCGGATACGGATACGGATTTTTTTATCGGATACGGATACGAATACAGTAAGCCTGGTATCCGTCGAATACGGATACGGATACGGATATTTCGGATAATACAAAAACGGATATCCGGGATTTTAGCCCATAACCAGCCAGCCCATACGGCCCATTCCCACTCTACGCGTGATCTAGCCGTCCGTTCTAACCGTCCCTGTGATCTAGCCGTCGGTGCCATTGTGTGGGAGTCTAGGGTTATTTCGGTCGCTGGCGGCCTGGCGCTGCGCTCCATTCGGTTCGGCCGCCACCGCCCTGCAATACCTCCACCGCCACGGCTCCACTCCAAGGCTCGGGCTCCAAATCTCCTGCCTCCGCCCGTCCGCCGACCGCCTCCGTCGGTTCCTCCGCCGCCACCACCTCCCTCCGCCGACCGCCTCCCTCCGCCGGTTCCTCCGCCGCAACCGCCTCCCTCCGCCGGTTCCTCCTCCGCCGACCGCCTCCCTCCGCCGGTTCGTCCGCCGCCACCGCCTCCTTCCACCGACCGCCTCCCTCCGCCGGTTCGTCCGCCGCCACCGCCTCCCTCCGCCGACCGCCTCCCTCCGCCGGTTCCTCCTCCGCCGACAGCCTCCCTCCGCCGGTTCGTCCGCCGCCACCACCTCCCTCCACCGACCGCCTCCCTCCACCGGTTCCTCCGCCGCCACCGCCTCCCTCCGTCGACCGTCTCCGCCGGGTAACTTGGAGTCCACTGCTACTCTGCTAGGTTAGATAACTTTCTGATTTCTGACGATCTGACGATGTATGAGTGTATGACTGAAGTTGGAGATTTATGAGTAGTGCATCATGAGTTCATGACTGAAGTTGGATTGAAATTTAAGTGTAGTGACGATGTATGAGTGTATCTGTGTATGACTGATGCTCCAGTTCGCATGGTATCACGCTGGACCGCTGGTGCTTTCTGTTTGAATAGGAAGGGGGAGAGAAATTTACTATTAACAGCTCTACATCTACTCCTTTAGCGATTAATACTAATGATTCTAGTATATTGTTTGCATAGATTCTCAATTGTAGTATGATTTATTCAGTGTTTGTAGTAGATGACAATTGTATTTCTGTTTGAATAGTATATTGTTTGTGTTCATTGGATAACAGAATAGTATATTGTTTGTGTTCATTGGATAACAGAATAGTATATTGTTTGTGTTCATTGGATAACAGAATAGTATATTGTTTGTGTTCATTGGATAACAGAATAGTATATTGTTTGTGTTCATTGGATTGAGAAAATGAGATGATGTGTAGTGAGAAAATTTAAGTTACTATTTAAATTCATTTTGTTGTGCTTTTATAACTTTATTATCTTATGTATTCCCTTTATTATGTTGTGCTAGATGTGTGATGGAATCTACAAGTGCGAGTAGCATGGCAAGTGTAAGCAATACATCTCCTGTTTTGCCGGGGGTGCCACAACTACCTATACATGATGACAACGGTTTGCTAGTCTTTACATCGTACTATATAGTTGTTTGGTTTTATTTTATACTGCTTTGAATATTTATTCAAATAAAACTTGTAGGCACAAGAAGTCTTAGGAGATGCTGAGATGGAGGATTTGGTGGATGAAATGGTGGAATGAAATGTTCTTATGCTTCTTCAAATTGCTATCATGTCATCATATGTATTCTATGAATTGCACGTTGTTGCTACTTATGTAGTTATGTTATGATCGACTATCGGATATATTTTCATTGTGGATGAAAAGACTATGCTTGTTTAGATTTCATGAATGTTTTGACAAGATGAACTATTTACGTATTTTCGTTAATTTTGGATGTATAGTTTAAGGGGTTTTCATGTTCCGATAAATATTCGTAACCGTATTCGTTTCGATTCGTATTCGATCCGTATCTGTATTCGATATTATCCGTATTCGTATCCGTATTCGAGTTATCCGTATTCGTTTTCGTATCCGAAAAAAATATGAAAACAAATATGGTAGAGGCATTATCCGACCGTATCCGATCCGTTTTCACCCCTAAGCTGCATACATGACAAAACCACCTCCACATCGGCAAAACCACTGTACCAAACCGCCTCAAAATGAAAATTAATCCAGTTTTGTAGGTACAAGAGTTAAATAACCAGTTTTGAAAATTAATCTAGTTTTGTAAGTTCAAAGGTTAAATAACCAGTTTTACGGTTCAAGGGGTTTAGCAAACTTTTTGCAAAGTTCAAAGAGTAAAATTGACTTATTCCGTTTTTAGCGCTATCGCTTGTGTAACCACTGTACTGTGGTAACATATAGTAGAGTGAGTTATTTAGTAAGATCTGATGAGACATATTTTCGGTAATGCCAAACACAAGCACGAAAACTAGCACCCAACAACCGCGTCGTTTTCGCATGCAATTTTAAAGCCTAAACCCCACCATCGGCTGTTCTTGAAAAGAAAAGAAAATAACGCAACTTATGTTAGCAGTAGTACGTGCGAGTGTGACAGATATAGCAGAAAAATTAGTAATTATTGCGTGCTAACGCTGCTGGTGCTCCGAGAGCGGAGCTGGGGGAGCATCTTTGTGGGGTGTTTTTTCAGCCATCGTATCGCCGTGGCTTTCGAACGTTAAGGTGGGTGGGTTTGCCTGGGAATTGTGAGGTGAACTGAATCGAATTGCGACATTATGAGTGTATTTGGTTGCCTGAATCTCCTTCATCCTGGCTGGGTGGATCCGTATAATCTGAGAAAAAGCCTATTTGGTTGCCTGTATGAATGGATGCAGCCTGCATGAGCGGATGCAAAAATACGCCCTCATCCTGGATGGGTGGATACGCTCAAAATGAGCTTCATTGGCCATCCTGGATGGGTTGATGCAGTGTATCTTATGCGATCCCACGTGTCAGCCTCTCAGGTTTGGTAGACTGCATCCGCTCATACAGGCAACCAAACAGCATCTCAGTTTTTTTGCATCCGCTCATGCAACCTCACCAAACATCTTCTTTTTCTGAAATACGATTCCACTCAGCCTACATCCACTCAGTCAGGATATATGATACAACCTCCATCCACGAACCAAACACACCCATAAAAGCCGGTGTCCCAGCCATTGTTTCGAACGTACGCCTATTCTTTCAAACTTTGCCTCGTAGCTACCACTTATAATTTTTAGATTCTATTTATATTACCTTTCAAAAACTATTTTTATATAATAAATAACTTTTCTACAATATTTGACTTTTAAACAAAGTCTTTTCAAGACGAAGTCTACTAAGTTGATTATAACGCACATTATAGTAAATTTATTTATATCGATCAAAATCGCACATTAATGTCTCTATGTACAGCTCTTTATAAGATGTTACTATTTATAAGTTAAAACAAAAAACTATTCGTAAAAACTAATATGAACAGGCCCTAAACTGTTCGTGTGAGAGGATACAAAGTAACAAAAACTCGCATGCAACTTTAACCGATATAAATAAAGTCGCTACAGTGTATACTACAGTCAACTTTTAATCCCAGCTTAAAAAGACACTATTTACATAAACAATCTAGGAAAATAAGAATATAGGCTGTTCATAAGAGAGATTATGAAGTAACAGAAATTTACGTGTAATTTTAATCGATATAAATAAAGTTCTTATAGTCCCTACGCACCGGATCGAGCCCAGGCGGGTGGCCTGCGCGCCGGCAGCGCCACCAACCGAGCACCGCTCGGTTCTCCCTAGCATTCTTACATACACGCACAACATTCATACACGAATGAGAGCACTCTCTCAAAAGACAAATGCCGAGTAATAACACAGCGCATAGGAATAACTCGATGCCCATAGGATCACAATGCAAAAGCTATAGCCCAAGAGAGTCCCATATCCCCAGTTCTCCACTTGCTAAGATTATGACTTCGATTAAAGTTCAGCACACTACCCACCGTTCCAAAAACAGCGAGAGGAAACCGAATGCAATCGCATCTCGTAGGCAACATGACAAAGGTACGGATATTTTTTTCCCGTCAAAAAAAGGGTACGGATATGTTGCTTAAGGCTCCAAAAGAACAAGCAGCATCTCAGCTCCTTTCCTGGACACATAAATCATCAAAACGCATAACCAGAGTGGTCTTAATTATCAGATGCCTTCGGGGAGTTCTCAGGCGTCTTCAGCGCGTCCGAAGCCTTTCCCGCCTTGTGTGTCACCACTGCAACTTTGAAATCTTCCCTGATGCCGGTATCCTTGAACTTCAGAGCAAATGTAGTAAGCCCACTCTGCGATTCACCAATGCTGTTCATACAAGCAAACGTCACACCCTTCTTATCCATGTCCTTCAGCGACATGTCTTCGTAAAGGCTTGCATTCAGAATCAGTCGGTAATTGCCCTTGGCCCTCATGATGAGCCGACCCCTCTCATCACCAGATACCGGGATGTTCAACTTTAGTTCCCCTTTTCCTCTCTCTTTCCAGCCCCCATCTAAGTACTCATACAATGCAGAGTCAGCAGTAAATACGGCCTTCTCATTTTCTTCACCAGTTTCAACGGGGACCTCTGGCATAGCAAATTTCTTGGGTGCTTCTGCTGCAGTAGCAAGTGCTGGCGAAGAACTCCCATTGTTCGTAGAACCAACAAAAGAAGGGAATGATGAACCATCGCTCTTTAGCCCAAATAGGGGAGCAGTTGAGCCTTCTTTAGAGGCTGAGCCAAATGAAAATGATGAGCTTGAAAATCCAGTTCCAGCCAGTCCTGTGAAGGCATTTTTGCCGCTTGACAGATTCTTAAAAGAGAACAGGGGTGTCGGTGATGATGACTGCCCTTTGTTACCAGTGTCCTGCTCCTCAGCTGATCCATCTCTGGTCTCTGATTCATCTCCACCTTTCTTCTCAGCATCATCCTTGTTGATTTTATCTTCATCTCCAGATTCATTTACTCCTTTCTTTTCTTCAGCATTTCCCTTCTCTGTTTCGCACTCAGCTTCAAGCATCTTGCTGTTATCTTCCTTGGGTCCTCTGACTACTACCTGGTCTTCACCAGGTCCATCCCCCATCTCTTCTGCTTTGTCACTGGTCTCAACAGGTTGAGACGGTGCTTCAGTTGGGTCGTTGGACTTGGTTTTTGCTTCAGTTGGGTCATTGGACTTGGTTTTTGCATCTGACCCTTTCAGAGCTGATTCATCCTTTTGAATCTCATCTACCTCATTAGAATCTGCATTCTTGTCCATTGCGGACAAAGCATCTTTCGCACTGCCATTGCTGCCCTCATCAGCTTTCTCACTTGAGCAACTGTCTTTTACATTTGCCGTCATGACATCAGAAGGTTGAGGCTCTGAGTCAGGGATACTTGCTTGAACACTAGAATCACTGGGGGTAAATCTGATTGCAGAGAAAGGATTAGAAGAAGGAGCTGATGATGGTTGCTGGCGCCGAACCTTTACAATTCTCCGGGCTGCCATCACTTCCTCACTAGCTTTCTTAAATGTCCCCATCTCTTGCTCCGGTGAGTCATCATCAGGCTCAGGATTATCCTTGTTGATTTGGGTACCTGCAACCCTCTTTCTAGAGGTTGGAGCATGTTCCTCATCTGCCATCTTACAAGTTTTGAGTACCTGAAAATCCAAACAAGAGAGCATACTAAGAAAACAATAATAAAGTAGTTTACCCAAGTGACCATGCAATCATCACAGGTAATAGCACAGTTTAAACACATTTTGGACAATGCAGGTTCTTCTTTAAAATCCATCAAGACATCTACAGAATAAACTTTAAAAAATCAGGAAAGCTGAGATGCAACTATTATTATACGTTCAGAAAAAAATGCTGAAGTAGAACAAAACTATGTGATTGTTATGCGGTATAATCGTGAACTATAATATCCCAGTTTTACATTTACATCTACCAGCAAACAAGTGCAGTCAAAATAAAAAAAAACCACAATGCAGCTAAACTAGGTTGTCCAAAGTCCAGAGATGAATCTTGTGTGTTATGGACAGTGTGACATGGCACTTGCACCTGTGCCTAAGATGAAATAAACATAAAGACACTTTCCCAACTTCAACTGGCATCTGTAACTACACAAGATTCATAAAGGAAATAAAATATGTTGCCTTCGTAAGCTCTTTGTTGGAGGAAAACAAATATTTTCCTCCAATGCAGTGTTGGCACATACCATTATCATATCCTACAAGCCACACATCTCCAGTACGTTTCACTCAGGGACTGCCAGTGTCTAGTACGTGTTATATATGCAACATTCTGCTTAAAAGTGTAGGTGCTACCTAGCAGCTAAAGCAGAAGAATTTCTATATATCAACAATGAGAAGTATTTGATTGGAAGGTAAAAAATTTCCAGACCACTCAGATACGATGAATTGATGCACATGCGTATAGCTGGAAACCCAATTCTTTTCCTCAGGATCTCTTGAATAAAATTAGGGAACACATTGGTAAGATCTGATAACAGTAAATACATAATTACATGTGCTACATATGTACCCTAACCAAAGAATCATGTTCAAAATTCAGTTCATAAAAATATAGCTATATAAAGCCCCATAACTCTAAATTGTTCGCTGTTCTGCATGGTTTATAGAACAACAGAACTATAACACTAGCTAGTAACAAGAATAAGTGATAATAAAATATTATCAGCTAGATATTATTAATGTAGAAGGGAAAATAAAAAATATTTTGAAGTTCTTTATGTTGAAACAACAAAATTTTGCAGCCAGTGTCACATATTTCATTTTCAAGACATATTGTACATAAAACTAGTTTGTTGTAACTAAGTACAAACCAGCTGCTTTTCATTTACAGTAAGTATACAGAATTACAGGTATTACCTCCAAACTCAAAAGAAATATAAAAGAAAGGGTTTTCTCAGCAGGAACTCGATGATTCAACAAGCTTAAACAAAAAATTTATCATGGTACATGAGGCATTACTTTCCTGATAGCACCAAATACTTTAGAGCTTGTATACTCATATAACTTTTTTGCCATCCTAAATCCACCTCAATTTCTATGTAACTGCCGCACCTAACTGCTCGAATTCATTAGCTGCACATATGCGTTTATTTTGTGTCTTCTTAATCTAATATTAATCAATACTCCTTTATGTATTTTTTAAGTTTGTAGGTCAAATTACTCGGACACATCATAGACGTGCGGCTCAAAACAAAGTAGCACTGATCTCAGATTCATCTTCCCATTAGATGGTTGGAGCACCCCCCGAAGGCACGCTACCGCCGTTTAAACATAGATGCGGAGCAGGCAAAAACTAAACGAGCCCTAAGCAAAAACAGAAACATACATGAAGCGGCGAAATACAACAACTAGTATCACAAAACTCTAAAATAGGGCGAAACTAGTATACAAGGATGTAAATTTTCCGGTGCCCAGAGGATCTGATCAGTACAAGTGAAAAGGCTGCTGCTACCAAACATGAAATTATAGAGGAAAGGCTAAAGAATCCACGCACCAACACATCCAAATCCTACAAGAAATTTACGACGGAACAAACGAGGAGTACGAGACAGTACGCATAACAAACCGAAACAAGTATAATTTCAAGAATAAACACACAAATGGGGGCAGTAAATGAGCGCTCGGCTAATCTTGGAAGAATACAGACGAACAAAACCCTCCCAAGCCCGGAGATATGTACCCCAGATAAACTCCCAAGAACAACAAGAAATCTACCCAGTGTTCCGAATCGACAGGCACCCGACCAAGCTTCTTCGAAACAAAAAGAAAGAAAGAAAAAGCAAAGAAAAGATTGGAGAAAAAACGACGGCGGCAGGAATCGGCTGAGGGGGTGGCGAGGGATCTAGATGGGCGACCTGGTGGTGGTCGCGAGTAAGGGAAGGCGCCGCCTCCTCTCCGCGTAGGCGACGGTCGGCGCTCGGCGAGAGCGACGAAACGAAACCCTAGAAGAGGGATGGAAAGGGAGGCGATGTGTGAGGTGACTGTAGGAGATCAGCAGCCGTGGAGTGAGTCGGGGGGAGAGGCGGCCGTCCTGGATGTGAATGGGCCGTGGTGGGCTTCTTTTGGTAGTACCAAACCAGGTTCTGCGGAGCAACAGCTCCACTGCGCCTGCGCGAGTGGTGGTGGCCCGGTGGAGACCTAGAGTTTTCAGTTTGGACCAACCTGTCACCATCCTGGGCAGCTAATCGACGCCTTGACGGCCCCATCTTTTTTTTTAGTTTTTAGCTTCTGCATTTAAATTTTTTACAGTAACTAATTTTAAAATAAAATATCTTTTTAGAATAGATCTATTAGTTAATTATAGTATATACTGTACTGACTTTATTTATATCAGTAAAAATCGTAAATAAATTTCTGTTTTTCTATAATATCTTACGTGAATAGCCTAAAAGCCACAAGCTATAGCTAAAATCCATAAATCTCAGCAAAAAAAGAACAGACCCGATGAAAAGGTTATATATATATATATATATATATATATATATATATATATATATATATATATATATATATATATATATATATATATATATATATATATATATTATAAACATATCATCGCTCGAAAAATTACATAATTAATAATATGTCATCATTTCAAATGGGGCAGAGGCTCATCGCCATTTGAATTTAGAACAGAGCTTCTGTCACCACAAACGAATGAATGATAAGAGTAACACGTCGGCGCCATGGTATCTATCACCATTTCAATTGACGACAAAGAGGCAAATTATCAATTAAAATAATGACAAAAGCCTCCGTAGCTTCAATCATCATTTCAAATGGCGACAGAGACCCTCACATTCTCTGTCGCTGTTTGAAATAGTGATAGAAACCAAGCCTATATAAGGCACATAAAATTGGCTGAAATTCATTTTAATTCAGCAAAAAAGAAAGGAAGAAGTGGAGGAGAGAGGAGAGGGGAGGGGAAGAGAAGGAGAAGTGGATTTCTACATTCTGGAGGTGAGTTTTTTGTTTCTTTGTAGATTTTATTTTGAAATCATGATAGGTTAACAAATAAAATGATTAGATGTATAGTTGCATTGGGTAGTGGATACATGTATAGATAGTATAGTTGTAGATATATAGCTCTTTATAGTAGATGTGTAGGATCAATTCTTGTAAAACTACTAATTTCTCGTAGTTGTTAATTGCATTATACAAATTAGTTTTGGAATATTATATCTGATAATTAGATCTATTTGAAATACGGAGAGTACAATGTATGTGTGATCCATTATTAGCTATGTGGGGTATATAGACGAAGCATGCATCATAATTTTGATTTCTACAAGACATACGATTGCGTATCTTTTTTAGTGTGTTGCACGTTAGTGAAATCCTCTCCTATGCAAATTTATTGGTGAATAACAAATTTGTTATTAGGTCTATTTCGTGTTTTATTTAATCGAATAAGCAGTTGTCATTAATATCATATTAGTTGTTGAAATGATCGACAGGTATGATTGAACAAGTAGTTTTTAAAATACACTATGAAAAGGGGTTCTACGGATGGGTGCAGAAGGAATCAATTTGCACAATTTTTCACTTGTGACGACCAATCTATCAAATGAAGAGCAACATAAATGGGGTACTATTATAAGATGGTTGTACCAGTTATTTTTTGATAGATCATGTGTTGAACACAGAAAGGTAGAGAGAACTCCTGCTCTTTTTTATTGTTTTCAATTGCATCAGGTGTGTACAAATATGCTGGTATAGGTCCCTATTTATACATACGGTGGGGTGCCCATAATGGGCCAGGACTCCTAGTCCTGGGCCCAGGTTTCTCAACACTCCCCCTTGGGCACACACCCGACATACTCATGCCTCGTTAAAACTCCATAAAAACCCAGTGGAAAATATTTGGAGAAAGACTACATGATACATGTAATGCTGCGATGCACGAATTGCCTCATTAAAAACCTTGGTCGAGAAACTTCAGGAAAACTCATCAAGGGAAAAAGAGTATAATTCACCCAATTTCATTTGATCTTCAAGACTTTATTCTTTTGGGTACTTAATCTTCATGATCAAGATTTATTAGCGGGCTCGAGAGAATTCTCCCCCTGAATTCTGCACTTCTCTAAATCTCATCATTCCAATTCCACGCACGCACCTTTCAAAGCTAGATGCGGGGAGTGACTTAGTGAACAAATCTACGACATTTTCACATGGCATTCCATCTTTTGCAATTCATGTGCATAGAAGAACTTGGGGTTGATATGCTTTATGAGATGACTCTTCACATAGCCCGTTTGCACTTGTGCAATACAAGCTGCATTATCTTCATAGATAATCGTGGGGGTTTGCACAATATTCATCCCACATGACTGCTGGATGTGGTGAACTATTCGGCGGAGCTAAGCGCACTCTCGTGCGGCTTCATACAGTGCTATAATTTCTGAGTGGTTCGTCGAAGTAGCTACAAGGCTTTGCTTGGACGATTTGCAGGAAATTGCAGTTCCACCACACAAGAATACATAGCCTGTTTGTGACTTTGTGGTATGCAGGTCAGACAAGTACCTAGCATCTGCATAGCCAATCAAGTTCAGATCTTGATTCTTTCTGTAGAACAATCCAAAGTCCTTCCTTCATTGCTTCTTTCAATTGCGACGGCAAGTCTCTTTATTTTTTCGGCTCCGATGTGTGCTCACACATCCATACTGATTGGGATATTCAGATCCGGTATGCACTTTTATGAAGGTGTCATACTTGTGCCAGGTCTCAACTGGCTCTCCTTCTCATTCTGGGGGACTTCAGTGTAACAACCCAGGCTTTTATAAAAAAATAATTTAAAATAAAAATAAGTGTTTTGGTTGCTTAAATTTAATTTTTCATTTACCGTGTTTTTTCTGCTTTTAAAAACGCTGGATTTGAAAATTAATTTAGGTAAAAAAATAAAAATATTATTAAATATAATAATATTTCGATTTTGTATAAAAATCCTATGTCAACTTAATTATTTGGAAGCATTTTACATTTATCTAGATTTTCTGTGTTTTCTGGAATTTTTCTAGAGCTTAAAAAACTATTTTCGAAATCAAAAAGTATTATAAAGGACTAAAAGAAAAAAAGACAAAATAAAGTTGAAAAGTATTTTTCCCAAGTCCAAAATTAATCCAGGGATTTCTGTGAATTTATTATAGATTTTTAAAATCAATCCTAAAGCTTAAACTAAATCTTTATAAGTTAAAAAGATTTAATTTGACTAAATTAAACTTTAATATTTTCTAAAAGTATTTTATTTGAGTTCCTTATGTCACAAGGAATTTTTGTATATTTTTGGATTTTTTGGAGTTTGTTTGAGCTCAAGATAAAATCCCCCAAAAAAGAGAGAGGTGAGAGAATAAACAGTGCTACGCAGGCACTGTTCATCTTCCTCAGCGCGCACGACGCGCACGACCGATTCTTCAATGCACGTTTCTTCCATTTTCTCTCTCTTGATAACTTCCAAACCGGACCTTATCTCAATGTCTTCCCAAAAGAAAAGTCGTGCCAAATCACGTCAGAAATCTATGCCAATCGGCCTTATCTCGTTTCGTTCAACCGTTTGCGTTTTATCTCCTTTTTTCCGGAACGAACTCTAAACTGATATCCGCAAATTTGGGTCGGTTTCTATCCCTTCCAAGCGTATAAATAGGACCCCTTAACCCCTCTAAATTCATCCCAAGCCGTGGCAAGTCCTCTCAAAGCTCAGAACGTCGTTGGCACCGAGGCCCACTGGTCTCAAATTTGCTCGTCTCGTCCCGAGCTATCCAGTTAGTTTTGCCATGATTCTTTAGCATCACATTGTGTTCCCACATGTCATCTACCTTCTTGCCAAGTTAATTTGGTTTTGGTGCAGCCAACCTCTCGGAATCAAGTTTTCCTCAATCTAAGTCAAGAGCATTTCCCGACGTAAATTCATCGCCTTCGATAAGCTTTAGCCTATGCCGTAATTTTTATTAGATTTGCCTCACCGTGTTCTACACTGTGCTCCCTTTCGTTTCCCCGAAAAGCCTCCACAAATTTTCGCCTCCGGCACCTCGCCATGGCCGCCAATGGCATCTCATGTCCCCATCTATCCGGTGGTGCTTTTTCCAAACCGGTCACGTCAAAACGTGCCAAACCATCCCAGGTAGCTATCCTCCAAGTAGTTTTAGATTTCGTTTACCGAGCACCAAGATATCAAGTTTTTTCCTTTTCCCTTGCCGACGTCATTCAAATGTCGATTGCGTCGTCTTCGGTGGATTTCTGGCTGAGCTGAAAATTTTCCTAGCTTCACCATGTCGCGTTGTAGCCCATGCTCGCCCTACTTCTTCGTGTTCTATGCCCAGATTTTATTCCTCCCTCCTACCCATGTCGCAGTAACCGTCTGTGCCGTCACCGTGCTCCGTTTGGCGTGCCGTTGCTTCCTATGTGTGCCTTGGGTCGCTAGCAACCCATTTTGCTAGTTAGCTTCACGTCCCATGTCTCCTCTCGCCGGCGCTAGCCTCCTTTCCAAAAATTCAGCTCTCGGGTGACTAGTAGCTTTTGTGATTTTCCAGCATTTTCTTACCCGACAAACTTTAGATCCCTCGTTATCCTCCGTCCGAACTCCGATTGACCCGATTCTTTTTCCTAAATTCATATAAATTTGAGCTTTATCTTTTGGTTCTAGTTTTGTAATTTTTGGATATTATTTGGAATTTATTTGATTTTCATTTGGGTATTCGCACGTGTAGACTGTGGCGATTCAGGAGAATTCTTCGACGAAGATTTGCACCAATTTGAAGAGCAAGGCAAGTCACACTCCTTGATCATGTTGATCCCAGTTTTCAAAATAAAATTATGTTGATTTAAATTATATTGCATGCATATTTTTATTCAATGTATTTCAATTCAGTTTTAAATTTAGTTATTGCCTACTTGTTAATTCCTCCATTGATATTGAATTCCTCTATAACTTGTCACCCTAGATCAAACTCTAGTTAGTACACTAGTATTGGCTAGAGAGATTTTATATCAAATGCTTAGACCTGCTTAGATATAGTCTTGGTTTTGGAATACTATTTCACATAAAATGACGAACCTTTTTACATAAAATGATATGCTTTTGATACGTACTCTTGACTTTGGTGAGTCAAGAAGGTTTACAAAATATTTTGGAAACAAAATATAAAAACTGGTTTAGACTTAGGAAATTGGTTAGTTGGTGGGTGCAGGCATGCCCTGTTGGTCGGAGCCGCAGGGTTGACTGTCGTGCACAGGGGTATGTGGTTGGGCCTAAGTCAATTAAAGACCGGTCTATGAGCTACTGTTGCAAAGCCCTATCGTACTACCACATGGCTGGTATGGGACAGCCCTGGCTGAATAATTTGTAAAGGCCCAACCTGAGTCAAGTCGTAGGTTAAAGGTGGACGTGGTTGGTGCCATCTGAAGTCCCACTTGAGTGAGCGTGGTTGTAGCCATGAGAAGTCTCACTCAGGCTCAAGAGGGGGTTCCGGTCTGGTGGATTCCTTACTGGGGTGAAACCTTAGAGTTGGCTTGACCAGGTTGAAGGCTTCGCATTGTAAAGGCCTTGTCACGACTCCTCGCCGCACACCTAAGGAAGTGTGTAATCGCGTAGCAATATGGGATGATCGTGTCTTGTGGGTAAAGCTGTGCAACCTCTGCAGAGTGTATAATCTATCCTGGATAGCCGTGCCCACGGTCATGGGCATGCCGAGTAAAAGTTTTTTATGGATTAGACTTTGTTTTTCAAAAATATTTTCAAAAACCTTGTGGATGGATGGAATCCACGAGAGATGAAAACCTTGCGGATGGAACGAATCCGTGAGAGATTGAAACCTGGTGAATGGATGGAATTCATCAGAGTTGCGCAGTGAAAGCGTGTGGATGGATGGAATCCATACGTGATCTTTTGGAAAAGATGGGCCGGGTGGGATGCCCGAGGATAGGTTGGTGTTTTGTCGAAACCGACACTGACGGTATTATTTTTAATTACAAGTATTGTTTTTACTTATTGGATTAAATTCAGCATTTTAAATCTATTTACCGTATTTCCTTAAATGTTATTTTGTGCAAACTAACCCTACAAGCCTTCCATTAAAGCCTTTATCATTATGTTGCATTTCTCTGTGTGATTTGTGAAGTATAAGTTTGTACTCACCTTACTATCTCCACACAGAAGAGGACGAAATCAACAACGGTGAAGATCAGGACGAGTAGGCTGTGTCTTACTGTTGTTTGCCTGTGGGCAGGCTTGGGCATCACTTATTATCAGTTTGCTTCCGCAAATATTTGCTTTATTTATTTTGCCAATGAGCGTTGATGTAAGACTTGGCCATAAGGTCGTACTCTTTATTTAACATATTAAGTCATTTGTGCTTGGTAATTATCTTTGTTGTTACTGTGCGCACTAGCTGATCCTGGGCTAGTGCGATTTACACAGAGGATCCAGGAGTCGTTACTCCGGGTTCCGACATTCAGTGATCGGCTGTGATAAGTCCTTCTTATCCTTTTTCGCCGGGCGTCCCCGGTTACTTTGGAGTCGAGGAGCCGGAGTTCTCGTCCTTTTGTTCTGAGGCCTCTGGACGGGATTAGGGATACCTTCAATTTTCTTTGGTATTTCAACCCTCTCCGGTGCATTGCGTGCAGGCACATGCGACTTAGTCACGCTCTTCAAATCACTAAAGTGATCGCGCAGTTGGTTTGCTAATGCTTGCAAGTCGATGATCTTCTGAACCTCTTTTTCAGTTTCACTAGTGCGCGGGTCATGTGCATGAATTCCCGTAGCTTCCCACGTAATTTCCCGATATTTTTAATCAACGGGTTGATTTCCTCCCCTAATGACGGAAATTTATCCTCATCAAAAATGCAGTCAGCGAAGCAGGCAGTATACAAATCTCTCATCATGGGTTCCAAATATCTGATTATGGATGCAGCCACATAACCAAACTATATCCCAATCTTGCGGAGAGGGCCCATTGCAGTACGCTGCGGAGGTGGTATAGATACATAAACCTTGCATCCAAACCTCCTAAGATGAGAAATCTTCGGTGGTGACCCTTGCGTTAGTTGCATAGGTGAATGGATGTTGTAGGCCGAAGTTCTAAGGTTGATGAGATTCGTTGCATGAAGGACTGCGTGTCCCCAACATGTAGCTGGCAAATTTAATTCTCTTAATTAAAGCCTCTGCCAAACCATTCTGGGTATGGACCTGCGGTACCGAGTGCTCAACTGTAATCCCATCGCCATGCAATAATCATCAAATGCCTTTGAAGTAAATTCTCCAGCGTTGTCCATTCTGATGAACTTGATGTGATGATCAGGAAACACATTTCTGATGCGAATGACCTGCGAGATCAATTTTGCAAAGGCGTGGTTTCTTGTGGACAACAAACCCATATATGACCACTTCGATGAAGCGTCAATGAGCACCATGAAATACTTAAATGGTCCTGAGATAGACTGAATGGGACCGCAAATGTCTCCCTGGATGCATTCCAGGAATGCAGGTACTTCATCCTTCACTTTCAGAGTGGAGGGTCTAGTTATTAGTTTCCCGGTGGCACATGCAGGGCACACAAAATCCTCATGATTCGGAAAATTCTTCACATTAATATTACGCCCATGTGAATTATTAATTATGTTTCTTATCATCCTAAGACTTGGGTGACCTAATCTATCATGCCAAACACAGAAGAGTTCAGAGCTTTTAAGTACTGTCTTCAGAACAGTGTAAGCTGCAGGTGCCTTAATGTTGGTATAATATAGCCCAGTTTCTAGTGAAGGAAGTTTTTCTAATACCCTTTTGTCGTTTTCTTCGCGCTTCGTGATGAGTATGTATTCCTTACCGTACTTTTCGTCAGTTTCAACGTGGAAACCATTGGCGCGAATATCCTTAAAACTTAGGAGAGTTCTTGTCGATTCCGGGTACAATAAGACTTCTTCAATGACCAAAGTTGTGCACATGAGAAGTATAATTGTGGCTCTTCCAGAACCGATTATACATGCATCGCTTCCGGCGATTATCGTAAGGCTGCCGGTGCTCTTACAGATCGACTGAAAATACTTAGTCTCTCTTAAGATGGTATTCATTGTGCCGCTGTTGGCAAGGCATACTTCCTCCATAGGGTGCCACACGTGTTCTAATATAACGTATTTAATTAACATGTATTAGAAAGCATTCAACACGTAAATAAAATACGCCAATATCAGAACATATCATGCCATCATAAACTAAATAAATGAATGTATTATTCCAAAATCGTCCAACCATTATGAGAAAACAAATCCTAAAACACCTTCCATGCAAGTTCTAAACTTGTCCATTTAACACAAAATAAATGACAATTAATGTCTAGTGCATTCTGTGCATCAGACGGAATCAACTAGAAAATCATCGACTTCTTCGGCTATTTTCTCAGGAGTGATGTTTTCTTCAAGAGAGATCATGGTTGTGGCTGCCTCTAAGTCATAAGAGGGTGTTGTTGCTGGGATGGGTTCAACATCCATCAACTCAGGCAGCTGTTCAGGATGCTCCCCTCGACTGCTGCAAAGTGGGCTTCAGGCTGCCCTTTGCCATTCTTTTTCTGAGCTTGGTTGGCATCAATGACATTCTGCGATTCTTTGCATATCCGCGACCAATGCCCCCACTTGCCACACTTGTAGCAACCTTGGTTCTGCTGGCCAAAGGTCTTACCACTCTTCTTAGCCTTTTTGTCACCTGGAGCATCTGACTTGCCTTTCTGGGCAACAATCTTACCCTTCTTTCCCCTTGTCTTCATCAAGGGCTTTCGCACCTTGTAGCTGCTAGCGTTGGCTTCACGGCCAGCGGAGCTGCCTGGTGGCTGGGTGACGTAATTCTTGCGGAGAAGTTCATCCTGAGCCTCCGCAACCTGAATCATATCAATCAATTTGGCGTACTCCTTGTAGCCATCTTGACAATAGTTGCGGGCGGTTTGTACGGCACTGGGTGAAAGGTGGACAGGGTGTTCTCGATCTTCTGCTCATATGTGATCTGCTTGTCACAGAGTTGAAGATTAGTACAAATCCTGCGCAAGACATAATTGTACTCCCCGACCGTCTTAAAGTCGGCAAATCTCAGTCTGATCCACTCCTGCTCTGCTTGAGGAAGAATGGTGTACTTAAGCCTCTCAAACCGCTTCTTGAGTGTGGTCCAAAGTGCTAGCGCACTTTTCTCCGCCATATACTCATTCTTCTAAGTAGGGCAGAGGTGGTGCCTCAGAAGATGAAGTGCTTGATTATTCTCCTCAGGTGTGTGTTGGGCGCCATTCTGTCTGCTTAACCCAATAGCCGCGCGGAACTTTCGGCCCCCAATCACAATCTCGACATCAGATGCCCATGTCAGATAGTTTTGGCCATACTGGGTCAGCTCCTCGAACTCACGGTTCGTGATGCCAGTCATCTACATGTGTATGATCGAAATAAAATAAGTTTACTTCACGTAAACATGCATGGAATGATTTACTATATGTAAATAAATGGTACAATAGGTTCTCGTAATGTTTCATAATTTTCTGTGCATTTTCTATAATTTTACTTCTAATTTTAGTGATTAAAAGCAATTTAAATAATTACAATTAACCAAAAACAGTAAATAAATACAGAAAATGCAAAGAATAATAATGGCAGAAATAAATAAGCTTTAAATGCTAAAAATAATTCAAAATTCGGATTCCCGAGGCCCTTTTATTCTAGAATATAAATTTTCAGTGAATTCTGCACTTTCTGGGGGTTTCTACGCAAATTTTCAGTTCAGAGAAAAATTTACACAATTTTCTGATTTACCGAGGGGTTTTTTTTTGCAAAATTCTGGACCCATACGTAAATCGGAGGACCTATCAGCAATTTTCGGAATTACCGCGACCTTTTTGCAAGAATTCGGGTCTTATACACAAATATAAGGGGCCTTTCGGCAATTTAACATTCTATGTTGGTTTTTCTGCAAAAACTGCCGTGCCCAGTCGTTCCCCTTTTTTCAGTCCGGCCCATGCCTTTCGGCCTGCTTTGGCCCGTTTCCCCGGCCGGCACACCGAGCGGACTCAAGGGGCGGGGTAGGGTTTCCCCTACCCCCAACACCCGAGTGGCGGCGGCTCTTCTCGAGCGGAGCCCACCAGCGGCGAGTGGCTTAGCGGGGCGCGCGGCGTGCGGGCCAGCTGGCCGAGTGCGGCGCATCAAGGTGGCGAGCGCGGTCGGGACCGGAAGCCGAAAGGACGGCCTTTGGGACGGCGGTGGGGGGCCGGGCGGAGACCGGCGGCCTCGGGTAGTGCGCAGCGGCGCGTGCGTAGGAGGCGAGGTGGCTCGGGTGGTTTCGGGCCGAGGTTGGCGCGCGCAGGACCAAGGTCGCCGACCGGCGGTGCAGGCCGGAGTAGCAGCGACCTCATGGAGGCGAGACGTCGGCTGCGGGCCAGCGGCGCCCATGCGCGGGGAGGTGGAGCGGTCAGGGCGGCGTGCACTGGAACCAAGGCTGCGCGCGTGCGAGCGCGGGAGCCGGAGCATCGGCAGGCGACGCATGCGGGCGCGTGAGCTGGAGCGTCCTAGTGCGGTGGCACCATTTAGGGCGATGTTGCGGCGACTGCTGGCCGGCAGCGGGCCGGTGGCTGGTCGGCAGGCCGGCGGCGGTCCGGCCACCGGCGGTCGCGCATGTGGCGGCCGTGCAGGGCCACCCGTGCGGATTTCCCCCCTTTTTTCTGTGCAATGGCTGAACAAGGAAGGCGAATTTTTTTCACAGGGATCATGCAGAATCAAACAAATGTATGCAAAATTTTCCGTTTCTAATCTACAGTGCAATCAACATTTACCCCGTTTCGCGATCTACCGATCGACATTGTGCCGACGACTTTATGTCTGCTCGCGGTAGATTAGGGCGGATTTGCACCGTAGAGATTCAATCTAGAATGCGAAAGAAATTGCGAATTCAAAGTGATCTAGAAAATTCAATCTATTAGATGCTTCGATGATTATCTTCGTTCACCGGAGCAAAGTCGTGCTGATAACGTGTTGAGGAACCGTCGCTGGCGACCAGTCCGATCGATTACTCTGCTTAGAACAAGAACAAATCAATCACAGAAGACAAAATAATAGATTGAACGCAAAAAGGTAGAAAGAACTCCTGGTCTTTCTTTATTGCTTTTAATTATATCAGGTATGTATAAATATGCTGGTATATGTTTCTATTTATAACCTACGATACGATAGGGTATCCATAGTTCTGGGCGCAGGTTTCTCAACATCTTCTTCTCAAAAAGAGATATTGGTGCCGACCGAACAGCCGCACTCTTCCGCGATGCGGCCCGTCCCGTTTTGCGCGGTGACGCGGCGCAAGGTGTTCCTGGCCAGTGGCCACACGTGGCTCGGTCGCCCGGCCGCACCTAACCTCACTCTCACCTGGTCCCACCTGTAATCCTTATCCAACCGCGGCCGCGCCACGCACGGCACGGCTCGACTCAACCAGAGCGACCGGACAACCATGCCCCACCCGCCAGCGACACGTTCCTCCAGCCAGCCGACACCGGTCCCACCCGTCAGCGTTACGCGAGCCCCCACGCGCGGGTCACTACAGCCGCCGCGCGCCTCCACCCCACTCGCGAGCCTCGCTTCCGTCCTACTCCCCACTCCCCTCCAAAGCCCAAACCCCTCCTCCCCTCAAACCCTAACCCCAAAACCTCCTCCTCCTCCTCCGTCGCCGCCGCCGCCCCGACGCCCCGCCCCCCGGTTCGGATCGAAGAGGTGAGGAATTGTCCGTCTCTTCTCGCGCTTTCCGTTCTCGACTCGGGCCGTCTCGTGCGTTCCTTAGGCGTTTCGTTCGCTATTTCTGATCGTTTCGGGTGGGGTGTGCAGATGTCGTCGGACGATGAGGTCAGGGAGGAGAAGGAGCTCGACCTCTCCTCCCAGGACGTCGTCACCAAGTACAAGGCCGCCGCCGAAATCATCAAAGGTAAACTGTCGCCTTTCTAAATTCTCTTTCTCTCTCGCTTGCGGTCGTTGCAGTAGCGTGCGAGGCGATTCTGGCTTTGTTGTCTGGGGCAGGTTGCCACGTGTTATGCTGTCTATTGTTAGCGGTATCCAGATTTAGCTGTTTCGGCGTGCTACACGAGTTTCTCTATGTTTAGGGTGTTGATTTTACCCTGGTAGCAATCTTTGCGACGTAGAGTATTTGTATGGTTGGAATTCTGGTGGCAGTTTTGTGACCTTTAGGAGCTTTGCAGAGTAGCACTATGCCTCTTGCGTAGGAATTAACATTCTTTGTTTGTATTCTCGGTGGGATGCCACTGTATTCGGTGTGATGTTAAATTTGAGGTGCGCATGCGGCATGTGCCGACAAAGCTTGTACATACTGTGTTTTTGCGGGTTGAGCCCTTGCATATGAATGTGCAGTTATGTTTGCTTTGTTACGATGATGTATGATGATATCAGAAATGTAACAGAGGCCCTGAAGTTGGTTGTGTCCGAGTGCAAGCCGAAAGCCAAGATTGTTGACATCTGTGAGAAGGGCGACTCTTTCATACGAGAGTAATGCATCCAGCTTTGTCTTTCATAAGGTCTTGCTTGTTGCTTTCTTGCTGGATTTCCTGATTACTTGGGGGGTACCTTTGTTGAGGGCAGGCAAACTGGGAATATCTACAAGAACGTGAAGAGGAAGATTGAAAGGGGGATTGCTTTTCCAACATGCTTATCCGTGAACAACACAGTCTGCCATTTCTCTCCACTTGCCACTGATGAGGCAGTCCTGGAAGAAAATGATATGATCAAAATGTATTGTCTTGCTGCAATCTTCTCTACGATGTTTTTTTATTTTACCTTAAAACCTTGATGATTCTGTTTTCATTTGTCAGAGATATGGGCTGTCATATTGATGGTTTTATTGCTGTGGTGGCTCATACACATGTTATCAAAGATGGGCCAGTCACTGGAAGAGCAGCGGATGTTCTTGCTGCTGCCAACACAGCGGCGGAAGTTGCAATGAGGCTTGTCAGACCTGGGAAGAAGGTACATTTTTTTCAAAGTATCACTGTTTTTTCTGATTATTTTCTTGTTCACAAGTAATCTTGTTTCTATAACAGTATTACTGCATCTTTGTCGGTAGTGCTCCCTAAGCACATCAGTCTGAGCCTTTCTCTTACCATGCTTGTATATTTGTATTAGTCCCTAAAAACTGTTGAGTGGTGACCTAAGTAGTGTATCTATCTTTTCTGCATTGAATTAACTCAGTTGATGTGTTTTGTGGGTGTGTACTGGTATGCTGATTTCATTAGTAACCCCTTGATTATATCTTCTGCAGAACAAGGATGTTGCTGAAGCAATTCAGAAAGTTGCTGCCGCTTATGATTGCAAAATTGTAGAAGGAGTTCTTAGCCATCAACTGAAACAATTTGTTATTGATGGTAACAAAGTCGTGCTTAGTGTCTCCAATGCTGATACAAAGGTGGATGATGCTGAATTTGAAGAAAATGAAGTGTATGCAATTGATATTGTCACCAGCACTGGAGAAGGAAAGGTGGGAATGCATGTTATTTGCAATATGCTCTTTCTTTGCTTTGCATATTTTTCTAACATTTTCTTTGAATTGGCATTTACAGCCTAAGTTATTGGATGAGAAGCAGACCACCATCTATAAAAGAGCCGTAGACAAGAGTTATCATTTGAAGATGAAAGCATCGAGGTTCATTTTTAGTGAGATTAGCCAGAAGTTTCCAATCATGCCCTTCACTGCTAGGTTTGCACTGCACATTGGCTTTTGATGCTCTTCGTTTTGGAATATCATTCTATTCTATTATAACATAAATTATGATTTGTCCCAGGGCGTTGGAAGAGAAACGTGCACGGTTAGGCTTAGTGGAATGCATGAATCATGAACTAATGCAGCCATACCCTGTACTTCACGAGAAGCCAGGTAGATAATACAATACTCCGGGTGTTTAACTACCTGTGTCATAAAAGATTATCCTAGGGTTTTATACAAACCTCTGTAAATCAACTCCCTATGAGAATTGGTTGTGTGCTTATTTGTAATTTTTTACAAACTTCATCTGATATTAATTACTATTGTTTGTCTTTTTTTCTTTGTGACCGTCTTAATAGTTGGTGCTTCATGCAGGTGACCTTGTTGCACACATAAAGTTTACTGTGTTGCTGATGCCAAATGGGTCAGATAGGGTAACATCACATCCACTTCAGGAGTTGCAACCCTCGAAATCCATTGAAGACAATGCTGAGATTAAGGGATGGCTTGCTTTGGGGATGAAAACAAAGAAGAAAGGTGGTGGAAAGAAGAAAGGTTTGTCTTGCAATCACTGAGCTGTTATTTTTGGACGCTGTGCATTGCATGCTGTTGCTGATTAGTTCGTGCATCTTAGAATTGAATAGTTCGTGCATCTTACTCAATGACCATTTCTCATCTATAGGTAAGAAAGGAGATGCAGCAGAAGCAGAACCTATGGAGGAGGGTTCAAATGGTGCTCCAAACCAAGAATAATTCTGATTTTTTTGAATTACTTACTTTTGTACTTGCATTTTCGCTGCTTCTGATGGTGTTATATCACATTCAGTTGTGGAAATTTGAGTACTTTTTGAAGTGTCTGATGAAATGATCGATCCTGCTGCATGCTATCACATCAAAGCACAAAAGATAATTATCTATGAGGTGTGTCGAATGTTAGCCTTCTGTTCGGCTTTTCTTTATGTTTAAATCTACTGTGATATTTACTGGAAAATTTTCTCTGCTGATGTGAGTTCTTTGATCTGGGCGTTTGGTATGTAGTGGGGATTGGTTGTCATTTGCACCAGACTGCCAGTAGCACCTGATTCAGATGGACTTCGTTATTGTTTACTGACGCTTGATGCATATGGACTTAGCTATTGATTTCGGCGGTTGCAATGCTTTGTTCTAGCATGAAGTTTTGGGTTTCCTTGACATTATTTACGATCGTGGTGGGTCTGTATCAGAAGCTTTACCTGAAGGTATGCCAAGGGATGGGCCGAGATTAATATATTTTGATTTTGTTGTGTGATGTTCTGAGTCCAACCTAGCTCATAGCACGCTACAGTTTGGAGAAGAAAGCTTTTAGGTGGATTTTAGGATTTTTGAGTTTTAAGTCAATCCAAGTCAGCGTTAGTGCTGATTTTAGATTCACATTCGCAATTCAGGTTGTGAGGAACTTGTGTACTGCCAGGTTCTATTGTCTAGGATGATGTCAGCTACCAACGGAAATCACTGAGTTCTCAGCTGGACTGTCTGTTACATGTTACAACCTTGTGATCTCTTTTGTTGCTGCTGTGTTCACTCGGTAGACGGGCTCTGGTTAGGGCTTGGAGGGTGAGAGGAGGGAGGAGCTTACGATCCGAGAAGGTTCCATCATTGAACCCCATTGTCGCGGAGGAAGGAAGCAACAACCAAGCAAGAGGAAGGGATCGCGACTCGGCGAGGAGTCGCGCTTGCCACATGGGGGCGGAGGGGTCACGACCGGCTCGGTCGGTACTGTACTCCAAATACAAACCACCTTGGGTGGAATGGACCTTTCCGTTCCTGATTTTCTACCTATTTTGATTAGTGCGCTCCTAATGCAGATACATTATGGGGGTGTTTGGGACTGCTCCACTCCACGTTTTTCAGCTCCGCTCCACGTTTTTTAGCCAAACAGGTTCAGCTCCACGCACTCTGTTCGAGGAAAAAAATGTGGAGTTGTGAGAGCACCTAAAGGGGTGCTCCACAAACTCTAGGTTTTTTGTGAAGCTGCTCCACGGCAGAGTTTGTGGAGCAGAGTTTGTGGAGCAGTCCCAAACACCCACTATATAGTCATGTCTAAACTATGCCAGGTAGTATAAAGGGTGATACGGGGTAGTTAATGGGTCATTAAAATAGATACTATACTAACTAAAATTGTATATAATTATCTCTCTTTAAAATCTTTCCCATAAGGCAAAAGCTCTAAACGACAGCCCAAAGATCCCACCCATCATGCATTTGGAATGTCCTTGCCGCTGACTCAAACCAAGCACGATTACCATTTCCAATGTGACAAAGATTACATACCTTGTTTAGCTATTTAATACATCTATTGCATATTTAATTTCCCGAGTAAAAGATTTAAATAGTGGATCGGGCATAGATGGTCGAGCCCGAGGTCTCGTTGATTGGAGTACCAAGGACAAAGAATTCCTATAGCCAATTCCTAGGTTATAATGGTCTAAAGGTCTAGAAGGACATCTCTACACATGTTATCTTAATTGTCTTTTAGCTATATTAAATAATTAAAATTTTATGTGGAAGGAGAGATAATATACTGTATGCAAGAGACGGTTTGAACTCACAAACCAACGCAAATAGTGAGTGTGTGAGAGACAGGAAGTTATGGTAAAAATAATATAAAATAATTAGATAAATGATTTACTATTTGAAATGTTGTCTCTAACGTTGTTTTTTTATAAGGTGAAAATCTTAAAGATAACCTTAAGAGACAAACTATTATACATGCGTTAAGCCTACCATGGACTATGTAATCAACCAGATCCACGACTCCCATGGACTATCAACATGTGGAAAAGAGAAAACATTGTATTACGGTCACTAATCATAACCGTTCTACCTACAGCCGTGTGTGCCTTCGGCTACGACAGAGAGCCGTCTAAGGGTATGTACAATAGGGTGATATAATTTGTTTATAAGAGGTACCACATAGGATTTGTGCTGAGGTAGATGAAAGAGAAAGATGAGAGAGAAGGAGGTCGAGTGTAATTTTACAGACGATCGAAACACGAGAAAATAGCTTGCTACAGATGATTTTCATTATATTGTATCAATATTGTCTATAGTTTACAAATAACACATTATAGACAACTTACATATAACCTATTATAGAAGATGTTTTATTATCTACAGATAACATAAAAAGACACTGTAAATAGTGATTGTCTATATCACTTTACATGTCCAAAGAACTGCTAGAAGTCAAGCAGCATGACGCATGAGAGGCTGACAATAACTACCACCAATCAAAGCACCTGTCGGGTCTTCAACGCTTTTTAAGGGCTGGTCGGACATTTGCAACAGAGAAAACACATCTGTCATCATTATAATAATTTGTCTGACGCTAGATTATGTAGACTTGCACACTGCTCCAGGCGATCAATGTTCATAAAACCTCAATATAATCAAAGTTACGATGGCAAGACGAGTAGGGTAATTGCCATCTCAGAGAGGGCATAAAACCTATGAAACGCTCTACGTGCTTCAATGAGATCATTCGATACATCATATTCTTCGAAAGATTGACTCGGAATTCGGAAGCATTGACACAATGCGTTGCCCTTTAATAGCAACTGTGTTTGCCTACTACTCAGCTAAAGCAACTTGACCTTATCAAATCAACTTTGTGTTCAACATGCCACACTGTGAAGCATTGGACGAAGACTCGTTTGAAATACGATATTTTTTATTTCTGGAAGTTTAAACTATTTTTCTATCGAATTTGTGTGTTGTGAACAAACCTAAACTTAGCTAGGAAGGAACTAACGTCGTTGCTAACCCGAAACCAACGTAGTTGACATGTAGTTCACCCAATGACCCCACCGCCAGGGCTCCACCCTGCTAGGTTCTTTTGGGCTTATTGTTTATGACTTTTGGCTTTTGTTGCAGTGACTAGCTTTCAAACGATACGTTTTTTAAGGTAGAATTTATAAGTCGATTGTAGTAGATATTGTATTAACTTTAGCTATCGGCCAAAATCTCATGCAATTTGTCTCACTCTTTGTACTCTATCTTACGAATAGTCAAAATTCAAAAATAATAAGCCACAAAAACTCGTAGCTATTTATGTTCTTTTTGGTTTTGACTTTCTGGCTGCAGCTTATAATTTTTGAGTTGTTCGTAAGAGAATACAAAGTAATAGAATTTCGTATAAGGTTTTAGCCGATATAAATAAAGTCGCTATAATATATACTAAATCAACTTATAGACATCATCTTAAAAAAGACACTTTATTAGAAAATTAATTAATATAGAAAAATTTAAAATCATCTTTTAGGATCTGAAAAAAAAAACCCAAAAAACCCCACCTCCGTTTGCGGCGCCTCTGCGTGGTACACAAAAAACCCTAGCACTCCACCCTACCCTTTTACTACCCCTCCTCTCGATCGAGCTCTCTAAGCTTCTGGAGACACCTCTCTTCCTCCTCTCGCCGCCGCGTCGGATCGAAAGTAGCAAGCCCCGCCACCGACCAACCCTCTCATGGCGGACAAGGAGCCCGTCGTGGAGCGCCACGAGGAGGAGGCGGGAGAGGACTCCTCCGCTGCCGCGGCCGCCGCCGGCGAGGAGGAGGACACCGGCGCCCAGGTCGCCCCCATCGTGCGGCTCGAGGAGGTCACCGTCACCACCGGCGAGGAGGACGAGGACGTGCTCCTCGACATGTGAGCTGCTCGCGCTCTCAAGCTTTGCTTGTTTGCGGCTCGATCTGGTGCTGATTTGGGCTGGTTTGTGGTGTGTAGGAAGGCGAAGCTGTACAGGTACGACAAGGAGGGGAACCAGTGGAAGGAGAGGGGCACGGGCACCGTCAAGCTGCTCCGGCACAAGGAGAACGGCAAGGTCCGCCTCGTCATGCGCCAGGCCAAGACCCTCAAGATCTGCGCCAACCATCTAGGTTTCCGAGATAATTGGTTTTTTAGGACTCTAAACGTTGGGCTTCGCATATTTAGGACTCCAAACATTGGCTTCGCAAAATTAGTACTCTAAACGTTGACACTTTGATTTCTATGGTATTATAGCTTATTTATCATTTCTTAATCTCTTTTCTTAATACTTAGCACCTAAAATGACTCTTATGCCCTCCGCGCCGTTGGGCCTTGGCCGCCTCATCCCTCTCGTTTGCCGTGCACGTTGCACTCGCGCGTTGCAGGCAGCTGAGCAGAATATGGAGTAGCACATCGTTTTGGTCTCCATTAGATGTTCAAATCTTCAACACTTTCATCGTTAGTTACAATGTTGAGAGGCCTAAGCCTAACGGGGATACAGTTTTGCATTCTTTTACTCCCTGTCTTTATTAAGGTAAAAGCTCAGGGTCACATCTGAAGCATTCCGTTTCACACTCCCATTATGTTCTAATGACGGATCACAGTTCCAGCTGCAAAGCTTATCAATAACAAGTTCTCTAGTAAAAAAACAACAGTTGTGGTGTACACGCTATTCAGAATTAGGTGGAGAGCCCCCAATGGTCTGCGGTTTTTGCTGGCAGAGAACCAAACTCTGTAGGGTACTCAAATATCAACTTTGGAAACATTCTACAAAAACAGGAATTTATCGCAGTTACTCAGCTGTCTGATTTCACTGGCTTCACCTTCTCTTTGAGAAATTGCCGAATATGCTCTCGCTTCCAGTTGTCGATCCTGCAAGTTCAGTTGGTTTTAGAAAACGAATCAACGAATGGATGGCAACATGGTTTTTATCAACGAATGGATGGCAACATGGTTTTTTATCATAAATTGGGTACGTTCTGTACGTTCAGTTGGTTTTAGAAAACGAATCAACGAATGGATGCAAACGAGAGGGATGAGGCGGCCAAGGCCCAACGGCGCGGAGGGCATTTGAGTCATTTTAGATGCTAAGTATTAAGAAAAGAGATTAAGAAATGATAAATAAGCTATAATACCATAGAAATCAAAGTGTCAACGTTTAGAGTACTAATTTTGCGAAGCCAATGTTTGGAGTCCTAAATATGCGAAGCCCAACGTTTAGAGTCCTAAAAAACCAATTATCTCCTAGGTTTCCACTCCTTTCCTCCGAATCTTCCCTTGTTTTTTGGGAGATTTGTTCCCGACTCTTCAGTCGCTTCGAGTAGATTCAGGACAGGAACTCATGGTCGGGGCTTTGACGCTCTGTGCGTATGCGTGTAGTGGTCTCGTCCACGAAGATGCAGGAGCACGCGGGCAGCGACAAGTCGTGCGTCTGGCACGCGGCGGACTTTGCTGACGGCGAGCTCAAGGAGGAGATGTTCGCCATCAGATTTGGCTCCGTGGAGAGTGAGTACTCCTCCCTTGTTTTGTCCGATTGATTCGTGTTGCAATTGTATGTTGCGTCGTTTACCTAGTTTGATGTCATGCTAGATTACGCTGTTTATTCCATGTAATTGTTCCAAATAGCAATAGTATTTTTTCGAAGCTTCGTGAGATGCTGGCGATGCGCTTGTTTGGCACAGGCTGGTTGCATTTCTTTAGCTGAACCATGTGTTGTGCCTGAAGCATGTGAAAATTTCTTTTTGTGTTAATCTCATAAATCATAATTAGATTGTTCTTAGCTGTATCAGTGATTTACGATGTATGTTGGGTCGTTAAGAATATCCTGTCTTTTTTTTATAAAAAAATCTCGTGCAATTAGGGATGGATGGTGGGTTGGGTATCACAAGGGGCATGACCGCATGACCATCCCTTATCCTAGTGGTGACATGACCACAACCTGTCGTGGTTCGCCCGTGACATTGGTTGCATAGAATCCCCACTATAACACATTTTTACATAATTTCTTTTTAACCCTTTTGTTTTTGAAATTATGATATTCAGTTTTGGTTCATCTAATTTTACCTTCCAAAATCGGAGCGTTTGTCATGTCTCAGTTTTAACCTTCTGTTCTAAGCACATATGACTAAACTGGGAAATGGGAACTTCATATGGCCGCTTTCTTTTGGCAACTAAAACTTTAGCCTCGATTATGTGAATGGTCACATGGAAAATACCCCTACTGAAACTTAACGTCTGCAGAGTAAAACGAACCAGCCTGTACTTTGTAATTGACAAATCGTCACCGGTAATCTAATGTTTTTGTATATTATCTAGGATTTACCAACCCACCCTCTTTTTCAAGTGGTAAAGTATACTTGATATATGGGATTTCAAAAGTACATATTGGTGTGTAGCTAACCATCAAGGTCCAGTGGTAACCTGTTGCCAACCTGTAGTGTGATAGTCTGACGGAATGACAAGTTCCTGTTGTGGTATGCGCTTGTCACGGTTGTGCAGCACATAGAACACAGGTCGTTTGCACCTGGTGGGCATTGCCAGATTTATGATGAATGTGTATGTGGGTACACGTCTACCTCACTCAGAATTATGATCATACATTTTTTTCTTGTCTTAGGTGCAGTAAATTCTAAGAGATGGTATTTTTACAAACTCAATTCATGCCTCTTGTTGTGCATCTTTTGAATGGGTTCGCTACAAGCAGTTGCAGACATTAGTTTTGGTTTCTCCTTGGGAATGCATGTGTTCTCTATTATATGTACTCTCTGTTGGCCACACTTTGATAGTGATTCTTCAAAGTGCAAATTAGCCAAATATTTGTCTATCTTTAACATGCTAACTTGCTCGGTGCTTATTAGATAGTACTTTTAACTTCATAGTTCATATAAAGTTAGTTGGCTTCTTATTGGTACAATGCCGCATGATTTGTGCTATTTCTACCGCAAGGCCTGATAATATAACATTGTTTTGTATGTTGGTCTACTCTGCGTTCTATTTTGCAATCGTTCTCTTGTTGTTCTATTTCCTCTCTTTATGAGTGCTGTTAAAATCTGTAGCAATAGCATCTGTCCAGCAATACATGGGGAAAACATATCTACTTGATTGCCTGATCATGTTTTGGTTATGTAGTGTTTGCCGTCTGTTGCCAGATGCTGTTTAAAAAGATAGCAATTCCATGTGCAATATGCTGCCACAATGACAGTGCGTTCTTTTTTTTTGGGGGTACCACTTGTTGCACAAATTTAATTAATCGTTTGGACCTTCTGAAAACTAGTTGAATTTCACCGGCAATGATTCCTACTTTTTTTAATCTATTTCTTAAGACTGCAAGAAGTTCAAGGAGTTGGTTGAAGAGATTGCCGAATCACTTTCAAAGAAGGAAGACAAAGAAAGCGAAGAAGGTTCGTCAGCTGCTGGACTGCTGGAGAAACTCAGCGTGAGCGAAAGCAAATCTGAGGAAAGTGCAACAAAGGAGGAATCAACTGATGCTGTCAAGGAGGCAGAAACCAAAGCTGCCGTGACCCCCTCGGAATAGCTAGCAGAGCAGCAGCCCCACGATAGTATTGCTGAGCGCTGCTCGGTGGGAAGAGTCAGTTTGTCGGGGGTCCTTCCCGTCTATGGAAGTTGGTAGTCGTTAACCATGAAATATGCTGAGAACTTTTTGGGCGAGTCAGAAGATGTCTTGAGCAGAGTCCATCTTCACCTGTTGGGCGTTCATGTGTTTTGAGTATTTATTTGTTATATAAAATTTCTGCTCGGAGTCGGTGGTTGGCATTTGTATCTGGTCTGGTCGGGGTTTGCTTTTTTCGAGAACTCTGAAATGTAGTCCATGAGTTGGAACATTTTAGGTATGAGTTGCCAAGTATTTTCGCTGCATGGGTTGTTGTGGATTGCGTGCTATTCATATAAATTGCATGTTATATATATATTTTTTCACAGTTGGTATGGCGAAGTCATTTTTTTTTGGGTTTATTGGTCCAATTTACTTTTTTTTGCTTCTCTTCTCTTTCCGTATGCCTCCTAAACGGGAAGTTTCCTAGTTGATTTGGACGGTATTATTTAAGAGCTGTCGGGCAAATGTAAAGGCAAAATCTCTAGTAACAAAATATCTACAAATCTTGGGCCATGTTTTGTTCCCGATTCATGTAGTAAATAAATTGTTTTTAGTGAAATTCCTAAGAATCGCAGGATTTGGTAAATAAATTGTTTTTAGTGAAATTTCTAATTGGAAGAATTGCAGGAATCGCAATGCAAAGGGAGTTTTTTCCCCTAAAATTTCTTTAGTAATGTTCGGAACTAAGAATTACCTCATTGCTTTCTTTTGGAAAGTGCTCTCTTTTCTATGCTTTTGGAGGATAAGAAAAAAAGTTGTGAGAGTTCATAGCAAACTTTTCTTTGAAAGTTCCGGTGCAATCCATCTTGCTCCCTCTCTTCTACACATATATTGATTATTTTAAAATTTATATGTTTTGCTACTATTGATTCAGACACTTAGATTTTGTAAGGAGTTTTAGAATAATAGATGATTCCGTCTACACTCTCCGCTTTGATTTTATAAGAAGTTTTTAGAATACTATTAATAGCATTGCTCTTCGTTCTTGCCATTTTTTAGGTAAGTGTTCTCCCAAGTTCTGTTGGAACTACTAAACTCGTTGTTCCATGCTCACCTAGACCATAACCTCTTTTGCTTTATCTTCCTTGTGAGTCATGTAAAAAGCAAAAGAATTATAAAACGCATGACGACCGGAGAGGGTGAATGTGTGGTTATAAAATTTTATTTGTATTATTTTTATATGTAAAAGTGTAAATCAAATCGGTTTTATTCAATTAAGATCTAACTTAACTAGTCTCACTATGTACACTAACAATCTAAATATTGATCAAGGTTTGCAATTCAGGTTGATAAGCAAGTAATTTAATTTTAGGAATGTAAATTACAAAAATTTAAATGAGCACAAGAAAACAAACTACATGATGACACATAATCTTTTCACCATAGTGTTTGAAGATTTACTGGCTTCCTCTAATCTATGTTAAGGCAAGTTTAAACGAATTAGATCAGTTCTACGAATTAAGCCAAACATCTCGAATCCACTAGTGATAGCCCTTTCTCCTTCGAGTATATGAATTCCGACCTTCACAACCACACCGATCTCTTCACAAGTTTTTTGAAGATATTACCAAGCACGACTTTTCCAAACTGTCTAGGTAGCGGCAACCATCAAAAGTAACAAGTTAAGCCTCTTATTTGACCCTCATTAAGTGCTACATAAGCACAAGTGGACACTCAATCCACTTCTAGATGTAATATATACAACTAGCGATATCTCTTTGCTCACAAGGTATATCATATGTATAATTGAGCGGAGAACTCATACTAACTCAAGAGAATGAATAGAGTGATAAGAACCAGGATAGAGAGCCCTAAGCCAAACTTATATAGCCCTTATGCCATAAACTAGCCGTTATTCTTTGATTGGACATACTCTTTTCTCCTTTCTTGATTGGCAAGGAATAATTATGTGGGCATTGGAAGCAATCCAATCTCCTTACCCTTCCATATGAAACAATAACGGTTGGTGCTAGGAACACGTCGAACCTGATGATCCCTCATCCAAGGTTCTCCCAACAAGATGACATAAAGACATAGCCACTGGTACCACATCTCACTCAACGCTATCAACATATCTTCTCAAATTAAATGGTACCTTTACAACTTTACTCTCCTTGTGATTTCAAGATTGCGATATGTCCACCATAACAAATACGTCTCAAGGTGTGGACTAAAGCTTTGATACCAAGATGATATAATGATGCTCGATCTTCACAGTATAGGATTATTGATAACTTGGATCTGTGCAACCTGATGAATGACGGTGGCAACCACCGTCTTGATTATAGCAACATGTGATACTCAAATTTGCTCAACCACACTCTTCAATCCTGTAGGATCGATTACTACAATCAGAGTGAGTGAATGATTGTCGTCGCTTTTTTGACTCTGTTAACGATAGATGATGCTTTCGACCGCTCGCTCGCTCGATCGATTTGTTTGATGCTTCACTCGATCACTTTGCTCGTTGTTGTATAATCCAAACCATTAGCAATCACTAGCACATTTCAAGCAAATCAAGAGCCAAATTGATTCAAGACTATCTTTATTGCTGGAATCTTGTAGATTTTACAAAGTGTCATTACAAGCACCCTAAAAACCTTCTCAATGAAAGCCCTCTCAAAACCACACTAAAACTTCCTCAAAAGCCACATGTTAGCTCTTAGCCTCTCCCTGCTTTTATAGGCTAACATTCAAACCGTGTCCGCCTCAAACATGAACACAGAACTCTATCTCTTCCCCAAATTAAGGGATCCGAAACCCTTCCGAATATGGGTTTTATTCAAACTCTTAATCTTCTCGGTTATGGACTCTATCCACAACTCCTAACCCAACACGTGATAAAGCTTCTACGGCAGCACCTCCTGTATCTCCATTACGAACTATCACCGCTTGAGTCGAAGCCTCCTGGATCGCACTGCTCGTAGCTTCTCCACAAATCACCACCTTTTATTTGCACATGCTCTAGCATGAGCTTGACCACCTCGCGTGACATCCTTGACCGCCTAGACCTCAGATTTCCCCATCCTAATCCCGGTCCTCCTTGTCACCGACTATGACCGCCTCCATGCCCACCTGCATATGCAAAGACCAAAGAATGTTCTCCCCAGCACAAATTGTTCACAACATGATCGTCATCAGTCCACACACGCATACCGTACTCTTATCAATCAATCACCACAAACCAGATCATTTACGACCACCAATCTCATCGCTATCCAGAAATCAGTCTTAGACCACTCAATACGACCGCTAACTCAACGAGTACTTGAAAACAACAAGTACTCAGGAATTACCATCGCTTCGCTCAAAACACTCAGGAATAACAAGCACCGCTACCGACCACAGAACCACCGAGTACCGACTATTGATCGCTTCGACTAAGACAACAGATCGCTAAGTCTATGACTACCGATCTCTAACCATTCGCTGCACCATTGATCATCGAGTACCACACAGACTACCATTCACGAGTATCGATCACATACCACAAGTCTCCGACAATCGATCGCTGACCACGATCACGAAACCACGATTATTGAGTACTGAGTCCTTCTGACTACCGAGTACCAAATTCTTCGAGTACTATTCCTCTGAGCACTGTTCACCAATCATCGACCACTATGCACTAGCAAGTCATACTGCTGGCCAAACATGAGTACTCAAAGTACTTAAATATAGCAAGAAGTGAAGCACTCGAACCGACCATGAAGTCTACGAGTACCGACCGTGAAGCTTATGGCAACTAATCGTAAAAGCCTGAGATTATCGATTGTGAGGTCTACGACAACTGATCGAAAAGCTTAAGGCAATGACATCAGACCTCAAAGTCTACGAGTACCGATCATAAAGTCGTCGAGTATCGAGTACCGACCAATAAAGTCTACGACTATTGAGTACCGACCAGTAAGGTCCACGGCCATCGAGTACCGACCAGTAAAGTCCACGACCATCGATCGGTTACTGTAGCTACGACCATAGAAAAGCACTGTAGCTATGACCATCGAAAAGTATTGTAACTTACCATCTTCAACCAAGTATGATCGTTTTGCCATAGTCGATGTTCCGTGGTCGAAATGTCATGGTCGAAGTCGGTCGGATGTGGTTGAAGTTGGACTTGGTTGAAGTCGGGCGTGGTCGAAGTCTACCGTAGTTGAAATCTGTCGTTCAGACTTGCTGATCGGACCATCTATCACTAGACTGATCAGACAAGTCATCACAAGGCCGATCGGACTAACATTCATGGTTGAAACCATACATGGTCATTTTGCCATCCTGAAAACTCAAGCACAGAAGCGCATTGACCAGAACTTGCACAAATGTAAATTCTAGTAAAACCAATGTCAATTATTCATCATCAACAACATGTACGACCATCACATGGTCTCACAAATCCTTATCTACTCGATCACATAAAAGTAGACATGACACACTCCTTGCAATTCATGAAGAAACACAAGAAGTACAGAGGTAATCTAAAGAAAATCATCCAGTTCCTGATGGCAGTGTGTAGCATAAACCTGATAATAAGAAATATTAGCTATCTTTGAATTAATGTGGTCCCAAAATTACATGGACCTGATACAATGGCTTATATAGAACTCCTAATACATCTAAAATAGACTTGGACTCAAATATAAGTAAAACGAAAATACTAGTTTTGCATCCATCGGTTTGTTTCTGATACGGTGATGCATACAAGTAGAATTTGATGTTGGGTCTTTATCTTAGGATAAACTTTCCAACAAGTACTTACATGCCCAAAATGGACTCCGTTTATGCAAGTTATGGGCTTTGCAATTTAGCTCTGTTGGCTGTGATGAATTCAATCTGAATTGCATCCAAATCATCTTATCTTTTGTTTCCTTATTTAGCCTGGCACAAATCCATGAGAAACAAGACACAACAAGCCTTTTAAACCTTTGCGAAGTTGTGGGATAGTTGGAGATCACCCATAGGTGCTCCACAAGACAAAAACTGCTCTCGTTTAGTAATCCTCACGTGACGCCCTGATAGCCGATCCATCCTCCAAACAATTCACCATAGCTTTGTACAGAGAGCTCTAAACCACGTGTCATTTAATCTGTTAGAAAGTAGACTTGATAAGCTTTACAAATATATGTATTGTGCACATTGAACCTTCTGAGTTGCAGCCGATTTCATCATTAACTTCATGGACAGAACTGCGCCATCTTTTGTTCGTATGCGACATTGCCTTCTTTCTTCCCTTAAATGTCTAGCATGTTCCTCTATTTTCCTTGTGGCGTTGGCCCCCACCTCCCACACCTCCCTCTGGGTTCCAACTCTATGCGCCATTAAACAAAGATCTTGAATAACAGGTCATTCATGATTCTCCTTAGCTACAAGTGGCTCCTCTGTTTGAAATCTAAACACAAGTAAAGCAACATTATTGGGTAGTATCGAGTTTTCATCAATAACAATATTAGGAATAGCTAGAAATGAATTTACCTCAATGTTAAGCTTCTTGGCATAAGCTTACCAACAAGCTTCTCTTGCTGTTCACCTTTTTAGTGAGCTCATGTTATTATGAGATACTTAATAGATTGAAAACAATATATGGAATAACATAGCAAAGTAAGTCTACATCAGGAGCTCTCTGGAAACCTTAGACATGTCTAGGGTACCCCAGACATGTCTGCCCTATGCTGAAATCTTGAGTTCAACTAACATTTTGATATCCAATCCAATTATTATGTACTCCATGCATTAGGGAAGCAATGAACCGATCTAAGGATAAAAACAACAAACAATCTTAGACTATGCCAAAAAGAATACATGAACTCCAACCATGTGCAAACTTTAGTATCATGACACAGGGAATAGGTGTATGGACTTAAACCATTTGCAAATTATAGTCTAATGCTACAAAGAGTAAATGCATAAATTTTAACTATTTGCAAAACATATTCGCAAACAATATCATCATGCCACAAAGAGTAGGTGTATAGACTTCAACCATTTGCAAAACACATTTGCAAATTATAGTCTTATGCTAAAAAAGAGTAAATGCATGAGCCTCAACTATACACAAAATACATTCCCAAATAATAGCATCAATAAATGATGAGATTCAAGCTACTAGATAAGACCTCTCTTAATCGTATGATAACATATACTAGCAATTCGGTCCCCTAACCAAACACCGAGACTATAGTAGAATGGTACACGAGTAGTTTGCTCTCATTGTTTAAGTTAAATAAGTACTTGCCATGATGATCTACATGTTTATACTTGCTTCTTATAATTCTTACAAGATTATGGTTAAATGATGATGATGATTATGGTTAATGTTGATAAGTGACTAATGAATAAAAGAACCATGACATTGCATTTTGAGCATTCATATTGCAAAGAGGTGCTCTGTGTGGCCCTCTAAAGTCTACTTTGTGCGGGCGACCCATGAGAGTGGGTAGAGAAAGACATACTTTGGTAGACACTCTACGGGAGTGAAGAAAGATCTACTTTGATAGGCACTCTGCGAGAATGGATTTGAGGCCCACACATGAAAAAGGGTATGTTTGAGTGGACACCGACGGGTGTAACACTACGCTATATTGGTATAAACAAAGAGAAGTTGAGACATATGCATTGCATTCGTGAAAAGGTAAATGTGACATTAAGACGTGTATGGTACGAATGAGAAGATATGTGAAATTGTGATATTTATGAAGTTGACGTGAATATTTTGGTGTCATGTTTATATGGTTCATTATTCTATTATGCACTTCCTGAGACGTGGACTCACCATTTCTTTTGTTGTTGTTTTTAGGTGCTCGTTGAGGACATGCATGGGTGGAAAGTACCACATAATTGATCTTGCACCGTTATAGTTTCTTTATCCACTTATTATCCAATTATTCATTGTTAAAAGTAAACTAGACTATTCATGTTGTAACTCTTAGATGAATAATGATTCTCTTTATAATTTATTGATATTATATTGTAGCTACTTGTCAAAGTTCATTGGATAAACTAAAAATTGGTTCATCTCATTTTATAT
The DNA here is from genome assembly GCA_017311315.1 of Dendrocalamus latiflorus. Taxonomy (NCBI): domain Eukaryota; kingdom Viridiplantae; phylum Streptophyta; class Magnoliopsida; order Poales; family Poaceae; genus Dendrocalamus; species Dendrocalamus latiflorus. Next base: position 16,070,947 of record CM029661.1, read on the forward strand.
CATTTATTGATTCCTTTATTATTGTCATATCTATATTCATGATTATGTTGTGGAATTATAATTGAAAACTAGTTGTTGATAATTCTTAGTTGATGATTCAAATTGGTAGTGATTATAGATGTGGGTGATATTCTGGGCTTTTGTTACGCCAGAATGTTACATTTTGTGTAGATGCAAATTCCATTCTCTAGGTTCTTCTGCCTGTAGCCTGATATTACTTAATGCTAGATATTAAAATTTGCTCAGCGCGTACATAAGATAAATTCCATCTTCTGGCTCATAAGGTAAATGGATCCGATTTTACTACATATGCATCTTCGATCCTTTTTACTGCAATAATATTGAGAACAATTAGCTTAGCTAAAAACTGTAAGTACACAATGTCATTGTTTCCTTTTGTTCAGAGCATAGTGCACTATCAGTACAACAATGCAAAATGTGCTAGGGATATTGGCATGCAGGTTGCAGAAAACCTGCATGAATCCTTTTGCTGTTTATGATATGCCTTTTATCATTATTCATGCTTGATGGACAAGTATTCTTATTATTAACCAACTAATGCTCTTTTTCTTTGTCATGTAGATGAAATGCCATTATTCTAGAGCCGTAGCCTGCTAGGCCAGACAAGGGCTCTGTAACAAGAGTGACAAGGCTAGGTTGTTGCTTATTTACTTTGCCTAATTTGTTTTCTAGATTGGGTATTTGGTTGCCGTGGGCTGCTTGGGTATGTCGTTACTATGTGCGTGCATGGTTTGTGTTTGGTATCATTTTATTACTTTAGGCTGCTTGGTTTACGTTTGGAGTGATGCTACTGCACGCTATGTCATAAGAAAGCATTCAATGACATACCTCTGCTGTCTCTCCCCCCTCTCTCTCTCTTCTCTTGCAGCGCCGTTGCTCCCCTCCCCTCCCCCTCTCTTCTCCTGCTCCGGCGCCAATCGTCGCCCTCCTCTCTTCTTGCTTCTCCGTGCCCACCGCCCAACCCACCTTCTTCTCCAACGTCGGCCGCAGCTCCGCGCTCCTCCTTCGCATCTCCCTGCCTTCTCTACCACCACCCGTGGACAATGGCACTGTCGCCGCCCCGCCCCGACCCCTCACCACTGCATCACCCTGCCCAAACTAACTGCCACAGGTCGCCACCCTCTAGCTCCGCCCACTGCCCTCCTACCCCACCCATCGCCCCCGCCGCCACCTCTCTTCTATGCCCCGGGGGAAGCGTGAACCCGTAGCGGGGGAGCCGGATCCAGCGGTGGAGGAGAGTGAGAGGAAGAGAGCGACGGATGGGAATGAGAGGGAGCGTGAGAGAGGGTCCGGTGGCTGGGAATGAGGAGCGAGCGAGAGAGTGGGAGACCAGCGGGAGGATGAAGACAATGCCATAGCCGTTAAGATGTTGGATTGGATGGTTTGGAGCTATGCCGTCGGAAAGCTGCAAAACGCTATTCCGTTCTGTAGTTTTTCTCTTAGGTTTGCCCATTTTCTATGCTTTGCATCTGGCCAGTAGTCCCGTGCTTTTATAATATGGTTGCTCATAGTTCGTGTCCTTTGATTGCCAACGTCTGCTCAGTTTGGGTTTCCTATGATTCATATATCTGACATGATGTTTCAGGGTTGTTTATATGCATTGTGTGTAGTTCGTATCCTCTGTTTGGCGTGTGCGGCTCAGTTTAGGCGCATCGTCCCATTCACGTGGTCACCAATACTACTTGTTACAGATTTCCTGCCCGCAAACGTAAGCATCATCTTGCCGTTTTCATGCATGATCCATTCTTTGCATCTCATAAGTCATGCTATGTACTCTCTATTGATATGCACAAATAGCGTTCAAGTGCTCTGTATAGCAGAGAAATAATGATATGGTTATGTGTCAGAACGTGGTTTTTTTTGTAGGAATGCCAGATCGGTCTTGATTATTCTTTGTAATACAGCGTTCAAAGAAGCACCGCGTTGTGGCTTAATTGTATCATCCTCATATAGTGTTTCGGACAAGGAAGCAGCTGAAAAATATTATACGGCCCCCTCCTGCTCCCTTTCCCTCACCTCTACTGCCTCCCCCCCTTTGTAACCATCATCGCTGTGTTGGTTGCAACTTCACGTGCCTCCTTTACCACCCTCGTCCCCGTCCCCCCTTGCGGGCATCGGCGAGCTCGCCATCTCGTCGCGTCACCGGCCGTCCTCGTCTCGTTGTCCCGCCTTCTGCCGCCTTCCTCCCCCGCCACACACGCCCTCCGCCGTCGCCCACGCTGGATCACCGCCTCCCTCTACATCCAGGGGTGTGGCGATCCTATCGGCGACAACGTCTCGGCTCCTCCAACGACTGCTCCTCTTAAATTCGACAGGCTTCCCTCTTCTTCTTCGCCACCGGCGACCGGATCTAGTTGGGGTTGTCGCCGCAACCTCGCCGGTTGCCAGCCGCAGCCACCGCGCCTCGCCAGTTGCCATCTTGGCTCGCCTGGAGTAGCCACCGTGCCTCGCCAGTTGCCAGACATCCGTCGCTAGGCCTGAGGCTGGATCCGGCCGCCACGTGCAGGGGATGAGACCAGCGACGAGCTCCGCCCTCGCTGAATTTAGTGGCCCTCCACCCCGCCTCGCCGAAGGTAGCCACCGTGCTATGTATAAGGTATACTGTTGAATCATAAGAAAACAGTACACCGTTTTCTAGATTTTCTCTTCAAACGAATGGACGACAGGGACTTTATACAATCTACCTCACCAGTGCAGCCACGAGCTGTCATTTGGTTCCAATTTAGCTGCAAGCTCTAGCATAGTTACTGCAGGTTGTGTCGTCCTCTGTGACATTCTATACCACAGGCTGAAAATGTGATGCCTCCGTATATATTTGCAGCTACCACTGATCAGCTTTCCGTCGACTCGAAATGACTATCCATGGGTAGCTAAAGCAGTGTGGATATTTGTATTGCTTATTACCTTTGTTTCGTCGCACATCGCCGGAAAGGAGCCCAACGAAGCTCTCGCTTTCCCTTTTTAATATGCCCATCCATCCAAAGCACACCCATAGGCGAAGTTCTTAGCCCCATGATGTTCGCCCCAGTAGCTGCGACGTGTGGCGGCGCGCACACCCTACCAGTAGATGATTACACAACGAAGATGACTTTAACGCCCTGTTTAAAAGTGCGATACCTTTTGGCTATAATTTTTATTTTTTGATTGATTGTGAAAAAAGATTAAAAGAAAAAATAATTGCGTCAAGAAGGCACTCTATTTAAAGCGGCTATTACCGTGACTCCTACAGACCACTTTAAGAAACCACTCCGTTTCATAGCCGACTTCTAAAAACCAAAATCCAGAAACTATTTAGAATATAGCCTAAGTTCAGCAAAAAAAAAAAGCTTGAAGAGCGCTCGGAGGGAAAGGAGGATGGCTTGCGAGAAATAATACATAGATGGAAATAGTCGCATACGATTTTATCCAGTATAGCCAAACACAGTACAATGTCTACTATAACATTTATGTAGACTCTGTCTTAGAAAAACGCATCGTTTAAAAGCTAGTTACTATACCAATCTAAATCAAAACCAAAGCATAAATGGAAAAGAACCCACTTGAGAATTATAACAACTAGCTGGTAACCAGCGCGTGGTTGTTGCGGGAGAAACTATAAAATGCATACATTTCGGTAAATGTAAATGGAGTAGCACATTACCAACTTGTATTTTGAGCCTGCTCTTTTTAACTTCTGTTTGTAGCTGCGTCATATGACTTTTGGTTGTTCATGTGAGAGAGTATATAGACACAAATAATTCGCATATGGTTTTGACCGATATAAATAAAGTCGCTACAGTATGTACTATAATTAACTTGTAGACCCCGTCTTAAAAAATATTTTATTTAAAAGCTAATTAATATAGAAAAGCAGAAAAACAACTTTTAAAAATCGAAAAGAAGAGACCTTTATATGTTGGAACAGTCTGTTCAAGTAAACTCTTTATTTTTCTTACTAAGAAAGCTTAAAACAAAATTAAGCAAATAGTACTTTATAAAAAGGTACATAAATAAATACATGCAATAATAAGAAAAGATAAATATATATCAATCGGACGTACAACGTGACTCCTGAGTTTTTCTCGATTGTTAAATATGGTTAACAATGGCCTTGTTTTGTTTATCTAGTCGTGTGCAAAACAGTAATTTAAGCCGTTTATGAATTACACACGCAGTTATATATATATATATATATATATATATATATATATATATATATATATATATATATATATATATATATATATATATATATATATATATATATATATATATATATATATAGCCTCTTTTCTACTCCCGGGTGTAATTACACCTTATGCCGTACCTCACAATGTAGGGATTATCTCGCGTAACGAGGAGTATGTACATGCAGTATACAAGTATTTAAGACTATATTGGTGGTATGAACAATTTTTCATAGGTGGTATGTACATTTTTTTAACATACTCCTTTTTATGTACGTATATAAAGGTATTTACAAAATATGCTAAAAACTACGGACTCCCTTGCAATTTTTTCGTGTGGTTCACATTAAAATATCTTATAATTAGTATATGAGTGTACCTAAAGTGATAAAGGAGTATTTCAAGTTTATATAGGTGGTATATTAGAGGTGGATGTAATTACATCCGGGAGTAAAAAATATTTTTCATATATATATATATATATATATATATATATATATATATATATATATATATATATATATATATATATATATATATAAACCATATTTAATTTCGTTTGAAAGATATACCTGATTGACATTTTTAAATCAAAGAAAAAGAAACTGCTACAAATAGGCTACATACCTACATCAACGAACTGTGCATGCTCTTGGTACCGTAGCTATTTTTTAATTTTAAATTTGGCCATTAAACATATTGTTATAAAAATAACTATGTTTCTAAGTTTAAAAGTTGCGACAGTCAACTCATGTCCCTTGCCACATATAGGTGGTACTCAGTTGGGCTAAATTTTGATGCTTTATGGCTGAATTTTTATTGTAGCTGTCTAAAATTACATTATAGCTGATGGTGATTTATTTGGCATAATTAAATTTAAAAAATTTAAAAATAAAAAAGGATTAGCCCCACTATGTATAATGCAAACGAATGCAGGAAAAAAAGAATCAGCAAAAAGCTCAAAATAAACTAAAACTTAGAAAAATAAAATTTAAAAATAAAAAAAAATAAAACTGGATCTAAAAGTCTAAATATAAAGATGAAGCGAGGTAAGGGCGCTGGTGCGGCAGCAGCAGCAGGCGGGCCCGAGCGCTCCGAGCAGGCCGAGCTCGACAGGAGGCCGGGGCAGCCGTCCGCTTTCCAGGAGCTTATGTGGGAAGTCAGTTCTCGTCGAGCAGGCTGACAAGACAGGGAAAGGAATCATTGCTTGCAAAATGGAAGCTGCAGAACATCAACGTGTGAATTTTTCTAGCTATCAATTAGTTGCACATGTGCAAATCTCCTTTGGTTATGAATACTATATATGCACAATATTTGGCTTTACACTCAGGTACAAACATGTTAACTGCACACGTCATGTAATGATACAGCACATTAAGCAGCGCATGGTCTCAAGTAAACGCTAAGGCCGGACTCTTTTCAATTTAAAATTGGCTTATACTGACTTTTAAACGGTGTATTTTTTCAAAAATAGAATGAATAAAAAAATTATAGTAAAAATATATTGAATTCAGCTGTACCAGCCAAAATCGTATGCGATTATGGTGCCGCTTAGTTGGGTTGAAAAAAGTGGCTTATGGCTAAAATTTCACTGTAGCTAGCTGAAATTACACTGTAGCTGATAGTAACTTATTTGGTCTAACTAAATTTTTTAAAAAAATTAGAAATAAAAAACAGGTTAGCTATCATAGACAATGCAAACGAATACGTGAAAAAAGAACCAGCAAAAAAGCTAAAAAAACCAAAAAGTCAGAAAAAGATGAAATTTATAGATAGTGAAAAATAAGCTAGAAGCCAAAAGCTCAAGTCAAAATGAACAGTCCTCTGTGTACTGTCTCTCGTGAACAGTCAGAATTCAAATATTTAAACCTTAAGTTATAAGCCATCAGTCTAAAAGAATCCAACTAAGGACCTGTTTGGCAGAGCTCCACCAGCTCCAGATCCACCAAAAACAGCTCCACTCCACGAATTTTTACCCAAACGCTCCAGCTCCACGAAATTTGGATCCACCAAAATACTGGATCTAGCTCCAGATTCATGAAATCCATGTAGCACCTCAAGGGGTGCTCCACGAAAAATTATTTCGTATCTACTCGTGGAGTTATGTGGTAATTACCCACCAATGCCACTGGTTACACACCCCATTCCAACCGTTTTTTTCTATTCGGCCTTTTCTCCATTCGACCGAGGGACCGAGGGCTCCTCGCGCCGCGACCCTCTCTCCTCGCGCCGCCACCTCCGGCGCTCCGGCGAGCCGCCACCTCCGGCGATGGCCGGATCTGGTAGATCCGGCCCCCTCTACCTCCTCCACCTCCTTCTTCTTCCTCCATGGCGAAATCGGCCCCTAGGGTTGGGCTCTCGCGCGCGCTTTGGAACCAGCCGGCGGCGCCCGGAAAGGTGGCGGCGGCACCAGCTCACCGACGAGCCCCGCGCGAGGCCGCAGGCGGTGGTGCTCTACACAACGTCGCTGCGGGGCGTGCGGCGCACGTTCGCGGACTGCTGCGCGGTGCGCGCCATCCTGCGGGGCTTTCGCGTGGCCGTCGACGAGCGCGACGTGTCCATGGACGCCGCGCTCCGCCGCGAGCTGCAGTCGCTGCTCGCCGCGCGCGGCCGCCTCGTCGGCGGTGCCGACGAGGTCCGGTAGTTGCACGAGACCGGCCAGCTCCGGCGGCTCCTCGATGGCGCCGCCGGCCAGGACCCAGCCTTCATCTGCGACGCCTGCGGCGGCATCCGCTTCGTCCCCTGCCCGGCTTGCGGCGGCAGCCGCAAGGTGTTCGTTGAGGAGGAAGACCGCGTCCACCGCTGCGACGATTGCAACGAGAACGGATTGGTACGCTGCCGTAATTGCTGTTCTTGATCGCCAAAGATGCGACCTTTCCCATTCGATTCGCTCTGCTAATTAATGGATTAGAGGTGGTAGAGTCAAGAAAGGAGGCACCTTTCGGTTTCTTGGTGTGGGATTTGTGTGCATCCGATCATTTGGGTATCGGATTTGCCGCTCATGGAGGAGAACGAATTGTTCTTGGCTCCTTGCTGCAAAATCGTCATGTGGTGAGGGCGATTGAAGAATAAGAACTGGTGCTTGTATGTATGTAATGTTTGGAAGATTGGCACTGATACTAGTTAATTAATGTAAATACTTGAGCTTGGGGTGTTCAATTCTTGTCTAGTTCTTAGTTGCCCTCTACTCTTCCTTGCTTGAATTCATCTTATGCATGCTTTGATTAATTTTCTTCCTGGATAGATGGCTATACATTTCTGCAGCTCAATGCAATGTGATCTGGAATTGATCCAACTGTACTAACTTAAAGCTCCTTAACTGTAATCATGTTGTTCTTTAGCTGTTCTCTAACTTAGAGCTACCTTTTGTTCTCTTTATGGAAGGGCTAATCTTGAATATAGCTTTGTGACCGGTAGTCCCCACATAAAGTTCTTAGGGAGTTCTTTCTCAAATTCATTCAGAATTATCTTTTGATTGATGCAACTACAAGTTCATTGCGTCTTGTAAGATTTAGTACATCTATGGAATTCTGACCTCCCCGTGTATTGGCATTCACTGGTTCTGAAGAAGATTATTTATTAACTTGAAGTTTCCTTTCCTCAGAATAAACACGGAAAAGAATGCATGACATGGTAAATACTCTGGATAAAATCAGGAGTAAGTTCAATACTGTAAATGTTTATGTTCCTTGGACCCTGGTTAGTTTGTCCACTGAAATTGAGAAAGGATATATCCACTGAATGAATGGAGCAAATGTTTACTGCTATTATCCCCTGGAAATATATTCGAATACGCCACTATATTCTAGTTTGCAAATTGTGATCCTTATTTTGTCCCAACAATACCGGAAATGTATAACTGATATGCAGTTACATCGGATGGTTCTACTTCGGAAGCCAATGCCGCCACTATGGATGTATTTCGTGATAATTTGGCCACGGCTATTGCTCTTGCTTGGAACTAGCATGTAATGGAAGACTAGTCTTCATTTAATCTTTAGTTATTTTTATGTATGGACAATCGCAATAGTGTTGAGACGTTGTCATGGACATGGGTTAATTAATTATCTATCTTGTGCGTCAATGTTGAATGCTCATGAATATTTGTGTCGAGATATTGCATTTGTGTTCACAAATAAAATACACTATTTTTTGTGAATAAATATGAACAAAACACGTGTGCTATATGAAAAAATATATATATCATACAACCCCAAGGGCAAAACAAGCCATTCCCACCAAAAACCCAGTTTCGTGGATCTGGAGCTGCTGTGGAAGCCAAACAGTTTGTCCAGCTCCATGGTGGGATCCCAGATTCACGGTGGAGCTGCTCCATGGTGAATCTGCTGCTCCAGATTCACTTTTTTAGTGGTGGAGCTCTGCCAAACAGGCCCTAAACATAGTGCCTGTTTGGGGGAGCTGGAGATTCTGAGTAGCTAGCTGGTCTGAGTAGCTAGCTGGCTAGGCTGAGTAGCTGGCTAGTCTGAGTAGCAGCTGGTCTGAGTAGCTAGCCTGTTTGGCATCCTGGATTCTAGCTGTGCAGCTGGTATCCTGATAGATGTATTGACTGAAATGCCCTTAGGTGAGTTGATGTCCTGATTATGTATTGATAGAAGAGATATCCATGCTGTAAATTTGTAGTACTTAGTTCAAACATTGAAAAAATAATATTAAAATTTCATGACAATAAATTTGACTCCAAATCATAATTTTAAATATTAATATGGATAACTACCATATGTCCATACAAAAGGAACATACAAAATAACCTTCTTTCTAAAACTTTCGCAATTATTTATTCGTGAGCAACGTTAGGTTGCTCCTTAAATATGAAACTATTGGAGGACGCTGAAGACAAGAGTTGTAATTCTAAAAACAATCCAGTCACGGTCTAACCACAATTTGATCAACATTCACTCCTTCAGAATGCAATTCACCTTTTCATTAACCGGGAAAAAATAAACGGTATAACCAAGTTGAACTTTTCAGGGTTATAAATTACATCAAGAATGATAACATCAAATGCTTGGTACCATGCAGTTCTTTTTGCTGAACATTGCCGACAAAATCTAAACCAACTTGGTGCACAACTGCACGCAAGTCAGGTGTAGTTTACAATGCTTGTTGCCCCCCAAAACAGGCATGTAGGGATGGCATACACTGCATCCCTACTCCTGAACTACCACGGTAGCTCAGTTGCCCACAAATGGCAGCAACTTGATAGATGCAGCTGCTGGGTAGGTGATCAATCTCTATCCTTTCTTTTACCAGCTCATCTAGGTTCTCCATTGGTGTGTACCGGAACTTGGCATACTCTTTGTTGGCCTACAAAAAAGATATGCAGAATTATTTACAAAATGATGCAAAGACAATGCCAGCTAAAACAACAAATGACATTAATTCAGGTAGATACCATATCAATTCCAACCATGTCAGCTAAAACAGCAAAGACATTTTGAGCAGGACTGAACAATGGTATACAAGCACAGACATGGAGAGAGGGCTATACCATATCAATTCCAACCACAAAAACTTCCCTTTTCTCCACATGTATCAGGACAGGATGAACTTAAGTAATGTTCCACAACAAGACACATATCTCAGACAAGCACAATCTTGCAACCATAGTAGCATTTGAATTTGAACCTATTCAGAGTTCCAATTGCAACTTTGCAAGGACCGCACAACGTGTGTGCGCATAGGCATCACTCGGGTGTGCTCGGCGAGGAGAACAGCCTCTTCCATCGCGGCGACGGCGGATTCGGAGAGGTCCCCGACGGAGACGCCGATGGCGAGGTCGTGGAGGTCGACGGCGGCGAGGGCGAGTACCGCGGCGCGGGTGACTGCGTCGTCGGCAGCTGCGACGGAGGGGAGGAGGGAGGAGAGAGGCGTGGGGGAGGAGGGGTAGGAGGGGGGTTGCGGCGGGGGATATGGGGAGGGGGTGCCGGGGGGGAGGGGGCCGGGGTGTGCGGCGGCGGGGAGGAGAGAGGCGTGGGAGAGGAGGGGTAGGAGGGGGGCGGCAGCGGGGGATCTGGGGAGGGGGCCGGGGTGGGTGGCGGCGGGGAGGGGGGAGGGGAGAGGCGGGGGGGGGATTTGGGGGAGGAGGCGTGGGCAGGGGGCGGGGGATTTTATCCAGTGGTATTTGCGGGTAAATAATACCAACTTTAAGTGGCATTAGCCCGCAGAATCTGTGAGAAGCTGGGCTATTGCAGCTTCTCGGTCCCAGTACAATTGTGGCTTCCCCAGATTTTCAGATTCTCAGTAGTTTGCCCAAAAGCTGGACTGTTTGGGAGAGCTTTTAGCTACTAGAAGTAGCTAGCTTGCCTAGAATCCGAAACAAACAGGGCCATAGAGTCCAACACAAATTTCGAGATCCCGAGCCAACCCATCAACTAGGCAAGGAACTAATAATGGGAAATAGTCAAGGCAATTGGATCAAAACAGAGTGATGTGCAGCAAACCAACATCTGAAGCCTAAAACAAGCAGAAACCAAGGACCACAAAGCATAGCTAAGAACAACAGTGGAAAAAGACTTTATGGATTCAATTGGCATCACATTATAGCTGAACAGATGAACCTGTTGCACAACACAAACATACAATAATTCACATTGCTGCACAGGCCAAAACGTTGCATGGCAGTGATATGAGTAGGACCTACTGTCTGACCAATAGAACACACTTGGTAATAAAAAATGCAGGTGGGAAGGGCATACTTTCCAGACGAGTGTGGTAGAGTAGAATTGTCAAATTGAGCAAGATAGTCCCTGTGGACAGAATACAAGTGAAATTAGTTAATATTATAGAACACAATGAGAATCACAGCAGTCTATTGATGTTGCACATACAGCAGTACTCGTCATAGCCTGCTGTTCATTCCATGAATCATTTCTCGGAATTTCAGCCTTAAATTGTGTGAAGTTACTGGTCAGAAAAACCCCATCATTCACCTAATGATTGTCCATTGAGAACAAAATAAATCCCTAACTTCCATTGCAAGCACGCAAGACGGTGGCGGAAAGGGGCAGTACATACCTCATCCAACTTTTGCCATACCAAATCAGTTTGGCTGAAAAAAAACCCTGATCAGCTTGAATAAAATAAAACCGGCAAGCTTGTTAAAGCAATCGGAGACTATAACTTAATTAATGACAATACCTTGAACATAGTGTTGAAGTGGATATTACGGAAGAAAACACAAAGCTCTTTTTCATTAAGACTCTCTTGTAAGCAAAGCAATCTTCAATGTTGAAAATTTGGCCACATATTAATTAACAATATGGATAGATATGTATCATAGACAGTCAGCTGGTTAGCACTTAACAGTGTTCCGCAGAAAATTATCAATCAGTTCCCCTGCAAATAAATAAACTGAGTGCGAAGCCAAATATTGTGCATATAATATTCATGACCAAAGGAGATTTGCACATGTGCAACTAAGGGGCACGCCCAATGCTGAAACTATGTAGTAATGTCTATAGTTTGTATCTCACATAGACATAAGATTAGAAATAATTTTCTTAATACATGGTATCTAGCAACCACCCCATTCAATTAGTTTCTTTCCTCTCATCTCACCTCCTCTCTCTCCTTTTTACCAATCCTCATCATCTAGTTGTCTTGGTTTTCTCAAATATGCAACGTCTTGTATAAGACACTATTATCATCTCTCTTCCTTAAATACTTTTCCACATCATCTTTTGGTTTATTTGGCATACTATAGATACCGCTCACATCACTTCATTGGGAGTACCCTAATCGGTAGCTGGAAAAATTCTCACATTGTTTTCTACGGCTCCATTTTCCAAGCAATGACTACTCTTCCCAGTCTGGTCAGCCTGCTCGGCAAGAACCGCCTCACCATCATAATCAGCTCCTAAAAAGCGGACAGGCGAGCTGCCCTGCACCCTACGTGTGCGGCGGCCTGCGGCCACTTGCCAAACTCGGGCTACTCCGCAGTGCCCTAACGAGCAATAGTGTTAGCCCAAGGAAAAAAACAAGCAAATAAATAGCCTTGACAAAACTCTGATAACTCAACGCAAAAGATACACAGGGAGGACTGCAACTCCTTCTGTTATTCTTCTCCCCTGGACTCCCTAATACTCACGCATACACTACAGAGAAGACAGACAACATGTTCTTTTTCTCACTTGACTGACCTCTTTTTTCACGCACAAGAGCTCACAGAGAAGGCTAATTGCACTACGATGAACAATCACTTGGGAATACAATGCTTCCAGGAACTGCTTTTTCCATTCTCCAAACTAATGGATTACATGGATATTTTAAAGACTTACGGGAATGCTAACTACTTCCTAACTACATTCCTGATATCTCGCCACGGCTTGATCCGAATGACCCGGGAATGCAGATCTTGAAGCAGTCTTATTTTGACTGAGCGTAACTGACGCAGGGCTCTGCAACTTCAGACTTTGCGCAGGAATCGATCACCCAACGGTCTTCAGTTTTCCTGTGCGCAGACTTTGAATATCCAACAAAGTCTTGATTACTCCAACAGTCTCCCCCCTAATCAAGACTTTGCTATGCCAAATCTTTCACTCCTATTACATGTAACTCATGACTGATGACCCGGCCATCCTGGCTACTTGCCATCGGTAATTATTTTCTGCACCTGTTATCTAGGATCAATCCGCAGGTTCAAGTGCCTCCCCGCTACTCCGGACTCTCCGGTTCTCCTGCACCTAGAATAACTCCGTGCGATACTACTTGGTACAATCTCAGGCACACCACCTGTTGCACCATACATTCATGAAAATATACTAAAGCAAAAAACTAAGTCTAGATTATTTGCTAACATTCCTTCTACTCTAGACTCAACTAAAGTAAAGCTGGTTCATCTTCCTGTGCACACATGAGGTTCACCTGATCCCCACGGTCACGCTTTGGCTTGCGGCACTTGGATGCATAGTGCCCGTAGTCACTGCAGTTGAAACACTTGATGTGGCTCTTGTCGCGCTTCGTCTTGGAATCGCGACCACCGCCTTGTCCTGATGATCGAGCTTCCCACTGGGCTTTCGTGAGAAGGAGATGCTCCTCATCCCCGTTGCTGCGATGACGGTGTTGGGTGTGCTCCTCATACGCCTTGAGGGAGCCAACGACCTCCTCAAAAGCTATGTTGTTGACGTCGCCAAAATATTCCATCGTCATCGCAATATGGATGAACTTGTCGGAGACGGCTCGCAGAAACCTCTTGACGACATTCTTTTCTTCTATCTTCTCTCCAAGTGCTTGCATCTGGCCAACAAGCAATGTTACCTTCGTTGCGAAATCGTCCACCGATTCCGTATTGCCCATGCTAAGATTTTCAAACTCCCAGCGTAGCGTCTGGATCTTCGCTTCCTTGGCTCGATCAGCCCCCATGTGCATGGTGCGGAGAGCTGTCCACACCTCCAAGGCGGTGTTCTTGGCTGCAACCTGCATGAGCGTCACATCGCTCAACGCTTGGGAGATGATAGCCATGGCCTTTTCTTCTTTCTTCTCATCAACAGCAACATTCCTCGTGGGCTCAATTGCTTCCCATACACCTTGCGCCTTCATGAGGAATTTCATCCTCGTTGCCCAAGCTGTATAGTTCGTCTTGTTCAGCACCGGGTACTGGAGAGACATCCCTCCCTCCTTGCTTGCCGCCGGCGCCGCCTCAACGATCGACATCTTCTCAAGCCGCAAGTACTTGGGCATGCACCGCTCAAGAACTCAACCTTGGCTCTGATACCAAATGTTAGCCCAAGGAAAAAAACAAGAAAATAAACAGCCTTGACAAAACTCTGATAACTCAACGCAAAAGATACACAGGGAGGACTGCAACTCCTTCTGTTATTCTTCTCCCCTGGACTCCCTAATACTCACGCATACACTACAGAGAAGACAGACAGCACGTTCTTTTTCTCACTTGACTGGCCTCTTTTTTCACGCACAAGAGCTCACAGAGAAGGCTAATTGCACTACGATGAACAATCACTTGGGAATACAATGCTTCCAGGAACTGGTTTTTCCATTCTCCAAACTGATGGATTACATGGATATTTTAAAGACTTACGGGAATGCTAACTACTTCCTAACTACATTCCTGATATCTCGCCACGGCTTGATCCGAATGACCCGGGAATGCAGATCTTGAAGCAGTCTTATTTTGACCGAGCGTAACTGACGCATGGCTCTGCAACTTCAGACTTTGCGCAGGAATCGATCACCCAACGGTCTTCAGTTTTCCTATGCGCAGACTTTGAATATCCAACAAAGTCTTGATTATTCCAACAAATAGTAGCTCAACAGAGCCCGGGCTAATCTCCTGCAGTGCTTGCGCCCTCACCTCCTGCGCTCGCTCCGTCTGCCTGCTCCTACTATGCTCCCCAGGCGCGACAAGTGACAGGTGTTGTATATTGCGCCTTTCGAGCTGAGGATAACATTTTTTTTACAAAAACGAATATTTAGAAGCCAAGTTTAAAATAAAAAAACACTACAATACAAAAAAATGTGGACAGTTCTGCATCAACCATCCATTACATTGCCTGCACTTTTCCTTGAACTCCACCCACCGGTCTTTGGGCCCTGGGCTGCATGAACCCCACCCAGCAGCGGCATCTGATTTCTTCCCCTACGGGCATGGCCAGATTGGCAGGGACTGAGCACCACGCAGGGGGTGTGGGGCCTTTTTTTTGCCCTAGGGACTGAGCACCGAAATTATATAGTATTATCGGTTTTGCTATTGCACAGGCGACTGAAATTTTTTTATGTTTCAGTCACCTGAAATTGCACTATCAATGAACTAAAATTGCAGCCCCCTAAAAAAACAGCTGCAACTTTAGGTGATTCAGAGTGCAACTTCATGTGACCTGAAATTGCACTCTCAATCAACTAAAATTGCAGCACCTAAAAAAATATGTGCAACTTCAGGTGATTCAAAGTGCAACTTTAGGTGACTGAAAGATAAAAAAATTTCAATCGCCTGTGCAATAGTCTATCCCTAGTATTATAGGATGAGGATAAACATCCTTAAGGGGATATGAAAAACCTAATTATATTGCAATCCAAGATGTGAAATGAGTTCTTAAGTATATTGTCCATGCAAGTGAAATAACGAGGAATTTCACATGAAACAGTCTAATTTACAGGAATTCAGACAAATTCCTGCGTCACATAGAACAATATGTGATCTTTCTGAGGATGTATCAAATGACTTTGGCCACCATGCTTCACTTCTCTAAGTTACACTATCAAAAAGGGAACTCTTCTTTAGCCATAGCAACATATTGATCTATTTTTGAGTCCATGGTTTTAAATCGTGGTTGTATATATCTAAAATAATGTCTCTATCCAACATTTTAACAACCTTTGAATGTATACTAACAAACTTCAATAAGTCTGGTAATCATGCATTCCATTTGATAATCAAAGTAGTTAGATTGTGCGCACACACAATATGATATAAAGTATGTTCTATCTAGTATATTTTGAGCAAAAATGATCGGATAAAACATTTGGGTGCATTAGAAAGTATGAACACGTGATGCATATGTGCCTATGGCTATGGTGCAGATTTGCACCAGATAGATTTTGGGTTCTCTTATAAATGGGTGGAATTAAGGATGACCAAAAATCTAAACTTCTCTTTCAAATGATATATGCATGGTTCTTAAGTCATTAGTAAATATATTATTCTTCCGCATGCCTCAAAATGAGCTAACCAAAGCTTTGCGAAAAGCAAGTGATGACGATGAAGTAATGAATTTTCCCTGTTAAAGATTCATATGCACCTGTCATTGAGATTTTTTACATGTGCAATTTCATATTGCAAGGGTGTTCATTTTTCCTTAAAAAACTATATATACATCATCAATTTTTTGTTTGGCATATGTCCGGTGAGCCAGTAATTGTTAGTGGACTACATCATCAATTCTTTGTTCGGCGTACGTCCGGTAAGCCAGTAATTGTTACTGGACTGCATATTTGCCAATAATTTGACCTTCCAAACGACTGTGTTAT
The DNA here is from genome assembly GCA_017311315.1 of Dendrocalamus latiflorus. Taxonomy (NCBI): domain Eukaryota; kingdom Viridiplantae; phylum Streptophyta; class Magnoliopsida; order Poales; family Poaceae; genus Dendrocalamus; species Dendrocalamus latiflorus. Next base: position 16,087,137 of record CM029661.1, read on the forward strand.
ATATCTTGTTAAGCCTTGCAAAAATGTCATTCTAAAATTGTTATCTCAAACTTTTTTTTTTAAAAAAAGAAAGTATGTAAAACTTTCACAAGTTAGAGAGCTTACCTTGTAGTGTTTTACATGTAGTTTTGCTCTAAAGCCTTATATTTGGAATAAGACTATCATCCAAAACTCCTTTACCTTTTGAAGTCTACCTTAGTTTTTAATATGTGTTTTGATTTGAACAAATGATTCGATATATGTGTGAGAAGTTGGATATATGTTTATATGATTGAAATTTTTTGGTATGAAGATCATTCACATACATAATATAAACATGGTAATCATTGTTATAACTTTGGTTTGACCTCACATTGACTGACAAAAATTATATGCAGTCATCTAAACAAAGAAAACCATATGCAACGATGGATAATGCAATGACACTAATAAAATAACTTAAAATCTCTTATTGTCCCTGTTTTTCAAGAAAGTATTTGTGGTGTGCAGTGTGCGGTTTGTTGTCTTAAAAAGGCTCGACGCTTGAGAAAATTAAATTAGATATTTATAAATGTGAGCAATTCTAAAACAGTTGCAGCACGAAATATATAACGCAATAACTAATACATTTACGATACATATGCCATCATGTGTAGAAAGGAGTAAGGGATGATAACAATTACCCCATCTGTTTCATAATATAAATCAAAACCCATCATACGCATATAATAATTAGAAAGCATTAAATTTAAAAAAAATTAATATTATTAGACCATACCTATCCTTATCAAAGTGCACACTATAACTGCTCAACTATTTTTCTGCATTAAAGTTAGAGAAATATAGTGGAAATATTATAATAACTATAATTTAATTCCCTCAACGGACTTATATAGTGAGATGTATCTTTTCAAGAGAATAGACTTATACCGCGGGACGAAAAGAGTAATAAATTGCAGTTTTTAAGAAACAAAAATATAGAAATATAACATTATCATGGATATGCACATCGATGCTAAAGATAAATATCCAAACCTTCTTTAACATGATTTTGAGTATTAGTAAATTCTATAATCCAAATTGCTATAAATAAGCAGGTGATATACAACCTTTGATGTTTTATTGTGCATTTAAGCATTTGGTCTTATACCCTTAAACTTTTTTGAAAAATGTAAGGATGGCTTATCTAAAATCGCACTGGCTGTAGGGATTCCGTATCAAACGAATATGAACGAGTATTTTAGCTGAAGCTTCTACTTCATGAGAGCTGAAAAAACGTAACGCTTTCGTTTTTTTCCTCTCTTTTTCACAGGAGAAACACGGAACTGTACCACGCCAACAAAATCAATCCCCACACGTCACCGTCCCCACCCTCGCTCCTCCGACTGCCACGCGGGCCCGGGCCCCACCTGTCATCCGCACAGACGAGGCTCGTTGTCCGCTCAGACCGACGGCGACCCCACCTCCCCCCTTCTTCCTCCGCCTTCACCGAAGCCGCTCTTCTCGCCTCCAAGAAACTCTCTCCAACTCGAGCTCCTCCGCTTCGCCCTCCCCCGCCGCTCCGCTCGATTCCTCCTACTCCGCGGCGCCCTCCCCCGCCCGATTGGAGATCCGGATCCCCGCTTGGTCGGTAAGCCCTAATTCCCCTTTCGCCCAATCCGATTCCGCCGAGCAATCGCCCAATTCCCGCGCGCGCGCGCGCTTGAGGGGCAGCTGCTGGAGCTTGGGGGTGAGGGGTTTCTTTGTGGGACGCGTGGCCCGGCATGTGGGCGCCGCCCCGGGGGGTTGATCCGCGTCCGGGGTTTGGGCGTGGGATCCGGCGGGGGTCGGTGGCGTCTTGGACGGCGGGGGTTTGGGGAGGGCTGCGCGTGAGGCAATCCTTGCTTGGCGTTCTGGATTGTGCTGGAATTGGTGGGATCTCCGCTGGGATCCCCCCGGGGGGGGGGGGGGGGGGGGGGGGTCGAGCCCGGTGGATCGCGCGGGGTGCTCTAGGGTCTTCCACTGGCAAGCTGGTGACTTTGTTTGCTCTGAATTTATTGAATTCTTGATTGTAACGTGGTGGTGTAACAGCCGTGTGTCGCGGAGTTTGCTGTACCTTTGAAATGAAGGGAGAGCAGTTCTTAGTGCTCCATTTCGAGCTTCGGCAACTTTGTCATTTAGGTCATTGATGGACGTTGCATGGATCATGGGGTTTTTGAATTGTTAGCTAGCTCCCAGAACTTTGGATGAGGTTGGACCTTTTCCTTTTTTCTGTTTTAGATGTTGGTATGTCAAGTGTGGGTGCACTTGTGCTGGTGGTCAAGTGGTCTTTTGTTGCCACTAGAGCTCTTCTTGAAGAGATGCTAGTATCTCTGTTGAGCTTTGCTTGGTGCATTGCATTGCCATTGCTGACATGATTAAGTGGATTTATAAATAGATGTCTCATGGGATGCATAATAGATCTTGCATTGTTTCATGCTGCGCTGTTCAGATTTGCGAAGAATTATGGAATAGAGCTGGTCACATTTATTAATATTTAAGAGTATACTGCTGCATTAATGGAATGAGGGACAGTAGAATTCGACAACTTCAATTATTTCCTGATTCACCTACGATTGGCATGGCACAATGCATTTGATGCTTTGGCAGATTTTGTTTTATTGGTCAATATTAATAAGTAAAAATCTGTTGTATTTGAAAAATATTTTTTGCTATATTACTAAAAAAACGTGAAATAAACCGAGCTATCAGATACTGAAACATTTATTTGAAAAATAAAGTGTGGTACAATTCCATAGAGGCTAGGTGCTTTCTTTGGTCAAAGCTATTTTTTGCTCTTTACTTTGGCCATGAAGTGTGCTCTGTGACTTGATGCCAAAAAATGATTTCAGGCTTTATTTACAACTTACTGTCGTCCATATTGACAGGTATTTTTGTGATTTGAGATTTCTCACTGCTTCTTGGGCATTTGAGCTCCATGGTTGCAAGACCGGGTTGTTGCAACTTTTGGTACTCATGTTGAACTTATTAGCGGTCTAAAAATTGCCAGAACCAGGTTAATGGCATCTGGTACAAAATCTGACTTGGTGTCTGGTAGCCCTGATGGGCATGGATACTTCAATGGGCAACGTGGGCCGTATTCAGCTGCTTCATTGGAAAGGCCAGGAAGCTTTCGTGAAGGTGGTGATAGTTATGTGGTGTTTCCTGCATCAAGTTCTTTGAGGTCACCAACTGTTGACTCTTGTACCCTGCTTCAATCACTTGCCATGGACCTAAGAACAACAACTTTGGAGCAGAAGGCATCTCGACTAGATGTAAAAAAATCAATAAGTTCCATTTTTGGAAACTCCCCAGAAGAGTCAACATCAACTCCATGCATAGGAAGAAACTTACCGAATTCTGTTGAAGAAGTCAGACGCATGAAGAATAATCTAAATGATATCTCAAACAAAGCAAGGTATGATTTCACTACTCTCTGCATTGTCTTGTGAGATGAACTTAACATGTGAAAGGGGGCAGCAAATACTGAAATGCTATTAATTAGTTGATTGGGCAAATATCTCCATTTTACAAAGGCAACTTTTATTGGCGCTGGACCTTTCTTTTATAATGCCGACACCCTTCTAGGGGATGGTCTATGGGTAAAAATTGGATTGGTACATGAACTTGACATTTGTGTGAAACTATGCAGTAATTATTCGGTTATGAGTGTCTTTGCAGGGAAAGAGCTAGAGCTTTTGGTGCTGCTGTAACGAAGATTGATAGATATTGTCCTAATATTTTACGAAAACGTTCCCGAGGAGATGGTTCATCAAATGAACGATCTAGTGCATCGTTGTCTGGAGGAGTTATATCCAAGATTGGCCCTCAAGGCCATCTAAATGCAGATGATATGGAACTTGGACCTCTGAGAGGAGAAGAGAGGACAAAGAATGCAGTACAAAATAGGAGACTACGTACATCCATGGTGGAGGTTGTGGCTTGCATTTGCAAACTTTCATTCAGCTGTTTATTTATCGTTATGTTTTACTCTTATTCTGCTACAATGGCTCTAAATAGCTAGTTGATACAATGTTGGGTAAAAATAAAATGATATGGTCAGATTCTGGGATACTCAGTAGTCTGTACATGGGTTGCTTACTGCTACACCATAGGTCTATTTTAACTTTCCTGTATATCAAAATAAGTCTTGCTTTATTCTGATGTGTTTTGTCATTTTGTCATGCAGCTTGGCTATTGGCTTTAGTACATTCAGTGTGATAAGCTGTGTCATTGTCATCGTTAACTTGCATCTGATGATACTTCTTGTGCATAGAAATCAGATAATTTACTGTCTTGTTTGACCTATTGTATATCTTCGTACCGTTTGTTAAAATTTACCATTTGGATTGTTCTTGTAATTCATTAGCCCAACTTATTTCTTGTTTACTAGATGGATGCAAGGACCACTGGTCTGTCAAGGGGGTTGGGGACTATTGATAGAAGCTCAGATCCTGGCAAAGTCACCAATGGTGGTCCAGCAGTCCCTGAACAAAAAAATAGAGGTTTGGCAACTAGCATCGATGGTTGGGAGAAGCCAAAGATGAAGAAAAAGCGTTCTGCCATTAAGGCAGATGTGTCATCAGCTGGTACTTCAAGGACTGCTGATGTAGACCGGGAGCAGAAACAAGGCATGCAACACAAGTTTAGTAACGATGCTAGGGCAAGAATGGCAACTTCCCCTAGTTTCAGGTCATAGATTCTATCATCCTTTACTCCATGTTTTTCATTGCATTGATTCTGTATTGATGCAGAATTTCCTTTCCTTTGAGCTTATTTTATGGGTGATTTTACTTCTTTTTGGCATGAACTTAATAACGAGGAAACATGTTAATAAGTTTCTTTCCGAACATTCTTCAAATTGAGTAACTCAACTAAATTTAATAGAAAGTCTTGTACATCGCCATTTGACAATTTAATCAGGCTCTTTTTTCTTTCTGGGTATTTGATTATATGAAACTGAATGTGCAGGTCTGGAACTGTTGCATCTGTCTCTGGCACTGGTAAAGCAGACTTACTTTCTGCACAAAATGGTCTTGTTGGGCGATCTTTAAATAAGAGTGACCAAGAAAGTGGTTTCCACCCTACCAACAAAAGGGATCGCCAAGTTGTTTCAGATAAGGAAATGTCTAATCCCAAAGCTATTAACAAGTAAGATGTGTTTCTTTACCTCTTTTACTCTGTGTCTCTGCGATCCTCTTATCTCAATTCATCGCTTACCACATTGAACTGAGGTAGTTATCTCCTGCTGCATATTATGTCTCAATTTTTCTACCGTATTTGTGCTTATTTGTAGAAGTAAAAAAGCATGGTATTTAATGCATTGAAATTTTCAGAAATACTGAAGATGACAGTGCTGCTAATGTCACATCAGTACCAAAAGCGAATGGATCTGCTAGGGGACACCGATCGAATTCTGGTTCATTATTAAAGTCATCTCCAAACATTCAACGACTACAAGCTAATTCTGACGATTGGGAACATCCTTCTGGTACAAATAAGTTGAATTCTGCTAGTGGATCTGGCAATTCCAAACGAACGAAGCCTACACATCCATTATCCCCTCCCACCCAGTGGGGTGGGCAGAGGCCTCAAAAGATATCCCGTTCAGCAAGGAAGTCAAATTTAGTCCCCATTATCACAAGCACTGATGGTGCATTAGTATCAGGTTCACTGGAAAGTCCCTCTATCAATGAAGAGTCTGTGGGATTACCCAGGCGTGCATCTATAAATGGTCCACAACAAACTAAACGGGGAGAGCATGGACTTTCAACTGGATCTGAAGGTGACGAGTCTGGAGTTGCTGAGAAAATGTTAAGGGACAAAAGCAAAAGGGCTGGTGAATTGGATGATGGGCACTCTGGTTTTCAAAAGACTGCAATGCTTGGGCATCCTTCCAAAAGGAATAAGTTGTCGGCTGATGAGGATATTGGAGATGCTGCACGGAGGCAAGGAAGGATTGGACGGAGTTTTACTCCAACCAGGCCCGGTACCCATGCATCAATTGACAAGCTTGAAAATGCTCCGACTACGAAACAAAGAAGTGTTAGGACAGTCTCAGAGAGAAATGAAAGGTGATTTCTTCCTCAGCTAACCACCAAAATTTTGAAATACGGCTCATTGACATTTGTACCATGAATTTTCTGTGCAGTAAATCTGGAAGACCATTGATAAAGAAGATATCTGAGCGCAAAGGCAATGCACGCCCTAGACATATAAGTAGCAATGTGCAGTCAGACTCTCCTGGTATGCTCTCACCAGCTTATTTCACTACATGGGATCCTAGTGTTCTTTGTGATTATTAGAATTTCATACTATTAACTCTATTAACTTGTTTTATTCACTTCTCAGTGCAATCGGAAGATGATCATGAGGAGCTTCTTGCTGCAGCGAATTTTGCTCTAAGTATTGACTTTACTTATAAAATTCTAGCATTTTTTTTCAGAAACCTTTGAATGATGTCTTTGTTTGTTGCAGGGTCTGCTTATGCAAGTCCATTCTGGCAGCAGGTTGAACCTTTCTTTGGTTTTCTGACCACAGAAGACATAACCTATCTAAGTCAACAGGTATTACGGGGTCATCGTAGTTTGTATCAAAAGTACATTTTGCTCTTCAGTAGATTGGTTGGTAGTTTCTTGATCAATGCTTCAATTTGTTTAGATGCATTTGCCGGACGACTCCACCATGAGCAGGTCAGTTGAAGGAGACGAAAGTCGGAAATACAAGGTACTATGTTTTCACTGAAGTATTATCAAAATTTGTCTGGTTAGCTATGCATTTGTGGGTACTTACCGTATATAGAAGATAGTTTGATACTCTCTATATATCATGAATTGCTACCATCATATTTTCATCTGGCGCTAGTTGTTTCTTCCCTTGGGTCCAATTTATTTATGCTGAGATTTTTTGCATTTTGCAGGGTAGCCTTGAATACATTTCAGAGCCCTCAACTCCGGCTGCTAGCAACAAAGATGACCATAGTGCTCTTCCAAATGGGTATGCCCTGTATGAGATGGAGAATGATGTAGGGATTGCTTGGGAGACAAGCTGCATTGAACCTATCCTGGATCAACTTGTCCAAGGAATTGGGGTGCGAGGAGGAGCTTCAGTTGGACAAAGACTTATTCAAGCTTTGATCGATGAAGATAAGGTTGATAATATTACCAACAGCACTTACAGAAGTGAAGGATATCCATTCGATACACATGAAATTCATTTTGAGGAAGGAGGAAGGAAATCTTATTCACAGGGTTATAAGTTGGAGTCTTTAATGAATTTTGAAGCTCCAGGGAAGGGCCCAAATGGTTTGATGTTGGATTCTGATTGGAAATATCACGATGAACTGTCACACAAAAGCAGTAATGTGATGGAAAAGGCCAAGGTGTGGCCTGAGTTTCAATACAGTGAGATGTGCTTCAATGATAGGATTATCATTGAGCTAAGTGAAGTCGGTGTATCTATTGAACCTGTGGTATGTGTTTTTTTCACTATCACTGGAACATTTTGTACAATTTGTTTTGGTTACGCTGGTTAGGATTTTTCTGTTGTTTCAGTTATCTTCTCATTTGTATTTTGTACACATATGCATGCCTACTCTCAATAATGGCTGAAGGCGATTAGGGTTAATGGATTGATGCTTGATTCCCCTTAACATAACAGAGGCACCAATACAAGGTATATATGGGCAAGGGTTAGGGTTAGGTCTAACAGAAGGAGACCACCCTGGAAACCCTAACAAACACCCTGCAACCCTAACAGAAAGTGACTGAGGGCACATGGGCCTTAACAGCTATGCATACACCTATGCAGTTGTCTAACACCCCCCCGCAGTCGGAGCGTCGGCACAGACGTTCAGACTGGACCGAAATTCCTGAAAAACTGTCGAAGGCAGACCCTTGGTGAAGATGTCGGCATACTGTGAGGTCGTCGGCACGTGAAGGACGCGGACAGCACCAATGGCGACACGCTCCCGAACAAAATGAAGATCAATCTCAATATGTTTGGTGCGTTGGTGCTGAACCGGGTTGGATGACATGTAGACGGCGTTGATGTTGTCGCAGTACACCAAGGTAGCCTTGCTGGGTGGGGAGTGGAGCTCGCATAAGAGTTGGCGCAGCCATGATGCCTCAGCCACGGCATTAGCCACACCGCGGTACTCGGCTTCGGCGCTGGATCGGGAGACGGTGTTCTGGCGTTTGGAGGACCAGGAGACAAGGCTGTTCCCGAGGAACACCGCATAGCCTGAGGTGGATTTGCGAGTGTCCGGGCAGCCGGCCCAGTCAGCGTCAGAGTAGGCAACCAGGTCCAACTGTGCTGAAGGTCGAAGGAGCAGCCCAAGGTGAAGAGTGCCACGAAGATACCGCAGGATACGCTTCAAGGCGGCGAGATGAGGCTCCCGAGGATCGTGCATGTGAAGGCAGACCTGCTGGACGGCGTAGGAGATGTCCGGACGTGTGAAGGTGAGATACTGAAGAGCACCAGCCAAACTCCGGAAATCTGTGGCGTCGCTGACGGGAGTACCATCCTGGGCTGAGACCTTGGAACAAGTGTCCACCGGGGTGGAGCAGGGCTTGCACTCAGCCATGCCTGCGCGGTCTAGGATCTCCTGCATATACTGGCGCTGTGAGAGGAATGCTGACATAGGGAAAGGGAGACGAACATGACGCCCGAGCTGACACGCATGACATGAAGAGGTTCTAATTTCTTTATTACAGCTCATGAGTTTGGACAAAGTCTCAAATCCAGGGTGACCGAGACGACGATGCCATAGAGTGGACGCGGCTGTGGTGGCGAGATGTGCAGCAGGAGGTGATGACGCGCGGGAGGAGCGAAGAGGGTACAACGGCCCGGAACTATTGCACCTGGTGATCACTCTCCTGGAAAGCAGATCCTTCACAGAACAACCAGCAGGGTCAAATTCAACAGAACAGTTGTTGTCGGAAGTGAACTGACGTACGGAGATGAGGTTCTTAATGAGACCAGGGGAAACAAGAACATTATTAAGACATAAGGAGCCGGGAAGGTGAGCTGTGCCAGTGGAGGTGACGGGAAGTAAAGAACCGTTACCGACAACAATGGAAGGTGGAATAGGATACCGTGGGGAAGAAGTATGGGAGAGAGTACCGGCGTCAGAGGTCATGTGCGAGGTGGCGCCGGTGTCGAAGATCCAGTCATGTTGCTGAGGCGGAGTCAGCGACATGGTGTTGAACGAGGAAGCCAGCGCCTGAGAGTCCCAGGAGGGCATGCCGGCCATGGGATGGTAGTAGCCGGGAGGAGCAATCCACTGCCCCTGGGCGCCGGCCACAAAGGCCTGCGGCAGAGGTGCAGGGGCCGGCAGGGGGGGGGGGGGGGGGCGAGCAACCGGCAGAGGAGCCAGGGGAGGACGATTCCCGGGCCACATGCTGATGGAACCGGACCAAGGCTTGTAGAAGCTGGGCCACGAGCCTCCTGATGGAAACTGCGCTGGGTGCTGCTGCTGTGTGGAAGGGACAGGACCAGGTGCGGGCGCGCCAGACTGCCGGCCCTTGCCCTTGCCACCGCGCGAGCCGCGCTTGTCGCCCTTGTTGAAGTTCCTGGAGTTGCCGCTGGGAGGCTGCTGTGGTGGGACGGGCTTGATGGGTTGCTGATGAAGAGGACCAGTAGTGCCGCCAGCACCAGAAACAAGAAGGGCGGTGGGTGAAGGCGCTGAGCGATGAGCCATGTTGAGTTCTTCAAGCAGCAGGTCGTTCCGGGCTTCCAGGAAGGAGGGGAACGGGCGCCCACGCTGGAGGTGCATGCCGATGGAGGCGAAGCGCTCGTTGAGGCCGCGGATGAGGTTGAGGACGAGCGTGCGATCAGTGACGACCTCACCCAAGTCGCCCAGAGCATCGGCCATGGACTTGAGCTTACGGCAGTAGTCGGTGATGGAGAGATCGCCCTGGACGAAGTTGCGAAAGGCGGCGTCGAGGTAGAGCGCGCGCTGCTCGCGGTTGCCGAGGAACTGGTGTTCCAGGGCGGACCAGACGGAGCGGGCCGTGGCAGTGGCGTGGTTGTCCCGAACAATCTCCTCGAGGTCGGGAGAGATGGTGCCGAGGAGCCATGTCATGACGACACAGTCCATACGCTCCCAGTCGGGGTAGGTGTGGTCGGCGATGTCGGCGAGGACATGGCGCCGGAGGGAGAATTTCCCAAGAACCAGGAGCATCTGGTGGCGCCAGCGGGTGTAGTTGTTGCTCTCCATGTCGAGGACGGCGGGGACGAGAGCGCGGATGCTCTGGACGGCGACGGCCTGGGCGTGGAGGTTGATGATGGCGGCAGCTTCGTGCGCCAGGAGAGCTTCGCGGAGCGGTAGGACAGAGCCACCGGTGTTGAAGGCGGCAGCATCGGCATCCTCTGTGTCCTCTGTTTCGACAGCAGCCTCTGCCGCTTCCCGTTCGCGAGCGGCGCGGCCGAGTGCGTCACGGGCGCGGGCGGCGGCGGCGTCGCGCTCCTGGGCGGCGGCCGTGGCCTCCTGCTCAGCCTCCTGGGCGCGCTGAAGAGCGGCGTCCCGGGCAGCCGCCTGCTGGCGGCGGCGCTCCTCGGCCTTGCGCCGAGTCTCGAGGGCGGCCGCAGCAGCCTGCGCGGCGGCGAGATCAGCAGCAGAGGGAGCGGAAGGGAGGGAGCCAGGCATGGCGGCGGGGGTGGAAGGCGCACGGGTTTGCGCAGCCTCAGGGGCGTGGAGGAGAAACCCTAGGCGGCGGGGTGCGCAGCCGCTGGGGGCGCGCGGAGGAACGAAGGCAGCGGAAGAAGAGCCTGGAGCTCTGATACCATGAAGGCGATTAGGGTTAATGGATTGATGCTTGATTCCCCTTAACATAACAGAGGCACCAATACAAGGTATATATGGGCAAGGGTTAGGGTTAGGTCTAACAGAAGGAGACCACCCTGGAAACCCTAACAAACACCCTGCAACCCTAACAGAAAGTGACTGAGGGCACATGGGCCTTAACAGCTATGCATACACCTATGCAGTTGTCTAACAATGGCTTATTTTTCAATCTGTTGCTTTTGGGTAACCAGATGATAACGTTGGAGATTGCCTTAGAGGTTGACACCAATTATTTTATTATGGAATGTAGAAATATTTCATAAGCTAATTATTTGACTCTTCAGGTTTCTTGTCATTACATGTTATTCAATAGGATTATATAGTAGCATCTCAATCAAAGCCAATGCATTAACAATCTCTTCCATTTGTTGCTTTTGGTAATTAGGTAGCCTGTTGCTTTTTATGGACTCGCCATTTCCAGTGATTGTTAGTGTTGGACGTGTAAAGATTACATGAATATATTGAAAGTTTGAAACAGATTGGATACTGTTATAGACGTGGGCCTTGGACCAGTCGGCTTATTATTAGGAATTAGAGATTGGTTTCTATTCGAGTTAGAGATTAGTTTCCTTGTGTTAGAGATATAATTAGAGATATGATATTAGTTACTATATCTGTTAGAGATATGATTGGGATTAGATTCCATCTGTTAGGGGGAGCCGTCTATATAAGAGGGCCACCGCATGTTATTGTAATCAAGCAGAGTGTTAGACAGCCATATATGGCACCTTGTGTATTTATGGTTAGAGAGATATTAGGAGATGTATATTTGGTTAGAGAGATATGAGGAGATCTGATTGGTGCTTTTCTATAAACCACAAGATCTCCTCACCCCTATATAGTCTGTACACTACGTCTCTCATTTGTAATCAATCTACATTCTCCACTCAATCTCATTTGCTTACATGGTATCACGAGTCTAGGTTAATTACCTGATTCACCCTTCCGCACCAGCGCACGCCTTTTCTCTGGCACTGCTGCTCCCAGCGCGCGCCTCTTCCCTGGCGCTGCTGCTCCATGGCTACCGGCGCTCCTCCGGTTGACCCCATCGTCGATCCCGACGGCGACGCTGCCACCAATGCCGCTGTTGCTGACCTCAAGCGCGCGGAGGAAGCCCGCGCCGACAAAGCGGCCCGCGAGCACGTGGCCAGGACTGCCCGCACCGCCGCTCTCGCTCGCGCACAAGAGGCCGAGCGCGAGGCTGCCCTCGCCCAGAAGGAGCGCGATGCGGTCGACGAGCGCATCCGCGCCGCCCTCGAACGCGCTGCTCGCGAGCGCGCGGCGGCCGAAACCCCCCAGGACGACGCCGCCGGCGATGACGCCGGCACCGACGCCGCCACTCACGCCGGCGACCCCCTCTTCTCGAGGCCCTTCTCCACCACGAGGCTGCTGCGCTCCTCAATCTGCATGCGCAGGCCGTTGCCGTGCAGAATATCCGCGCCCTCGTGCCCCTCCTCGATCTGAACTCCACCTTCTACGCGAGATGGCGCGAGTCCTTCCTCCTCACCGTCGGCAAGTTCTCCCTGCAGCTCACCGTCGGCAAGTTCTCCCTGCAGCAGCACGTCCTCTCCGATGACACCGCGCCCCACTCTCCAGACTGGGGGCGTATGGACTGCGTCGTGCGGACGTGGCTCCTCGGCACCATCTCCGACGACCTTGCCGACGCCGTCTCCGAGCGTGGCGCCACCGCCCGTGCCACCTGGCTCGCCATCGAGTCCCAATTCTTTGGGAATCGGACGACGCGCGCACTCTTCGCCGACCAGGCCTTCCGCTCCTTCTCCCAAGGCGACCTCTCGGTCTCCGAGTACTGCCGGCGCTACAAGCGCATGGCGGAGGACCTCCGCGACCTCGGCGAGCCCATCTCCGACCACACACTCGTCCTCAACATCATCCGCGGCCTCAACGAGCGCTTCACCGCCCTCGGCCGTCACCTCCGGCGCAGCAACCCCCTCCCCACCTTCCTCCAAGTGCGGGACGACCTCCACCTCGAGGAACTGACCATGGAGAAGATGGCTCCCACCGCGGCGCTCGCCGCCATCGCGGGTCACGGCGGTCCTGCGCCCTCCGCTGCCTCGTCCGCTTCTATTGCACCGCCTTCCCAGAAAACCCAGCAGCAGGCGACTGCTGGGTATGGAAGCCGCGCTGCCGACTGCTGGGTATGGAAGCCGCGCGCCTAAGCGCGGCAAGCACGGCAAGCACGGCGGCGGCGGCAGCGGCTCCAACGGTAGCGGCGGCTTCAATTCCGGGGGCGCAGGCGCGTCCTCCCCTGCCAGACCGAGCCAGGTCTCGGGCGCTCCGTGGCCCACTTTCTACAACCCTTGGTCTGGGTCCATTCAGATGTGGCCCGGACCACGGGCTCCCACGGCGCCTTCCCGTCCTGCTGGGCCGACCTATCAGCCACACGCCTTCCTGGCAGGGCCCCAAGGACAGTGGGACGGCCAGTGGGGCGTGCCTCCCCCCAGCAGTTATGGGTCGCACGGTTGGGACCAGCAAACCCTCGCCGCCAATTTCCAGACGATGTCCCTCCAGCAGCCGCAACAAAATGAGTGGTATTTTGACTCCGGCGCTACAAATCATATGACTGCCGACGCCGGTATACTTACTCCCACTTCCACTCATTCCTTTCCACGTCACATTATTGTCGGCAACGGGCATTTACTTCCCGTTACCTCCACTGGCGTCGCTCATTTTCCCTATAACCTTCATCTTAATAATGTTCTTGTTTCCCCGAATCTTATTAAGAATCTTATTTCCGTACGCCAGTTCACTTCCGACAATAACTGTTCCGTAGAGTTTGACCCCTTTGGCTGTTCTGTGAAGGATCTTCCCTCTCGGAGAGAGATCGCCAGGTGTAACAGCTCCGGTCCACTCTACCCGTTGCAGCTTGCGGCCTCCGCTTTCCATGCCGCCACCTCCTCTTCGCTTTGGCATCAGCGTCTCGGACATCCTGGTCATGAAGTCCTGTCTCAGCTAGCACACTCTTTTGGTCTTCCTTGTAATAAAAGTACTAGTGACACCCTTTGTCATGTGTGTCAGCTCGGTCGTCATACACGTCTTCCATTTCATGCGTCGTCATCACGAGCCACTCATAATTTTCAGTTAATACATTGTGATCTTTGGACCTCACCCATCACTAGTGTCTCCGGCCATAAATATTATTTGGTTATTCTTGATGACTGCTCGCACTATCTTTGGACGTTTCCGCTACGACTTAAGTCTGACACTTTCTCCACTATTTCTAATTTTTTTGCTTATGTTCGCACCCAGTTCGGTGTCACCATCCAAGGGGTCTAGTGCGACAACGGCCGCGAATTTGATAATTCAAGCGCCCGCATGTTCTTCCTCTCTCATGGCGTCCACCTGCGCATGTCCTGCCCCTACACCTCGCCTCAAAACGGTAAAGCTGAACGCATTATCCGCACCACAAACAATGTCATTCGCTCCCTCCTGTTCCAGGCTAGCATACCCCCCACGTTTTGGGCTGCGGCTCTTAGCACTGCAACCTATCTTCTGAATATTCTTCCCACCAAAACACTTAATTTCTCTACGCCGCATTTTTCCCTTTTTGGGACCCAGCCATCATATGAGCACCTACGCGTTTTTGGCTGCAAGTGCTATCCCAACCTTTCCGCTACTAGCGCTCACAAACTTGCCCCTCGTTCTGCCTTGTGTGTATTTCTTGGATACTCCCTCCACCACAAGGGCTATCTTTGTCTTGATCGTCACACAAACCATATCATCATCTCCCGTCATGTGACCTTTGACGAATCCTCTTTTCCCTTTTCCGAGGATTCTTCTCCCAATCGCGCGGCCTTTGATTTCCTGGAGGATTTTCCTAACCCCGTATCGGTTCCCTTTGCACCGTCACCTTGTTTGCTGCCTGCAGGTACACTTTCCACCGCACAGCCACGTGTGGCCCCAGGTGCCCCGGACTCCCCCAGGCATCACGTCCTGACCATGGCGCCCCCACCGGTCAGGGTGCAGCCCACCCCAGTAGTGCATGCCACGCGTGCTCCCGGTGCCCGGCTCCCTGTTGCGCACCCGCTTTCTGTGCCGCGCTCGGACGGTGGGCTCCTCGGGCCGTGCCCGCCTGGTGGGCCGCAGCCGTGCTCGTCTCCTTCAACCACGCCGCCTGCTGCATCGCACAGCCCCGGCGTCCGGGCCTCCCCGGCCTCCTCGCTGCCTCCTGGACGGTTTGGCGCCGTCTACTCCAGGCAGCGGATAGCGGACTCCTCGCCGGCCTCTCCGCGGTTTCGTGCCGTCTACACCCGGCGTCCTCCGCCAACGGCGTCGACCTTCGCGCCCGCATCCATGGTGCGCGTCACGGTGCCAACCCCGACGCCCGCACCGCCAACTGAGCCTCTTCCCGCCGGTGCTCTACCAGTACCTCCTGTGGCAAATCAGCATGCCATGGTCACACGCGGGAAGCACGGCTTCCGACAGCCGGCACTGTTCCAGGCCGCACCGCTGTCTCCAGTTCCCAGGACTTACCGTACTGCCCTCACTGATCCAAATTGGCGAGCCGCTATGGAAGCTGAACACTCAGCTCTTCTGTCCAACCACACGTGGGATCTTCTTCCTCGACCGTCTCGGTCCAATGTGGTGACAAGCAAATGGGTGTTCAAACATAAATTCAAAGCTGATGGGTCCTTTGAGAGATACAAGGCGCGTTGGGTTCTTCGTGGATTCACCCAACGTCCCGGTGTTGATTTTGCTGAGACTTCAGTCCGGTCGTCAAGCCTGCTACTGTACAGACTGTTCTCTCTTTGGCTCTCTCACGCTCCTGGCCTATTCATCAGCTCGATGTCAACAATGCCTTCCTGCATGGTACCTTGTCAGAGACAGTTTACTGCGCTCAGCCCTCCGGATTTGAAGATGCTGCTCATCCTGATTATGTGTGCCGACTTAATCGTTCTCTTTATGGACTTAAGCAGGCACCTCGCGCTTGGTACAGCAGGTTTGCTTCCCACCTTCTGCAGCTAGGTTTTGTTGAGGCCAAATCAGACACATCCCTGTTTGTCCATCGTCGTGGAGCGGACACTGTTTACCTCCTGCTCTATGTTGATGACATTGTGATAACAGCCTCCTCTACTGCTTTACTCCGGCGTACCATTGGCGCTCTTCAGCAGGAGTTCCCTATGAAGGATCTCGGCGTCCTTCATAACTTCTTGGGTATGCATGTTCAGCACACGAGCTCGGGTCTCTTCCTCTCTCAGCGGCAATATATGATTGAAATCCTTGAGCGTGCTGGTATGGTTGACTGCAAGCCATGCTCGACGCCTGTTGATGTGAATCCAAAGCTCTCAGCAGATGGTGATCCTGTATCTGATCCTACGGATTTCCGCAGCCTTGCAGGCGCTCTTCAGTATCTGACTTTCACCAGGCCAGATGTCGCTTATGCAGTTCAGCAAGTCTGTCTTCACATGCATGATCCACGAGAGCCACACCTTGCCGCCCTGAAGCGCATTCTACGCTACGTCCGTGGCACCTTGCACATGGGTCTGTTCCTGCGCTCCTCCCCTCAGTCCGAACTGGTGGTCTACTCCGATGCTGATTGGGCCGGTTGTCCTGATACGCGCAAGTCCACCTCAGGCTATGCAGTGTTCCTTGGTGACAATCTGGTCTCTTGGTCGTCCAAGTGTCAAAACACCGTCTCTCGCTCCAATGCTGAAGCTGAGTAC
This sequence comes from Dendrocalamus latiflorus, assembly GCA_017311315.1. Taxonomy (NCBI): domain Eukaryota; kingdom Viridiplantae; phylum Streptophyta; class Magnoliopsida; order Poales; family Poaceae; genus Dendrocalamus; species Dendrocalamus latiflorus. The sequence continues at coordinate 16,103,661 of CM029661.1, forward strand.
CGAGCTGTTGCCAACGCCGTCGCAGAAGCCACCTGGTTACGCCAACTCTTGTCTGAGCTGCACACTCCATTGCGCAAGACAGCCTTGGTGTATTGCGACAACATCAGCACTGTCTACATGTCTTCGAACCCCGTTCAGCACCAGCGCACCAAACATGTGGAGATCGATCTACACTTCGTTCGGGAGCGTGTTGCACTTGGTGATGTCCGTGTCCTCCATGTCCCTACGACATCTCAGTTCGCCGACATTTTCACCAAGGGGCTGCCTTCGTCAGTCTTCACGGAGTTCCGGTCCAGTCTAAACGTTCGTTCTACCGACGATTCGACTGCGGGGGTGTGTTAGACAGCCATATATGGCACCTTGTGTATTTATGGTTAGAGAGATATTAGGAGATGTATATTTGGTTAGAGAGATATGAGGAGATCTGATTGGTGCTATTTCTATAAACCACAAGATCTCCTCACCCCTATATAATCTGTACACTACGTCTCTCATTTGTAATCAATCTACATTCTCCACTCAATCTCATTTGCTTACACAGAGTAATAACAAAGTCTTCCTCGTCTATAGTCTCCTCTATCTCCCTACGCCGACTCCATCCGGCCATCTTCTTGGTGGTGTTTACCCGTTATGAACCTTAGTTCATAACGGATACAGATCGCATATGCCTGCAACTATATCATGACTGCATGATGTAACTAAGAGTATGAATAATGGGTGACATACAAATGCTAGGAAAATTTGTAACAGCATCTGAATATGGGCAGTTATGTTTGGTTCTATTTAGTTGAAAAGTATTTGGATGTTGAACTGTTTGGATGCGAGCATATATTTACAATCTGAATTCCATATAGCATCCATATTCTCTTAAGACGCTCTGATACCAAATGTGATGAACCTTAGTTTATCAAGGTAAACACAACCGGGAGGAAGGCCAGGCGGCGTCGGCTTGATGAGATGAGAGATTTGACTATAGACTAGGATGATAGAAGTTGGGGAAGCAACTAGATTAATTCATCTTTATTCCTTCATTGCTTGAGAATAATGATTGCAATATGACTCCTTATATAGAGGGCTCTTCTAACAATTATGGATAAGATTAATCTAAACAATATCGATGGCTCTCCTAACAATTATGGATAAGATCAATCTAAATAATATCTTCCTAACTAATAGATACGATGCCAAACAACTAATCTTTATCTTAGGAAACTAACCAAGCTGTTTAGGAAATAGATAACTTGGTAGGGTAGAAGCATTCCTCCTCGTAGGCCTGCTGCTAGCCTACAATACCCACGAGTACTTTTCATTGTGTGAACAGTATGCATGAACAGTGATTTCGGCATGTGATAACTTCTCCCCCCTTCGGCGACAGATCGTCCTCAAGCTGTGGTGGCAGCCATGGCTCCAGCCCTAGGGGACCCTAAATTAACGAGATATTGTGACCCTAAATTAACGAGATATTGTGACGTTTATTGGTAACCTTGAAGACCGTGACCTCCACGTACAGTCGTATCAACATTGATGACATCTGCGATCGCCTCGGCAGACGTGGTGGCAATCATGGTAACATTGTGGTAGGCTTCCATGATGCGGTTGCCGCGATAGGCTTCAGTAGGGCCACGGTGGCCTTTGGTAACATTGTGATAGGACATGGCACGGTCGCGGCGGGTAGTACCGCAGCAGGTCACAGCAATGATATGGTTGCTGCGGTAGGCTTCGCAGCAACACGGCTGCTGTGGTAGGGCTGCGGCAGGCGTCGACGGAACCACGACTGCATGACATGTTCCGGCGGCGCCGCGGTGGCTATTGGGAACAGCGCTGCTGCCGGCTTTTGTTGTGCCTTCTGATTTGCGATCATTTTCTCCAAGATGTCATGTATGTTGAGGAAGATGACCGCCATCTTCTTGTTGATGTCGTTGGTACTAGTGGCCATCTTGTTGGCATTAGCCTTTATCGTCGCCAACGACTTAGCAGCAGGAGCTATAGTAGCAGAAGTCATGGAAAGGGATCGATTGCTCTGATAACAAATGTGATGAACCTTAGTTCATCGGGGTAAACACCGTCGGGAGGAAGGCTGGGCGGCGTCGACTTGATGGGATGAGAGATTTGACTATAGACTGAGATGATACAATTTATGGAAGAGACTAGATTAATTCATCTTCATTCTTTCATTGCTTGAGAATAATGATTACAATATGCCTTCTTATATATAAGGCTCTCCTAACAATTATAGATAAGATCAATCTAATTAATATCTTTCATAACTAATAGATTAAATGCTAAACAACTAATCTTTATCTTAGAAATCAAACTATTTAGAAAATTGATAACTTGGTAGAGAAGAAGCATTCCTCCTGTACGCCTGCCGCTACAGTACCCATAAGTGCTGTTCATCATGTGAACAGTATGCATGAACAGTGATTTCGGCATGTTTCAGACGTGGATAATTTCTGTTGGATTTGTGCATTGGCTGGACCTTATAGCGCTTGGCTGGACCTTATATGGTGCTATCTTGTTCTAGCCCCATGTCCAGCTCATTAGTGAGCTGAGCTGCATCTTGTCCTAAACATGTGATACTGCCCTTTTTCTTAAATCAAATAAAGAACATGGGATATGGCATGGAAGTTACTGATGAGAAAAAAGTGTCGTGACTGATATCCAAGAAACTTCATCATATCAAACAAAATAGTTTAATGTCTTGTGGTTTCTCAGAAATGTTATTCTTAGAAATTTGCATGATTTGAATATTATTTTCCAACATCTCTTAGTTTGATTAAATAACATAACAAAGCATTTTGTAATGTTTTGAGTGTGATCGTGTTACCATTACAGCCTGATCTTGCACAGAGTGAGGATGAGGATATCAATGCTGAAATCTGCAAATTAGAAGGCCAACTTCATAAAGAGGTATTGATAATTCACTCTATGTGCACGTGTGCGCGTGAGTGTTCCTTGATCAACCTGTCACTATTTTGAATGTCTTTGACCCATGCCTTCAACATAATTAAACCTGTTTCACTATTTTGAATGTCTTTGACCCATGGCCTCAACATAATATGCGAAGGCTAATTGCATTACTTTTATGATCTGAAAGGTTGTGGAGAAGAAAAGCTTACTAGTGAAGCTGGATGGTGTGGTTAGAACTGAAAAAGAATCTCAGCAGAGGTACTGTACATCATTTTTCTATGTTAGAAAACTCTTTGTTGAGCTTCAAGCTCTTATATCTACGCGGTTCACCCTATATATAACCAGGGAATTTTCACGGCGTGCCATGGACAGACTTGTGCTGATTGCATACGAGAAATACATGGTAATTCCCCAAAATCTCCTTGATATAGCTGTTTCCTATTTTCTTTGTTGGGTCAATGGCTAGTGTGCACTAGACCACTAATATGTAGTTTCCTAACTGCCAATATAGTTTGGATATCGACCTAATTTTGTTTGTACTAAGGTCTCGCAAATATTTGCTAATTTGAGGGTTTTGTCGTGATATTATTTTTTTGAACTTTTCTCGGCTTAATATTTATAAATATTTCTAATTTACATACGAAACATATAATATTTGAAGTTTTAAAAGTTCTACACATACCTTGCATTGTCTTTCCGTATAAACAAAGTTGCTCAGTTTCAAATACATTAGGCAGAAGCCAGAAAGGTGAGGTTAGTTGTGTGAACAATAATATATCACCATTCATGGTAAATTTTTCCAGTCCAACTGGCATACTGGGCCAGAATTGATGGTGATAGTTATTTGGATTACTATCTTGATATTCAAAGATGTCGAGTGGGGTGTTGTTAAAGTAGTGTTCAAAGTTTTTTGTTCCTTCCTAGCATGGTTGTCACGGCGGAGTCGGCGAGCATGGCGAGTGAGGATCGCCGGGACGCCTAGGTGACGCCACGGCGACGCTGCGGCGACGCCATGGCGAGCGCCATCCTGAAGCGTCTACGGGTCTCCGGGTCATTTGCGTGTGTGGGTGACCGACTCAGTTATATATCTCTCTCCTGTTTGGTGGCCCCCCGACTCTCCCGTCTCTCCCGACTTCCGCTCTCTCGGCCTCTCCGTCTCCCCCGTTCGTCAACTCCTCTCCCCGCCGCCGCCTCCCCCGTCCGCCGCATCCTCTCCCCATCGCCGCCTCCCCTCGCCTCCTCCCCCCACCGCCTCCAGCTCCCCGCGCCCGATCTGCTAACCCTAGCCGCCGTCGCCGGCGGGAGGGAGGGAGGCGGCGCGGCCGGAGAAGACATGGGCGGATGGCGTACTTGGGCAAGGCGAGGCGATCCTCCCTGGCGTCTCCTCCCCGGCGCCTGGACGCCAAGGCGTCGCCTAGGCGACGACAAGGCGACGCCGTGACAACCATGCTTCCTAGTTACAGCTACACAGCCGAGTACTAGTTACTTTCGCCAAAACAGCCTGGCTTAGCTCAATAGCTCATCATAGTCTAGGGCTATTGTCGAACCTGGAAACAACACATCTGGAGTCTCTGTGTCAATCACACTAGTCCGAAAAAAGCTAGTGTACACAGAGGTAAAACGGATACATATCAAACATAATGATAAACTTTATTAAATAAAAGAGTATTGGCCTTATGGCCAAGTTTTGCATCTCCACGACCCATATGCCATGTAAAGTAAATAACAGCAAGATAGTAAATAAAAGTGAAGAAACCCAATAAGTCTGCCCATAGGCAAACGACAGTAAGACGTGGCTTACTCGTCCTGATCCTCACCGTAGTCGAAGTTATCATCCTTTGAGCAACAGAATTAAGCAAGGGTGAGCAAAAAATATACTTAGCAAGTTACACGGGAAAATACATTATTAATGTAAGGGCAACAAGTAAAGGCATAATAGGGTTATTTGAGCATAAAGCCAAATTTGAATAAATACATTAAGTTGATGTAAATTGCTAGATTTAATACAGTAAGTAAAAACAGTACTTTAAGCAAATTAATAATCTAACACTAACCAATCCACAGGTATCCCACCCGGACTATCTTTCTCCAAGAATATTCAAACAATTCAACAAACCTGTTTTTGAAAAAAAGTCTAATCCGTGAAAAACTTTAGTCGATATGCCCATGACCGTGGGCACGGCTATCCAGGATAATTTATACTCTGTAAAGGTGGTACAACTTACCCATAAGACATGATTATCTCATATTGCCACGCGATTAGCACACTTGGTGTACGGCGGAAAGATCATGCCAAGGCCTTTACATTGCAAAGTCGTCAATCTGGTCACGCCCCCGCTAATGTTTCACCCTAATAAAGAATTCACTAAATTGGAGCCCTCTCTTGCACCGTGTGAGACTTTTTGCAGCTTACGCTACGCTCACATTCAACCTATAGTGAGACTTAGGTTGGGACCCGCAAATTAGTTAGTTAGAACTGTCCCATACCAGCCTTATAGTAGTATGATAAGAGATTTGTAGGCTTGTGGCAGTAGCTCACAAACCGGTGTTTAATTGACTTAGGCAGACTTTCCACATACCCTTTGTGTTAAGCACCTACTTGAGCCACCGAGCAACATGTGCTAACAAGCACCCACCACCTAACCGTTTGCCTAAGTCTAAACAAAGTTTTATATTTTACTTTGTCAAATATTTTATAGTCTTTCTTGATTCACCAAAGTCAAGAAAACATTTTAAAACTCATCATTTTATGTGGAAAAGGTTATCCCAAGCCTAAAAATGATCTCTAAGCATGTCTAAGCAGTTCTACAAAATGCTCCAGGTAATACTAGTGTACTAACCAGAGTTTTATTCTAGAGTGACAATGCATTAAGTGTTCAATGTTAAATGTGGTCATAACAAGTAGGGATTAACTAAGTATTTAAAACTAGAATTGAAATATATTGAATAAACATAAGCATGCAGAATAATTTGAAACAACATAATTTTATTTGCAAACTAGAATTAACATGGTCAAAGTGTGTAACTTTACTCCGCGGATTGGTGAGTCATTGAAGTAGTAGTCAAGGTTATTAAAGCGATAAGGTGAGGCAAGGCGACCCACCCCCCTCACATCTTTTAAGCGGTAAGGCGAGAGGCGAGGCGACGCTTTATACATCCTAATTCGCTAAGAAGCAGCACATAAAATGAGTATTTTAACAGCACATATATATCTTGTTGTTACCAATTCTTGAGCCCATGTAGCACCCATCCCTCTTTCCAATTGCTCTTTTCCCATGTAGCATCCATCCCCTTTGCAAGTTTCAACATATAGACTGCTATAATTGTAATACATACAAATTGTATTCCAATTAGTTGAGTAAATATAAATTGAGTGACATACCTTATTGAAAATCTCTCCTCTCTTCTCTTATCCCAAGCAATAAGCCATATGAATAATAAGCAACATAAGTCCACAATAACAATTAAGTGAATCTGAGATTAAATATGAGCAACATAACAAATTAACAAGCACGACATAAATCCACATAAACAACATAGGTGATAAAGTTCTAGATGAATCTTTAAGGTGTTTCTATTATTTTGACGCGACTAATCGTTGAATTGAATATTTAAATGAGCGCCCGAATAATCTGATCGCAATATATTTATTTAATTGGTGGTCGCTAATTCCCCTTTTCGGTCTACTAATGACATACTATTCAGCTTTTAATAACGTTCCGGCTTGCTACTAAAATTTTGCAAGGTCATCAGTGTTAGCCAGATTTTATGAAATAGTCTTTTAGCCTATATTTTCTAAATCCAGTTTGTGAATTTTATTTTTATTTTTGTTTTCCTTTCCTTTTTTCTATCCCTTTTTCTTCTCTCCTCTTTTCTTCCTTATCTTCATCCGGCAGAACCGGTCCTCTCATTTCCCCTGTCGCCTCCTCATCTCCTTTCCTCTCCTCTCGATCCAGATCTAGGCACCTCTCCCCTCATGTCGCCGGCGCCCGACGCCGCGTGCCGCCCCGATCCTTGGCTCACTGTCTCCTCTCTCAGTCTCCTGCTCACCTGGTTGGCTGTTGCGCTCGGTGCCGAGCTCGCCTCCAACCTCCCCTTTGGCCGATGACCGCTGCCCTTGGGTCCTCCCCACGCCGCCGCGCCCTGGGTCAATTCCCTGCGCTGGCAGCTGGCGCTGCTACTGGGCGACAGGCGACTGGGATGGAGCCAGAGGGTGACACATCGTCGACCGTCGAGAGCTTGCTGCCTGCTGGGCGACGGTGATGGGTTGGAGGCGCTGCTGAGACTGGATCTGCGAGATGTATGCGCCACCTAGAGACCGGAGCTGCGAGATGGAGGCGCCGCCAGCCACCGCCTAGGGTTCCAGGTGCTTCGCCCTTCTCTCTTTGGTTCTCTCTTCTCAGGTCGCTAGCGCTCAGGTCGCTTTGTTTTGGTCGTGGGCGTCGCCTCGAGGCTTGCCAACGCCATATGCTACCTTTTGTACGCCTTAGTGAAGCCTTAGCTCTAAGGCGGACGCCTCAGGCACCAACGGCAAGGCGGCGGCGACACCTTGGCTCCTGGGAGCGCCTCACCTTAATAACCACGGTAGTACTACTCGGAAACGTTCCAGTCTACACGTGAAAATAACCAAACAACCTAAATAAATTCAAATAAACTCCCAAATTCAAAAGAAAGGTAGAAATGGGTAGATTGGGATTTTAGATGAATTTAGAAAAAAAAAGAATGGGTTCATTTGGAGGTAGGATGAAGGAGAACAAGCTTTTGGAAGTTTTAGAACTAAGAAAATGAGAAATAAATTATAAATTGGAATTTTCCAATTTATTTTCCTAAAGAAAAAGGTGAATATGGGGTGTGTTCTTTTAGGCTTATGGCTTAAATATTTGTATTCTGGCTGTTCGCCACAGGTAGTACAAACAGAAAAATAGTCGCATACTATTTTAGCCGGTACAGCTAAACTCAGTACACTTTTTAGTACAATCTTCCTATTGACTCTGCCTTAACAAAAGCACTGTTTAAAAGCTAGTTACTGAGTTTGTGCAAGCACAAGTCGGCTGAAAGTGGAAAAGAACCCAACAATGATGTCAGCAATGATTTTGGTTTTTGGCTGAATTATTTTTCTATAGGAAATTCAGGACTATTGCGTCATGATGATGTCAGCGAGGATTTATGAATTTCAGCCGAATTATTTTCTTAAAGGAAGATAGGGCAGAGACTGACATGTGGGCTCGACTCTATAGACCGGGTCCACAGCACAGGAGACCTGTCCACGGTGGATTGGGTTCAAAAGCTTACTGGGCTTAACACGTGGGCAACTGACTCAGTGTGGGGCGCACATGTGGCGCGTGGCGCCAGGGGCCCGATGGTCGTCGGTGGTACGGTAGACAGTGGAGGTTGGCGAGGTGTGCAAAAGTGAGATGGCCCAAAGGGGAGTCCACTTTACCTCAATGTGAAGCTCGGGGACGCACGGAGTTGGTCGGTGACGAGAAGGCGGTGGCGGCGGTGTTCGGCTCGGGTGATGTGGGGTCTCCGGTGATTGATTTGCACAGTAGAAGGGCGAGGGAGGATCGCGGAGGCACGGTGAAGCTCACAACGGTGACGGCGAGGCTCGGGCGGCTCCAATGCGACGACAATTGCTCATCGAAGTTCTTGCTGACGCTTTAGCGGAGGGAGCACGGTGTTAAGAGCTCCAAGGCTTGCAGGAGAGGAGGAAGGAGGTGGGGAGCTACGGTGTGGGTTGAGGCGGAGCCGGGGAGGGGTTTATATAGGACTGAGGAAGGCTCACGGCGGGGGAATCCTTCATCAGAGATTGTGGCGGAGAGGATTCGGATGGGGAGGAAAGGGGTGGGCACGAGAAGGAAATACGGCGTGGAAATTGAGGCGGTGCGGTTGTGGTTTCCATCGGGGGAGGCAATGAAGAAGGAAGGTGGAGACGTGGCAGAATCTGAGGCGGAGATGATGGCAACGCGAGAAAGGAAAGAGGCGACGGGAGGAAGAAGAGGGGAGGTGCTGATAGGCAGGGCCAAGCTGTCAGCGGGGCGAGCTGCCCGCGGGGGGGGGGGGGGGGGGGGAGGGAAAAAAGCATTTAAATGCCTTTTTGAATTAACTAAAAGCTGAGAAATTCAAGAAAGGCCTGGAAAATGACAAAAGAGAGCCAAAAATTCCCAGAAAATTCTCATAAATACTACAGAGCAAGGGGGAACTCAGGAAAAATAAAATAAATCACTTTGGGCAGAAATACAGGAAGTCTTTTTCCTAGTTCTAGACTTAAATAAAAAGAAAAGGCAAAAGGAAAAAAGAATTTCCAGAAAAACTCAAATAAACTAAATTTTTGGGATGTTACAGCTATAGACGATTTAATCTGCATCAGTTGGTAGCTAGTGTCAGTATACCAGATGATGGAATGATATGATGGTTTAAGTTGTTGCCAAATGTGAAGTAGTTGACTAATCCTGAAAGTGGCAAATCATTTCATTGTTTGGATTTGTGACATTGGCCTGTGTCTTGAGTTGGAAGTATTGTATCATTTTGGGAATTTTTTTCCCTTTGAAACGATATATTACACTTGATATATTCGTGTTACACAAGAACTTGGAAGTTACATACGCTTATGCCTTATGCTGAATATGTGATAAAATTGGAAAGGAGCAGCTTAGAGGCATTTGTTGGTGGCTAGATATCTAGTGCACAAGCACCATTTGGTGCACATGAGTACAAACTTTCAGTTTGGTTGTCAAATTAACAAAAAAATTCAAAAACAATCGAGATGTAATCTATTGTGTGTTGTATTACCCTTTAAAATTTGATGTTCAAACTCTAAGTATGTTAGAAGAAACAAAAAAGATTAAGTTCGCTGTGAATAGTAACATGTCTTTTTCTTTTTCCATTTCTTTTTTATTTATCATTTGTCAGAAATTTCTCATTTTTGTTACTCAATGTGGAATGAGTTTGATTTTGGAATTTTATATATAGCTAGAGTAATTTCAGAAGTGCATCTACATTTTTTTATCAGAAATCTCTATGCTAATTTGATACCCAAACTAAAAGTTTGTGCACATGTGCACCAAATGGTACTTGTGCACCAGATATCTTCCCTTTGTTGGCTTGAGCCTATGACCTTGGTTGCTTTATGGACCCTCAAGTTCAATATTTCAAGTACTTTATTAAATGAGTGGCTGTTGTTACTGCCAATGTACAGGCTTTGTGTGGTTCAAATGCTTCAAGCAGCAAAAATGTTAATAGAGCTGGCAAACATGCTGCGCTAAGTTTTGTTAAACGCACAATAGCACGTTGCCGAAACTATGAGGAGGCAGGGACAAGCTGCTTTGATGAGCCCCCTTTCAAGGACATGTTTGTATCAGCAACTTCTCATAGAAGTGACCCCGATTCTGCTTCACAAGGTATCGTGGTCAACATAGTATGTTTGTACTCTATATTAACTGTTGAGCACCTGTCTTTCTATACATTTGATGAATATGAAGTAACAAACTAATATTTGTTTGAAAAGCTATTGGCATTTGTTTATATCAAGTGTTGTTTTGCCTTGTCTTCGACAGTTACAACTTCACATTCTGTGATCTGATTGACTTGGTTTTTCTTTACAGACAATAATACACTATCGAAATCGATCCAAAGGGCTAGTACATCGGATGCTTCTCGAGCGAGCAGTCACCTGTCGGATCTGTCATTTGCTAAGGAGGATCCCTGGACAAATAATGTAAAACAAAGGGAATTGTTGCTCGATGAGGTCGTAGGTAGCATAACGGGAGGAACCCTGAAAACCTCGGGCCTTGGTACTTCCCCTGTGAGCAATACGAAAGGAAAGAGAAGTGAGAGAGAGAGGGAAGGGAAGGGGCACAATCGAGACGGTGGTAGATCTGGGCGCCCGTCATCATCCAATGCGAAAGGGGAAAGGAAGAATAAAACAAAGCCCAAACAGAAGGCAGCTGTCAGCAGTGCTCTTTCTAGGGATCCACGGTTGCAGGCCAAGATAACGCCATCAGAAAACGGCAAGGACACTACCTCTGCTCCTACTAGACGTGATGAACCAGCAAATGCTTCAAATGACGCCGAAATGCCGGACTTGTCTAACCTTGAGCTGCCAGGAATAGACGGTGATTTCGGCGGCTGGTTAAATATAGACGAAGACGATGGACTCCAGGATCTCGACTTGATGGGCCTCGAGATCCCCATGGATGACATCAACGAGATTAATCTCATGATATAACCCGTAGCTTGCGTATCTACGGCCCCCATAGAAAGCTTCCCATAGTGCACAGGTAGCAGCAGGTGATTTTCTCAAGATAGATAACCACAGACCCCAGCAGGTTTTAACACCAGGCCGGATAGGCTCCAGGTAGTTTTGGTAAAGTTTATAGAGACCACTTCACATTCCCTTCCCACATATCCCCCTTCGTGTCATCGTGTAGTTTGCCTCCCTACCTTGTACCGTATGTTACTCTGTGTTGTACATATCTATTTTGGTATTGTACAAGGTAGGGAAGCTAGTTGCTTCATTTATCCAGATGTACTAAAAAGGCTGTACATATCATCATCCTCCTCCCTAATGCTGAAATAAAGTGACGTCAGTTATAGCTTTAGGCCCTTTTTTCCGGCCGGTTTTTAGTTTCAGTTTTTTTACCGATTACTATCTATTAATTAGACAAATAAGTCGTAGTAAAAAATTATGTACCACGATCTGAAAGAACGACAATCACCATTCATCTGTTGGCATTTTGTTTGTTGCGGTCTACCGCAACAGTTGGCGCACGCCTTCGTCGCTACCTGCCAGGCTTGGTGCGCTCTGCCATTTTGGAACGTTTTGCATGCCTGCTAAGGCATGTGGGTAAATTTTTTTTTGAACAAGCGCTTGTGCCTTGTGGGGTAGTAACGTACAGGTTACGTACTAGCCCGTCTAATCGAAGCTAATTCACAAGAAAATAGAGGCTTTAATCTATCCGAGCTAATTCACAAGAAAATAGAGGCTTTAATCTATCCGAACGGTTTTAGTTTTGTGATTAACTTCTAAAGTAAATCAAGCTAGCTCGCTAGATTCTAGCAAGGGATGGACATGAGATCAACGGCACAAACAAGAAGTTTGAGTAAAACTTGCAATGCAACTACTGTCTCTTCCATCTACCCGTCCGTCCGTCCGTTCGATCAATCCTGGCCGTCCGGTCCCTTCCCCGCGCCGGCGCTGCTCTGGGCCGCCGCCGCCGCCGCCGACGCCATGAGCGAGTACACCATGCCCACCTGCTGATGCACCTCCTCGGTGATCATCTGCCGCATCACCGCCCTCAGCCACGGGTCCTGCTCTAGCTTCGCCTTCTCGCTCGCCACAGCCGCGGCCTGCGGCGCCGGAGTCTGCGCCGGGGTGGCGGCTTCGGCGCCGGCTCCCGGCAGGCTGAGGGACAGCGACGTAGGCGGGTCGGGCGGAGGCCGAGTCGCGAGAGGGCCGCCGCCGACGGCTACGCACTGCCGCTTCGCGGACGGCTGCGCCGGCGCCTGCACCGCCACCGAGTCGTCGCTGGCCTCGTCATCGTCTTCGTCCTCCTCGTCGCCCTCTGTCAGATCCAGAGATTGGAACGAGGTGGACGCCGCAGGCGCCGTGGGGAAGGGACGCACGGCGTTGGCCGCCGCCGCCCTCCGGTTGCGCCGGAGCGTGGAGTTCCAGTGGTTCTTGACGGAGTTGTCGGTGCGGCCGTCGAGGAGGCGCGCGATGGTGGCCCACTTGTTGCCGTACTTTGCGTGCGCGGCGACGATGAGCGCGTCCTCCTCGGGGGTGAAGGCGCGGCGGTGCACCCCGGGGCTGAGCTGGTTGCACCACCGCAGCCGGCACGACTTGCCCGACCGCCCCGGGATCTCCCCGCTGATCACGCTCCAGTTCCTCGGCCCGTGCCGCGCCACCGCCCTCCGCAGCAGCTCGTCCTCCTCCTGGCTCCACGACCCCTTGATCCTCCCCATCGCCGCCGCCGTGCCCTCCATCCCTCCGCCGTCGCCGCTCGGCACCACCATTACCTCTCACTCTCTCAGGTGCGCCGGTGTCGCGGCTGTTGCCGCGGGTGTTGTTTATAAAGTGACGTGCGGTGCGGGTGCGGGGCGCGACGCTCGCGTTTGTTCGCGCGCGGGGCGTGTTAGGTGGGCGCGCGCTTTACAGTCCCGGGCTGCCGTTTTCGGCGGGTTTTGGCCGTTTCGGTGGGTTTTTTCGGGGGAGCCGCACGGCGCGTACGTGGGATGCGTGGCATGAGCCGCTAACCGCCGGGATGCGTGGCCGGTTGGCCGGCTATGGTATGGTTCGGCACCACTCAGACTTTGGGCTAACTAGCTTTTAAACGGTATGATTTTTTTGTTAAGAAACCTAGGTCTGTGCTAGAATTTTTGGCCCATGGTGGCCACCTCACCAGTAAACTATAAATAGGAAGCACTATTGGCAATTTTGTATATGCAATCAGAAAGAAAGCAATAAAGAAGACCAGAAATTCTCTCTACCTCTCTTTGTTTCAATCTACTATTTACTGTCTTCTGTGATTGATCTTGTTTTGCATAAGTAGAGGAATCGATCGAACTGGTCGCCAGCGACGATTCCTTAACACGTTATCAGCACGAATCGCTTTGGTGAATCGAAGGTAATCATCGAAGCACTAGTAGATTGAATTGTCTAGATTGCTCTAAATTAGCAGATTTCGCTTTCTAGATTATTTTCTAGGGCGCAAATCCGCTCTAATCTACCGCGAGCAGACTTGAAGTCGTTAGCACAATGTCTATCAGTAGATTACATCCACAGAGTAGATGTTGATTGCACTGTAGATTGAAAAAAAGAAAAATTATGCTCGGCCGGCCCCGTACAGCCGCCGAACGCAAATTGGCACGCCGGCCTGCCGCCAGCCAGCCATCGGCCACCGAGTCTCCTACCCACTCGCGTGCCACCGGCTGCGCTCGATGTCGCCGCCTTGGCCTCCGAAGCCGCAGCCGCTCCGCCCGCGCTCGAAGTCGCCGCCTTGGCCTTCGCGTGCGCCACCGGCTCCACCGTGCGCCAACTGCCTCGAGTTACACGCCTGCGCCGGCCCAGCACGGCCGCAGTCGCATGTGCCTGCACGCAATGCACCGGAGAGGGTTGAAATACTAAAGAAAGTAGAAGGTATCCCTAATCCCATCCAGAGGCCTCAATATAAAAAGACGAGAACTCCGGCCCCTCGAATTCCAAGTATCCAGGGACGCCTAGTGAAGAAGGATAAGAAGGACTGGTCACAGCCGATCACTGAAGTTCCCCAGAATCAGAAGGTGAGCCAATTGAGACCTGGCATTAGTCTGGCACCTTCAGAAAAGGGCATACCGGATCTGAATATCTCCATGAAAGAAAAAATCGGCATGGATGTGTGCGTATACATCGAATCCGAAAAACTAAAGAGACTTGTCACCGCAATTGGAAGAAGCGATGTGCAAGGAGAAGCTCCAGAAGAAGCAAACACTCCAGAAGAAGCATCTCATGAAGAAATAGCTATAAATTATGTGCACACGGGAAAGTCCATGAATATGACAATAGCCAATATTGATATCTACATCGCAAAGAAAATTGCCAGAATCATCGATCTTGATCCCGAGTCTGCATTGCTCGCTGAATGTAAGAAAAGATCAGATTAGAAAAAGGCAATAGAAACTGAATTATTATCTTTGAACAAAAGAGATGTGTTGAGCCCGTATGCCGCACACCTCCCCATATGCACCCTGTAGGACATAAGTAGGTATTTGTTCGAAAGAAAAATGAAAGAAATGAAATTGTAAGATATAAAACAAGGCTGGTAGCACAAGGTTTTACTCAACGTCCAGGAGTTGATTATGAAGAAACTTACTCCTCAGTCATGTGTGGAATTACCTTTAGATATTTGATCTCAATGGAAGTAAACTTGAATCTAGAAATGAAATTGATGGATATTGAAACTGCATACCTTTATGAAAACTTGGATTCGAAGATTTATATGAAGGCACCTGAAAGTATCCCTGTCTCGAACCAAAACAGAGTAAATACAAGTCTGTACAGTGTGAAGCTCAGCAAATCACTGTACAGACTGAAACAATCAAACATGATGTGGTATAATCGCTTAAGCAACTTTCTGTGCAAGAAAGGCTACACGAAAAATGTAGATTGTCCCTGTGTATTTATACGTTGATCTCAGAATGGAATTTGTATAATATCAGTGTATGTAGATGATCTGAATATCATCGGGACAATGGAAGACATAAAAGAAGCAAGTTTTTACCTGAAGTCAGAATTTGAAATGAAAAATTTGGGTAAAACCAAATACTGCTTAGGCCTGCAGCTCGAGTATGTCCCGGAAGGAATATTAGTACATCAGTCAACCTACGTCCAGAAGGTGTTAGAAAGGTTCTGCTTTGAGAAGGCATACCTATCGAAAGTACCGGTGATCGGGGAGGTCTTTACAGCAAGAAAAAGATCCATACGAACCTAGGGAAGAGGGAGAGGAAGTCCTGGGATCGGAATTCCCATACATTGCATTTGCCGTAAACTTGTTAGTAAGGCATAGTGCAGAACCTACCAAAAGGCATTGGCAGGGAATAAAGAACATCTTCCGATACCTCCAAGGAAGTAACGATCTTGAATTGTTCTACAGAAAGAATCAAGATTTAAACTTAGTTGGCTATGCAGATGCTATGTACCTGTCGGACCCGCATATAGCAAGGTCACAAACAGGCTATGTATTCCTGTGTGGTGGAATTGCATTTTCTTGAAAATCGTCTAAGCAGAGTCTTGTAACGATTTCGACGAACCACTCAAAAATTATAGCTACCACAATTATCTATGAAGATAATGCAGCTTATATTGCACAAGTACAGACGGGCTATGTGAGAATCATCTCACAAAGCATATCAATTCTAAGTTCTTCTATGCTCATTAATTGCAAAAGATGGACGAGATTAAGGTACTACATACTAAGTCATGTGATAATCTGACAGATTTATTCACTAAGTCACTCCCTGTATTTTGCTTTGAAAGATGCGTACGAAGAATTGGAATGATGAGACTTAGAGAAGTGCAGAATTCCGGAGGAGAATTTTCTTAAGCCCGTTATTAAACCCTGATCATGAAGATCGAGTACCCAAAGAATAAGTCCTAAAGATTAAACAAACTTGGGTGGATTATACTCCTTTTTCCTTTGACAAGTTTTCCTGAAATTTCTCGGCCAAGATTTTTAATGAGGCAATTCGTGTAATGCAGCATAACATGTATCATGTACTTTCTCCAAAATTTTCCACTGGGTTTTTATGGAGTTTTGATGAGAAATGAATATATCGGATGAGTGCCAAAGGGGGAGTGTTAAGAAACCCAGGCCTGGACTGGAAGCCTTGGCCCATGGTGGATACCTAACCAGTAGACTATAAATAGGAAGCACTATTGGCAATTTTGTATATATAATCAGTAAGAAATCAATAAAGAAAGATCAGGAGTTCTCTTTACCTCTCTTTATTTCAATCTACTATTTTCTGTCTTCTATGATTGATCTTGTTTTATATAAGTAGAGAAAAAGATCGAACTGGTCGCCACCGACGGTTTCTTAACATTTTTATGTTTTAACCCGCACGTCTTGTCATGAGTGTGCGATGTGCCACTTTGCCGGATGCCACGCCCGGCCCTACTGTCGCGCGACGTGCTGCCGCGGAGGGGAGCGCGCGTCGTGTTCTGGGAGGGGGTTCGTTGCCTGCCAAAATGTTAGCGCGGTTTCGCCGTTTCCGCCTCATTGGGGGAAGGTTGCAGCCTGCTTGCTAGTTGTTGTTACTGCTGGTGGTGTTGTTTGTCCGTTTACTGACTGCTTTTAGAGGTCGTGTGGCTGTGGTCAGGTGCCTTTTCCCATGTGTGCGTTACGGTTTCGGTGACCGGTGGTGCGTAAAGAAGAACTGGCTTTTGCTTTTGGCAAGTTTATTAACACTCGCCGCGGACGCTTCGAAACGGACATACGAGTGGATGGCTGTATAGTTATAGGCCAAGATGTACCGTGTACATCGCATTAAAGTTGGGTTAAACGTTATTTTTTTCTCTCTCTTTCAGATGGAGGTGACATTTTCCACCTAGAATTATGGGATTTATCTGTTCGATATTCCTTTCCGAGGAGAATCGGGTGTGTTCTACACTCTTTCTGTAGTTCGCTACCGCTGTAGTTGGTTTCTTTCTCTTATCTCTTTTTACCCTTCACCCCCCTCAAAGGTATACACGAAAACGATTATCTTGCTTAAAGCACTGGAGGATTGACTGTTTGTTGTGTTAATTTCACCTAAAGTTTCAAGACCATACATGGGAGGAGTTGGACGTCGGAGATCACGTTTCTCTCTCTTGGGACCCATTTCTTTGCTGCAGAGATATTGCGAGACGTATGACGTGTGAACTGTCAGGTTAGTTTAGCATCGGTGGCCTGCAGCATGAGCTTCACTGTCACATCTCGGTGTAGTACTACTGGTGGTTTATAGAAAGCGCATGGAAGTTTTGTATACGTACTACTTGTTCGTAGTGGCTTTTACTTGATATCTTTTAGTTAAGATTGAGATAAATAATAATAATTGATAAATAGTAGTGAATTATATAAGAAAAACGGTGCAACGAAAGATACTATAATATTCGGACTGTCATGTGACTTATGGAATTGTGATGTAATAAAATACAAAGTATAAAATACGTTACAATATGTGAAAGTGAAAAAGTAGTGACTGATGAATAGTAAGGACTGATAAGAGCGGCTTAAAAAAGTAGAGCCATTCGTATTGGCTCCTACACCTAAAAGTAGAAGTCAATATGAACATCCCGTAAACAAACAAATTTAATTATTTGTACAACTAGCAAATACTAGCCCATTCTATGCACGGAAATAAAAAAGGAAAGGGGTCTCTTCACACACACAAAAAAGGCTAATTATTGACAAGATTATTAACAAGAAAAGGGGCTCTTTTCAACACGCATGCATGCATTCCTCGTTTCATCTCCCGTTCACATATCATTCATCAAAAACAGACAAAACAAAAAAGAAAAGAAAACTAAAGAGGAGAAGGATCGAGTCATGTCTGTGCTGGAGCCCCAAGCGTGCGTTGGGCAGTCACCCGTTTTTTTCCCTCTAAGTAGTACTTTTAGGGGTAGCTCGGTCGCTTGCTTTGTCCCGAAAGCACTTGAACACAAGCATCGGTCATACACGCAGGACGCAGCTGCACGCAGAGGCACATGCATATACCTGTGCACGCTAACTGAAATTCTAGCCGAGAGTAGCTAGCCGGTGAGACATCAGGCGCGCGCGCGGCGAGACGGCTCATCTTAACACCGACGGCAGTTCGGCTCCGGCCCCGGCACCACACCGCCCGGTGAGCATGCAGAGAGAAAAGCGCAACCCTAACCACCCACACCCACACCCACACCCACACGATGTTCGACCGCACAATGCAGACAGAGACGCGCAAGCCGTCTTCATAGGGTCTCTCTTCATATGGGAACATTTATTATTTGCTAGTGTTATTTGGGCTGTTTAATTGTCATCCATATCCTTTTGTTTTCCTCTTGCTAGGAAGTCTGAGCTATTAAATGAACTATTATTAGATTTCTAGTATTCCTTGCGAGCCAACACCTCTTTCAAACAGCCTTCCAGCTGGAGATAGTTGAAGACTCTAAGAGCATCTCCAACAATGACTTATGAGCTAGCTCTAAGCATATTATTTCATATTTTAATAAAAGAGAGAAAAGATATCTCTTGATCAAGAGCTAGTCTCATACACACATTCCAAGATTATGTGAGAGTGTCATGTGAGGCTATTTATGTTATGAGTTATGTGCTAAAAGTTAGTACTATTGGAGAAGTTGTCTTAGAGCTAGTAACTAGTTCATACTGTTGGAGATGCTCTAATAGTAAACCCCCCAATAACTGTAGTTTTTTTTGCTAATCTCTCTTCTCGATACAGCCATGTCATCCAATTGTTTTGAGTAAATTACACTTTGCACCAGATTTAATTCATACTTTTACTTTATACTAGAGTGGCGAACGGGCCTCTAGCCTAGCGGTAGAGCGCTCTAGTAGCACCCCCAGGTCCTGGGTTCGACTCCCAGTGGGAGCGAATTTCAGGCTGGGGGGAAAAAATCCCCTCGCTTGCCCCATAAGCCAAAACACATGTCTAAAGGCTGGCCTAGGTCGTTGGTCGCGGGTTGAGCGTTGGGCTTCCATTGGTCGCTCTCACATAGGCTGATGCCGCTGTGTCATGGTGGGGCAAGGGTTCGGGGATTTTCTCGATCTGCGTGAGAGGATCTTCTTCTTAAGCATAATGCCCGGGGGTTTCTTCCCCCCCGCAGGTCGAGTTTTTCTTTATACTAGAGTGAACCAAATAAAATTTTACTTTGCACTAATGCAACTTTGTTTAGCTCAAACCGGCTCGATGTAATGACAAGTTGGTATACATAATTTTGATTTTGATTGCTCTATTTCTTTAATTTGATCATCTTTGTTTAGGACTGGAATTGATTGGCTAGTGCAAACTAAAATTTTATTTAATTCATTCTGATGCAAAATAAAAATATAGATTAGATGCAAAATAAAAATATATATTAACTCTGATACAAAATAAAATAAATGATAAGTTATCCGACGCTAAATACAATTTACTCTTGTTTTTAACCTTTGCACGAGCAGCCCATGCCAACTCTATCCTTGTCCTTCCACAGCAAAGTCGAGCGGCCCAGAATAAAAAAAATTGTGTAGGCCATCTGGCCGCCCCAAATGACCTTCGTGACGGAAGCCCATTTTCCCACACTGCTCCTCCTCGCCTGAATCGTTGGGGGTAGATATGGCAACGGGCACAAACCTGCTGGGTTTTGCTATTCTAAATCCGTACCCATAAAAGTTGGACGTACTCGCTAAAAAACCCATGCCTTTGACGGGTGCAGATTTTTGCCCAGACCCATGTCCACTCGGGTAACGGGTACCCACGGGTCGCCCGTGCCCGACAACAGCTGTGCAGATTACAGACAGTGCAGTGCTTAGCAAGTCAGCAATAAGTTCAATTTATATGCTATTATACATGAAACAAGCAACGACAAATCCACAATGCACATCACTAGTTCATTCTATCAATTCTCAGTTCATAATTCACTGGCATAGCATATTATTACAAGTTCACAGTTCACAACTCAATTAAAACCAAAAGGAGAGACATCAACTGCTTCTTGTACTTGACTTGTTCCCAAAAGGTCGTCGCAACTTGATTACTTGAATTTGGTGCGTGCAGAAGCCTCAAATGTATAACTCCTATGGATCGGGTTTATATTACCCATGTGTTTACAGGTTTGGGTACTATAGGAACGTACCCGAATCCAGCAGACCCGATGGGTTGGTCTTTATGTCCATTAAGAGACCCATAGGTTAAGAAATTGACTCAGAACCGTGCTTTAATAGAGTAAAACCCACCGGGTATCGGGTTTTGGGTACCCAATGCCATCTCTAGTTGGGGGCACCTATATTTTGCTGCACCCGCCGGCCGCCGCCGTGGGTGGATGACGCACCCGCCCAGGCTGCCAGGCCTGGCCGCAGCAGCTCGCCACCGGCAACCGTGTCGGTGCCCACCACAAGCCCGTGTCCACACCCAACCTCGCCCGCCCAGTCGCTGCATTCAGCTTGCCATCCTCCAGCGCTCAGGGCTCAACCAAGCGGCAGCAACCCCCTCCTCCCTCACAAGCCGTGTGTGTTTTCTTAGTGTAATTTGTATGATTGGACCACTTTTTATTGGTAGCCTGTGGTTAATTTCCTTTCATTGCTTTGCGTAATCAGAGCATACGGTACGTGCCAGTTCAATCGGTTGGCATGTTGTTCCTCCGATTTGTTTTTCGTGTGCGCATGCCATGTGTTATACGAAATGCCTGAGTGATGATATTATCATATGATTGCCGTTGTTGTTGCAGATAAGGAGAACAGCAATGTACTTATTAGCAAATCTTTGCCTTTTCTGTGGTGATGGCTTGAACTAGGTATCGGTAAATTTTCACCTACATGCATGTGCACACATGTTTTCAGGTCTCAAATTTGATAAGATGGAAATGCCGGAGCATTGCTATCTTAAAAGACCTGATCAAGTATGTCGTCTGGTAACTATTCTATCTATGATGTTTGACTTTCTATTGCTTCCATTGGTTGATTTAGTGTTTTTGCACTTTTTACAATTCAAGTAGCATGTAATGCTGGGGTGATACAATGCCACTTTCTTAATAGTTCAGATTTACACAACTTCAGGTCTATGATGGTTCTCTTAATTTCCTTCTATTCAGCCATACTCATAAACTATATTTTATGCATATTGTTCTCACAGGGAATTTCTCTCTCTGTTATTCATGGCCAATTAATGGATGGTTATTTCTCTGTTATTCAACCATACTCCTCTGATCTGTTATTTCTCTGTTATCAATCCATACTCATAAACTATGATGGTTCTTTTTATATTCATGGCCAATTAAAATCATTACAATTCAAATAGCAATTAAAATAATTATATTCAGGATGGTTATCTCATACAATGCTACTTTCTTAATAGTTCAGATCAAGGTTCTAAAACTCGATAACCAGTAATCTCTCGGTTACCTCACTTTGTAGTGATTATACGCTAATCAGCCTTGTACTCGCCTTGTAACCCGTTTTTCTATTTTAATAACGGATTTATACATGTATATTTATTAATTCATATAAAATCAAAGCCACATTTGATGTTATTTTTATTTTGGAATGGAGGTAGTAATCAGCAACATAGATTTTCTTTGGACAAATGACAACATGAAATAAAATATAAATGCACATTTCCTTCTTAATCAGCAAGTTTTCTTCTAAGTCCACCAACAAAGTAGATAGTGTGCTAGTTTTGGAACAAGGTAGCATCCAAAAAAGATGTGTATGGTTAATAATCAAAGTGAATAGCATATGCTCAGCAAATAACCTTACTATTAAACCTTCCTGTTTGTACAACATGAAAGCGCTGTTGTTCATCTATCACAGAAATGCTTAAGACTGAAAATTCAGTTTCATCAGCTATTAAGCTGTGTGTTCCAATGACCATTGCTATTTCTCCAGTCTTGAGACTCTCTCCTAGGATGTAGGCTTAATTGAGCGTGGACTGTCTTCATTAGACATTTAGACTCGAGTCACTTGACTAGCCAATAGCCACTCGGTGAGTACATGACTTGTTAGCCGATTACCCCGAGTACTCGCCCGGTTGTACTGGTTAAACCGGTTAAACCGGTTAACTACTTGTTTTTTCCTACTCGTACTCGGTGAGGGGATCTGGTGTGAGTACTCTGGCGAGTGCTCGGCCGAGTAGACCTGGTTTTGGAACCGTGGTTCAGATGTACTCAACTTCAGGTCTATGATGGTTCTCTTAATTTCCTGCTATTCAGCCATACTCATGAACTACATTGGATGCATATTGTTCTCACAGGGAATTTGTCTACTAATTTCGTTTCTTGCTACATTGCATAGAGCTATCCGCATTACTGTCAAGTACTCCAGGCTGTATTCATATGTGAAACTGTTGTTGGTTCCTTTTCATACCACCTTGTGTTATTAATTATTTCTAAAAATGGTACTCCATTAGTTGTTTTTTATTTGACTTTTCACGGTGTTGGAGATGTGAATTTTACCATTACTTTTTATAACCTTATATTAATATATGCTAATAAAATTATAATATTACGTAAATATTTTCAACAACAAATATAATAATATAGTTCTCATATAGCCAATCTAGACAATTTTAAACAATTTGGTGGTCAAACTTTTTGACGGCACGAATTCTTGGACGTCAAATAAAAAAGAACAGAGGGAGTAAATTATATGCAAGTAGGAAATTTTGAATAGTTTTGCCGCAACGCTCGCAAATTGCTTGCTGGAAACTCCAGTTAAAACGCATTTTCAGTACAAATTTTGTTCAACAACCAAAAAATTCTAGCTGCAATGCCTTTCCGATGCAATTGCATTTGCTCACCATTGCTATACGATTGGAGAAACAATAGTTTATATGATCTTGAATTATTATAAGCAAAATTCTCTGCACATTGGATGCTCTTTTTTCCATATTTGGACGTGCTCTATTATGCCCGTGGCAATGTGTGGGGAATCAATCGCTGTATGGTTGATGACGACGTGGATTTGCCAAAAGCAGAAGTAGCAGGATGTTTGTAGTTTTGTTTAGGCATGAAATGTTAGATCTAAACTAGACCTATTCAAAGGCCGGGCTGGGCCTAGAAAGTCCAAGCCTGAAGCCCGAAAAATCAATTTTCCACGAACAATTTTAATTTTTTGAATTAAATATTGTTTTAAAAAGTATTTTTGTTAATTAATTATTTTTTGGCATTCGGGCTGGGCGTGTGTGATGAAAAACATGGGCCTGGGCCCGAAAAAATGGGCGGGGCTAGGCCACCAATGAACATGTCACTCTGATCAACTTAATAACCAGGTTATTAATTTTCCAGTATTGGGTACCAACAAGGCACTACATTTATTGTTTACTACTGTTTTTCGAACCGTTTAAGGGCAAGTACAAGGGTTGAGCCCGACACAAGCTCCTAAACACTCCACATCATCAAGAGACAACACTAAGAGCAAGTACAATAATGGTCTTATAGCCAAGCTAGTCAGCATTTTTGCTGATGTGGAGGAGAGAAGAGAGGAGAGAGATGAGAGCTTGGCTCTCATGCAAGCAACAAGCTGGACACGAGAGCATATGCAGTGGTGGGCCTAGATAATAAATGTATGTGAGGAGGAATAGGAAAGAGAATGTGAGACATGGTACCATATAATAATAAAAAAACCTTTTGTAGACAAATTATTGTATAACTTGGCTCTTATAACTTGACTTATAGCCAAACACTTGGCTCTATTATTGGACTTGCTCTAATGCAGGCAAGTACAAGAGTTGAGCCCGACACAAGCTCCTAAGCACTCTACATCATCAAGAAACAACACTTCTCATGAGCTCTTCCGCCTCGTTCCGCGGTAAGAGTCGATGTCTCACGAGGAGACGATGTTTCTCTCTCCTCCATTCCTCTCTCATCCACATCAGTAAGGTTGCCTAGTTGGCACTCCTATGGGCCAGCTATTAATTGCCTTTGTACATGCCCTAATTGTCATCCATATCTTTTTGTCCACTAGTTGTTTTCCCTTTGCTAGAAAGTGCAAAATTAAATTAACTATAATTTGATTCCTAATATTCCTTGCCAGCCAACACCTCTTTAAAACACCCAACCCACCGGCCTGGAGATAGCACACGATAATCCAATTATCTATCCGGTCTCGTTGCAGAGAGCTTCCATTGAGCTATCTCAAGATCATGATTGTAGGGTTCAACAATGGTGGATCAAGGCGAAGGGATGTGCTCCCAATGCTTGGCCAACTGTACAAGTGCTCCTTCTGCCCCAAGACCATCACAAGCCTCCACGCCCGCCGCAGCCACATGACGAAGCACCGTCAAGAGGTCAAAGAGAATAGGAGGAAGCATGCGGAGTACATGGGCAACAAGCACAGAGAGAGTTCACCAAGGAGCTATTGTCGCCAAACAAGGGCTACTGGAGGAGGTATCGCAAGGACAACATCAAGCCTCGAGAGATCGCCTTTGTTCCATTTAAAAAACCCTGGGCTTTACCTGAAGACGTTGAATTGAGCCACGACTCGTTGGCATCTGAAGGTGCTGTGACTACTCTGACCGTGGAGGGTAAGGACAAAGGTGGGGAGGTAGAGATCCCCAACGATCATTTTTTTACAAGTAATACATTCAGTGTGTAAGACGAAGAGACGCATGGAGAAACCGAAACGATTGAAAAAGCGTGTATCAGGAAGACGAAGCGCCATTCATACATACAAATATATATTACAAAACGGTTCCGATCACATGCCATCTGTGATACGCAACTATTTCATACGGTTCATATTAATAACCATATATAAACAATCACATACGATTCTAATTACAAATCGTCTGTGATATCTATAATTATCACAAACAATTCATATTAATAACCGTCTGTGAACTATCACAGACGGTTATTAACAAGAACTGTCTGTGATAGTTACGTATCACAGACTGTACATGATCACACTTGTAAAATCATCTATGGTAATTACAGTATAGACGGTTTCCCATGAAACGTCTGTGATGAGACGCCCGGAATAGCTTATTTTGTAGTAGTGACTACTCAATGAACCCGACGAATACACACGCAACTCATCACCACCAACTAGGCACAACTACTTAGAGTATGTACAATGATGTAACATCAATTGTCTGTAAGTCTTACTGTATAGGACACAAGACGATATGGAGGATGGAGGGGGAGCATAGAGAATTGAGCCATTTCTCATGCAATAGTCGATTGTAATACGAGAAACAAGACACAACGTATCATAGAAGAGTTGTCTATAGAGATATATAAAAAGATAACCTACTTTAGAAGCTCTCTTTCATGCCGTCTATAGATATGAATATTGCTGTGGCTACAGACCAAACAGAGAGAGAGAGTATGGTAGTGTAGAGTTAGGTGAGTAATGGCTTGGGGTTTCTCCCCATGGCCTGTGTTGTATATATATGTCCACATGGGAAATGCTTTTACAATTATACACTTACATCTGAGCGTTCCCCTCAAGGGCACTCATGTCATTACACATGCCCCATTTTGGGCCTTATATTCCTCTAACAGGCCTGCTGGGCTTAGGTGGGGGCCACCCCTACAACAGGAGCCTCTCATGGTGAAGGGCTTCACGGGCCGAAGCCATGTCGCCGAGTCCTTTGGCCCCCTCCGTCCCTGCGGCCTGTGAGCTCCCTAGATGGTTGGCGGAGCCTTATTTGCTGGTATTTGACTAGACCCACGGCGGGGGTGCGACGACGGGTGTGTTGGCAAAGCTGCCTCCCTCGCAGGGCCCGCCAGTGGCGTGGTCGAAGCCGAAGCTGGAATTGGAATCAGAAGTGCTAGCGGAGTTGAACGCGTCGGCAGAGATAGGCGAAGCGGGCCCGAAGTTGTCGCGCGAGCGCCAAGTGGCAGCGGACTCCGACGTCGAGCGCCCTCGATTGGTAAATGACCGCCGGCCTGCACGGTGAGACCTGGTTGGTGCGGCGCGAGACTTGAGGCGGCGGCGTGGCCGTTCTGTGTCGTGACGTTCCTTGTTCCGCCGGTCCACGTGGCGAAACATGCTTGGCGCTGCGCGGGGCTTGAAGTGCCGCGGCCGCGCAACGCTGCGATGCTCCTCTGCCGGTTGAGCTTCCTCCGGTTGGGCTCCTGCTGGTTGGGCTCCAGCCGGTTGAGCTTCCTCTGGTTGGGCTCCTGCTAGTCAGGCTTTTGCCGGTTGAGCTCCTCCGCTGATCGGGTATATATATTGTGCTGCTGTTGCGTTGTACCTGCATTGTACAGTCGGATAGATGGCCTCCTGCTCGCGCACCATGGTCCCGTACGGAGATGGCAAGGTTTGACCTGTTCTCGTAGACAGATATGCTTGAGTTCATCTGCGTCCGCTGATTGTGCCAACTGGCGCTATCATCAGGGAATGTTGATGTACTGAAGCTTATCTGTCTATGAGAACCCGTCAAAACCAGTCGTAAATCAGCCCTTGTGTTCCCAAAGTACGGGAAACCCAGGCGGCTGGATCCTCGCCGGTTTAGGCTATGAGGTTGTCACGTGAACTCTGAAGCCGAAGTGGCCGGCTGTGCTGCTCCCACGGCTCGAGGACGACAGTTGGGTGCATTGTAGGTAGACCGGCGTTCGCTCGCCTTCACCCTCTGTTTTGCCCGGAACGTCTACCAAGGGGACGCCAGACTCCTAACGCGTGGGGCTGAGTCGGGGGTGGGGTGAGCTTCGGCCTTGTTGCACAGATCTGTGGCGCGGAGGCAAGGTACTCCCCCGCGAAGTGGGGCCGGGAGTGACACCGGTCTTGTTGCCGAGGCAGAGCTCCCGTTGAGGCTGCCGCCGAGGTTGCTTGGCCCGTGGCGGCTTGCTGTTACACCCCGGCGCAGGGCCGAGGCACGGGGTCGGGCCGAGGTGGAGGGCGGAGTTTCTCCGCTAAAGCGGAGACTCACCCGTCTTAAGCTGCCGAAGTCGACGCGGCCCTGGTGGAGACAGACCTCGCGCCCCAGACTCCCCTGGGTGCGAGGTGGTTGCGGCTTCGCGGTCTCCCCGCTAGGACGGGGGCTTGCCTATCTAGAGTCGCGCAGGCCCGAAAAGGCTTGCCGGTTGGTGGTCCCGATGGGGCGGGGTGCACGCTGGGGTCTCCGTTTGCAGTCCTTAATCCCGCGGGCGCGAGCGTGTGGCGAGGTGGCCTTTCTCGGAGTCCGTGTGGCTTCCGACGCCTTCGCCGCAATGTCCCTTCGCGTGGGTGCAGCCAGAGTCGGGGTCAGGGCCTCGCCGCTGGGGCGGGGGCTCCTGTTGGACTGTTGCGGTTGATTGGCCCCAAGAGTTGGTTGACACGCGTCGGAGGCAAAGATTTATACTCCGTGGAGTGCGTGCAGAGGCGGACCTCGACGCTACGTCTTGCCTCCGCGCGTTGCGGGCGGTGAAGTTGCGTGCGGAGGCGGACCTCGACGCTACGTCTTGTTTAGAGTCCGTGGATTGTGCGCGGAGGTGAGCCTCCGCGCGTTGCGGGCGGTGAAGTTGCGTGCGGAGGCGGACCTCGAAGCTACGTCTTATTTATACTCCGTGGAGTGCGCGCGGAGGCGTCCCCCTATACTTGCGAGAAGCAAGAAAAATTGTGCAAACGGTGGACTTTATTAAATTTCCGTTTACGCGGGTGAGCGGTTACAAAAGACGGGATATTGACCACTGACCGCTTAAGGACGGGAACCGCCGCCGCTATCGTCGCCCGGTGATGATGTGGGGCACGGTGGGAGCCTCTGCTACCGAGACAACTTGTCCGCGGGGAGTGCCATGCGCTCTCGGTGGCCGCCTGGGGCCTCCGCACTCGCACGCCCGACCTAGGTGTGTTGGCGATCCTTGCAGCACGGACCCCTGGTGCCGAGCTCGATGCGCCGAGCCATATCCTGGTCGCCATGGACGGTGATGATGGCTCGCGGTACAGGGAGCTTCATGCATAGGAAGCCGTGGTGCGGAACTGCCCCGAGAGAGTTCTAGGTTGGCCGCCCCAATATGGCGTTGTAAGGGTACGGAATGTTGACGATGTCAAAGGTGGCGTCCTCACTCCTCACGTTGTCGTGCTGGCCGAAGGAGACTTGGAGGCATATCTGGCCCAATGCCCGCAGGGGTTGCCCTCCGAAGCCATGCAACAGGATGCTTGAAGGGCCCAACCGACTTCGGGGGATCCCCATCTGGTCGAAGGCCGCGGCGAACAAGATATTCGCGGAGCTTCCTCCATCGACCAGGATGCGCCTAACTTCGCATCCTGCCATGAGGACCCGGACGACCAGGGGGTCTTGGTGGGGGGAACTCCACGCCTTCCGTATCAGCGGGCGTGAACGTGATTTCGTGTTGCGCCCACTCCGGTGGCGCTTGCGCTGGGTATGCCGCGACGTGGTGCAGCCTCGTCGCATAGGCCTTCCGCTGCCGCGCCGAGGCGAACTCTAGCGAGGAGCCTCTGGAAATGACATTTATGACCCTACGCTGGGCTCCTTCCGAGGCTTGCAGCTGCAGGAGGCCCTCCCGAGGCTGCTGCACATGGGCCTGTATCCGCAGGGGGCCTTCCTAGGGCTGTATTCCTTGGTCCTGGGGTGTTGGACGTGAGCCACAATAGGCGCATGTGCCTCCGGGTTTTTATCTCTGGCGACGCTCTGCCGGAGCGCTGCGATAGTGGCGCAGGCCCGCGTGTCGTGGTTGCCCCGGCCATGGACTTCGCACCACTGCCCGTGGTACTAGTCGTTGTACTCTTCGCGGGCTCTGTCGTCGCGACCCCGCCCGCGCCCCCGGCCACGGCGCCCTCTGCCGCCCCGACCAGCGGAGGCGTTGTCTTCGGAGCCGCCCTCGATGTCGAAGATGTAACGAGGTTTCCTAGACTTGCGTTGGTCGCGCTTGGGCCTGTCACCCGACGAGTCTTTGTGTTGGATATCCTTGCGCTCGGGGGCGTCCTTCGATTGCTCCTGCTTACGCTTGCCTTTCGAGGAGCCCTGCTTCGGCGAGCCGTCGTTCTTTGCCGAGCCCTCCGCCTGGTTGGTGTCGGAGTCTTCACCGTGGCACCGCCACGCGTCCTCTTCTGCTCTGGCGTATTCTTCCATCTTGTCGAAGAGCTTCGCGACCGTCTTGATTGGTTTGCGCGCGTTGTATTCGGCCATCGGTCCCGGGTGGAGGCCTTGTATCGCTGCATTGATGACGGTTGTTTCGTTGACGTCCTTGACCTGGCAAGGTATTTTCGCGAAGCGTTTGAAGTAATCCCGGAGCCTTTCCTCAGGTTTTTGCTTAACTGCGAACAGCTGGTCCGCATCGACGCGTTCAACGTAGTTTCCCTGGAAGTTGTTGTAGAGTCGATCGCGGACCTGCTCCCACGCGTAGATGGACTGCGGCTCGATGGTGAAGAACCAAGAGAGTGCCACCCCTTGTAATGCGAGGGGGAGTCCTTTTGCCTTCGTGGTGTCGTCTCCGCCAGCGGCTTCGATGACAGTTTCGTACACGCGTACGAATTCTCACGGGTCTGTGTCACCTTTATACGCCTCGATGACACTCGGGAACTTGAAGTCCTCAGGCCATGCCGCCTGCTGCAGGCCCGCGGAGAGCGGGGACTCTGGGTCCACGCGTCGTAGTGGGGCACGACTGGACGTAAGAGCGTCGCGGCTATCCGCCATCTCTGGAGTGGGCTCGGATGCAACCACCGGTGGGGCGTGTTGGCTCCGAGCCTCTTGTATGTCTCGCACGGCCCCGCGGAGATATGTCAGCTCCCGCTGAAACGCGCTGAGGGCCGCCAGCAGGGCGGTCTCCACTGTGGACGTGGTTGGGGCCGTCGGTACATTCGGCGGCGCGACCGGGACGGCGGCGACCACGGCCTACGCGCCCAGGCTTCCCGCGGCACTGTCGTGGAGGACCCTGGAGCCGGTGACGAAGCCCACGTCATCGCCGAGACCGCTCACCGCTCCTGCGCCAGGTGGGAAAGTAGACACGCCTGCATTGCCACCACCGACCACCCGGGTGGCGCTGTTGGCGATTGTTGCGGTGCCTGCTGCGGGGTTACCCACCATACGTGGGGCGGTTTCGACGGCCGCAGCGACGGTGGCGGGGTTGATCGTCGCGGCGGTGGTGGCGGGGTCGGGCGTCGCGTCGTTGGTGGTGGGGTTGGTCGTCGCGGCGGTGGTGGCGAGGTCTGGCGGTGCGGCGATGGTGGCGGGGTTGATCGTCGCGGCGGTGGTGGCGGGGTCGGGCGGTGCGGCGATGGTGGTGGGGTTGGTCATCACGGCGGTGGTGGCGGGGTCAGGCGTCGCGTCGTGAACGTCGGTGTTCACAATCGTCACACTCGCACCGCCACCTGTACCTGCAGCTGCCAACGCCGAAGCCCTGGTATTGACGCGAGATTTCATCGCTCCCCCCTTCTTCTTCACCGCCGATGGTGAAGCTTTCTTTGGCGCCATCCTCCTTCGGATTTGGAGGCTTACCCTTGTCCTCCCCACGGACGGTGCCAACTGTTGTGGCTATAGACCAAACAGAGAGAGAGAGTATGGTAGTGGAGAGTTATGTGAGTAATGGTTTGGGGTTTCTCCCCATGGCCTGTGTTGTGTATATATGTCCACATGTGAAGTACTTTTACAATTATATCCTTACATCCGAGCGTTCCCCTCAAGGGCACTCATGTCATTACACATGCCCCATTTTGGGCCTTATATTCCTCTAACAGGCCTGCTGGGTTTAGGTAGGGGTCACCCCTATAACAAATATTATTGTAGATAACAGTTGTCTACACCAATGTACGTGCCCTTAGCACCAAACTCTACATGCTTAGCATGGGGAGGTAAATAATTTTACTTTATGGATGGGTTCTTTTGAGCTGTGGTTTATGGCGCTGTTCACAAGAGGCAGTACGTAAAGAAAAATAGTCGCATGTGATTTTGGCTGGTACAATTAAATTCAGTATATTTTTTGCTACAATCTTTTTGTTAACACTGTCTTAAAAAACGCACTGTTTAAAAGCATCAACTCGAGGTCTTTCCTCCCAAATCAAAACGTACCGTTGGACAGTGATCCAGATGAGACGCAAATCGATCATGATCCAACTGCTAGTAGTGGGTCATCACTTGGGGCCTCCCCATTGATTCTTCCATGCATAGAATGAAAATCTTTCTACTCAAACAACAACAAAAAAGATCATTGCGGTACATATCTGTTTATCAAGCTTGATTTTCATAGCCTGATGAATCGTAACTAATATTTAAAACCGATTAAAATTTTTTATTTATCTGTATTATAATAAGTTATCATTATGTAAAACATGATTACTCATATATTGCATCTATATAAATAAGGCGTATTATATACATCGTTGCACAATTATAAACTAAAGAGTTATGGTTAACAATTAAATGGAAAAGGTTTCTCGCAAACAAATAAACAGACTATGATTATTACATAATAAAACCGATGATAGATAATTTATAGCTGGTAATTTGGTGGACATTAATTATAAAACTGAAATCTAATCTAATCAACAAAGTTATTCTCTTCTCAAACAAAAAAGCTTGCAACTAGTATTTCGCATGTTTAAACTAAACCAACAATCACTGTTCTATATTTCAAGGTAGCGATCATTGTGGCTGATGCTACAGTGGTGGAGGCTTATTTGGCACTATTCACAAGTTTCGTCTTTTTCTGAAATTTTGGCTTTTTGTTGAGCTTTTTTGCCGGTTCTTTTTAAATTTTTATTTTTAAATTTTTTAAATTTAATTATGCAAAATAAGCCTCTGTCAGCTACAGTGCTTTTTTCAGCCAGCTACAGTGTTTTTAGCCATAAGCCACGGGCTTTTCAGCCATGTTGATCACAACCTTGGTCGCGAGATACGAATCGACCATACATGACTTACATGCCCATGGCCCGATGCATCAATAATGATTGTAGAAAACATAACAGTACCCAAATTTGGATGAGAGGTAGCCCGGATTTAGTAAAATACACCACGAAAAAGGAGGAAATATACGAGATGCTATACAAAAATTTGAAAGGAAAAGGTTATATCCGTTGGGAATTTTATGTGGCTTTCAATATTTATTATGTTTGTCCTCAACTTTACTTAGTGTAGAATTATTTATATTATTGATGCAAGTGATAGGGAATATTTTGATGAGGAATTTAACTCGAGGAATTAATACTCAAGGTGCCAATGACGGTTGTGCTAGAATATGGTAGACATGTTTATTGAGATCAAGTCTACTGGAATTTGATATGCATGCATTTGTTTAACCCAGGCACAGCACAGGGCGGAATAGCTGGGTTTATTTTGCAGGATCGGCTCTGTAGACTGTTGACCCACATGATCAGATTGGAATTGATCTCATAAACAATCTGATCATGACACATGACTCACACATGTGTGCTTGGGACTAATATATTTTAGACTCATAAAACTGGTCTGTCTGATCGTGATTGGTGACATGGTTCAGGAGTCTCACGGGATACCGGAAACAGGTGGGTCACTTTAAACACCTGGAAGTGGAGTCTATAAATAGGTCCCTACCCTCTAGCCTCATGATGCATTGTGAGCGGCACCACGGATAAGGCAGAGGAATAGAGGGTAGACTAAAAAATCTCCACAAAATTAATCTAGGGTTTAAAGAAAAATCCAACATGGCGGAATAGCTGGGTTTGTTTTGCAGGATCGGCTCTGCAGACTGTTGACCCACATGATCAGATTGGAATTGATCTCATAAACAATCTGATCATGACACATGACTCACACATGTGTACTTGGGACTAATATATTTTAGACCCATAAAACTGGTCTGTCTGATCGTAGTTGGTGACATGGTTCAGGAGTCTCACAGGATACCGGAAACAGGTGGGTCACTTTAAACACCTGGAAGTAGAGTCTATAAATAGGTCCCTACCCTCTAGCCTCATGATGCATTGTAAGCGGCACCACGGATAAGGCAGAGGAATAGATGGTAGACTAAAAAATCTCCACAAAATTAATCTAAAGTTTTAAAAAAAATCTAACATTGATATCAGAGCCAGATTCTTCTTGTCTCGGTTTGTTCCTCGGTCAGCATGCGGAAAGAGGACGCATGTCGCGCGGCGTCTTCACGGCTCGCAGCGTATCATCGTCCTCGGGAGGAATCGGAGCAAGGATCAGAGGCAGACGTCCGCACAAAAGGACAAGGCGACTTGCGTCGTCGGTCCGGCGATCTCGCGTGTAGAAATTAGCAGGCGATCGTGATCTCGCGCGCGGCTCCAAGCCTCCGTCTCACGGCGCGCAAGGCTATCTCGATGCATCACAAATACTCAATCTGGGGTGAATCTGTGAAGAAAAGCAACATACAACAATTTGAAATTTGGACACTGTTGGACCCCTGTGCACATAAAATTCCCGGTTTGGCACCCAAACGAAAATAATTCCGGTTTTGGACCCCTGTTGAGCGCGCGTTTCTCACGTTTTGCCACGTGTCACTGTTCATCGGGTCGTGCGGTACCCGCTGCCGCCGCGCCGAGCGCGCGTCTCCTCGCGCGAGCGCGCGACCTCGCCGCTCCGAGCGCACGTTCCCCGGGCGAGCGCACGTCTCCTTTTCTGGCCATCGATCGCGCGCTCGGCTGATGATTCCCGCGGTCGGAGCGGTCGCCACGCCGGTCGTGCGGTCTGGTACCGCACGACCGGGGCACGTGTCGTCCTCTGGTAATCGCGCGCTCAACAGGGGTCCAAAACCGGAATTATTTTCGTTTGAGGGCCAAACCGGGAATTTTATGTGCACAGGAGTCCAACAGTGTCCAGTCTTCCAACAATTTTTGTTGTCACATCCAACATGGCGTGAAGAAAAGGGCAAACTCCTATTTGGCTTGGAGTTGACGAGAGTAGATTGATGGCTTACGGAGCAAAGGCTCTGCTAGCAATTTTTTTTCTTCACGTGAGAGAATGTCATGTACTCATGTTGGTTGTTTTTTTTTCCCTTCATGTGCAGAATTGCAGCACTCCACATCACATCTATTCCGGAGGAATTGCAGCACATCCGATTTTTTTTTCGCGTGGAAAGAGATCTCACGGTCTCGCAGGCGGCGTATCCTTGTCTCTAGTGGCGTACTGGTCTTTGGTCGGCATGCGCAGCCCGCGTGTCTTCTCTGCACGGTGTCGTGCTTCGTCTCGGTCGGGAGCATGTTCCTGCTCGTTTCAGCTTTAACTTCTAATTTCAGGTTTATTTTTTACTATTTATAAATTTCGCTTTTTTCTAAAATTTTAGCTTTTTTGACCTTTTTTGCTGGTTCTTTTTTTCGTATTTGTTTGCATTATACGTGATAGACTAATATGTTTTTTCTATTTTTAAATTTTTTTAAAATTTAATTACGCTAAATAAGTCTCTGTCAGCTATAGTGTTTTTTCAGCCAGCTACAGTGCTTTTCATCCATAAGCCACTCAAAAAAAACCATATTGAGCATAGCAAATCGTGACCGGCCGCGCGGAAGAAAACATCAGCGTCATCCTTCACACGCGCAGCATCAATCTTTCTTGGACAAATGCGTGGAAAATAACGCGCAGTCTAAAATATGATTTTGGTGAAGTATCTCTTATTAAAGTTCTTAATCTTGTTAATCATTTTCTCTCTATTAAGATGTCTAATATCACTTTAATTAATAAGCATCTCGATAAACTCTGTGTTTTAGCAGAGGAATTAAAAAAATGTTGGCTATCTTTTTTCTGAAGAAGTGCAGGTCATAGTTGTTCTAAACTCTTTGCCAAACTCATTGGAACAATTTAAGATATCTTTTTTGTCATTATGAAAGGATACTTAATATGCGCATTCTGAGATATCATTTGCTTATGGAAGAAGATAGAAAACTCTTTCAGGGAAAGGAAGAAATACTTCTGAGTTACACCTTGGAGAGGAAAAAGGCAATAATAAAAGGAATTGGCAAAAAAGGAAGTCTAATGGTGATTTGAGAGAAAAGCTTAATAAGAAACACGATCGGAATGATCGTGGAATTATAACTCTTTTCAGAGGAATTAAAAGTACAAGAATTTCAAGTGTCACAACTGTGGTCAGTATGGGTATTTTAGGGCTGACTGCAGGAAAAATAAGAAGCAGAATGAGCAAAGGAAACAAAACAGTTAACCAGCTGAGCGTAAAGGTAATTCTTCACCTAACAGTATGTCTAATATTTTTGTATGCACTGAATCTATACTTACTACTACTTTTCCAAATAGTTGGATTGTCGATTCTGGTGCTACTTCTCATATTACTAGAGATAATAGAGATTTCACTTCTATGCAAACAATTCCAAGGGGAAATAGACATATCTTCTTAAGACCTAATGCCAAAGCTAATATACTTGGAATTGGAAATGATGTCCTAAAACTCCTTAATACAGGAAAATTATTATTACATGATACTTTATATTCACCTAGCATGAGAATGAATTTAATCTCTGTTACTCAGTTAGAATCTATTGGTTATGACATACTATTTGGAAACGGAAGAGTTAAAATATTACTCAATGGGAAATTAGTGTATACTGGAACTCATCATGATGGTTTTTATTTTCTTGATGAATTATCAAATAATGACAATATTGATTGCTTAGTTGGTGAAAATAACTCCATAGTGAGGAAATCAATTGATAGGAACATATGCTTGGAATCATATTTATGGCATTTACGACTTGGTCACATATCTAAAAACAGAATTAAGAGGCTTATTAATTATGGAATTCTGCAATTTAAGTGGGAGGATTTTAGTATTTGTGAGGCTTGTATAATGGGTAACATGACCCGTGCGCCTTTTCCAAAGGCGGAAAGATCTAATGAGACTCTAGCTATTATTCATTCTGATATTTGTGGTGAAATGTCTACTCCCACTAGAGGTTAAAAGATTTATTTTATCATATTCATTGATGATTATTCTAGATTTGGATGTGTGTATTTACTTAAACAAAAGTCGGAAGGTTTTGATATGTTCAAGACATTTAAAACTGAAGTGAAAAATCAATCAAATAGAAAGATCAAAGTTTTGAAAACTGATCATGGAGGAAAATACACTTCAGGAATATTAAATGTTTTTTTGAAAGCATGGAATTATTCATCAGTATATTTTACCTTACACTCCGCAACAAGTATTGTTGCTGAATGGAGGAATAGAACACTTATTGATATGGCTAGGTCTTTGATGGCTTATTCAGATCTTTCTTTGTCTTTTGGAGGAAGTTTTTCATACTACTATTTATTTATTTATTAAATCATTCATCATATGAGGCTGTAATAGTTACTCCTAATGAGTTGTGAACTAGAAGAAAAATTATAGCCTAAAAGCACACCAGGAATTTGTTATTGATTATTTTTTGAAATTTAAAGAGTACAAGTTTTATGATACAAAAAAGAATAAATTGGTGGAAAGCAAGAATGTAACACTTTTATATCTAAACACACCTTGCCATGCTAAGCAGGTAAGGGTGGATTTGTTGGCAACTCCACAAAACATATATAGATACATCTGGTATTAATTCTTACACTGAAGGAGATTCTGCACCTGAAGGAAATTCAAATCAAACTTCCAACACTAACATGCTTAGGAAAAGTGGGAGGAATTTAAGTACACCCCAGTATCTAGATGATTATTATTTATTTTTGGGAGAAGTTCACTCTAAAATTTTGGATTTGGAGGAAGAACCAAAACTATGGGTGGAAGCAGTGCAAGAAGAATTAAACTCGATGAAGAGGAATACAGTTTGGGAGCTTATTGATCTACCAAACAACCGTAAGCCCATAGGTTGTAAATATTTTTTTAAGAAAATTGAATACAATGGGTTTAGTGGAAAAATTATATGACTAAACTTGTTGCTAAAGATTTTACACAAAGGAAAGGCATTGACTTTGTGGAACTTTACACAAAGGGAAGGTATTGACTTTGTGGAAACTTTTTCTTCTTTTGGTAAAATTACTGTAATTTATATTAGGGAAAATTTGTTCAGTAGCACTGAAAGATGACCACTTTCGGAAAATACCACTAAAAAATCGGGGTTCCGAAAATTACCACCGAAAAATGCATTTTTCTTCGGGATTTAGCACTTTGGACAAAATTACCCCTCTCCCTCCCCTCCCTCACCTTCCTCTCCCTCCTGCGCCGCCCTGTCTGCCTCCGTCTTCCCCCACCGCTTCGCCGCTGGCCTCCCCGCCTCTCCCTCCTCACGCCGCTCGCCTCCTCCCTCTCCGCGCGCCCCATCCCCGCCGCCGTTGCCTACCTCCGCCCCCACCTCCCTGCGCCTCCTCCTCCTTTCCCCGCTCCCCCACATCCGGCCGAACCCCGCCGCTGCCAGCGCCACCTCTTCCTCAGGCGATCTCCCCTCGATTCCTTGCGCGGAGAGCATCACCTCGACGGCCCGAAGCTCTCCCAACCTCCGCCCGGAGCTGCCTTCCGCCCCAGGCCGCCGGCGCCACGGACCTCCTCGCGCCGCCCTTGGTCCCCGCCGTCGGCCCACCTCGGTACACCTCCGGCCCGGCCTGCTGCACGGTGAGAATCCTAGTATCTTCCTCCAGCTCGTGCTTCCCTACTTTCCTTCCTCCCTCCACGCCGGCGCCGCCGCACCATACCACGTGGGGTTCGGCCGGACGCGGGGGGCGGGGAAAGGAGGAGGAGGCGCAGGGAGGTGGGGGCGGAGGTAGGCAACGGCGGCGGGGATGGGGGGCGCGGAGAGGGAGGAGGCGAGCGGTGTGAGGAGGGAGAGGCGGGGAGGCCGGCGGCGAAGCTGTGGGGGAAGAGGGAGGCGGACGGGGCGGCGCAGGAGGGAGAGGAAGGTGAGGGAGGGGAGGGGTAATTTTGTCCAAAGTGCTAAATCCCGAAGAAAAATGCATTTTTCGGTGGTAATTTTTGGAACCCTGATTTTTTAGTGGTATTTTCCGAAAGTGGTCATCTTTCAGTGCTACTGAACAAATTTTCCCTTTATATTATTAGTACTTTGACGACTTATTGTCATCTTGAACTCCACCAAATGGATTTGAAATTGCCTTTCTTAATGGTCTTTTGGAGGAGGAAATTTATATAAAATAGCCGGAAGGTTTTGGAGAAAAAGGAAATGGAAAATCAGGTTTGCAAATTGAATAGATCAATTTATGGTCTTAAACAAGCTTCACATCAGTGGTATATTCTATTTTATAATTCTATCACGTCATATGGTTTTCAATGACGGAAGTTGATCATTGCATATATGCAAAAGTTATGGGTAATATTTTGTCTTACTGTTTTTATATGTTGATGATATTCTTATTGCTTCTAATGATAAAAATACATTTATGAAAGTAAAAACTTGGTTATATTCTAAATTTGATATAAAAGATATGGGAGAAGATTCCTATGTTTTTGGAGTGGAAATACACAGAGATCAGAATAAAAGGATTCTTAGGTTGTCCCAAAAGGTATACCTTGGAAGTGTGTTAAACGATTCTCTATGGAATACAGTAAGCCTATTGATGCACCTATTGTGAAGGGAACTATACTCAATGAGGAATTATATCTGAATACTTCTGAGGAAAAAGTAAACTATACTCAGTGAGGAATTATGTCGAAATACTTCTGAGGAAAAAGTTAGAATGAATGGAAATTCTCATTCTTTGGTTTTGGAATATCTTATGTATACTATGTTATTCACATGATCTGATCTTAGCTATGCCGTTGGAATCCTTAGTGGATATCAAAAGAAACATGGAGAAAAACACTAGAAACAAATCAAATATGTACTGCATATGTCAAAGGAATATATAGATTATTCATTATATTTTAATAGTCATAATCTTCAACTGCAAGGTTATTTTGATGCTCATTGGCAAATGGTTTCTGGTTATCTATTTACTTTGGCAGAAGGTGTTATTCCTTATTGCAACAGGAAACATGGTATAGTTGCTCATTCTACCATGGAAGTTGAATACATTGCTACATCTGAAGGAGCAAAGGAAATTGCATGACTAAGAGAATATCTTGCATCATTTAAGGTCGTGGAAAGTACAGCACGAAAAAGGAAGGAAATATACGAGATGCTATACAAAAATTTGAAAGGAAAAGGTTACATCTGTTAGGAATTTTATGTGGCTTTCAATATTTATTATGGTTATTGTTAACTTTACTTAGTGTGGAATTATTCATATTATTGATGTAAGTGATAGGGAATATTTAATGCGGAATTTAACTTGAGAAATTAATACTCAAGGTGCCGAGGACGGCTGTGCTGGAATATGGTAGACATGTTTATTGAGATCAAATCTACTGGAATTTGATATGCATGCATTTGTTTAACCCAGACACAGCCCTGGGAGGAATAGCTAGGTTTGTTTTGCAGGATCGGCTCTACAGACTGTTGACCCACATGATCAGATTAGAATTGATCTCATAAACAATCTGATTGTGGCACATGACTCACACATGTGTGCTTGGGACTAATATATTTTAGACACATAAAATTGGCCTGTCTGATCGTGGTTGGTGACATGGTTCAGGAGTCTCACGGGATACCGGAAATATGTAGGTCACTTTGGAACACCTGGAAATGGAGTCTATAAATAGGTTCCTACCCTCTAGCCTCATGATGCATTGTGAGATGCATCACGGATAAAGCAGAGGAATAGAGGGTAGACCAAAAAGCCTACACAAAATTAATCTAGGGTTTAGAAAAATCTAATAACATCTCACATGTTTGTCATTAGCATGCATGCATCCATTGATCCATGCAAAAAGCTGAATAGAAATCGAATCTTAAATCACTAGTAATCCCTAAATCTTTCCAATACCACCTCATTATCCCCAAGCCAAAACCCACCAAGAAAAATACAAGAAAAAGAATGAGAAAAAAAATCTAAAGATAGATTTACTAATTACAAACAAATCAGAAACCCTAGTAAGGCTATCTACCTTTGCTTGCTTGCTTGCACACACATGCATGCATCCACCATGGACACAGTACAATCTCAGCTGCAACACCGTGCTAAGCCAAGAACTCTTATGGTCACTTCATGAAGAGATCAAACCATAAGGGGTCCTGCTCGTTCCACAGACCACAGCAGCGCCGCCACGTAGTCCTCCTCCTCACCTCCGTGGTACCCCCACCCGGCTGCCGCAGCGGCAGCGGCCTCCTCTGGCGCCCCTCCCTGCGCCTCCACCGTAGAAGACGCCACTGCCGTCGCGGTGGTTGCCTCCTTCGGCGCCGGCCGTGGCGCTGCAGTGGTGGTCACCGTGTACGCGGTGGCCGTGCTGGCGTAGTACATCGGCGGGGGCGGGGGCGCCGCGCGCTGAGGCAGGAGGTGGAACCGGTGGTGGTAGGCCGCCGCGGCCGACTGGTGAAGCGGGCGCGGCAGGAGCGGCGGGGGCGCGGAGGAGCTCGAGGAAGCTGACGCCGAGGAGGAGCGGGGGTGGGAGTGCGGCGCCGAGGCCAGGGGCGGCGTCGTGGCGAGGTTGAGGTGGGCGCGCGGGCCGTAGAGGAGCAGCGCGGCACGGTCGTAGGCCCGCGCGGCGTCCTCGGCCATGGCGAAGGTGCCGAGCCACTTGCGGGAGCGCTTCCGCGGCTCGCGGATCTCTGCCACCCACTTGCCCCAGCTCCGCTGCCGCACGCCGCGGTACCGGAACTTGACGTTCTCCGGCGCGCCCTTCCCGGCTTCCTTCCCCTTCCGGCCTCCTCCGCCGCCGCCGCTTGCCGCCTTGGCCGCGGCAGGCGGTCTGGGTTCCATGGGAGATGGCAGTGTTGGTGGTATAAGAGGAGCTGTCTGTGTGGTAGAGGGGAATGTCTTGCTTTGCTTTGGGAGAGATGAAGAGAGACGGATGGAGGATGTGCTTGGTGTAGACGGGCGGTGGTCAAATATACAACCCGTTCTACACCGTTTCAGATTTTAGTTTTTTTGCTTTTAATTTATTTAATTTAGAAGTCACTTGAAATATATTAATTTTTAATTTTAGTTTATTTTAGTTTTTTAGCTTTTCTTTTTATTTTTTACATTGTCTGTGACGATATAATGATTTTCTATTTTAAATTTTTTAATTAAATAATTTAGAAAATATTAATAACCATTGTAGTGTAATTTTAGCTAAAAATCACCGGTCAGAAGCTTAATATTTTTAGAGCAGACAGGCATGAAGAGCACAGTGTAGTGCAGCCAATGGGAGTGAGCACAGTGTAGTAGTAAAGGTTTAGGCCATGCAAGTGTGAATTGCTGGAGCATAGCTTGGCTTGTTCATGCATGCGTGATGTGGTTTCTCGATCTATTTGATGTGCCTACGTTTTTAAGTTTTAAATCATCAATCACCTCACTCAGCAGAATGGATTTAGGGTCTGTTTGGGAGAGCTCCACCAGCTCCAGATCCATGAAAAACAGCTCCACTCCACGAAATTTTACCCAAACGCTCCAGCTCCGCGAAATCTGGATCCACCAAAATCCTAGATCTGAGGGCCAGATCCATGGATTTCATGGAGCTCCTCAAGGGGTGCTCCACCGTGGAGTTAGGTGGTAATTACCCACCAATGCCACTGGTTACACACCCCATCCCACCAAAAGTGGCCATTCCCATCAAAACCTCAATTTCATGGATCTGGAGCTGCTGTACAAGCCAAATACTCCATGGTGGGATCCCAG
This sequence comes from Dendrocalamus latiflorus, assembly GCA_017311315.1. Classification (NCBI taxonomy): domain Eukaryota; kingdom Viridiplantae; phylum Streptophyta; class Magnoliopsida; order Poales; family Poaceae; genus Dendrocalamus; species Dendrocalamus latiflorus. Next base: position 16,145,295 of record CM029661.1, read on the forward strand.
ATCCACGGTGGAGCTGCTCCATGGTGGAGCTGCTGCTCCAGATCCACGTTTTCAGTGGTGGAGCTCTCCCAAACAGGCCCTTAATATGATGGGCTTCGTGTTTTGAACTCCCAGGCCTGCCTGTCAGGTGAAACTTTGAAAACGCCACCAGTAAACCTCTTCGTTTCCTAAGGGCAGTCCCAATGCTGGAAACTACGCACGGTTTCCATAGCAGCCACGTCAGCAAGAAACCATCCATAGAAACTACCTCACACAATGCTGGTGTCTTCGCGTAATAAATGTTGCCCTTTTTTTCTTTCTCTCTCCCAACTCCATCTTCTTGATCCTGACTACCATCTTCTCTTCTTCCTTAGGAACAAGCACAAGCAGAGCAGGTGAGAGGGGGAGGGGAGGCCGCCGGACGCCGGCGAGGCAAGGGGACGGCGAGCGTGGCCTGGGCGGACGGCGGCGCAACCTGCGCGGCCTGTGCGGACGGCGAGCGGCCTGGGCAACGGCGAGCGCGGCCTGCGCGGCGTGGCAGCGAGCGCGGAGGAGTATCAGCGGCGAGAAGTCCCATCACGAGCGGTTTCTACCCAGGTGGGGCCCGCGATGGGACTTCTCGCCGCTGATACTCCTCCGCGCTCGCTGCCACGCCGCGCAGGCCGCGCTCGCCGTCGCCCAGGCCGCTCGCCGTCCGCACAGGCCGCGCAGGTTGCGCCGCCGTCCGCCCAGGCCACGCTCGCCGTCCCCTTGCCTCGCCGGCGTCCGGCGGCCTCCCCTCCCCCTCTCACCTGCTCTGCTTGTGCTTGTTCCTAAGGAAGAAGAGAAGATGGTAGTCAGGATCAAGAAGATGGAGTTGGGAGAGAGAAAGAAAAAAAGGGCAACATTTATTACGCGAAGACACCAGCATTGTGTGAGGTAGTTTCTATGGATGGTTTCTTGCTGACGTGGCTGCTATGGAAACCGTGCGTAGTTTCCAGCATTGGAACTGCCCTAATAGGGATAGAAACTACCATTAATATCCCATTGGGAGTGCCCTAATACTCCCTCCGTCTCGCAGTCCAAGCTCATTATTCCTACATATAAGTAGATGCTCAAAACAACAATTATAAAAACAGTAACAAGAATCATGAATCCCTATCCTTATAAAAAGCCTATCTCACAAAAATCACCGGTGATGTTGAAGGTGGCTATATATGTACGAACCTCTTATTATGCCACCTCGAGCGTTATAAGGGAAAATTGATGTTGTTGCGTGCAATATTAACCTCCATCCTCTAAACATTTATATTCTCTGTATACCGGAGAAAATATCTTAGGGTCTGTTTTTTTTAAGCTGCAGTTCATGATTTATACTTGTGTTTTATAATTTTTAGTCCTAGTGCTAGTATTTGTGCAAATGAACTAAAAGCCGATAAGTCGCTTTTAAAAAACTCTCAATAAACAACTTTGAAACCGTATAAGAGAAGCCATCACATTTGTTTGTTTAAGGGAAATTATAATCCATAAGCCCTAAGTTAAAAAGAACATGCTCTTAGTATTAATCAAAACAAAGTTTAGATCCCGGTTAATGGGATAACTTTGGACCTCAGCTACAATGAGTCGCATGCAAATACGTTCATCCAAGACAATCTACATGACTGCATGTATAGGGAAAACATTTTGTTTTGGATTTTTGTTCGTTATTTTGATTGCATGTAAATTAAGGGAATAACCTGCTATTGGCTGATCAGCATATTCTGCTATTGGAAGCTCGCAATGTGCCTAAATGTCCGAAATACAATAGTGTTTCTCTGTTTAAATTTATAAGGCGTATTTTTTTAGTGATTTTATCTGTAAATATAGGACGTATTTTGTGTTACGTAAAATTAGTATGATATTTCTTTTTATAACCCTAATAAATATGTAGTTTTAATTTTTATTCTATACATGCATGCATTAAATATAGTGTTTAGAAATAATAATTATCAGTAATCTAGTTATTTTTTCTATTTTTTAATCTATATTCTAAGAAAAAATATAATTTATAAATTTGGATAGAAGAAGTACTTACTTCTATGGACTAGTGATATGGCTGGACATCTTGCAGGTGGATCTGCGACGGCTAGGACGCAATTACACTAAGGTGCATAGCAATGGCACGCAGATCCAGAAAGCTTACATGTTTGGTTAATTACACGTTAACTATGTTTTCGTAAGTGTGGTCATTTCTCAAATTCATGTAGATTTTTAGGTAAATATCAATGTGTGTAAAGGGTTTTTTTTCCAAAACCCTATGATATTTGCCTCCGCCCTAGATTTCTTTTTCCCCAGGGTTTCCGCTAGTATTTGGAAGTAAGGTGAAGAGAACTTTAGTACCAGAGATCTAAAAAAAGAATGGAAGCTGATGGCGAGGTTAGTTATGGATCCAACGATTCGAGTAGTAACCGGTTCGCGAGGTAGAATTAACCAAATTATATGTTCATACTTGATCAGTGTACCCATCTGATTCTAATGCTGACGGATGCTAATTAAGATCGAATTGAAGCAAATGCAAATGCTTGCTTTTGCTTAATGATCCATGGATGCTCCACTGCTTATTGCACCTTTTGTGTATCCGCTTACACAAATTTGAGCAAGGAGGTTGGTTACACATGCTCATTTCAGATCTTTTGGTGTGAAGAAAAAAAAACAGCATTTTTCCAATCGGTCATAGTCACAACTGGTGCGGCGCCTTGTGAGCTGATTCGAACTGGTTTGAGCCAGAAAACGAACCAAACTGACCTGAGTTTTTAGCTCGTTTTCTGAACAAGCCGAGTTGAGCTGAACCGCAGCTTCAGACGAGCTCGGCTGAGCCTAAACCTACCTTAGGTTGGCTCGACTCGGCTCGTTTTCAGGCCTAATGGTGGGAAATATTCCACACGACAGATGCTAAATCCACCTGATATTCCACATTGGATATTAAGCTAGGGACACGCTTTATTGTACAAAGTTCTTGGATAGATGTGGGTCCTATTTCAAAGTGCTATATTTTTTACTGTGACTTATAGCTGAAATGATACTATAGCGTTTCTTAGTTTTTTTCTGAGATATTCAATTAAAGAAAAATAAAGAAAAAAATAAAAAAACTCTATTATATCTCCATAAATAATGCAGAAGAAAAAAAATAAATAAGCCGTGTTAAAAGAAGCACGTTACAAATAGTTTTTTGGCTTTTAAGGTAGATTTGATAAACCAGGATGAATTTTGTTTTAGCTACCCATTTGGTGGGGGCTTCAAGCTACCCGGCGCAAAACCGCCACAGCACGCGCAGTCCCTTTACCTTGGCCTGTTCTTTTCGGCTGCGACTTTTGGCTTTTGGTTGAAATTTTTGAATTTTAGTTGTTTACGGTACAGATTACGGAGAGACAGATACTCACTTGCGATTTTGGTTGGTACAGATGTTGGGCTTTTATCGTGTAGATCGTTTAACTTGTAGATCTCGTCTTGAGAAAATACTCCGTTTGAAAGTTAGGTACTGTAGCAAAAGCCAAAAGCCGCCGGCTTGTGAGGTAAAGAACAGGCCATATCTTACTTGCGAATACATTGGTTTAGGATTATTTGTTACCTGTTAGTAGAAAAGTTGAAATATTTGCATAATCATTATCAATTATTTGAAACAAAACAAGAGGTTTGTGCTAAGGTTATTCTTAAGTTGTTTAAGAGAGAACTCTCTCATTTTCTCCGCAATCCAGCATTTCCTTTAAAATTTTAAGGTTTTTCATCCGTTGTTCTGTAAAGCATCCTATGTTTTAAGATCATGTAAGGATTTGATGTGACAACCCGATGGGGTTGTGCTTGCATGCCAAACTGGCACAATGTTTCGTTTGTGGTTTGTAACGAATGAATGGATTGATTGAGCTTATGTGACTTTCGTGTCATAGCAAAAAGCTCACGGAGATCCACGATGCGACAGAAGCATCGGGAACGAGCAATGATGTGCGTAGTTGACGAAGAAAAGAAACGTGATACATGCATGCAGGGTAGCAGGGGAAATTTTGTTATACAACGGGGATCCAGATCAGTTTGTGTTATGAACCAATCCAGCGCTAACACGTGTCATGTATTACTGTGGTAACTAATAAAAAATTTTATTTTTTACTGTTTTGTACTGTAGCTACAGGTAAAAATTATTTTTTGGTACCATCTACAGTACAAAACAGTAAAAATAAATTTTTTATTAGTTGCCACAGTAATGCATGCCATGTATCAACGCTGGATTGATTTGTGATATTTGTGTCCCGTTGTATAACAAAATTTCTCAGGGTAGCAGGATATTCGCATTGCGGACTTGCATGCCGGTCGACCTTCTTTGTTTCTTGAGTACCAGATTTTTCGTTTGCTCCTTGCATGTGGGTTATTTTTTTATTAAATAATCATTTTATAATATTTTTTAAAAAACACATCATCATTCGTGGAAACCTTTAGATTTGAATAAATATGTCAATAAACATGACGGACAAAACTGCACGTTGTGTTGACTTGAACTTGATTAATAATTCCATGCCATAATCAGCATGTTAAAAAAAATTACATATAAACATGAAAAATATATAGAAATAATTAATCGAATTAGGTTGTGAGTTGAGGTGGCTAGTGCGAGTTGTCTAACATGATTTTTCTGGTGAGATCAAGAGTTTGAAGATTAGTTTTAGGGTCTAAATGGTTCTAAATTCTACTTATATAAAGAAAGTGTCAGTAGGATTGTTGTTGTAGCGAACGAACTATACATGTTTCTCAGTGGTTATCTAGGCATTAAGCGCTAATCGTATATCTGATCGGCATCTAGCGTCTAATCAGGCTAGACGGCCACTTAGACATGACAAATCAGCTAGGAAGACAAGGCGGAAAGGTAACATTTAGCACCTAGGCATCCAGACGAGTTAGACGATCGTCTAAGGGATCAGTGATGTTTCTTTCCAATATATAATGGCCCTAGGGGCGGATCCAAGTGCAACCTGTGCTGTCACAGGACAGCAATGCTTTTGGATCGGGCCTGTGTACCCCTCTCTCATTTTGTATTGATGACAGCAGCCCAGCCTACTATGTGACCTCAATGTCTCTCTAAAAGCAGCCCACAACCTTTTATTTAGATAATATTCGGCCCGTCGGTGACACCATTGATATAAAATTCTGAATCTGCCCCTAAATGATCAAAAGAGCTAATGGCATAATACCATAAAAATGCTAAAAAACGCTCATTACTTCCTTACCCCGCGGATGTGCCTGCGGCCTGCCGATGGTGCAACCCGTGCCATGCGGAATTAGAGCCGTCCAGGTCGCTTGATGGAGATTTTGTGGCTGTTCGCTAATTCAAGTCATGGTCGTCCTCCGTCGCGATTCTCTTCGATCTCCACCACCTTAGCTCTTCTCGTCTCCTCACCTCGCCCTTTACGAATCTCGTTTGCCCACCACTGCCTAAGGTCAAGCCCTCTGTGACTGCAGACTCACCGCCCTCTTCCGCCATGGACGCAAAGGCTAAATACCACCTTAAGTGCGGCGAAAAGAAAGAGAAAATTGCAATTATAGGACAGCAAACAATGCGCTTCGCAATTATAGGACTCCAAACATCGACTTCGTTAAAATGACCCTTGAAACGTTGGCTTCTTGTTTTTCATGACATTTGGTGTATTAAGTCTCTTTTCTCATCTAAATACATGTATTTGTTACCCAAAGTGACCCTTTTGCCCTTGTGAGATTAAAAGGACGTCATTTGCGTACAACGAGGCCGCCGCGCTGCTCGCGTACAACGAGGCGGCGGCCAGCCAGCCCAGGCCGCGGCCAGGCAGCCAACCCAGGCCGCAGCGGCCAATAGCCAGCCCACGTCCTTTTAATCTCACAAGGGCAAAAGGGTCACTTTGGGTAACAAATATATGTATTTAAATGAGAAAAGAGACTTAATACACCAAATGTCATGAAAAACAAGAAGCCAACGTTTCAAGGATCATTTTAACGAAGTCGATGTTTGGAGTCCTATAATTGCGAAGCGCATTGTTTACTGTCCTATAATTGCAATTTTCTCCGAAAAGAAACCCTAACTACACCATCGTCTGCCCGCCGCCATGCTCAAATGGCCTCGTCGGTGCACCTCCGTTGTTGCCGACACCTCGAGCTTCACCAAATTTGTAGGTGGAAGTTTCAATTTTTGATTTTTGAAGTTCCGGTTCAATTCGAAGTTGGAAATCATATTTTTCCTCTTCGATTGAAAGATTGAAATCTAGTTGGATTTCTTCCCGTTTGAAAGCTTCAATCCCCAATTGAAAATCCCGTTCTATTATAGTTGAAATATTTCAATTCCTAGTTGAAATAAAAGTTTTCTAATCGAAAGATCCCTGATTCCGTATAGTAGTTTCGGATGTAACGGTAGAGTGCTATGAGTATCTAGAAACAGAAAAAATCCTAGCTTAATTAGCTAGCTAGGCTCAATTCTTTTGGGATTATAGCTTATGGGTTATGGCTTATGCTATAGTAACTAGCTTTCAAACGGTGTGTTTTTTCAAGTCGAGGTTCACAAAAAAAATTGTAGTAATACCAAAGCAAGTCTCCAAAGAAGCATAAGGCTTTTCCCCTCTCGTCTCTTCCTCTTCCCAAGAAACAGCACCGCCGCCGGTCTCCTCCCTCCCTCCCCTCTCTTCCCCTTCCGCTGCCCGAGCTCGCCGGCGGGTGTCCGCGCAGGGGCGATGAAGGTGGCAGAGGGGCACTACACCCTACTCTCTTTAATTTCCCTGGTTTACTCCTCCCTCTTCGTTGACCTGCTGGTCGCCTTGGCCGGCGTTGATGCGGCCGTGTGGGTTGGGAGCTGATCCGTGTGAGGGATGGGCAGATCCGTACTCCGCCTCTATGGATCATTACATTCTTCGCTCGTCTGCGGTTCTCCGGTGCATGCTCGGCCGGGCACGCGGGCGCGTCGTCATTGGCGCCTCCTGCGACATGTGTGGCTGCAGCGCTGCCTCATGATGGCGGCCTTGGCCGGGACGCCGCCGAATCGGAGTGGGGGATCGGGGTCAGCAGCGGCCGTGCGGAGCAGCCGCGCAGTGCTGCGTGGATCCAGCGGCAAGGGCGGCAGCGCGGCATGTTTGTTGGCTCGGCGGCCGCGCGTGAAGTCGCGTCGGTGCTGCGCGGTTCCGCGGCACAGGTGGCGGCGCGGCGTCCGCGTGTAGTGGTTGGTGCGTACCCGATCGTGAAGGCCCGGCACGATGGCGGTGTTGCACGGATCTATCGGGTTGCTGGCTGCTGCGGGGGACAGTGCTGTGCAGTGGTTGGAGCCTCTTGTTCGGAGGTGGCTTTCCCGCGGTGGCCGGCAAAGGCTAGGCTAGCAGCGGTCCTCGTTGACCACCGCGGCAGTGGCTAGTTCTGCGTGGCAGTGCTGGTCAGGTGCTGCAGTGACAGCTGGACAGAGGCGGCTCTCTGCGGTCGTGGCCACGGTCAGTGGCGAAGGAAGGAAGGAAGAAGGTACCATGTTCACGACGAGGAGGAAGATCCAGTAGGTCAAGGGCCTCGTGCCCTCGGAGTTTGAGGACTCCATCGCGCAGGCGTTCTTTGACTTAGAAATTGGCAACCAGGAGCTCAAGAGCGTCCTCAAGGACCTCTACATCAACTCCGCCTTCCAGATGGATGTGGCCGGGAGCAAGAAGGCAGTGGTGTTCCGCGTGCCGTGTAGGCTCCGTAAGGCATTCAGGAAGATTCGCGTCAGGCAATTCCGTTGTATTGCTGTAGGCTTGATCCGTGGCTCATGTCCCTGGATCTGCTCAGTGGTGGCGCTTGAGCGTCGCATAGTGGTTTCTACAGTGGCGGACATTGCAGGAAGCGGCTCGTCGTGGAGTTCAAGGGTGGCTATGCCATGGCCTTGAGGCGTGCAGGACCCCGGTGTGTTGGTGGAGGTCTTTTTTGTGTGTGGGTAGTGCGTGGGGTGTTGTGGAGGTGCTGGCGAAAGCCTTGCCGGTGATCTTACCGGTCTCGACAGCAATGACGCCTTCGGGCGCCATTATCCTTCCTGGAGGTGTTGTCGTGGCACTCCATAGCTCTCATGTTATTGATCTCCAGGTGAAAACCTTGCCTCGGCGACTCTAGTCGCCTCCTTGGAGACGTCGCCTCGGAGGTCCATCTTCACGCAAAGCAGACCGTAGTTTGGATGGCACAATCGAATGAGGATAGGGACTTGTTGAAAGCAAGGACGAAGAAAAAATGCTGAAGCTTAGTCTTTCTAGTTTTTTCATAGTCCTTAAGCTATCTTTTCTGTTGTTTTGTGCCCCTCAGTTTTGAGGCTTTGAGCCTAAGAGCTCGTGTAACTTGTGGCTGTATATATCCCACGTGGATATAGAGGCCGGATTCTATATCCTTTATCTAAAAAAGTAAAAAGTGTACTGAGTTCAATTGTACCGATCAAAATTACATGTGACTATTTTTCTTTGCATACTGCATCTCGTAAATAATCAGAATTCAAAAATTTAAACTTTAAGCCACAGCTAAAAAACCCACCCTAAATAAGACTCTAGTAGTAGCAGCTAGCAGGGTTGTACAACATGCAACCTCCGAAGAAAGTGGTTGTTGCTATGCTACTTGCATGCTTGCAGTGGCATGCATGGGACTAACTACAAGCAGCAGGTTAAGAGATGCCCGCTGCCTGCTACAGCTAGCAGCTACGGCCAGCCATGATCCGAATTAGGTTTGGAAGAGTTGGATTCCCCAGGAAAAGAAAGTACCCTAAGAAAAGGAACAGAAGCTCTCAGGCTCGTATTGACAACATATGGTGGTGGTGATGATGGTGCAACGACTGAAATGGACTTATCGAGTAGTATGGCACACTGCAGCGTGACTCTGTATAGTGGCCAGTGTGGGGTGCAATATATATGGATAGATTTACTTACCTTATATCATATTCTATATATTTTTTAAAAAAATCAGAGTCAGATACGGATAGTGTTGAATATAAATACGAATACGAAGCGAATATATATCGCTCAGAATACGGTTAGTCTTGGTTACGAATATTTAGTCAGATAATAAGTGAAAATAGAAACCATATTATAAGGATCAATTAAGCATACTACATATCCAAAATACAACTACATCAACTACTTTGTAGCTTGAAAAGCAAATTTACTACACACGATGACAGAGACCAAATAAGCAAATAGTAAATACTAAGTACTAACTAGCGAATAACTATTAAGTACTAACTAGCAAGTAGTAAGTAGTAACTACTAAGTACTAACTAGCACATAAGTACTAACTACAAATAGCAACAATTAAGTACTAACTGGGTTAGGGAGCGGAGAGAAAAAATTCTAATTTTCTACTTACCTATTGTTATCGGATAGTTCTGACTAAAAATCCAATAGATAACTTCATCCCGAATTCGTTTTTGTATTCCACAAAAACTATCTAAATCTAACTTCGAAATCCAACAAAATTTCCAGATATTCAATTTTACGCTTTAAATAATATCCCAATTTATTCGTATCAACGGTCAGAAACTATTCACTCCCCAGGCCAGTGTAGTAATATATGAAGGGTATCAATGATGATGGCTAGCTAGATATTGCCTAGCGAGGGCTAGCTTGTCACTTTACGGCAGTGTACTTCGGCACGAAGGATCAGTGGATGTTCCATAGAGAATTCTGTGGTCTTTTTTACTTTCTTCCTTTGAGTGCAGAATTTTGCTCAAATCTGGCACTATTAGGGTCTGTTTGGTTGGTGCCTAAGTTTACCATATCTAAGCTTAGGCAATGTGTGGCTGCCACAGAAAGTGTGGCTAACAAAATCGAAGCCACACTTGTGGCAAATTTTGGCAAGAAACTGAGTCTATGACGTGTAGGGCAGGGTGCTAAGAAAGTGTGTCATGCTACAGTTGCGTCATTGAACCAAACAGCTACCTAAAAACTGTAGCACGCCTAACTTGTGGCTAGGCAACTTCTGGTCATGAACCAAACAGGCCCTTAATCTCGTAAATTCAAATATAGCCTTCAAATCACCGTAATTTTATTTTTAGTCCCCTTCTCGACCGTGGCACTACGGAAGAGCGACACATGTTAATCATGCGGTCGGGAAGCGCACGACAGCGAGATCGTGCGGTCCCCGACCGCACAATTATTGTACGGCCACTGTAGCTCGAGTCGTGCGATCCCCGATCACATGACTCAGCACTGTAGCAGCAAGACGTGCGGTCAGAGACCGCACGACCACTGCGGCACCATCACATCCCCCTGCCGAAAGCCGCTCGTGCCGTCGCCTGTTTGTGTCTTTTTTGCATGCTGCATGCTGCTCGTGCCATCCCTTTTAGTGCTTTTTGCATGCTGCATGCACCGCATGCACACGCGCCGCTAGCTTGCATACATTGACTGTCCCCCACCGGTGTTGTCTGCATTTTAACTCGCTTAGTCGCGCGATAAAATGGTTCGGACGGCCAGCGTTTCAGGATTCGCGGCAAAATGGTTGGAGCTTGGACAGAACAAGAAAATTCCAGAGCAAGAGAGGGAGTGAAGGGAAGGAAGGAGTGTAAACACAGGGTTTTGAGTTATTTTTATTTGGGATCAGAAGTTTTTGCAATTGCGAAAGTTGTAGATCTCCTCGTGAGCTTCAAGAAAAGGTAAATATCGTCTCCATGCGACTATAATTTTATCATGGTGATTAGCACGTAATTAGCGAAAACGTCATTTATGAAAGTTGTTGCATGTCAATCTTTGATAAAATGTTTGTTTGTGCCGAACCTTCTATATATGAAGCATGGTGTATTGTAGTGCACAGAATATATTGTAGTTTATTTTTTGTGAACACTTTTATTTGTACTGTCACAGTCACTGCAGTTCATGTAAGCGTTAAAAAATGTAGTATTTAAGTAAGAGTATTTGTATGTGATAACAGGAGTAGCTGGATCAGAAATAAGAAAGTCACAGATAGTCGGATTAGGAAAAAAGTGGACTTGCAACTAAATGTGAATGAGTAGAATAAAATTAGAACACAAAAATTGTAATCTAATTTCTATATAAATTCAAAAGTAAGTTCCGTAAATAACAGAATTAAAAATAAAATTTAAAAAATTAGTTATTTGATTTATATAAGAATTCATAAGCAAAAAATGTAGAAAAATTAGTCATTAGATTTTTTGCATTAATTCCAACAAGAATAATACAATTTAGGAGTGAAAATAAAAGAAAATTTGTAATTTAATTTTCATTAAAATTTCAAAGTAAGATCCGTAAATAAGAGAATTGAAAAAATACATTAAATTAGTAAATTGATTTATATAAGAATTTGTAAGTAAAATATGTAAATAAATAAAAATTTAGAATTACAAATCGAATTTGTAGGTGATAGGAAGAACAACGAAATTAACATGTAAATCTTATAGTGCGGTAGCGGTTGTATGCTGGTACACTTGTTGCATATTGTATACTAAGAGGGTTCAGTATGCACTTATGTTAGGTACGCCATGGGTAACATTCAAGACTTATTCGTATTCTACAAAAATGGTCTCGTACGCGATGAGCCGTACAGGGTGGACTTGTCAAATTGTAATCGGACCATGATCCGGGCACCCAATCTGAACGCCATGAGCCTATCTGAGCTACTAAGGTGCGTGCGTTCCACATTCGATCGAGACACCGCAAGGAACAAGTTACGAATTGAGACAGTGTATGCCTCAGTGGTAGGTGTTGCAGGGGAGACCATGTGGCAACTTCTGAAGGTGACTAGTGATGCTTTATGGACCAACTACATGGAGATCGTGTGCAACCCCGCCGCAGCGATATGCCAGGCCAATGGTGTGTGTTCACTTTGTGGAGAGGACAAAATTGTCCGCCATGGGCGGTTCTGGTGGCACTGACGGAGATGAAGTGCCTGGGTTAGTCTCCGACACTCATGAAGATGCTGGTGTGGGAGAAGATGTCGCAAGGGAGTGGGCGATGGAGGTGTGTGGAAAATTTTTAGGCGAATGAAGGTGTGGAGAGGTGGTGGGCCGCATGTGTTGATTGTCACGAGTACCTTGCGGACTAGGTGGAAGAAGTGCACAGCGAGGAGGAGGATGTGGAAACAACCAGTTCTGGAAAGGATGAAGACGGCGAAGCTACAGCGGGAGGTATGTTAGGTGGTGTTGTGACCACTAGACTGGACAACATCGCAGCGGCATCCCTAATTCTGCCACAGGCGAAGGAGGTAGAGTGAGGGTTCAATGAGGGCACACTCATTTAAGGGCAGTACTTCAGTAATAAGAGTGCTGCCCAGCAGGCTATTGCTAGATACGCCGTCAACATTAGCCAGACATATCGGGTGCACAGGTCCAACCCAGACACCAACATCGTTAAGTGTGTCAATGGGTCATGTCCTTACAAGGTCAGTGCACAGCAGTTCAGAGACACTGCCGCGGACTTCCGGATAATGGTGCTGAAGGATCACAGTTGCGAGCTTGCAGTGGCACTACATAGGCACCGCAACATGACGTCATCGTATATTACGGAGGTGATAAGCCACCTCATGGTGGTAGATGTGTCTATTTCTCTGAAGTTTCTGTTGGCAGATGTAGTGAATATGGTGGGGTTCGATGTCAGCTACAGGAAGGTGTGGCAAGCGAAATGGAAGGTGCTGCAGCGGATGTTCAGGACGTATGAGGAGGTGTACGACTTGGTCCTAAAAATGCTATATCAAATTGCAGAATCAAACCCAGGCACATACATTAACAAGAAGGAGCGGGTTCATACTACGCAATGTCCAAATTGTTTTGTTCTTGACAGAGTGTTCTGGGCCTTCCGTCAGGCGATAGAAGGGTTCAGATGATGCTATCCAGTGCTAACGATGGATGGGATATTCCTATCTGGCAAGTACAAGGGTACTATCCTCACTGCGGTTGCACCTGATGCAAATGACCAGTTACTCCCCGTGGCCTTTGAAATTGTGGAGAATGAAAATACCGATAGCTAGCTGTGGTTTCTATCCAATGTGAAGCAGATCGTCGTGTAAGACCGCCCAGATGTGTGTGTCATCTCGAACCACAAAGCAGGGTTGTTGTCTACATTGTGTACGATGCAGAATGGGGTGTAGCTCCCTTCCAGTGGAATGGTATGAAGAACCGTTGGTGCATGAGGCATCTTGCGGTGAACTTCCACAGAAGATTTTGTAGCAAGGACCTAATGAAGATGTTTAAGAAACTTTGTATGTAGAACCAAAAGTGGAAGTTCAAGTTCTTGTAGAGGTAGCTCTCTGAGGTAGTGCAAGCGTACATGGACAAGAAGATCGACAAGGCTCATTCCCACATTGCTGATATCATGGATGGCATAAGGAAGAAGTTTGAGGTCTGTCTTAGACAAAAGTACGTGATGAGTCACACTAGAGGGGATCGCAAGCAGATCTACATGTGATGAGAACATCCTTTCCATAGATATAACCGTGTTGACTCCACAACAAACTCAACAAACTGAAACTATGATACAAGAACCAATGACTCGAGCGCGAGCACGTCAACTTAACCATCAGGTGAATATGTTCCTAAGTTTTCATACAAATGTTTCAAAGAATGGCATACTACTTAATTCTTATGATGATTTAATCGTCCTTAGGAACCATAGGGAAGAACTATGCGAGCTCAAGTGTAGAAGTGGAACCGTCAAGCACAATCCAAGTCATGTTCGCGAGTTCGACTCAGATTTGGCCTTTTTAACAGCGTCTACTTCAAATGGCCATAACTTGTGATCCAGAAGGCTTCTCAGAGTCCATGAGTACTCTTTGGAAATCTCTTGGAGTCTACTTTCAGATGGATCTAGTCTCACCTCTAAACTCTATCCGAGCCGATCAGAAACTACCAAACAAGTCGCGTCACTTTTTCAATCCGAGTCGAAGTGGGCCTTGGGCCTTGTAATCGAGTCCTGTTCGGCTTCCAAATTGTTTGGCCGATCCTTCACCTCCTGTGTTTTTTAAATAGGCAGCCGCACCCACTTCTAGGGTTTGGGATTTTCTTAAGAGTTTATTCTGCTTAGCAGTTTCACCGCATGTTCAGTTAAGGAACCCCAACTTGTGAACTTAATCTTTATTCGTAATACAATTTCAGATTGCATCTTATACTCTCTTGCGTGTGTTCTCGATTCGCTTGTAGGAGATAGCCTTTTTGGCGTGGTCAACCGCGTTCGACATGGTTGATAACCAACGAAGCAGTGGTGTAGTGATTGTGAGGAGTTCGATCTGTTTTGATCGGAGCCTTCTTTGGATCATCAACGTCGTGTTCTCCACAATCAACTTATCAGTACCTTTCAGAAGATCGGTCCATCGTCACATTAGGTGGTATCAGAGCAATGGTTGCCCGTTAGGTAATTACAATTTCCCTTTTAGATTAATTTTTGTTCATCGTCCTAAAAACCCTAGAAAATTAGCCCATAAAAATAATTGTTCGTAGTGTTCTTCCACTGTCCCAACACCCTTTTGAATCATTGCAATTTTTTCTTTTCAGTTTTGTTGGTTGAATTTTTTATTGCATCGTCGTGTCTAGTTGCTGATTTCTAGTTTTAGTTAGAGCCTAGTTTGATCTTCGTGTTCCTTTGCGTAGCTTCATCATCGTGTCAAAACTTCTGCCGCAACAACACCCCCCACTGCCATCCTATCTGCCAGTTTTGGTTTGTCCAGAAGAATTGGTTTCGGTTGTTTAGAAAAAAAGAAGAAGAAAAAAGAGAGAAAAAAAGAGGAAAGAGTCCATCTTTTCCAAAATTTGGAAAGTCCATCAAACCTTCGCCAAAAATAGTAAAAATTGGTGGAGCTATTCTTCATACATCGAAAAGCCTCAAAAAAAATTTGAGCAATTTCGGCCATGGGATCAAATGTTGTAGCAGTTTCAATTGAGGCTGAAATGAATCCGAGTCCGTTTCCGACACACCTTCAGTAAAACAGTCATAACTTTTGCGTACGGAGTCGGAATTCGACGTTCCTGTACTCGTCGCAAAGCTAACGATAGCGTACATACAAAAAAATGACCGCTTGCACCAGTTGCCCACCAAGAACCCCAAAATCGGCCATCTATGGCCTTGAAATCGCATCGTAAGTTTTCGGTTTCTGTTTTTGCTGATTCGTTCAATCTTCCCTTCAGAATTTGCGGTTCGTCTCAACTGCAAAGTAAGTTGTAGATCTCGTCAAAACCTTTTAAACGAGTATATATAAGCCATATAAAACTTTGCTTTTTCGTCTTTTGAGACTAACTGTTGTTTCTGCTCAATCTATAGGGATGTTTGCATTGCACCGATACCGATTTTGTTTCTTTTGTGCTCTACGTCATGCAAACAATCTTGTGCCCTAAAAATAAGTTTGAGTAGATCGGTTAGCGTGTCTTCTAGCACTTGTTGTGAGGTTTTTATTACTTACATCAAGTCACATTGATCATTGCATGTGCGTGCTTCGATTAGCTAGCTTTGACTAGGCTAGAATCAGCAACTTTGAGTGGTACTTTGAATAATTTTTTAACTTGCATTAACTGATCTGATTATTGTTGATCCTTGCTACCATATTGAAGCCTTCCAAGCTCCACCTACTCTTGATCAGAACAGGTTCCCTCTTGTAATCGTACCCACGCTCGACACGGTATCACAAATCAGCCACTAGCTGTACCACCTGCTGCATTGGTAAGAACACTTGTAAAAGTGTGGCAAGATGCTTGAGTGTGTGTGATTCCACCTCCCACCTGGTAGTTGATAGGGATAATACCTTTGTGTTGTCTTTTGTTTTTCTACTAACCATGACAGGTGAGTCGTCTGATGAGCAAGAGTGTGTTGTAAAGGGAGAGCTCATGACGCTCTTGGATGAACAATGCACTACCATGAACCAGGGTAGTCGACGATCAGAGTTTTCGACCGGCTCTGTGTTAGTGGTCCGATCAGCTCTGTGTGAGTAGTCCAATCAATGAGTGATACTACTGGCTTTGTGTGAGTGGTACTTCTGATTTGCGGAATGACCAACTCTGTGTGAGCGGTACCTCCGTTTTGCGGAACATCCAACTTGTGTAGCAGTACGTTTTTTTTCTAGAGATGCACCTGTGTGGTGGTCTTCTGCTCCCCACGAGAACGGTAGTTTCGGATGTGGGACCGGTACTTTCGATGATCGAAACTTCCGAATTCGACTGGTCCTTTGCTTCTGACTGCTAGTTGTTTTACCGTTGTGAGGGGAGCGAAAGTACTGCAGTTTTGCCGCTGGTACTTCCGATAATCCTGATTTTTTAGGGATTTGACTCCAACGGCTAGTTTTCTTGTGTAGGGTATAAATACCCCATTATGACCAGTTAGGGATATTGTTGCTCAACCCATTTCTATTCCCTTGAACTAGTGTGAGATCCTCCTTTCAATTGTGCAAGTGTTGCACCTTGTGAGTAAAGAGAGTGATCTAGAGTGCATGAGTTGCATCTAGAGTTGGACTTAGTGTCTATTTGAGCATGTGTATTTGTTGCACGTGATGAGAGTCAAGCAAGGGGCTTGACTTATTACTTTTAGAGTTTACTAACTCCTAGACGGCGTGAGAAGTGTCGTGTGTGGTGAGCTTCTCAAAGAAGATTGTGAGAGATCGGCAAATTGTGAGTAGTGTGGTGCTCGCCATCTCTAGAGTGGAGGAAGAGCAACCTTAGTGGATTGAAGTGTTTCGGCTTAATTCGTGAAGCTAATCCAATTCGTTTGGGCTAACCTCAACATGGACTAGGGGAGACCGGTAAGTCTCCGAACACTATGGTAAAAAGATACCGTGTCTTTATGGTTTATTTTCTTGTGCTCAATTTACTTTTACATTCATAGAATTAAATTGATTGCTTGTCATCCTAATATTGCAAACCTTTGACATGGACTTAGTTTGTTGGTGCACTTAGGTGAACCTAGTTGATTTAGGCTTTATTTATGCTAAAACCAATTTGATTTAAATTTCCACATTATATTATTGGTTTTTGCCAAATAGCTTAAATAGAATTAATTTAATTGAAATTTTTAGAAATGACTATTCACCCCTCTCTAGTCGGTCTCCTCGATCTAACCAGTGGTATCAAAGCTTGGTCTCTTATTTATTTGACTTCACCGCCTAAAGAGTAAAAGGATGGCGACTAGAGGTATAGTACACCAAGATGAAGCACCTCTATTTCATGGCACAAACTATGTAAATTGAAAAATCCGCATGATATGTTATTTTAAGACCGTGAGCCTAAAAATATGGCGGATTGTATATGTGGGCTTTCTCCTCCAATGGATCCTTTTACTCTAACAATTAAGAAAGAGAAATGCTCACATCTCGATGCTCAAGCAACTAGCACGTTATTTAGTGCTTTGAGTGTAGAGGTGTTCAACAAAATATGCAATCTTGAGAGCGCTCATGATATGTGGATAAAAATTCAAGATAAATATGAAGTGTCCATCTCATCCGATAAGGATTGTATACAAGAGTGGACGACGGGAGATGAATGCTGAACTTTTAGCTCCGATGTTGAAGAATCCATCATTCCCTCTGCATCAACTCGATGCTTTATAGTTACAGGTAATAAGAAGGTACATAATAATAATGACAATAATGCACCTTCTTATGATGAGTTGATGGATATGCTAGAAGAGCTTAATGAATTCTTGGAAAGGAGAAAACTAAATTTAAGATTTTATAAAAAGAATATATCTTTCTTCAAAATAATTATGATGTGCTAAAAGAAGAACATGAGTATCTTCTTTTCAAAGAATATTCTAAGCCTAATATGGATATAGGAATTACTTGTAATTTAATAGATGATATGCTATGTATAGATTCTAATCCTTGCATAACATCTAAAATTCGTGTATCCACATCTTGTGAGGATTTAATCGATATACCTTATTGCTCACAAATAGATGCTTCTACTTCTTCTATGTCTTATGATACTAACCTTGTAGAGGAAAACAGGGAGCTCAAGGCCCAAATCACAATTTTGAAAAATAATGTGGAAAAGAGCTACAAGGGAAAGGTCTCTCTTGACAAAATATTGGGAAGTCAAAGAAAATCAAATGACAAAAGAGGAATTGGTTTCACCACCATGAAAAAGGTGAAGAGCATCCTAAAGCTATTTGGAAAACAATTCAACAATGTCAAATACTTTGGATACAACAAGAAGGACCACTTTGCCTCGGTGTGCCCCAACAAGGTGGATGACAAGTCATCAATGGTTTGGCAAACTGGCAATGGGCAAGACAAAAAATAAGAAGAGGTAAAATTGCCAAACTTGCTAAATTGCTGGGAGAAGGGATATTTTAGTAAAGATTGTCCCAAAATTATTATTCCTAAGTCATCTCTATTTAATGAACATTACTTGCTTAGGAAGAATGGAAATGGCAATGTGTTTGTTAGAGATGTTAGTTTATATAAAACTAATGTTAGGAACATTTGGGTGCTCAAATATTTTGTGACTAACATTCTCGGACCCAACCAAGTTTTAGGTACCAAAATACACTTAAAAGCTTAATAGCTACTTGGAGAGGCATTGGAGGCTTAGCTTAAATATGAAGAGGTGAATTTCACCATATGCATAATGGGAGCCAAGTTTAAGAATGATCATGCCACATCATGAACCAATACCATCTCGGTAACAAGTATCTACATTTGATATATTAAGCCCTTAGCATTGTATAGGTTGCATTGCATGGATATTATTTAAAAGGGATGTTCTTGCTTTTGTTCTAAAAGTTTATTATTGTAATCATGAGCAAGATAATTGTGGCACAGTAAAAGGGAGTGCTAAATTATATTCATGTATATAACATCCCTAAGTGTGCTTAAATTAATTAAGTGCTTGTATTATTTTTCAAAATTGAGCCATTCAGCGAAAAGTCAAAAACTTGAAATTACTAGCATATCTTTGAAAAAAACTACTTGGATATATATACAAATGCATTTCAAAGGTTTTGGATTTAGCAAAACTTATTTTAAGTAAAATTGAGTTTCTCGCCCAAAACTAGAAATCTAGTGTCTTGTTTTGGCTTAAACTCCAAAATTGGCCAAAATTAATTCTAAAAGGAATTTGAAAAAGTATTTAATATCAAAAACCTAAAGTTGGCTATTTCAAAATTATTGGTATTCAAAAGTTTTCCAAAAAGCCAACCAATCAAAAGTTATTTGGTTTTAAAATTTATCCAAAAGCTTAAAGTGACCTAAGTGGTCACAATTTACTACTTAAGTGAGTTTTGCCATTAAAACCAAAATGTTTGACATATATTGGCTCACAAGAGTATTTACAACTCATACATGTAATTGGATGCTAAAATAACCCTTGCTCACTCATTTTTGCAATCATTAATATTTTATTGAAAATGAGCTTGGTTTTGAAAATTGAAAGCTTAATTTGTTAAAAATTATATTAAAAAGAGATTTGATTTTGGCATATAATTGGAAATGCTCCATAAGTGGTTTAAGTTTCCATGTGAAAACTTTGGAGCCTATTACAACATAATATCAAACATTTCCTCATATTCAGATCTTATCTGTACTTTCAGTCATATTCCGGAATTATCGTAGTGCATTAAGCGGTACTACCACAATTATAAAAGCGGTACTTCCAAAATTTCTGACAAATGGCAGATTTGTTTCAAAATTGGATTTTCAATTTTTCTCAGCCATTCCCTTTGCTCTTCAAATTCAAGTTGATTCTTATTAATCCTTACTAGCTACCCTGAACTATTTCTTGACTCAATATGTCATTTTGCGCTCAATTTGACTCTTTTTTATAAAATGGCTTCTTTTTCATAGAGTGATAGACTTTTGATCATCTTGACCTCAGCATAAGTTTTATCTCTGTCTTTATAAGTGGCATCATCTCTTTTCTTCAAGTGGTATCTCTTACAAGTGAAAAATAAATGGTATCCTTGTTCCTTTAAACGGTATCATTTCGAAGTGTATCCTGTTTCCCTCTTGCCCTCTTGCCGAGCAAATCTTACCGAGCACACAGCAGGCACAAGACTACACACACGAGAACAAATACTTGCTGGAACGAACTGTATTACTGGCAGGAATAAGCTATACAAAAGGGTAAAAATCCATTGATCAAAAAAACATCATGTATTCTGAGCCTAATTTACAGAGGATTCAGGGTAGAAAGATAACCGGCAAACGGCATTTATCAAGGCAATGTGTTTCGGGTCGCCCATGGTGTTCAAACACTGGTATGGTGGCTGAAACATATCAGAATCAGGACTCCTGCAATGTATGGCTGCTGTAATCCTCCCCTGCACCGCCGCCACCACCATCAGTTATGCCGTTAGGAACGCTCTCCCTGTTAGCATTCGCAGTGTACGGGGAGTAGGAAGAAGCTGCGCTGCCATTGTTGTTTCTGTTTCGTCCGGCTGTACTGCTTCTTGTGGTCTTTGTGCGAGCTTTGCGGCCCTGAACAAGCAATGATCAGAAAACTTAAAGGTGAATCACATCCTTGTACAGTACTATGTTGCAGTGCATTAATTTATTTTCCCTATAGAGCAAATACAGAAATTCACTTTCTTCATGCAAGAATAATCAACAAATAAATCTAGTTTAGAGAATGTCAAGCGCCAGATAAGGCAAAAACAGAATACAGCCGACATACAGGCACAGAAAGAGAAATGAAAAAAGGAGATATCCCACATCACTTGCATCCAATTAGTGTAAATAACTTCACAAACACCACCTTTGTCATGCACCCATGGAATGGTTGGGACAGAAACAGATTAACGATCCCCTCGATAGGGAACCAGTTTACAGTTAACACTGATTCATAAGCTCCTTCAGCAATAAAATTTCCAAAATCATGAGTTCAACTCTTCCTGTAATTTAGCATATGCAAGCATTGCTTTAGACAATGTCATGATATGAATAATCTAGAATTCTCTAGATATGCACCAAAATCAAACATCAGACAATAATCAATTTCAATTTTGCATCAGCAGAACATGGTGAAGCCCCTGAACTATGATGAACAACATTGAATTAAGTACACAAACTTCAGATTGCTGAATCAAATCTCTCAGCAATAATGAAGAGTTGAATTAAGTGCAAAACCTAAAATAATTAAACCAAGTTCCTTAACCGTGGTGGATAATAGCTGTGGGGCCAATTGACCCCACAGGTGTTTTTGCAAATCAGCCAGAACTTATAGAAGTTTGTGAATATACCAATGTATGTGTTGAGATTTTAAGAGAAGTGACCCCAAATTAACATGTCATTCTACATTTGACCACACAACTTGAATATTCTCGAGCTACCACTGCCTGAATACTGTGAAGTTGCCAAATTCCTTGAATTGGGTTTTGGGACAGACTGATGGTTTGTCCAACATGCAAATGACATGGCTTGTAAATTGTAATGATCGCATGGTTAAGACTAAAGACTAGTCAGCAGAGCGATCACTCATTTTAGTGTATAAATGATTTCACATTATCTGTTCATTGATTTTAATGTTAAAGTGCCTAATTTGAGATGTAGCTTTAAATTGAATGGTTTGAGATCATTTAATGAATGCATTTTTTGTAGTGAAGTACCTCTCAAGTTAATGTAATAATGCAAAAGCAAGCCATTGTTAACTTTCTTGTCATTTGTTAGTTGGCAGATCATAAACTTTTCCACCAAAAGAAGATAATTGTATATAGAAGTAATCAAATACTTAGCCACATCAAAAGTACAAACAGACAGTAGGTGATTGAACTGACAGAAGGGATCGAATCAACTTTATCATAGATTTTAAGGGTTCAACTGAACAGTTACAGAGTTCAGAGGGCTCAATTCAACCTTTTGTTAATAAATCAATAGCCTAACTTAACAATTCGGTAGTTTACGGGATAGAATCTAACTTCCTTGTGATAGTCCAGGGACTTCACCTGCAGTTTTGTCTATCTGCACGCAAGCATGTTTTAACATATCCCCAAAACTAAAGTAACCGGATGGTTTTTGTGCATCGATCTCTCAGTTCTCCAGGAGAAAACAATTCCAGTCAACATATTAAGCAATCTGCCACGATTCGTTTTGCCAACCACAAAACCCTATGCAGCATTGCAGCAGCAGCGTGATGGTTGGCTGTGCACTTCCACACAGAAACAACATTATTTGCTCATCCCCAATTAATGAGGAAACCAAAGAAGTAACATATCACATCACTCAGATCAATACATACTAGCTAGCGCATCCACGACAAGTAAACGGCCTACGCATTAGTATCCAAGAACTACCATTCTGGTGCTAAAGAAATGAGGCCGCTGAGAAAGAGATCCATGAAACGGGAACAGACATTGAGATTTGAGAAACAACAACGATCATAGCAGCTATCCACAGATGGTGGGAGGGTTTACCTTGCCCATGCACTTCTCGAGGTGCGGGGCGAAGCGGCCGGCGACGACGGGGCGGCCGCAGTTCATGCAGTCGACGACGTCGGCGGCGATGGCGGGGTGCACCTGCCCGAAGACGTCGGCCGCCCCCTTGTTCCCCCCTCCGCCGCCGCTGCCCCCGGGGTGGTCGCCGGCGACGCGCGCGGCCCAGACGAGGAGCTCCTCTTCTTCGGCGTCGACGCTGCGGTCGAGGCCGAGGCGCGCGATGCGGTGGCACTCCGAGGCCACGTCCGCCACTGCGAAGTCGAGGAGCTCCTCGAAGCAGCTCAGCGCGAGCTGCGCGCACGAGAATAAATAAAAAGAAGAGAGGAAACTTCTCGATCAGATCGGGAGAAAAATTTGGGAATTGGGATTGCAAGATGAGGAACCTGGGATCGGGGGCTGACGGGGGCGTCGTTGGAGGACAACATGGCTTCCGGTTGGTTTGTGATCTTTGCTGGGGCATCGCAAGGTAGGCAGGCACTGGCCGCACTGCTAGGCAGTACTCCAGTTCCAATGCTAAAGAATGCTGATCCTGGATTTTTTTTGCTGAAAAAATTGATCATTTTAGACATTTACTCTAAAGTTGAAATGTCATTGTTAAAATATCAGCTCTTACATAATGACAAATAAAATATTTCAAAGTTAAGAGGACAATTGATAATTTGTTATTTTTCCTTTTTAAATCAACTTCTAAATCATTTTCTTCATAAATGGCTGAAATGCCCCTCCCTTTCCCTTGCTATTCTATCCCCCCAATGGCAACCACAGCCACCTCCCTCCTCCTTCCGCCCTCCAAGCACCACCCCCCCCCCCCCCCCCCCCCCGGAGAGTGATTGGGACGGATGCCCCCAAACATCGCCTCCCGGACCAAATGCTCGTGCTCCGCTGTCTACCCTTGCCCCTGTTGTTGCATGGCCCCCACCTGTCGCCTCCTCGCCACTGTCGCCTCCCTGGACCCATGACTGCACCTCTACTCTTGGTGCAGGGCCCCGTCCAGTGACCTTCGCTCGTGGGGGCCGCACGACCCCTACGCCCCGGACACCAACGAGGCAAGCCCATCTAAAGCCATCGTTGGCAAAGAGGCTTATCCCTGGCTGAGATGGGTGTCCTCGTGCTGTTCACCACTGACTCCCTTCAAGGCACATCACCCATGTCGCCTTCTCCTAGTGGGGCGGGCTCTCCATGGGCTTGGCACGAGCCCCCATCACCCTGCCAAGTCGTGCCGCACAGTCACATGGTGGAGAAAAGGTTGATTTGATGGAGGAGAGGAAGGAAGAGAGCCAGATTTAGAGAAGAAAGAGCCGGTCAACCAGATTTGGAGAAGAAAGATGAGGGGAGAGGAGTAGGAAGAAGCTAGGGGTATTTTGGTCATTTCATGTGGTTTAATATTTAAAAGGAATAAAAAAGCAACAAAAAATGCAAAGGGGCAAATCATCAATTGGCCTCTTGCCTTTGGGGTATTTTATCTGTTACCATATAATGGAGGGTACTTCATCAAAGACCACTCAACTTTGAGGCATATGATCAATTTCCCATTTTTATTTTGAAGAATCATGTGCTGAACATTCAAGCAAAAGTGCAAACTTAGCGTCTGTGTGTTGTGGTAGGTTTCAATGCATATAGCAATTCTACATATTGTGCATGTCCTAAGTGGAAATTTTTTCTACTCACCTTTTAAAACAATTTTTCTACTTAATAGTATTTCCTTAATGACACTTTGTGCTCACTTATCACCTATTAGAATATTGATTTTGATTTTCCTTTATTTTTCTCAAATGTCCAATAAATGCTTTAGGCTAAAAAGATTTATAGCATTTTAGGATATAAAAACACAAATTTAGGTATGAACATTGATTTGTTCTCTTCGATATTATGTAGATCATATGACATCCATGTGAACCCACTATATGTTGATATTGAAAGTTGCTAAAACGCAGATGTTGGATGGATCCTTATCTGACAAATGCCTACCCTCGCCGTCGGATGCACAAATGATCAAATCCGAAGCCTTTAAAATGATGTTCTTCCTTCCCAACCCTTGGTCACGAGCCCACAACTTACTCCTACCTGGCACAAAGAGAAAGCAACGCAAGGCTATGGACCAACTCTCTGCTCCCTACCTCTGCAGCCTCTGATTCCTCTCCTCTACTTGATACGGATCAACTAGCGAAAAAGTTAGTTGATGTGCAGGTAGCTTGATCTTTCATGGTACTATGCATGAATTCTCGCAAATCAATCTAATTTGATTGAATTGCAAGATTAACATATTCGGCACAATCCGAGAACAAAGTATTCTCAACTTGTGCGCAAGCAATGGCACCACAAACCGTGTCCTTTTTCGATTTTTATTCATAACATGAACATAACTTATATGGTCTAATCTGATCTAAGACTCCCTACATTTGCTCGGCACTTGGCCTTATATCACGCACGCCATGGGCTAAGCCTGACTCCTACACGAAGCATACAAGGACTCGGCTAGAAAAGAAAACT
Source organism: Dendrocalamus latiflorus (assembly GCA_017311315.1). Taxonomy (NCBI): domain Eukaryota; kingdom Viridiplantae; phylum Streptophyta; class Magnoliopsida; order Poales; family Poaceae; genus Dendrocalamus; species Dendrocalamus latiflorus. The sequence goes on from CM029661.1 coordinate 16,170,071, forward strand.
CACACCTAAGTCAACTAAGGCCGACTCAAATTTCTACTTATGCTCATATTTGGCACGTTACAAATATTAACTAACTCAAAAATAGGTAACCAATTTAGATTAGAAACTGATTTAGAAGGAAACCGAGATGGGAATTGATCCTATTCAGATTTGAACCGAACGTGGACTTCGTGGCTTTATGTAAACGTGGAAGAACAGAGGAGAGATATGATGTGCAACGAAAGGCACAACAATGCCTGGCCGGTCAATTAAATAGCACCCGGATGAGCATAACCGGGAAGGAATTACAAAGAATGGAAGGTGACAGGATTACATGCTATACATATCCTATGCACCAAAAATAGAGAATACTTGCTATCTTTGACACCCCCCTAGTCAAAGCGTTGAGTCCTCGGACGCAAAGACTGGACCGAAAATCCTCAAATAGCTGCACAGATAACCCCTTGGTCATGATGTCGGCGAATTGATGTGACGATGGAACATGCACGATGCGGACGTGACCAAGGGCAACCTTCTCGCGAACAAAATGGATGTCGATTTCGATGTGCTTCATGCGTTTATGTTGCACGGGGTTGGCCGACAGGTAGATGGCACTCATATTGTCATAGAAGACCACTATCGTTGAGCGGAGAGGAGCTTGCAAAGCCAACAGCACTCGGCTACGGCATGGGCAATAGCTCGATATTCCGCCTCAGCACTAGAGCGTGAGACAGTGGCTTGGCATTTGGATGACCAAGATACCAAGTTATCGCCGAAGAAGACGCAGTAGCCCGAGGTGGAACGCCAAGAATCCGGGTAGCTAGCCCAGTCGACATCAGTGTATGCCGTGAGGGAAGAAGAAGATAATGCCTGAATGAAGAGACCTTGGTCCAAGGAGCCCTTGATGCAACGAAGGATCCGCTTAATCATGGACATGTGAGCATCCCTCGGGGCATGCATGTGGAGGCACACTTGCTGAACAGCGTAGGCTAGATCAGGGCGGGTGAGGGTGAGGTACTGTAACGCCCTGTGAGGATGAGGTACTCAGTAGCATCTCGAAGCAGTTTACTGGAAGATGAAGAGAGCTTGGCCTTGGTGTCGACTGGTGTCACCGTCGAGTGGCAGTCGGCCATGCTAGTGCGCTGAAGGAGATCAATAGCTACTGGCGCTGAGAGAGATGAAGGTCGGCTAGAGTGCGTCGAACAGAGATGTCGAGGAAGTAGTGGAGATTGCCCAGATCGGTCATGGAAAACTCATCATGCAGTCGGTCGGAGAGGTGCTAGAGAAGTCATGCAGAGGACGCCGTTAAGATGATGTCATCGACGTAGAGAAGGAGATATGCGATGCCCGCTCCGTTACGGTAGACGAAGAGCGACGTGTCAGAGACCGCCGAAGTGAAGCCGAGTGAGCGTGCATGGGTAGCGAAACGCTGATACCACGCAAGCGGGGCCTGTTTGAGGCCAAAGAGGGACTTTTGGTGGAAGCAGATGTAGTTAGGGTGGGCGGCGTCGACGAAGCCGGACGGCTGCTGGCAGTACACCGTCTCGTCAAGGTGGCCGTGGAGGAAGGCGTTCTTCGCGTCAAGTTGGTGGATGGGCCATGACTTGGAGGCGACGATGCTGAGGACGACGCACGCGGCTTGGTAGGTCGAGGCAGCTTGCGTGGCCAGGGCGCCCTGGTAAGTCGTGTCATCGAGAAGAGTGGTGCTTTCGTTGAGAGCAGCCATGGAAGACAGCGGAAGCAGGAAAGGATCGTAAGAGATCAGTAATGCATGGAATGCTCTGATACCATGTAAACATGGAAGAACAGAGGAGAGATATGATGCGCGACGCAAGTCACAACAATGCCTGGCCGGTCAATTAAATAGCACTCGGATGAGCATAACCGGGAAGGAATTACAAAGAATGGAAGGTGACAAGATTACATGCTATACATATCCTATGCACCAAAAATATAGAATACTCGCTATTTTGACACTTTAGATTCTGGCTCGTCCCTGGCATCTAGCGCACACACTCCCGTTCGTGGCTCCTCATGGAATCCTGGCTCAACGTTGCACTCTCCTGGCTCATTCCTGGCTTAATATCTCCCTCATGCATTTGGCTCAGTCTCCCTGCTTCTTGTCACTGGGAAGCGGTAAGTCTATGTTGCTGTTGTTACGCAGTTCAGTTCCCTAGTTAGCTTAAATTTTTATTAGATTGCTTCATGCTGTTGGTCGGATAGTATAGATTTATCATTTATATTTCCTATCTATGATAACATTTCGTCAGTTGTTAGTGCCAACCCCGCCTGGTGAGGAGGTGGCAGAGGTTGTGGGGAGCACTCCTGGGTGGATGCGCTCTTCCCTTGGCAGACTTTCTAGCAGCTAGAGGGGGTGCTCCAGCAATTGTGCCACTACAGTGGTGGTGCGAGTGTCGTCACGACACACCACCGAAAGTTGGAGTGTGGACTCAAGCGGCCACCTTGGCATTGACTCGTATGACATTCAAACGCATATGCAACTTCCATTCCCACCTACTAAGGAGATGGCAGAGGCTGTTGGGGGCTCTCGTTGTTGGATGTGCTCTTCTTTGGCTACACTCTCCAGCAGCTAAGGTGGGCATGCCAACAGTCGTTCCACTGCAATGGTGTTGCCAGTGTACTCATGGCGTACAACAGGGCACTTGAACCTGGGTTCAAGTGGCCGCATCAGCAGTAACTCATGGTCCAGGAGCTGGAATCTTGAGGTGGCTGCACCAACAACAGAGAGGTCATTAGCCTTCGACTATGTCAGCTAGTTGTTTCGAAACTCAGGCAAGTAAATTAGGTATATAGCACATTAGCATTGTTGCTAGCAAAATATTTGTTCCGAAACATGCTCTTTGTTTGTACCTTATATCAATGTAGTTACATAAGTAGTGTTCCCTACTTTATGTCTTGCCTCTTCTCATGATCTGAGTAAAGTTCCAATTTTTTCCTTTGCAGATTGAGCTATCATCTTCCTCTCCTAAAACAAAACAAATCACATCTTTGCATTGGAGAATAGAGATAGATGCCAAAGGTTTTCTGAATAGTGGTCTGGTCTTGACCTTTCAAATCATTTGATGTCCTTGGTCTTCGACTATGTCAGCTAGTTGTTTCGAAACTCAAGCAAGTAAATTAGGAATATAGCACATTAGAATTGTTGCCAGCAAAATATTTGTTCCGAAACATGCTCTTTGTTTGTACCTTGTATCAATGTAGTTACATAAGTAGTGTTCCCTACTTTATGTCTTGCCTCATCTCATGTTCTGAGTAAAGTTCCAATTTTTTCCTTTGCAGATTGAGCTATCATCTTCCTCTCCTAAAACAAAACAAATCATATCTTTACATTGGAGAATAGAGATAGTTGCCAAAGGTTTTCTGTATAGTGGTCTGATCTTGACCTTTCAAATCATTTGATGTCCTTGGTTATTCTTCAATCCAAGGGAAATTTTGTGCAACATAACTCGAAAAATGAAGGATATAGGTTTACTGCAGCTCTTATGGTGTTTATTCGATCACGAAAAGTTTGTCCACCGTAGGCTACATGGCATATTGAGCAATGGTTTTAGAAAATACTTGGGTTCAATGATAACTGACAGAAACATGTAAATGGTATGTAAACTCTTTCAATTGTAATATGTGCTGGCGTAAATGAACTATATGGTATTATTGCTCTGTTAATGTTCAGTTTGGAAGTAAAATTGTTTGTATATTATACTGTTGGATTAACTAAGACTCGAGTATCATGTATGCATCACAGACGCATGGTACTATGAACCTTTTTTTTGCATCATTTTTTGAAAGGGAAATGAAAACAAAGCGTATCTCTTTCAAAAAAAAGGAAAGGGAATAGTATGTAGTTTTTTTCTTTTTCTGAAGGCAAGGGAATAGTATGTAGTTGAAGAGAAGGAAAAGAAAAATGAATTGAATTGCATGTCTTTCTGTTAATGAGGTTACTTGACCAACGTTGTGTAAGCAAAAAGCTAGTCCAACTTGAATTGTTTAGTTACTGTGTCCTATGTAGTGTGTACTTTTTCGTAGTAATGTGTTCTTAGCTCCACGCTCGTTACTGTTTCTTTGCTAGCATGGCTAGCCGGGGCCTTGAGCGCTTGATGTTATCCTTTTCAAGACAATTGATTACGGGTGAGTAGTACTCCCTTGTTCTTTTTTATTTAACTTTCTATAATTCATGTTATTAAATTTTCTAAATTTTGATTATTAATATATTTAAAATTATCTAGATTGGTTATATGAAAATTATATCGTTAGATTTATCATTAATAATATTTTTATAATATTATAATTTAGTAATATGTTTTAGTGTAAAATTATAAATAGTAACGGTTAAGGTCATACCTCGGAGACCGTAAAAAATCAAAATCGTTCAGTAAAAAAGAATAAAATAAATATCTGCTGTATTGGCAAGACACGTCACAATACACGCTTGGCAAACACCAACGCAAAACCCCCACTGGCAACACACACCAACGCAAAAACCCCGCTTGCGCACACGAAAATTAAGGGGGATGGGATTCGAATGTACCAGCTTCCATAGTGTGGGCACGTGCTCTGGCCATTCAGAGGAAAACTGAGAAAAAAAATTATTCGAAGTTTTGAACTCACGGCCTCGCTCGTGTGAGTGGATTGCGTCATCATGTTGTAGGATAATAGAATGGCTGTGGGGATAATAGCTGCAGAAAATTGACCAAAAGAAAAACTTCATTACATTTTCTATGCAGTCCAGGTTGAGACCAAAAACTTTCTGCACGGTACTGCTCAATTCTAATCCCTCGCATGTAGCGAAAATATGAGCGCGAACAACTACAAGCAGGTGGATCAAATATTTATCAGAAACACTACCATCTGTAAGGAAAACGGTAAAAAGTAACTGAAAAACACTACTATAAAAGAGTCATTTCGAACGTCTCATCACAGATGATTTAATACAATTCATCAGTGATTTTATAAGATAGACAGTCTAAGTTCACCGCGATGGAAAGAACTATCTGTGATGACCTACTTATCACAGATAAGTTTTATCCGAACCGTCTGTGATACATCACAGACTGTTCAAAACAAAAACCATCCGTAATTACCTACTTATCACATATGGTTCTTTATTTAGAATCGTCTGTGATAATATTTTAATTTACCCGTTCTCGCCGAATTTGAATTTCTTGCTCATCTCACTAGATTTGCTCTTTAAAATGAAAGGCTCGGTTATTCTTCTCTTTTCTCTTCTCTGCTCCGTATCTCCTCAGCTCCTCTTCTCACTTCTCTCCACTTCTCCTTACCAAATTTTTCCTTAAAAATAAAAAGATCGGTCGGCTCTTCTTCTTCTCATCTCCTCTTCGCCGCCTCCTCTTCTTTCCCCACCTCTTATTCAATCCCATCCATCCAATTTTGCAATAACTTGGATACCCAAAAATTTGGTTAATACTGGATTTTTACCATGGTTTATATGCTCAAAATTTGGCTAACTCTAGATTTTTACCATGGTTTGGATGACCAAAATATGGCTAAGTTTAGATTTTTACCATGGCTTAAATGCTCAAAATTTTGGACATCCAAGGTATGGTAAAATTACCCTTTTTTAGCTCTAGTACAACTATTACAGATGGTTTTTTACTGAGAATCATCTATGATAACTAATTATTACAAACGGTTCTAGTTTCGAACTGTCTGTGATTACGGACGATCACAGATGGTTACTAACGGACAATCACTCCTATTATCACTGATCTATAAAGTCAAACAGTTTAAGGATCCATCTGTGATGACGGTTCCGAATCGTCTGTGATGAACTTTTATGTGGTAGTGAAAAACCTTTGCGACAAACCATGCTCTTCTGCATTGGCAACCAAATCAGTGCTCGTTGCAAGCATGCTAACCTATTTGCATTGCTATGATTACAACTCAGTGCTCGTCATCTTGAGTGTTACTTTCATCTCACTGCTCAGGAAACACGCAAGAGGCAGATGAAGCTTAGGAGATTTCGTTCTTGTCTCCTTTCATTGTTCCAGAGGAAGAAGGTTCACCGCTAGAATCGGGAGAGGCAGCTGCCTGCTGTGGCTCTTTCTTTAAAGAAGTGGGCATTCCTGAAACTTCCTGAAGGGAAGGGAGACAAAAGAACTGAGTTAGCATCCTACAAGCCTGATGGGTCATGGCAAGTATCGTGAACCATATTGCATCAAAGAAAAAAATAATAGCTGATAATTTTTAATAAAATGCATAGTTAATAGCATGAATTCTCAAGTGTCAATTGTGCCTACACAGCCATTGTACTCACTGAAACCTGTGCCCTTTGGATCGCCCAAAGGCCCCAAAGCATTTGCCCAAGTTACAAACTGACTGGTGCGGTCACTGATGTGGTGTCCAGTATAATGGCATGTGCCTCGTCTTATGCAGCTTGAGGAAATGATGACTAGTAATGACATGCACCGTGATTTGTGCAACTTGACGATGGAATATGGTCAAGTTATAGGGCAATATTAAATACCGTGTTATCTCCAGCATTTTTTTTCCCCAAAATGTTCTTGTGATGATACTTTGCAGTAGATAAAAACCCCCATTTAAAGGGTGTGTAAATTCCTAACCTGCGAATGATTCCTCAATCATGAAAATAAGAACTTGCATAGATTATGTGTAGCCAAATTCCTATCATGTGAATGATGTTATGAGTCATAGCAAAAGCTCCCACAAAAAAAACCTATAAAATTAAATCGAGATGCTCATCAATTTCTGAGCATTTTAGCTTGAATCACCTTGCAAAAAATGGGGATTGTTTTTCTAGTCAAATGGCACTCTAAACATAAATTTCACAATCTAGTCTATTTGACCTATGTGCCGAACAATTTTGACCAGAAAGTAAATCTGAACTTGAAGCTCAAAAAACTTAAATCAACGACAAAATCATTTTTGAAATCGATAATTCCATCTCAGGTCCACAAGCAAGAAGCAACATAAGGCTAATGGCATGGTACAAGAATTTTCAGCAAGTAGAGGCTCCCTGCATGCACCAGAGGAAACTGAATTGGGAAAGGATTTGATTACAGAGAAAATATGACAATTACAGAAGCCCAATTAACCTCACACATTGTGCATTTCCTCAACATTTATTGACAAAAATTTTGGCAGCAATTTGCTATCTCCCTAAGTGTGTTACTACATCGTCCTGTCATATCACATAAAACATAGAAGATCAGATCAGAACTGAGGTCAAAGAGATGACTAGACATGTCATTTAACTTGGATAATTGACTAGAAGGGCCCAGTTAACAGATCCAATGAGTGGAGAGGCTTAATTTTAACAGCTTGGAGTTCAAGGGCTTGAGGCGTACAATTTCAAAGGTAAAGGAGTATCTTGTTTGTTTTGTTCGATAAGCTAAACGATTGAAAAGTGCACATACCAAAGCCAGCAAACTGTAGGATTTGAGTCACACCCCCTTACTAATTTAGCTCCAAATGCAAAAATGCAGCTAAATAGGTTGCTAATTGCACCAGAAACATATTATTCAGTTCCAATGAATATTCCAATAATCCTAATATAACAACAATAACAAAGCCTTTTGTCCTAAACAAGATGGGGTAGGCTATAAATGAAATATTCTCAAGATCAAAGAGATAAGAGCCTTAAAATAAAAACCTACAATGCTAGAACCCTAAACCGTACATCTTGCTATTTGAGTCGAGAGCCTAAAACACTGCCTCTAATTTTCTTATAGTTCCGGTATGTGGATCGCTAACTTTCATGCGCTCCTATCCAAAATTAATTCTTTAGATACATTCCAATCCCTTAAGTCTCTTTTAACTGTTTCCTCCAACGTCAGTCTTGGTTGACTTCTATCTCTTCTTACGTTTTTAGTACACCTTAAAATTCCACTACATACCGGTGGCTTAGGAGGCCTTTGTTGGAGATGTCCAAACCATCTCAAACGATGTTGGATAAACTTCTCTTCAATTGATGCTACCCCTACTCTATCACGTATATCATCATTGCAGATGCGATACCACCTTGTGTGACCACAGATCCACCCTATCACGTATATGTTGTCTTTTAGTCGCCCAACATTCTGCTACATATAGCATCTCGGGTCTGATCGCCGTCCTATAAAATTTACCTTTTTTAGGGACTTTTTTGTCACATAGGACACTAGATGCTTGGCGCCATTTCACCCACCCCGCTCTTATCATGTGGCTCACGTCTTCATCAATCTCACTATCCCACTGTAACATCAATCTCAAATAACGAAACGTGTCCTTCTTAGGCACTACTTGTTCTTCCAATCTAAAATCTTCATCATCTGCCCTAGCACTACTGAAATCACACATCATATACTTAGTTTTAGTCCTACTAAGTAAACTCTCAATTCTAATATCTTTCTCCACAACTCGATCTTCCTATCAACACCTATCCTACTCTCATCAACCAACACCACATCATCAGCGAAAAGTATACACCAAGAGATATCTTCTTGTATGTCCTGTGTAACCTCGTCCATCACTAAAGCAAAAATGTATGGGCTTAACGCTGACCCTTGATGTAGCTCTATCTTAATAGGAAAATCATTAGTAACAATTCCAATAGTCTTAATATCGTAGCAAATTTGCACCAGACACAAGATGGGTAGAACTATTGCACACACTTTAAACAGACAGCTGAAAGGTTCAAGAGTGACAAAACGTAATCATTATGCAATTTGGATTACATCATAGTGAGACATCGCTAAAGCCACCATCACTAAAGGGGAAAAAGATCCACAACATGATCAATTCATCCAGACAAATATCCAATTGTTGCTGCTTAAAGAAGGACAGAACCTACATTGTAGGGTGCAAAATACAGGACAATTAAACCCCACAGGAAGATGAAATAAACAAAGTTCTGAAATGATTGAAAACAATTTCATGTTCAGTGGCCATGCATGACAAAACCCTCTAGCAAATATGCTTGTCTGAGTGACAAGATAACATTATTATCCCAAGCAAATCACTATTGCTAATGATGCATAAAAATTTTTGGTCTCAAGTCTTTTGGAACTCCACAGTTCCTAAGCATAAAAGTGCCCTCCAGGAATAAGGAATCAGGGAAAGGTACCAAACCGGTTCTTTTATTTGGCTTAGGGTCAAATTTGTTGCTCTAATAAATCAATTTTTTTTTGTTAGAAACGAAAACATCGCTTCTAGATTTTAAGGTGTACTAGCCCTTCATCTTAGTGAATAAAGCACTGTTAGCTCAGTTTTGCTTAAAAAACATTTAAAGGATTAACAGCACTTTTCTAGCCAAAGCAGAAGGAATAAAATACTCTAAAACTATGTAGAGGGGCAAATTTGATTACAAGATAAAACAGAAGGTGTTGAGTATATAAAGGCCTTACCTCTATTAATTTTGGGAACACTTTGGCACTTTGATTGGACTAATGGGGTGTTATAAAATTTACTATTTCTCATACTGAGGGTTAAAATGTCCTAAACCTTGGTACCTGAACAAAATTAATCACAAGACAAAATGAAGTACACTGATACCAAATAAACTGTCATGGATACAGAAAGAATAAATTCTGACAAGAACAAGATGTTCATATGCTTGGGGGGCAACATTTTAAAAAAACATGGTGATACATGAGCAACATGGAGAAATCACAAAAGTTAAACTAAGGATAATAAATATACCTTCATAAGATGCAACCTGAGATCAGTTGGGCGAACTCCTTCGCCAATGCACACCATAACAAACTGCGAATAGTGGAAAAGAACGTCTGCAGCAGCCTGCTTCTTCTGTTTAGTCTGAAACACATAGGTCACCACAACAGCAAATATCAAGCACAATTTCTAGATTAGATCTTTATGAACAAGTGATTTAAAAATACGAATTCTGGATCCAAATCTGACCCCACGCATAAGCATGAACTCTAGATGGACCTATCCAACAAATAGAAGATATTCCAATTCTGCCTAAGTGATCAACCAATTGAAGATTACAGTAGCTAAAGATATCGTATGTGAGATCTAGCAATAGCAAGCAAGGCCGTAACTCTGCCATGTGTCCAAAGTCCAATCCAGTGCAGAGTGGGTTCCAATAGAAAAGTGGGGAAGTATAGCAACAAACAAGAGAGGAACGAACTAGGACTCTTTCCTTCCTTACCTCGTAGTCGTCCTCAGAGGCCACAGAAGCGTTTCGAGCAGCCATTCTCTATCTATCTTCTTATTCTGCTACAAGCAGGGAACAGATCAGATACAGATACATATGAATAGCGTTAACCAATCTCTCCAACCATATGGGGGAAAAATCCAATATTAACAACTGAAGCCAAAACATCGCCAAGATTGCACGGTCGGCGGGGATCGAGCAAGCGGAACCGGAGCAATCCATAGCTTGGTGGATTGGATTGGACAAGGCTGGATTAGGGCTTACCGAGCAGAGCAGGTGGGAATCCGGATCTCCAATCCGGCAGGGGAAGGCGTGGCGGCGAGGCCGGAGGAAGAAGACTGGACGGAGGGCAGAGGAGAGTAGGCAGGGGTAATCGAGGAAGACGAGACGAGACGGGAGCAGCAGCGCTCGAGAGGTGGTTGCGGCCTCTTGATCAGAGTCGGGCTTGAGCATCCTCGGGCTCGGGTTGGGCTTGGACCGGGCTGAAGAATCTCCGGCCTCATCTTGAAGCCGAACATGGCTTAGTGGCCCATCCGCAAACGGGAAATTTAACTTTTTGCCACCCTTAACATTGCCACATATCCAAATGTCATCCTCTTCAATGCAATTAATATTTTGCCACTCTCGAGCCTACGTGGCGCCCACGCGAGCGCGAAAGCCGCCACGCTGGCCCGAGCTGGCGCTGCGCCTCCGCCTCTGGCCCCGCGCCGCCGCCCGCGCCTCCCCGCTCGCCGGCGCCCGCGCCTCCGCCTCCGCCTCCGGCCCCGCGCCGCCGCCCGTGGGGCATCTCCAGGGCACCCCGAGCACATCCCCCACCTCGCCGGACCCCGCCGCCCTCCCCAGCGAGCTGCCGCCGTCTTCATCCTCGCCGCCAAGCTCCCTCTCGCCGCCGGCCCGCCCTGCTCCATCTCGGCCTCGACCGACGCCCCAGGTGAGCTCCGGGATGCCCGTAGATGCTTCACCGTCGAGGAATCGGGCTCCCACCGCCCGAGCCGCCGGTGTTCTCGCTCCCCTGTCTCGGCCGCGGGGACGGAGGCGGAGGCGGAGGCGAGCGGGGAGTCGCGGGCGACGGCGCGGGGCCGGAGGCGGAGGCGCGGGCGCCGGCGAGCGGGGAGGCGCGGGCGGCGGCGCGGGGCCGGAGGCGGAGGCGGAGGCGCGGGCGCGGGCGAGCGGGGAGGCACGGGCGGCGGCGCGGGGCCGGAGGCGGAGGCGCGGGCGCGGGCGAGCGGGGAGGCGCGGGCGGCGGCGCGCCGCCGGAGGCGCGGGCGCAGCGCCAGCTCGGGCCAGCGTGGCGGCTTTCGCGCTCGCGTGGGCGCCACGTAGGCTCGAGAGTGGCAAAATATTAATTGCATTGAAGAGGATGACATTTGGATATGTGGCAATGTTAAGGGTGGCAAAAAGTTAAATTTCCCTCCGCAAACAGGGCCAGGCTTATGGCTCCGCTCGTTTGAAAGACCAAATCGAGTTCAATCTGAGTCGAGTCGAAGGATATTAGAGATCGAGACATCGGCCATCCGTGTTTCTTGCCATTAGAGTGACCTCTCTATTGTTGGTTATTGTCGTTCTTATTAAACCGTACTAACCAGATGTTATCTTAACATGAACTCTCTTATCTTAGCTAGCATTCTCAATTCTCGTTCCCCCCGGACCAACTTTGCACTATGAACCACTTCCTTCCCTCCTTCCCTTGTGACTTATCCACCCAAGACATCTATCGACTCTTGCAGCTAGAGCTACCACTATTTCCTTGCTACCGTCCACCTCTCTACACCTAGGAATATAGAAATGTCCACATGTATAATGGTATAGATGGTGATTATCTATGAATGAAAATAACTCATACAATGGGTTGTATATATATAGTTATTTGTAATAGTCTCATACAGTTAATGAGTTATCTATATAATTATCTATATAATAGTATATGCAGTAAAAAAACTGTCTATAAGATCGTTTGTTAGATAGTAGACAATATCTTTTCTCTTCTTTACATTACCCAAAATCCTACATACCATTGACTTATATACAGTTGATATACATTTGCATTGCCCTAGTGTTGTTGTTTTCTATGTGCACAAGCACCACTATTAAACCGGATGGCTTCTTAGAGCAAGTACAAGAATGCTGACTAGGTCGCCTCTAGCGAAATCCACGTCAACACAATCCTATGTGGAAGAGAGAGAAAAGAGGAGAGAGAGGCAAGCTGCCCCTTATATAAGAGGTAACCTCTAGCACATCATACGAGGAGAGAGAGGCAAGCTGCCCCTCATGCAAGAGGTGACCCCTGATATATTTATGCAAATATTAAATGTTTGAGTGTTTTAGTAGAGGTAACCTCTACTCAACTTATTGTATTAGCTACCTCCACCATGAGCCACGTGTACTCTTTTTGCTTATTTGGCTAGTCCTAGAGGTAGCAGCCACCTCTTCTATTAAACTTGCTTTTAAAAGATTCTTTAGCACTACGGTTTGATCTTTTAGGACACTCCCAATGGAGTGATATAGATAGTGTCTATAGCATGCCAAATAAGCAAAAGGACAATGTGGGAGAGTAATTAAGGAAGAGAGAGATGGTAGTAGTATCTCCTGCAAGACATTATATATTTGAGAGGACTAAGAAAGCTAGAGGATGAGGATTGGTAAAAAGGAGAGGGAGGGAGGAGGTGAGATAAGAGGGAAGAAATTAATTGAGTGGGTGGTTGTTGGATATCATGCATTGGGAAAATCATTTCTAGTCTTATATCTATGTGAGGTGGCAAGCTATAAATATTGTTATGTAGTTTTTGCATTGAGAGTGCCCTTAAGGACAAACACCCTTGCTTATACCGATAAGAAAATTTCGAAGTTGGTGCATGTTTGAAGGGGAAAAGAACATCTAACAATAGTGGCGGTAATTCCAGCAACCGTTTTCACCTTTAGCTACTCCACCATGCGACAACTGTCTGGCCGACGATCTGCTGCCTAGTGCAGCTATCCACTCCCCCACCCCACACACATTCACCGTCCTTCCTTCCCACCCATTGCCATCACCATGACCACTGCCTCGTTTGGTTCGACCATGCTACCCCTTCTCCTCCTTGCCTCTCCCCAACACCCAAAACCCAACGTCCAAATCCCCACTCCCATGCCCTCCTAGCCCCAACCCTACCCCCACACCCTACCAATGGCCCTCTCCTCCTACGCCACTGCCTTCCCCCACCAATCCCTCCCCTCCCCTACCCCTGCTCATGCCTAGTTTGAGAAAATATGTGCCACATCTTTGAATCCTGCAATGTCCTTTAGCATCAAGCTATCTGTGTGGGTAGCACACGGCTGCCAAAAAAATTTAAGAAACTCATCCACAATCCTTAGGCATGCTTTCTTGAAGTTAGAGGAAAAGCATAGATGTATTATCAACCCCCTCTTCTTACAGCTATTGTCTCTGTTTGCAAATACTTGCTATTTTTGATTGAACATTTGTTCCACAAATAATTGGCACTTACTATTCCCAATGCAAGTTTTCCTATTTTGCTCCTACTATGCACATCCTCGTAGTTTTTGCAACTTTATTTCTATCGACATTTTAGAGTCGATCTTACGTAATGATTTATATGGGTTCTATGGATCTCTTGAAGACTTGGTTATGATCATGCAGAGAGGAGAAATAGAGATTTTTATACAAGTTTGGCCCTTCTGCTATGAGAATAACAACCCTACTTCCTGTATGGATATTGCTTAATGAACTGATTACAATGGAGAAAGTAATGTGAAAATCCTGCTCTACTACTACTCTCCCTTGGGTTTGTCCCGGATCTCCCTTCTCCCTGATGTCCACCTTTATATAGCTTGCATGGTGGTGGCAGTTCCTCCTCACCAAGATACGTCTTAATATTTCGAGTGATAACCGTCCGATGGGAGTTATTAGAGCGTAATAACTCAATCATTGTGCGGCAATTTTTTCTAGGGTGAAGTTATGTGCACTTATTCCAGAGAATAAATATTTATGCTAACTGCCCTATTAGACAGGTCCACAATGCAATGGGTTGTCGTAGACGGGTCAGTCGGAGTTTGGTTTAATCGTAGGAAGATCTACGACCACAAGGTGGTCGCAATATAACTTACAACTATATCATAGTCATAGGAAAACTTATGACTGTGAGGTGGTCATAGAAGAGCTTATGGCTAAGGTATTGTCGTAGAAGAGCTTACGACTAAGGGATAGTCATAGAATAGCTTATGACTAAGTGGAAGTTGTAGAAGAGATTACGACTAACTTGTGAAATCTCTCTCTTATAGATAAGGGATATATTCAAGGAGTATAATGACGTAAGAATATTATTTACAAATAAATAACAATTCAAGGATTGGTTATATCCTCATCATCTAGCCCCCAACTTAAAGTGAAAATAACTTACTTGAGAAAGAGTGGTCGTAGACAAACGAAGATCGAAAGCAGAATCTTTTTTATCTAATTTGACCAGAAGTGAACTTGGTAAAAAAGGTAATTTCACTTGATTTGTAAAGACATGCCAGTTTTGAATAGAGGAATTTTAAAATTCCAATCAACTCTCGTCGATCTGTCCATTTGGCGCAATTCCTGAAGAGGTAGCAACCATTGGGTTCCTGAGATTGGTAACCGACTCAAATGGTTATAAAAATTTACCACGGGGTAATCTTTCGAGCTTCTTACTTTCCCCTCCTGCTTCAATCTTCTTCGAGTTTTCTGCCGCCGACCCAGTCTTCTTCTTCTCCCAAATCCAAACCAATCGCTTAGAGAAAATGACGAAGTCTTCTTCGCATTGACCGGTGTTGGAAATGGATAAGGCGAAGATGAAAGATTTGGTCAAAGTGGAGAAGATTCCCTGAAGGAAATTTGTGAAGTGGATTGTAGCTGTTGGACAAAACTGGCCATCGGGAGAGATTGGACAAATCCCAGTTTTTCAAGCTTATTGTGGGTGCAGACTTCGACTTCCTGATCACCCTTTCTCACAGTTGTACTTGAATACTTTGGGGTGGAATTGATGTACTTTGTTCCCAATTCAATCACCATGTTGAGTGTATTCATGTACCTGTGTGAAGCCTATCTGGGAATTCCTCCAGATATGGAGCTTTTTTGGTACTATTACAAGATGAGTAGGCAAGCTGGAATTGTTGGGAGCTGAAGTCTGAAGCTTCATGATGGCAAGACGGAGAAATACATTCCAATGTTTACTCGGTCATCATGGCCAAACTAGAAGAACAATTGGTTCTACTAGGAGACAACCAGAGAAGACAACCTTTCCTTTATAGGGAAGGATGCCAAAAAAATTTCTTCCTGGAACTTGGTCCCAAAAGACCTTACTCGGATTGCCCCTACATTCAAGCCATCAAGGAACTGAGAGAAAAGAGGCTCATCAGTTGGCATATGCTGAAGGACTTCACCACGCGTCGTGTTGGCCCTCTGAAGAAATGAGCACACCCAATGTGGATGTACTTGGGGGGCCAAAGATATGACCAGAGACTACGAGGACGGTAAGTAACAATTGGACTCATTTCCTAAATTTTGAGTCCTTTTTACAGACCACTTTCATATATCTATACAGATCTTCCATTAGGGGAGATTGATGCCTAGGTCAAAGCTATTTGTGAGAAGGCTCCATCACCTGATGTGGAGGCTTCTCGCATTTTGGTGGATGTATCCATCGAGGAAAGAAATGAATGTCTAAAGGTAATCGAAATTAAACTTTTTCTTTAGGCTTTCATAGTCGTAAACTACGAGTATTGAACATTGTTTCTTAATGTAGGACATTGGCATGGAAAGCTATCAAAACGACCAAGAGATCGAATTGATGGTAATCGAAGAAAAGAAAGAGATAGCTATAGCTCCTCCAGCCAAGAGACATCGACTGGTAAAAACTATTGACAAGCAGAGTGAAAGTTTGGGTCTGCTCCTTGCTTTCTTCCTCCATCTACCCCCATCGAGCAGTTCCTTGCAGACATAGCTGCTGCAAAGGACATTAGGGCGGCTGTACCAGAGCAACCAGCTCCTAAGATCAAGGTACCCTTCTACTATGATAAAAAAATTGTCTAAGTTGGTGCTTCTCAAGGCTTTATTAAGCGACTCAAAAAGGAGAACTAGAAGAGTTTTGTATCTTTTATGAAGGATACTATTGTAGCAGTAGAACTTGTGATCGAAAAGGAGACTGCTCTTCAGGTGGTCGAAACCAGTCTTGACCATCATGAAGGGCAAGATGAAGGAGTAATAACGCTTGCTCAGGGTCTACGACCAGACGTGGTCAGAGGTGACCTCGCCATTCCACGACCAGACATGGTCGTGGAGAAGAAGTTGAAGAAACCTTCCTTAGGGAAGATTCATGCTAAATACTTATGCTAACTGCCCCTGTCAGGTAGGCCCACAATGCAATGCGTTGTCGTAGATGGATCAATGAGAGTTTTCTTTAGTCGTAGGAAGATCTACGACCACAAGGTGGTCGCAGGATAACTTACGACCATGTCATGGTCGTAGGAGAACTTACGATTATGAGGCGGTCGTAGAAGAACTTTATGACTAAGGTGTTGTCGTAGAAGAGCTTACAATTAAGGTGTTGTCATAGAAGAGTATATGACTAAGAGGTAGTCATAGAATAACTTACGACTAAGGGGTAGTCGTAGAATAGCTCACGACTAACTTGTGAAATCTCTCCCTTATAGATAAGGGATATTCATGGAGTATAATGATGTAAGAATATTATTTACAAATAAATAACAATAAGAGGATTGGTTATATCCTCGTCAATTTCATTCACATAACTAAAAGTATTAAATTTGGAACCATTGATCCTTTGGTTAGTTATGAGTATCATATTCTACTCGGGCAAACGATTACCTAATGGTACAACAATAAAAAAATGCCAAGTATTCACAAACAGAGGGAGTAGTATAGATACAAGAAATATAGATTATGTGTTAACTATATCAATATTCAAACCAACATAATTGATTTGTGTTTGAGAATACAATATAGAAGTACACACATTGGATTTTTTTGCTGTGGCTGATGACTTATGGTTACGGCTGATAACTTTTGGCTCTAGCGTGAATGCTTTTATGAACGAACTGAATGTTGATAAGCTGTTTTGAAAAAAAATGATGAAGAAACCATTCCATTTATTTGTTCGAAAGAAGTCATAAGCCATATGAAGAGGGCCATCACCATATAAGAACACCTCCATGGCACACACCTAGAAATGTTGATGTCTGTGTCCTCATCGAGTGTGGTTATGCTAATATGATTGTCGATACTTGAAATTTAATGCCCCTTAGTTGGTCATAGGGGTGGAACTAGACCTCGGGCTGGGTAGGCTATAGCTCAAGGCCCAGCAATCCTACTAGTACTACCCCCTTTAGTACTACCTTCACGATATACCTGGTATATCGTCCCAGCTTGAGGCCTAAAAATTTATTAGCCTAGCAGCCCAAGCGTGCGCGCCCTCATGCCTCACCACTTCAACCCGCCAAGCAATGACTCAGCATTCAGCCCACTAGAAGTGACGGCAGCCCCATCCACTAAGTCAATTGGAAGTGAAAGGAAATCCTAGCTAAGACCTCAGTAAAATCCCTAATCATAGGACACATGCATCCGTAGCCAGCCCTCGATCTGTGTGACACGATCACACCACTGCCGCCGGCTGCCGTCCTTACCTACGTGCGAAGCGACCATGACCCCGTCACCAGCTGCCGCCCTCGCTTGCGTGCGCCATGGTCCACCGGCTGCTGTCCTCGCCCCTCACTCGCGACGCGGTGTTGTCGCGTGTCGGAACCCGGAGTAATCACTCCTGGATCCTCTGTGTAAATCGCACTAGTCCAGGATCAGCTAGTGTACACAGTACAACAAAGATACATATCAAGCACAAATGACCAGCTATATTAAATAAAAGAGTACGACCTTATGGCCAAGTCTTACATCAACGCCCATTGGCAAAAACTAAATAAAGCAAATAACTGCGGAAGCAAACGGATAAGACGCGAAGCCCAAGCCTGCCCACAGGCAAACGACAGTAAGACGCGGCCTACTCGTCCTGATCTTCACTGTAGTCGACGACATCTTCCTCTGTATGGAGATTGCAAGGTGAGTAGAAACTTGTACTCCGCAAATCACACGGAGAAATGCAACATAATGATAAAGGCTTCAATGGAAGGCTTATAGGGTTAGCTTGCATAAAACAACATTTAAGGAAATACAGTAAATAGATTGAAATGACTGAATTTAATATAGTAAGTAAAAACAATACTTGTAATCGAAAATAATACCGTCAGTGCAGGCTTCGACCAAACACCAACCTATTCTCAGGCATCCCACCCGTACCATCTTTTCCAAAAGATCACGTATGGATTCCATCCATCCACACGCTTCCACTGCGCAACTCTGATGAATTTCATCCATTCACCAGGTTTCAATCTCTCACGGATTCCATCCATCCGCAAGGTTTTCATCTCTCGTGGATTCCATCCATCCACAAGGTTTTCAAAAACATTTTTGAAAAACAAAGTCTAATCCATGAAAAACTTTTACTCAGCATGCCCATGACCGTGGGCATGACTATCCAGGATAGATTATACACTCTGTAGAGATTGTATAACTTTACCCACAAGATATGATGTCCTCATAATATCGGCCAATACACGCTTCCTTAGGCGTGCGACTGAGTAATCATAGCAAAGTTTTATAATGCGAAGCCGTCAACCTGGCAAAGCCAACTCTAAGGTTTCACCCCAGTAAGGAAACCACCAGACCGGGACCCCCTCTTGAGCCTAGGTGAGACTTCTCATGGCACCAACCACGCTCACCCAAGTAGGACTTCTCATGGCACCAACCACGCCCACTTTCAGCCTACGACTTGACTCAAGTTGGAACTCTGCAAATTATTCAGCCAGGGCTGTCTCATACCAGTCATGTGGTAGTACGATAGGGCTTTGCAACAGTAGCTCACAGACCGGTCCTTAATCTGTCTTAGGCCCAACCACATACCCCTGTGCATGACAGTCAACCCTGCGGCTCCAACCAACAGGGCATGCCTACACCCACCAATCTAACCATTTGCCTAAATCTAAACCAGCTTTTATATTTTATTTTCAAAATATTTCATAAACCTCTTTGACTCATCAAAGTCAAGAGTACCTTTGAGAAGCTGATCATTTTATGTAAAAAGGGTTATCATTTTATGTGAAAAGGTACCCCAAAACCAAAATTATATCTGAGCAGGTCTAAGCATTTGATTTACACTCTCTAGCCAAAACTAATATATTAACTAGAGTTCGATTCTAGGGTAACAAGGTATTGAGGAATTCAATATCAATGGAGGAATTAACAAGTAGGCAATAACTAAATTTAAAACTGAATTGAAATACGTTGAATAAAAATATGCATGCAGAATAATTTAAAACAACATAGTTTTATTTTGAAAACTGGGATCAACATGATCAAGTAGTGTGACTTGCCTTGCTCTTCAACTTGGTGCGAATCTTCGTCGAAGAATTTTCCCGAATCGTCGAAGTCTACACGTGAAAATAACCCACCAAATTCAAATAAATTCAACATAAATTCAAATTGACTTCAAATATTTGAATTGAGGCCAGAAATGGATACAGGGGAATTTTTTGATGAATTTAGAAATTTGAATGGGCTCAATCGGAGTTAGGATGAAGAAGAACGGGCTCTGGGAAGTTTAAATTCAAAGAAAAAGAAAAAGATTAATTTTTTGGAATTATTTTTCTAAAGGAAAATCTAGAATTATGACATCAGCAGGGATTTTCTTTTTGGCTGATTTATTTTTCTATGGAAAAATGGCTTTATTGCACCAGCATGACCTCAGCCCTTAGGTGGGCCGGCTGACAGTGGGGCCTGGTCCACGTGGACCGAGCCCATGGACCCGGGGAGGTGATGAGGTGGCACGGCCGCATGCGTGGCGCTGACGGGGGCGGGACGGGCTGAGGTGGCATGCCACTGGGCTGCCACGCCAGCATGGGTGATGACGTGGCCGGCCGGGCGGTGGCAGCACTCGGGGACGGCAGGCTCACCGGCGCTTCGATGGGCAGTGGCGAGGGGCGGAGGAGCGAGAGGGCGCGGAGGGGAATGCGGCGGTGGGGGCGGAAATTACCGGGGGTGACCGGAGTTGGCCGGCGGCAAGGAGAGGCGGCGGAGGCGCTCGGGCAGTGGCAGAGATGGCGCTCCGGTGGCGAAGGGGCACGGCCGGCGGGCGGCCGAGGAGCGCACGAGCACGGTGAAGCTCACGGTGGGGATGGCGAGGCGCGGCGTGGCCCGAGGCGACGGCAATTGCTCGCCATTGAGCTCGCCGGCGCGCGCACGAGGGGGGGGCGCACACGGGAGAGGGGGTGGAAAAGCGGCCGGGTGGTGCGGGGGTGGCGCAACGGCCGGCGGCGGTGGGTGCGGCGCGAGGTGGAAGAAGGGGAGGGAGAGGAGGCGAAGCCGACAGATGGGCACATGCTTGCAGAGAGAGAGAGGGCGGAAAGGGTGCGGGTGGTGGAGATGTTGCCACGCGGCCAGGGGACAGATCGGGCGGCTAGCGCAGAGGGGGAAGCGGACGGTGGGAGTGGGCCGTGGCGGGGTGCGGGCGGAATCCGGGCCGGCCACTTGTGGGCCCAAGAGGAGGGGTGAAGCAGGCGACGTGGACAACATCTGGACGTCCACGTGGTGGCCAGAGGGAAGGGGAAAGGTTTTAATATTTTTAATTTTCTGATTTTGATTTTCAGTAAAGCCTAAGAAATTAATTATAGCTCAGAACAATATGAAATAAATCCCAACAATTCCAAAAAAATCACAGAACTCTCTGGGAATATTTTGGACTTAATAAAAATATTTCCAACTAATGTTGGTATTATATTGTTATATTCAAAATACCTTTTTAATTTCAAAAATAGATTTTGAAACTCAGAAAAACCCAGAAAACCAAATAAGAGCCAAATAAATCCAATTAATTAATTTGAATTAGGATTTTTATATAAAATCAAAATATCATTTTATTTAATAGTATTTTTAGGTTTTCATTTAATTTACTTTTCAAATCAGGCTTTTTCTAAAACAGAAAATCTAGGGCAAAACCAAAAATAAAATTTAGGCAACAAAATACTTATTTAATTTAAATTTTTATATAATTTTTTATTTTTATTTATTTAATTATTTATTTTAATAAAAAACTAGGCTGTTACAATCTACCCCCCCCCCCTTAAAAAGAATCTCGTCCCCGAGATTCGGGTTGGCTAGCAAAGAAATGAGTTTGGATCTTACTCTGTATGGCTTGAGCTGCTATCTGATTCAGGCGTCATTTCATGAACTTCCTCGGTCCTCTATTCGCTGCCTGCAGGTTGTTGGAAGCGATGCTCCTGGGGTACCCTTGTTCACCACCTGCTACTTCTTGGGGCAATTGCTGGCGTAATGTCCCATCTCAAGGCAGTTGAAACAAGTAATTCCTGCTGCAGGGTTTGAATCCTTCAAGACCTTGTTATCTTCAGTGTTGGGGGAGGGGTCCATGGGGACTAGCTCTCCTGTTGATGACGATGGCTGGAATCTGTTGGCCTGAGGGGGAGCTCTTCTGGCTTTGGAGAAGCTTCCGATGTTCACATGCTGAGCATGCATCCGTCTCTTACGATTCTCCACCTCTTGATGCTTGGATTCCTAGCGAATTGCCTTGCTGACAAGCTGGTGGAAATCAGCGTAATCCTTGGATAGGAGCTGAACCAATAGGTCGTCATTGAGTCCTTCTAGGAATCTTTCCTGCTTGGCTTCATCTGTAGCGACGTCCTCAGGTGCATAGCGTGCCAACTGGTTGAACTTCTGCAAGTACTCATTCACAGAGCGGCTCCCTTGGAGCAGTGCTCAAAATTCTCTTTTCTTGAGAGTGACGGTGCCAGTGGAAACATGAGCCTTGCGAAAGTTCCACGTAAACTCATTCCAGGTGATAGCTTGAGCATTGGCATGGGCGGCAGTGTAAGTGTCCCACCATTCTGATGCTGGTCCATGCAGCTAATGTGAAGCAAACAAAACCCTTTCTTGATCACTGCATTGGCGTGGCCGGCCGGCCGGTGGCAGCACTCAGGGACGGCGGGCTCACCGGCGCTCCGATTGGCGGCGGCCGGCGGCGAGGGGCGGACGAGCGAGAGGGCGCGGAGGGGAATGCGGCGGTGGGGGCGGAAATTACCGGGGGTGACCGGAGTTGGCCGGCGGCAAGGAGAGGCGGCGGAGGCGCTCGGGCAGCGGCAGAGATGGCGCTCCGGTGGCGAAGGGGCACGGCCGGCGGGCGGCCGAGGAGCGCACGGGCGCGGTGAAGCTCACGGTGGGGACGGCGAGGCACGGCGTGGCCCGAGGCGACGGCAATTGCTCGCGGTTGAGCTCGCCGACGCGTGCACGGGGGAAACTCGGTGTGGCGGCGTTGTGAAGCTCGGGAGGGGAGGGGAAGTGGAGGGGGAGGTAGTGTGGTGGAAGGGGATGCCCGGAAGGGTATTTATAGGGTCGGAGGTGGGGTAGGGAGAGGGGAATTGGTCGCCGGAGTTGGCGCGGCCATGGCGGCGGTTACGAATAGGGAGAAGGTGAGGGAAGTGGGGAAATGGGCGCGGCACTTGCGGGGGAAGTTGGGCGCACGAGGGGGGGGGGGCGCATGTGGGAGAGAGGGGGAAAAGCGGCCGGGTGGTGCGG
The DNA here is from genome assembly GCA_017311315.1 of Dendrocalamus latiflorus. Classification (NCBI taxonomy): domain Eukaryota; kingdom Viridiplantae; phylum Streptophyta; class Magnoliopsida; order Poales; family Poaceae; genus Dendrocalamus; species Dendrocalamus latiflorus. Next base: position 16,192,870 of record CM029661.1, read on the forward strand.
GGGTGGCGCAATGGCCGGTGGCGGTGGGTGCGACGCGAGGTGGAAGAAGGGGCGGGGGAGGAGGCGAAGCCGACAGATGGGCCCGGGCTTGCAGAGAGAGAGAGAGGGCAGAAAGGGCGCGGGCGACAGAGATGTTGCCACGTGGCCAGGGGACGGATTGGTCGGCTAGTGCAGAGGGGGAGGCGGACGGTGGGAGATGGGCCGTGGCGAGGTGCGGGCGGAATCTGGGCTGGCCACTTGTCGGCCCGAGAGGAGGGGGAGGAGGGATGAAGCGGGCGACGTGGACAGCATTTGGCCATCCACGTGGCGGCCGTAGGGAAGGGGAAATGTTTTAATATTTTTAATTTTCTGATTTTGATTTTCAGTAAAGCCTAGGAAATTAATTATAGCTTAGAAAAATATGAAATAAATCCCAAACATTCCAGAAAAATTCACAGAAGTCCCTGGGAATATTTTGGACTTAATACAAATATTTCCAATTAATTTTGGTATCATATTTTATTATTCAAAATACCTTTTAATTTAAAAATAGATTTTGAAACTCAGAAAACCCAGAAAACCAAATAAGAGCCAAATAAATCCAATTAATTAATTTGAATTAGGATTTTTTATATAAAATCAAAATATTATTTTATTTAATAATATTTTTAGGTTTTCACTTAATTTACTTTTCAAATCATGCTTTTTCAAAAACAGAAAATCTTGGGCAAAACCAAAATAAAATTTAGGCAACAAAAATACTTATTTAATTTAAATTTTTATTTTATTTTTTTAATGTTTATTTAATTATTTATTTATTTTAGTAAAAACATGGGCTGTTACATCGCGGTCCGTCAGCCGCCGCCCTCATGGACCTGTATCTCTGGGTGCCCCCGCCCACGTCGCAACATCGCGTAGCACCTTCCGCACAACCCACACCTGCATGCCGCCACCCTCGCGCTCCAACAGTCCAGCTCAACGCCTGCTCCTGCACCAACAAGCAGCCGAGTAGAGCAGGTAACACATTTTAGCACAACCCTTTTGACTTTTGAGTTGATTAAGAAGTGCAATTGATGGATCTGGATCCAGCGCATGAATTTTTTTATGCTACAAATTTTGCATGATATGTTGATATATGTATTTGTTAATTCAGTTATGTTTGCTATTGTCAGATTGTGGGAAAGAACATGATTGAGTTGTACTTGCTCTGTTTAAATTTGTACACATTTGCTACTTCAATAAAATTTTTGAATTGGTTTGTTGATACAATGAGAATGTAATTAGTAGGAATTATCTTTTATATTTCGAATTAGTAGGAATGATCAGATGAAATGATGAATGACATATGTTCAATGTTTTACATTTACTATTTAGGAACTAACTATTAAGATTTAAGGATACAAATTACAAAATGAAGAGGAGCAAGACATTGTCATTGTATTTTCCAACACAAGTTACACAATTAAACAGACAATTCAACTCGAACCAATCTCCAGAAACATTAGGAATTGGGGCTAGTAACACCGGGCAAAACATTCTACTTAATCCAGGTGATATTGTTGCCAATCCTAGGCTTCAAAAATCGATAGAGGAGTTGGATGTGAATATTAGAGATGCTGCTAGAAGGAAATATTTGCAATTGGGATCATGCCAACCAATTAGACATAAATTTCCATAGAGGGAACAGGGAAGTCAAAAGAGGAGATTTTAAGAATCATGGTTCAAAAAGCATGATTGGTTGGAATATATTATTGCTAAAGATGCGTTTTTTTGTTTTTATTGTTTTCTATTTAAGCAAAAAAGAGCTGAAAACTATGATGTTGATGCTTTCACAAAAAATAGAATTTAGTTATTGGAAGAATGGAACTCAATCTTTCGATGAACATGTTGGTAAAGTCAATAGTACTCATAATAAAGCAAGAAAACATTGCGAGGCTTTCAAAAATCATAATAATATCACTATGCAAGATATGTCTGATAAAATACCGGTTAGAGGTCGTTCAAGGGGTCGTGGTGACTGAATGGTAACTTACTATGAGCATTTCCATGATGAAACATTTATTGTGGTGCATGACCAAATTATTGTTGAGCTGAATAATTGCTTTGCTAAAAGATCCACTAAGTTATTAAGATACATTGCTTGTCTTGATCCAAAAAATTCTTTTGGCAACTCCGATGATGACAAATTAATTGAACTTGTTGCAATGTATGCTGCTGACTTCTCTCAATATGACTATGTAGTCCTTAAGGACCAACTTCACTTATTTGTTGATGCAAGAGGTAATATATCTTTTTGCAAATTGTACCATTGGTATATCGTCTCATTGAATTGGCGTTGATTTTGCCAGTGTGTCAGACCCAGATTTTATAATCTGGAATCTACTGTGTTTAGCTGCACTATTCCCTGGATCAGTAGATAGTGCACACAGTTACAGTTCTGATTATCAAAGTACATATCATGCAGAAACGTAAATATAATAGCAAACTTACACATGGGCCGATGAGGCCGAAATCATTAAATTGCAGCAGCGGAAGAACGAAGCACACAGGTGGGACCTTCAGGACATGCCCACAGGCAGCCAACTGGAGGTTCGCGACCTAGCCCTTGACATCTTCATCTTCATCTTATCTGCCAGTTTGTCCACTCTTGTTGCTGAGGCGAGGTGATTTGACTCCTGATTCTGAATTTTGCCGCAAAAGCGAGCGTGAGCACTCCGACCCCGTGCTCCGCGAGCCAATACACAGAATGCAAATAAATAGTATGCATGGCATAACAAAGGAAAGGCTCGGGTTATTTTATTTGCCTAAAATTTGCTTTTAGCGGCATTATTATTCTTAATTAATCAAAGTTTTATTATTACTAACTAACTCCACACTACAATTACCAAAATCGACTTAATCCACCGAGAATGTACTCTATTTATTGATTGCTGTCTAAAACTCCAAACAGCAAGTATCATCATTTATTTAATCCACCGATCATACTTTGTACTTTGAATTATTAATAATCCAATCCTGTCCTTATTATTCATCAGCCCCTTACCTCTGAACTCTAATGATTCTCTAACATAATTACTTTCAAATCCACCGATGTCATTTGTATTCAATCCTTTTTGTCATTGATTTCAACCCATAATCCAATAATCCATCTCATTTTTCCATTATCTATCACTAGCTAATCCTTAGATATACCTCCACCAAAATTTCAATTTACCAAGATTATAATCCACTAATTATCATGACTCCTCTAATCTTCTCAGAAATTTAATTCGTCCCTCTAGTAATTGATCAACTCCTATTAATTCCCTATATTGACAACATCTTCCAAGGATTAACAATCACTATTATATATCCACCAAGAATATCATTAATCAAGAATTATAATCCAATACTTGTATTATTCCACCAAATCCTCAAAAATTCATTTGATTCATCTAGTAACTGAATCTATTAATTCTAATATTGACATCTCCCAAGAACTTATTTATCAGTGTCATAATCCAATATCTATCTGTGCAATTCCTAAATCTCCAGAAATCATTTAAATCCTCTATCTAGCCTATCATTTAGCTAGACTTCACCAATTTATTTCCTCCAGAACCCACACTATCATTTCCTATTCAAGATCGACATGAATCCACCAATGCCTTTATAGGTACTCTACAAACATTCCTCTCTTTGACTCGCGACCCTGTTTATTCCACCCATATTTTATTTTATAAGAATAGGAATGCCACTATTTGAAATGTAATACATAAAATTTCCTGAGACCTAGCAGTTTTGAGCAAAAACATAATGTTCAAGGAATATTAATATGAATTTCCATACATATGGCATCACACCATATGCCTAATATCACCATAATTTCTTCATACCTACGACATCACACCGTATGACATTTTTCAGCGTTATAGCCGCTTAACTTACCACTGGGACGACACCCAGGACAACTCAAATCAGGGCTTTCCGCTGCCCTCCACTTTTCCATCCCATCCACAAAACATTTTGAAATAGAACTATATCTGGTTAAGTTCCCATGTCCGCCCTTGACCGTGGGCACGGCTATTCGAATAGTTTTGACTCTGCAGAGTTTGTACACTTTCACCACAAGAGACAATCAACTCGTTGCCCCACACAATTCCTTAGTCATGTGGTTGAGCAGACCATCACAGTGACTTTTCAAAGTATCTAGTCCCTTTTGTCATCTCACCCTATGGGAGACTGCCCACTTGCGGTGGGTCCCATATGTTGCACGGGATGTTCCCCACAGCTACTAGCGTACGGGCTCCACTCCCCTCTGTGCTAGCACGACTCGGAAACTTCACCCTCCACTCGGTGTCCCTTTAGGCCTCCCCTTGCCCTTGCATAATTACTTCTCTCCCCCTAATAGTGAGATGAGTCCGGGGGTTTCGATAAATTTACTTAGCCAAGTTGTACTTTACAGACTTGTGGTTGTACTGTTTTACACGGGTGACATGACAAGATTCGGTCCTTAGGGTTATCTGGGCAGTCTACCATTAACCCACTTTGTGCTTCCACTGCACCACATATTCACACTCTCGAACTAGTCCGCCCAGATCTTTAAGCATGTTGGGGTTTTTGGGGACATAAAATATCCATAAGCAAATATACCAGTCATTCCCACCATGACTGCCCAAATCAGTCTTTCATGTTTCAAAGTGATGTTTTGGGGCATTTTTGATGCCCCCGATTGTCTAAGCAGTACTAAGCATGGCGTATAGTTATGGACTTATTTTTGAAATAATAACACTATAACTTTGCTAGGGTGACAAGGTTCAGATATTCAAATATTCCAAAGGAGGGGTAATATTATTCAAGGTAAACAATGGGCACATAACTAGAATATCAAATTAAGCATGTATTTGTATATAAATTAACAGCATGCAATTTGATAATTTCAGACAAGGTAATTTGCAGAAAACATAGGATCAACATGGTCAAGGTACGTATTGACTCGCCTGGCGCAGTTCGCGGTCTTGAGCTCACGCAATGCTTTCTCTTGAGCTTCGGATCTTTTCTTCGCTTCGCTCTTGATCTCGTTTGATCCGTGGAATCTTCGAACTTCAGTTTCTAACTACGCGACAAACGACTGAATCCAAAAAGAAAGCAAATAACTCAAAAGATCCAAATAACTCCAAGTAAATTCAACTTTTGTATTATTATGAGTAATTGGGTGATTTGGGTAATTCGAGGCAAGGCTGGTGGCAGAGAATGATGTCTTGACCTTTTATTAATAGTTTCTTTCATTATTTTTATATTTATCAAGGAAGTTCCATGAGTTAGGTTAGATCTATGGACTGGTGTAGGAGTTTAGTGTCCCAAATTTTATCTTTTGGTTATGCATTCCTTGCAACTCGGGTTATAGTAAGGGCAAACTGGACTGATGGATGAGATCTGTACTTATTCTATAAATCTTTAATAATCCCATTATCATGCTTTATGTATCTTCGTTTATCGTTAGTTTAAGTTAAATTAGGATCCATTGGTACGAATCCCAGCTTGCTTTATATACCATTACACTTAATGTTTATTATGTACCATGTACCAAAGCTAGTGTCAAGACCTAATTAATTGCACTATTATTAGCTTGCTCCTACTTTAGCTGCCACTTAAGATTTTATGGTTGGCAGTATGCTAATGATAGGGTTTATATTTTCAATAGGGTCTAAGGTGTATAAAAATTGCACTAGTATGATTGTTAATGGGTCGCATACATGCTATCCACATTTCTCTAACTGCTTACTTCCATATACTTATAGATGCTTATATATATATTCGCTTAGTAAGCCTCTACATTTTAGTTGTTACTAGTTTTTAATATAAACGTATCTGTCTAACAAGGCTTGCGGTACAAAGTTATATTTCAATATTTATTAACTAGCAAAACCTACGGCTAAAATTTTATGTAATGGAGGCATGTCAAATACGGGCATAGATTTTAATTATAATTATTGGTAGTCTTTTAAATTTGAACATTTAACCAAAAAAGATTTCTTTTATTACTTCCCTTAATTTGCATTTTAGTCTTTTAATTCAATTATGCAAACCATAGTAAATATCACTAAAATTCTAATGAGCTCTAAAATTCATGATTTTAGTTCCATTGGACAGATCTTGATTTTAGATGAATTTAGAAATTTGTCTCATCCAATTTGGAGTTAAAATGAATAAGTTATGCCCATTTGAATATTTCAGTTCAGTTAAATCCCAAAATTATTAAATTTCTGACAGTGGGTCCCACTGGAGTTTTTAATTCATTATCTTTTTATTTTAATTTCTTACTTCCTGTGCCGCTGACATGTGGGACCCAGGGGTCAGCGGACTGCTTTGGTTACAGTGACCGACAAGTGGGGCCTACCTGTCAGCCTGAGAGAAAAATCAAAAGAAATGCTCAACCGCAAGCGCGGAGCTGGGCTCAACACGCGACGTGGGAGCAGGAGGGAGGGAGAGATGGCGCAGGAAGCCACTCGGTCAAGCCGAGCGATGCTTACCCTATAAGGGTAATAATTCCCTTTGAAGCAGCTTCGGGAGGGAGCCGAGCAGAGGAAGAAGAAGGCGGTGGCGCCGGCGGCGAGCGGTGGCCGGAGAGGCTCGGGAGCTGCGTGAAATATAATGTCGGGGGTCGCGGGGATGCTGGTGGTGGTGGCGTCTGAGGCTGAGGTGCGCCGGAGGTAGGCCGGCAGCGTGCGGTGGCGGCGGCTCGGGGAGGTGGTCGACGCCGGCGAGGTAGAGACCACGGGAGGCGTGGAGAAGGCCGGGGATGTGTTGGCGACGCTCCGGAGATGGTTCCAGAGCAGGGAATTGAGCTATGGTGGCGCGGTCTGGCGGGTCGGCGATTGCTGGGGCTGGGGAAGAAGGAGAGGCCGGCGGGGAATTGTGACACTATGGTGCAATTGCGGCCAGGGGAGGGAAGAGTGAAGCGTTGCGGCGCATTTGCGGCTCCTTGGCAGGGCTTTTATAGCCGGGAGAGGCACACGGCGAGGGCGGCACCTGGCTTCGCCCTGCTCATGCCGGCGAGAGGAGATGAACCAAATCTCCTCCGAGATTTTGCGGGAGAGAGAGAACAGGGGGTGCGCTGAATCTTGCCCGCGGGGGTGAGAGAGAGGAAGGGGGATTTGCTGCGCAACGCAAGAGGGAGCTGGCGCGAGGGGCGCGGCCGCGTGGAGAAGAAGCTGGGGAGGAAGAAAGAGAGGAGCGCGAGCGCAGGCGGGTCCACCGGCCAGCGGGTGTGAGCGGGAGGGCGCCGGGCCCGCGGGCAGGGAGAGAAGCGCGAGTGGAGGCGGGCCACTGCGCAGGCGCGGTCGGGGCAACGCCGCGTGGCCACGCGGCAGCGGGAGGAGAGGCGCGACCAGGGGCGCGGGCCCGCAGCGCAGTGAGGCGCGGGGCAGCGCGAGCGGGGCGCGGGCGCTAGCGCGCTGGGCCGCGCGTGCGCTGGCCCACGCGGGCGCGCTGGCCGCGTGCGGAGAGGAGGCTGGGCCGGTGATGGCCGGCCCGGCCGATTTTCCTTTTTCTATTTTCTTTTTCTTTTGTATTTTCTTTGATTTTCAGTTATATATATACCCCCATATAGGTTAGCATTTTAATTGTTCACCTCCTTGTCATTCATGCCATCACGTTTAGAGATGGGATTTCATGTTTACACCCAATTCCCTTGTGGTATTTTATGGATCATCTTCTCAGATTCGAATTTAAGATTTTGAGTTTCCTTTATTTGCATATATCCCTCAGGGTCCTATTATGATAACTTTTATTTTCATGACTCGTATTAAATTTTCTAATATTTAATATGCTTGTTTCCCCTTGGTACTTTTAACTTTTTGGAACCTTCATTAGATTTTTCAGAAAAATACCATAAACTCCAAATTCAAATAAAACATATTGCAGAAATAAATTCAAAAGCTTCATATTTTCAAATTCAAATTTTCAGGATGTCACACAGTGGCAATAGCAACTGTAGAAAGAGCCTTGTCGGCTATGAACATCATTAAGATTGATTTGCAAAACAAGACAAATGATGAGTGGATGAATTATAGTAAGGTATATTATATTGAGCGAGGTGTATTTGTAAGTATTAAAGATGAGAAGATTTTATAACGTTTTTAAGGGATGAGGTCACACAAGAAACAACTTTCTCATACAAGTGGTAAGTTAGTTTATTTCAAACGTAATATTCATGCTTTTTGAATTTATCTATATGCATATTTTTATTTTATTTTTATGCTGCCTTTGTAGGTTCTGGTTCTTATTCTACTACTGATGAGGAAATGCCGAAATGGTGAACTAGTCATATAGGATAGTGAGCAAATCTCCATCATTTATGATTTTAGGCACTCAATGTATCTTTATTATGCTATATTCTTTATGGTTTGATATGCTTTATTTATAGTGATTTTGTGTTGAAGACTTGAACTATTTAAGTATTAAGCATTAAGCAAAATTTTCATATCAATGATGCATTTGTGACGTATTTTTTTTGTTATATCATAATATAGTTATAGACTTCTGGTATGTTAGATTGTTATTTGATTGAAAGTTAGCCCGAGGCATGATCCATTCCTGGATCCGCAACTGGTTGGTCGTCATCTAAACAAGACTTGGGGCGGTTTGACACATTAATAAGATGCATGTGATTAAAGGAAGAAACTTTTAGGTTTTTCTTTGGAAAAATTTCCTAGTTTTTGTAGACATCATTATCATCATTACTATTATAAAAGAATGAGTGGTGGTTATACGTCCATTCTTCTCCAACCACTTTATTCTCTTAACTTCTCAACATTCTCCACTTTTCAATCGATTAGAGCAATTCTTTTCTATAGCACGATTCATTATACATTCAATGAGTTCCGTTGCAATATACGGGTACATAACTAGTACCTGAAGAAAAAAGCCTAGCCAGTCCACGGCCCGATAGCCTTAATGGGCAGGGCTTGGGCAGCGACTTGAGGCAGAAATAAAAAGCCCAATTTAGCCCAAAAACAACTATGGCCCAAGAAAACCCATCCTAACCCGATAGTCTTAACAGGCCGAGCCTGGGTATCAAGTTTGGGCCCGAAATAAGTAGGGTTTCTCTTTGGCCCACCCACCCCAGGTTTCATTTTTCAGTTATATAATACACACTACTCCGTATAACCAAACGCACACTTTATTTTTTAAAAAAAGAGAGGCACGTATAGTTGAAGTTGACCGTCCGATCACCCACGCAACTACGCAATAGAGGTGGCCAGTGGGCCGTGCCGGGCCGGCACGGCACGGCCCGTTTAGGCACGGCCCGTTAAGGCCCGTGTATTAAACGGGCCGTGCCGTGCCGGCCCGCGGGCCGCGGCGGGAGCCCAAGCACGGCCCGAGGCCGTGCCGTGCCGGCCCGGGCACGATTAAGGCTAAACGGGCCGTGCCGGCCCGGCTAGCCCGTTTAGCCGAAAAAAAGAAAAATTAAGAAAAATTGTAGAAAATTCAGAAAAATTGTAGAAAATTCAGAAAAAATATAGAAAATTGTAGACATTGTTACTCATAAAAATAAATATTTGCAATGATATAATGAGCTTTATTAATTTATTAAATTACATGGGATGGCTGCCTCATTAAAAACTTTACCAAGTAAAAACTCAATTTGAGAAAACCTTGGTAAAGAAAAAAGAGTACAGCCTATAAAGCTCATTATTGACCACATGTGAAAGAAAAATATTGAAAATCCTATTCATTGCTATCTAAATACAAATTCTCAAAAGATTCTTCTAAATATTTATTATCTGCAGTATGTTGGAGTCTTGATTCAGCCTGTTCCCAGTCTTTGACGGTCATAAGTACTTCGACCATCTCGTTGGAGAGACTTGTTCGTCGCTCCTCGATTATTCTTCCGGAAAGACTGAATGCTGACTCCGAGGAGACTGTAGAGACAGGAACAGTCAACACATCCCGCGCTAATATAGATAGCACTGGATATGATACCTTCTGGGTTTGCCACCATGAGAGGATGTTCAACTTCTGCTCGAAGCTGACGCTATCACTGTTGAGATAGCTTGATAGGTCTCCAGTGTTTTGTCGCCTTCCTCCTCCTAACTGCTGTGTACCTGCACCTGCACGAGAACTAGACGAAGAACCAAAAATCTTGCCCCATTGCATAGCCCCCCTAGAGGTGCTAGGGACTACCGGGGGTCTTTCTAAACGCACAGATCCAAATTTATTTTCATATTTATTATATACCTCATATAATTTATCCTTAACTTGTGTATAGTATGAACAATAGTCTAAACCGGTAGCCTCACTTAAAACTTGTAAAACATTTATAAATCCTTGGAGTTTGGCCCTAGGATCCAAAATAAAAGCAAATGCATATAAAATAGGAATTTCGCTCCAATATTTTAAAAACTTAGATTTCATGGCACCTACAACATCCCGTAGTATAGGATCATTTTCAAAAGCCTTTAGGTGAGTGGCAATTTCAACAATATTATGAACAATCATGGGAGATGTAGGATAGTATACTCCAGAAAGACAAACTGTAGCTTTATGAAAAATTTCAAGAAAGGAAAATATTTTCTCACCAACATCCCAATCGTCCTCAGTAAGTTCAGGGTCTCTAACTTGGGTTCTACTTGAGGAGCTACGAGATTGATGACTTTGGGTGTGAAGAAAAACAGATACAGTGCTCTTATGTGGCAATATATGTTTAAGCATAAGATAAGTAGAGTTCCATCTAACAGGCATGTCTAAACCAAATTTTCTAGGACGAACATTCATTGCTACGCAAAAACTCTTATATGCGGCTATTCGTTGGTTAGAACAATTAATAAATGAAATTGCATCTCTAAAAGAATTAATACAAGCATCTAATCTTTTTAAACCGGATTTAACAATAAGATTAATAATATGACAAGCGCAACGTTGATGCAATAAGAAAGACTGTGCATAATTATTAAACAAAGGAGTAAGAATTTCCATAGCTTTAGTGTTTGCAGCTGCATTGTCTAAAGTTATGGAAAAAATCTTATCCGTGAGACCAAAATCTTCTACAACTTTAATAATGCTTTCTGCAATATTTTCAGCATTATGTGAAACATTAATTAATTTAAATCCTATAATTCTTTTTTCCATTATCCAGTCATCATTAACATAATGAGCAACAACACTAATATAATCCTCTCTAGCCCTACCACTCCATATGTCGGATGTCAAAGCAATAGAGAATGTACATGTATGAAACATTTCTTTCAATTTATCACGACAATTATTATAATATTTAATTAAATCTCTAGTTGTTGTTTGCCTAGATACAGTACTAAATCGAGGGTTATGAGCAGTCTTAATATATTTTTCGAAAGCATCAGATTCACCAAAATTTAAAGGTAAATCTTGAGAAGCAATTAATCTACAAAGAGATTCCCGAGCTACCTCTGGGTTGTACTCCCACGAACGTACCGAGCCGTCGGGGTTATATTGCAGCTGTGTCTGGCGCATTTGTATTGCTTGCTTTTTCTTGCAGCTTGCGGCATGTCGTTGTAGATGACCCGTCCCATCTGAAGCTTTTGCAGTCAATTCATTACCACAAATTTTACAAACAGCATACCTCACTTCAGTTCCATCACTTTCGGTCTTCATCTTCTTGTCGAAATCATTCCAAACTATTGATGTACTAGCTCTTGTTCTTTTTGCACCCGTGCTTTGGGTTGTGGATGCACTTGTTGAGCCAGCAGAAGATGGATCGATTGGACCCTACGCCACCGGGGCCGTCGTTTCTTCGGCATCTCCTGTTTGTACATGTGGACCTTCCGCGGATGGATATGCTTGTTGAAACGATTGCATATCCTCCGCCGAGAGGCCGTATTCGGAGAGTTGAAAATCGTAGTTCTCCATTAAATCAAGTAATCAACTGCAAATTGAAATAGCAAAAACGATTAACTTACTATTAAACCTACAAATAATAACAAAAAATTAAACCAACAAATAATACCAAAAAATTAAAATAAGACAGCATTATTACCTCCTTTGTAGCTCTCACAAAAAAATTTGAAGATTTTTGAATTTTCGGAATTTTGCTCGAATTTTGACCAAAATTGCGCTAACACTTTCAGATTTTCACAGCTAAACCGAGAGAGAAGAATGAGATTTGAGGTGTGGAAGATTGAGGCCGGATGCCCCCCTATTTATAGGAAAAATTTCAGATTTTTTCCGAATTTTTTGCTATTTTTCTGAATTTTTTACCCCCCAACGGTCACAAAACGGCTATTTTTTTCAAATTAACGGGCCGACCGTGCCGTGCCGGGCCGGCACGGCCCGTTTAGTGCCGTTGGGCGGGCCGTGCCGGGCCGGCACGGCCCGATTTCTTAACGGGCCGTGCCGTGCCGCGCCCTCGGCCCAGGCACGGCCCGCCCCGCCGTGCCGGCCCGGCCCGCCTCCCCGCCATGCCGTGCCGTGCCCGGGCCGGGTCTACAGTTACGGGCCGCGGCCCGTCACGGCCCGGCCCATTTGGCCACCTAGTACGCAAGGCCTGTCCACCCGGGTGGGGCTCTTCTGGGCCGTCCGATTGCGTGCTCCCGGTGGGATTAAAAATCCACGCGTTTCCCGCATCTTCCTCCGAAAATCCCAACCCCAAAACCCCGAATCCCGCCTTCGAAACCGCCGCCGCCGCCTCCGCCTCTTCCATTTCCCTCCCCTCCGCCGGAGTCGAGTTCCATTCGGTTGGGAGCTGGGCGAGCGCGGAGACATCCCACCACCAAGCCCTACCCCTCGGCCTCCTCGATCGCCGCCGTCCTCCCACCGGAGCACCCCCATCTCCGCCTCTTCTTACGAGCGGAGGGGAGCGGAGATCTAGATCTGCTGGGACCGATTTGTTTTGCTGGTAAGCTCTGCGCCTTTCTTGGATCGATTTCGTTTTGCCCTAATCTGTTCCTCGAACAATATGCTTTGCCCTAATCTGTTCTTTTCTTTGCTGTGAGCGACCAAATCCAAATCTATAACCCTAGAGTAGTTTTGCTCTTGCTGGCAGTTGGCAAAAGCGCTAGGTTATTTCGTGGAGAAAGCACTGGGTTGTTCGCCTGCAGTTTCCTGCACATCTCGTTGTAGTTTGCGATTGGAAGTTTCATGCGCGTGGTCTTGTTACCACCTTGCAAGAACTCAACTGGCGGGTTCTTGCTGTTGTTTTTGTGCGGATTATCTCTGCGAGTTGAAGGGGAAGGCGCGCTTGCCGTGGCTTGATGGTTTTCTAGTGCTGATTTCAGCCTAGTTTTGATGCTAATAAGCACTTGTGGTGGTAGGTTGCTAACATGTTGAGTGTAGATAGATATTGCTCGGTAGGCAGTACAAAATGCAAAATGTGTAGGTCTCTTGTCATGTTGAGTTTTAGATATTGCTTTTTTTTACCATGGTGAGGTTGTACTTTTTGAGATTTTAAAAGTAAATATGAACTCCCAGAACGCAATAGGTGCTGCGAAAGGCGTAGATTTTCTTTGCCCTAAACTTTTCTTTTCTTTGTCCTGAGCAAGCGAACACAAATCTTTCTGCAATGTTCCGTCAAATTTGTGTAAAAGTGTAAATGCGCCAGCAATTGGAATGCTCCAATTGTAGCTTTGTTTTCTGTTAAGCTGTTACTGATGTAATCGATCCATCCATATGGTTCAGTCCTTTAGGGGTGTGTTTGGTTCGTGGATGGAGGTTGTATCGTATATCCTGACTGAGTGGATGCAGGCCGAGTGGAATCGTATTTCAGAAAAAGAAGATGTTTGGTGAGGTTGCATGAGCGGATGCAAAAAAACTGAGATGCTGTTTGGTTGCCTGTATGAGCGGATGCAGTCTACCAAACCTGAGAGGCTGACACGTGGGACCGCATAAGATACACTGCATCAACCCATGCAGGATGGCCAGTGAAGCTCATTTTGAGCGTATTCACCCATCCAGGATGAGGGCGTATTTTTGCATCCACTCATACAGGCAACCAAACAGGCTCTTTCTCAGATTATACGGATCCACCCAGCCAGGACGAAGGAGATTCAGGCAACCAAACACACCCTAGAGCGCGCATGACCTCAATCAGATCCTGTGACACCCTCATGTGCATCCGCCCCTGCCACTAACTGCGTAGGTTAGGTCAGCCTGATTTGTTCTGTTGATTGGGGCTGAGAGTGTTGGTATGTGCTAGTGAGAGTGTTTAGTCTTAACGTGTTCTGTGGATTTTAACTGTGTAGGTTAGTCCTAGACTCCTAGCTCCGGTTGTTTCCTTCCTTAACATGGCACTGCTGTAGCTTATCCCATGATTATGTTGTGCTGTTGGACAGACCACTTTATTTGTGGAACGTAGCCTAGATATGTGTTTGCTCGCTGTTGATTGATATAAATTGACTTTACTTGTTCAAGATCCTGACACTGTCAGCATATGCCCTGCCGTAGTGCCGTATTGCTATTGTATAATTTTCTCATTGTCCATGCATGGGTAGAGTGTTGTTTCAAAATTTTTAGTTTTTTATTCGGTTATAGAACATTTTTATGTTGTTTTATTTTTAATGTGTTGTGGTGATGTAGTGTGCTTACAGCCTTACAGCATGTTTAGCGTGCTTTAGCTTTAGCTCCTCAGTCAAATTTAGTTGAACTCATGGTCAAATGGGGAGGTTATTCAACTGTTTAATTGAGAAACCTGGCATGCTGATGGGGATAAATAATCTGTATGTAAAGAGCGATTAGCTAGGTTATGAATGTGGGTTCCATAAGTAGTGAATGTTTTACATGTTATAACCATAATTTACCAAACAACTCTTTTGGGTTTTGACTAATATTGTAAGTGCCCTGATGTGGTTCTTAATGCAAAAGCCTTCGAAGCTGACATACAGAAGACTAAGCTTGGTCAAACTGGCCCAGTGGCCCTTAGGAGTTATGAGTGTTGATAGATGCCATTTTTTTTAATTTGTGTGCCATTTTTTAATTTGTATGTAATTGCTTCTCACTGAACATTGCTAACTGGTGAAATCTGTTTCTTTGATGGTCAATAGGACAGTTGATACAGCCATGGATATCGCTCAGATTCTGCTAGCTGCTCAATCTCCGGATGGTAATCTTCGGACAGTAGCAGAAGCCAGCCTCAAGCAGTTCCAGGAGCAGAATTTTTCCAACTTCCTCCTCTCCTTATCAGTAGAGCTCTCGGATGATGAAAGACCACCAGATTCTAGAAGACTTGCTGGTATTATCCTTAAGAATTCGTTGGATGCAAAGGATTCTGCAAAGAAGGAGCTACTGATTCAACAATGGGTCAGCCTGGATCTATCGATTAAATTGAAGATTAAGGAGTCATTGCTGATAACACTAGGATCTTTGGTGCTTGCTGCAAGGCAGGCCTCGTCACAAGTCATTGCCAAGGTTGCATCCATTGAGATACCCCGTCGGGAATGGCAAGACCTCATTGCCAAATTACTGGGCAACATGACGCAGCCGGGTGCATCTGCTCCACTAAAGCAAGCAACTCTAGAGGCGTTGGGGTATGTCTGTGAGGAGATTCCTCCTCAGCACTTGGAGCAGGATGAAGTGAATGCTGTTCTGACTGCTGTGGTCCAGGGAATGAACCAGACAGAGCTAAGCCATGAAGTCCGTCTTGCAGCAGTAAAAGCTCTATATAATGCTCTTGATTTTGCTGAGAGCAACTTTGCAAATGATATGGAGAGAAATTATATAATGAAGGTAATTTGTGATACTGCTGTATCTAAGGAAGTGGAGATCAGGCAGGCAGCCTTTGAATGCCTTGCTGCCATTGCATCCACATATTATATGCACTTAGATCCTTATATGCAAACCATATTCAACCTGACAGCTAACTCTGTCAAAGGAGATGAGGAACCAGTTGCACTTCAAGCTATTGAGTTCTGGAGCACTATTTGCGATGAAGAGATTGAACTCCAAGAAGAATATGAGGGATCTGATGATGCTAACTCTACTGTACATTATCACTTTATTGAGAAGGCCCTCCCTTCACTTGTTCCAATGCTGCTAGAAACTCTGTTGAAGCAAGAGGAAGATCAAGATCAAGATGATAATGTATGGAACATTTCCATGAGTGGTGGGACATGCCTTGGACTCATTGCTAGAACTGTTGGTGATGCAATTGTCCCTCTTGTGATGCCATTTGTTGAGGCTAACATCACAAAGCCGGACTGGCATTGTCGCGAGGCATCTACTTTTGCATTTGGTTCTATCCTTGAAGGTCCCTCTGTTGAGAAACTTGCTCCCCTGGTACAGGCTGGACTTGATTTCTTGCTCAACACAATGAATGATCCAAACAGCCAGGTAAAAGACACCACTGCATGGACTCTTGGGAGGGTATTTGAGCTCTTGCATTCTCCAGCGAGTGCAAATCCAATTATAACAAATGCAAACCTTCCTCGTATCATGACTGTGTTGCTGAAGAGTAGTAAAGATGTTCCAAATGTGGCCGAGAAAGTCTGTGGAGCCATATATTTTCTTGCCCAAGGTTTTGAAGATGCAGAGTCGATCTCATCTGTGCTGACACCTTATCTTCCTAATGTTATCGCTGCTCTCCTTTCTGCTGCGGATCGTGCTGATACCACCCATTTCAGGCTTCGCGCATCTGCTTATGAAGCATTGAATGAGATTGTCAGAGTCAGCAACATACCTGAAACTTCAGGCATTATAGGCCAGTTATTGCAGGAGATCATGAGAAGATTGAACTTGACATTTGATCTCCAAATACTTTCATTAGGTGACAAGGAGAAGCAAAGTGATCTGCAGGCTTTGCTGTGTGGTGTACTGCAGGTCATCATCCAGAAACTGAGCAGCTCAGATGCAAAGTCCATAATTGCACAGACTGCTGATCAGTTGATGTTTCTGTTTCTCCGTGTCTTTGCTTGCCACAGTTCTACTGTACATGAAGAAGCAATGCTTGCCATCGGTGCTCTTGCTTATGCCACCGGTCCAGAATTCGTGAAATATATGCCTGAGTTTTTCAAGTACCTGGAAGCAGGCTTGCAGAATTATGAAGAGTACCAAGTATGCTCCATCTCTGTAGGGGTGGTGGGTGATATTTGCCGTGCCTTGGAAGATAAAGTTTTGCCCTTCTGTGATGGAATTATGACTGTTCTTCTCAAGGACCTGTCAAACTCAATGCTCAATCGGTCTGTCAAGCCTCCGATTTTCTCGTGCTTTGGGGATATTGCTCTTGCTATTGGTGAGAATTTTGAGAAATACCTGCCATATGCCATGCCAATGCTTCAAGGGGCTGCAGAGCTTCTTGGTGTTTTGGATCAAAGCGATGAGGATATGGTTGATTATGGTAACCAGCTCAGACGGGGAATATTTGAGGCCTACTCTGGCATACTCCAGGGTATAAAGGGCTCAAAAGCTCAGTTGGTGATACCTTATGCAAACCATCTGCTGCAGTTCACTGAAGCCGTCTACAAAGACCGGTGCAGGTGCACTTCATTTACATTGCTAATCTGCTATATTTGTTGTATGGATGATTGTTACCTGTTTCTTACCATTACATGTCCGTGTCTACACTTTCAGGGATGACAGTGTGACAAAGGCTGCGGTTGCTGTCCTGGGGGATCTTGCAGACACGCTTGGCCCAAGCTCGAAGGATATGTTCAAGAGCCACCTCTTCCACACTGAGTTCTTGAGGGAGTGCCTCGACTTAGACGATGAAGTCAGGGAGACTGCGTCATGGACCCAGGGAATGATAAACCAAGCACTAGTTTCTTAATATGAGACATTTTTTTGTTGTCAGTTATGGCGGAGTTTTCTTTTTGTGGCTGTTCCAAGTCCCTTTGCCACAGATGAATGAAAGGATACCAACATATATATGTAGCGTCAGTCGTAGGATCCCTATCGTAGGCTTCTTCTGTGCTTTGCCGTCAGTCTGTCATGTCGTTTTGCGTCACCTTTGATGGGGTGGATTCTGGCAATGAACGTCTTGAACAGCTAAACTTATTAATGTATTCTACTTGTCGGTGTTTATCCATTCAGTGCTGCTGATGTTGCTGCTTGTCATTTTTCATGCTCAGCAGGTTTATACTTATGAAAAGGTTGTAGGTTATTATCCATTGCAGTGCGGTGTTCTTGTCATCTGCTTCTCATGCCACCTTATTTATCCTTGTTGGTATGAAAAGTTATTTCGAGATTGTTGCGTTGTCGGGGTGAGTAATATCTCGGCAAATGATGCCAGAACTTTATGAACACGGCTTCCCTGTTCCCTTCTCCGTGTTCCTCTCGTGTTTCTGTCGACGTGGTAAACATTCAGAGAGCACCAAGGGAATATAAGTGGGATAGGAAGGGTGCTCTGGATGTATACCACGTCGACGGGAACACGAGAGAAACACGAAGAAGGGAATAGGGAAGCTGTTTTCGAACATTATATGATGAAATTTCTTCTGAGCATATCAGGTACACAATCTATGTACTGGGGAAATTTCACTGCTCAAAGTACAATTTGCCCCATGTATTGCATGCAAATATTACTACTTAGGTAGACTGGTTCTACATTGTGAAGAACTATATAGTAGAACCATGTGAAGAACTATATATTGTCTTTATTTCACCATCTTAACCACCTCACAAACAGCACTGGACTTGATCCTAGCTCTGCTACATTAATTTCATGCACACACTGCAATTCCTCTTGTTCATATATACAGATGGATACAAATACAAACTGGTTCATATTGGCACATGACAATGTAGAAGCATCCCAAAACAAAACAATTTGTAATGCGCTAGCAAAGCAAGGCCAGGTTAACACCTCCGGAATTCCACTTCCGTCTTCAAGTGGCCTCCGTGGAGATGATCTCAAGCTCAGCCCACCACAGCGGCGACACCTTGGGGGTGGCTGCGTCCGGCGGCATGGCGGTGATCTCCCGCAGCCGCCTCGCGACCTCCGGCATCGTCGGCCGCCTCCTCGGCTCCCGGTCGGTGCAGGACCGTACCACGCTGTCCAGCCGGTCGACGGTCTCGGCGTGGAAGGACTTGCCCAGGTCAGGGTCCATCACGTCTCTGAGCCGCCTCTCCCCCCTGAGGAAGCTCGCCGTCCAGCCCTCCAGCAGGCCTCCCTCCGACGCCGTGAACCTGCCGGACATGATCTCCAGCAGCACCATGCCGTAGCTGTACGCGATGCTCTCCCTGTCGGACAGGACCGGGGACAGGCTCGCTATCTCCGTCGCCGTCCCCCCGGCTTCCTCCTCGCATAAGAAGACGTCGGAGATTTTCGCCGCGAAGTCGTCGGTCAGGTAGATGGTCGACGTGTCCAGCATCCTCAGGATCTCCGGGGGGCTCAGCTGGTGCCTGTGCTCCAGGCAGTAGGCGATCCCGACCGCCACTCGCAAGCGCGTTGGCCAGTCCAGGTGACCGTCTTCCCTCTCTGCAGCAGCAAAGTTCAGTTATCTGACAGTGAAAACTTCTGTTTCATATGCGCCATAGCTCATGGATAATTTCATCCTAGATGTGTGTTGTTGTGTTGATGGAAATCCATTACCGTGGAGATGCTCAAAGAGTGTGCCATTGGGGGCATACTCAAACACCATCATCCTTGTAAATGGCTGCTCTTCCTCGCAGTAGCCGAGCAGGTTCACAAAATTCTTGTGGTTTACTCTGGCCAAACTTGTTATCTGAAAGAACGCATAGAACATTAGTAGGAAAAGATGAGATTACTAGTGTCTTTGAGAGTAATCTGGTCAATTTCATGCATTTTCAGAGTACATTGGTTTGCAGTGACCTTTTTCCTGAACAGTGTTTCGCAGTTCTTGGACCACTCCTTTGCGGACTTTTTCGTCGTCGATATGACTGCAATCTCAACGCCGCTGGATAGTGTGCCCTTGTACATTATGTAATCCGACAAGGAACCGATGATGTTGCTGAAATCTTCGCAGGCAACCTCAAGCTCTGATCTCTTCAGCGCTGGCACACCTGCAAAAGCATCCATCTCTCAAGCATTTCTAAGAAGGTATGTGCTACAAATGGAAATATGGTACAAACAGTGTCAGAGATGAACTGAACCTGTCACAAATGCTTTTTGCAGTTGTCCACTCAAACCGGTCGCCCACGGCCTGACGGTGACCACCTTGCTCGACTGGTAACACAGGACGAACAGCGCCATGGACATGCCCACAAGGAAGGAAGCTCCCGCTGCAGCAATGACATAGATAGGCCTAGTAGCACCAGCATGCTTCGCCTCAGGCGTAGCTCCGGCCACCGACGGACTAGCAGTGCCGTCGGTCACCACCGGAGCATGCTGTGGGGGCAGTGCAATGCTGTGTGCAGGCTTCTCAGCCTGCCGAGGCAACGGCAAAGGCTTGGGGACCACCGGTGAAAATGCAGGAGCAGTTGGTGGGAAGCCACTACCCTGCAATGGTGGAAAGTTCGTTGTCGGCGGCAGATTCTGTGCCCATGGCCGCCGCTGTGGAAACGGCGGCTGCTGGTTCGGCATTTCAAACGGGTTCGGCGAGAACGACGACGATGACGGCGGGGGAAAGGAGCTTTCTTGAAAGTTGCCTCCGGTGTACCAGCTTCGGTACGCTGGTGGGCGGTAGGCGCCAAGATTTGGCCATCCTGCCTTGCTGCCGAAATGCTGCTTGGATCTGTATCTATTTGGTTGTTGCAGAGCTTTTCGGATATGTTTCGCTTGGATTACCCTATCAATGATTGAAAAAAGATAAAAGTGTAACTGTAAGCAGAAGAAGGGAAGAACAATTGGACAAGAGATGCACCAGCAGCTGGGGTTGTTTGGAGGGTCAGCTGTCCATCTCTGACAGCAGAGACAATTATTCCCAGCTCAAATTGTTCTATCTAATATCCATGCAACGCAATCTAAGAAGATCGTTGCGCTGAATACTTTTGGACTACGTTTAAGTGATTTGCATGGTTTGTTTACTAAATGTCAAGTGAGAAGAAACTTGTGACGAAAGATATGGATATCTACATGAAGAAATCATCAAGCTACTGTAATGCCTTCTACAAGACCACACTGACAGAAAACCACCACTGCCAATTGGAAACTGCCACAGTGACACTGAAATTCAGAGCATTCCTGAACAGGAAAGATGTCGTCAGAGATCTCACCGAGCTGCGGAGTGCACGTCTTCCTCCCGGTTCGACGTTCCTATAGTCAGTTCATACTAGTATCAATATCTCAAGGGACAAGAAGGAAGTAGCAAAACTTTCTCTTACAACAAAAACACAAAAGGATTAATTGCACCAAAGATTCTTTCAGCAGTTGATATGTTCAGAAGAACAGACGCGCGCGCGCGCGCACACACACACACAACATACCTTGCTGAGCATCGTAGCTGCAGATGCCAAGATGGAAATTGAAGGAGAGGAGCAGAAACGCAACCACCACCCTGGACAGCCTCATCTCCGTGGGCCGATACAGAATGCAACTACGCAGACCAGTAAGTGACAAATCAATCAAGAAATCTCACATGCTTTAGCTTATGCTTGAAAGAAATGGAGAGAGGCCACGTTAAGCATGCGCGTGACAGTAGAATCAGCAAGGGCGAGGGAGGAGAGAAGACTTGGGTCTCATCTTTGCAGCGGAGACCGGAAAAAGGAGAAGGAAGAGGAGAGATGAGATGGCCACGCGTAGGAAGGGAAATACGGAATAGCGATGATGATTTCGGTGTGACCACTAATGAGTGATGACCACCACACCGCACCACACAGCCCACGGCACAGCAATAAATTCTGTTTGGCTCAATTTGGGTTCAGTTGTTTAGTACTACATGCATGCCCAATGTCAAAGTCTGGTTGGTTCTTGATAGGTGGCGGGCAGGAGCGGAGTCAGGATCCAGACAGGGGGGCGACCCGCCAAGGCGCCGGCGTCATAGATCCTGGGCGCCGTGTGTCGGCAAAATTAGACATACACATATATAATTAAACATACGCATATATATTCAGTGGCGAATCTAGAATGAAAAATGAGGGTGGGCTAAAAAATATACATTCTTTTACCAGATCATAAGCTTTTCCTAGAATTATTGGTCCTACACCTCGAATGACACGACTAATTTGTAAAAAACATAGTTTTGTATTCTTGTGCAATCAAATTCATAGTTTTATACATAAATAAAAGTAAAGAAAAAAGAGAGATACAATGGAGGTACCTCGCTAATGCAAGTGAATCCCTAAAACATGTAAATATGGTTCTGGTTAGTAACAATTTGTACATCAAAATTAAAAAAATTAGTAATATAATAGTAAATTGTATTTAATTACTTAAATGATCATGAACATTTAAAATAAATGGGCAATGAGTTTGAGTTATAAACCTAAAAATCGGTTCGGCCGTACGGGGAATCCAAGAATAATATCACTGTATCAAGCCAATAGCAGCAGCTAGCGCCCAGCAGCAGCTTCACTTCACGCGAATCACGAATCATGCCTTCTGCCCACTGGATTGCTTGTCTGCTTCGCCTCCACTTAATGTCTTAACCCCACTTCTCAAAAAAAATGTCTTAACCCCAGCGCAGCTGCAGCCGCAGAGCATCCGCGCTCCGCCCTCGGTCGCCCCTCGGCCTCGGGCCTCCATTCTCCAGTCCAGCTTGCCGGCGACCCGGCCCTCCCCAACACCCCGGCGGCCGGCGCGACGCAGCCTCCGGTCTCCCCTTCTCAGGCCTCCCCGCCTCGGCGCCTCCGGCTCCGGCCTCCCCGCCTCCAGATCTCGTCGCGGGCTTCAAACCTTGAGCACGGCCGCACGGGTGAGCAACCTCAGTCCCCACTCCTCACTGCCTTCGTGCCGATTGGGGATTGGGGGAACGGGGAAGGGAATGGATTGGGGATTTGGGGATTTCGGATTTGGGGAATTTTCGGACACGGGAACAGGCCAACTGGGTATGGACCGGTGGGGATGTGGGCAGTGGGCCGGTGGGCGGACCACGGACGTGAATTGGGCCTGGCTTCACTGCTTCTTCGGCCTTGTTTCTTCGTCTTCTTGTTTGCAGTCTTTGCCGGTTTGCAGCATGGTTGGCAGGTCACAGCCGCAGGGAGCCAGTAGCGCCGGCCGCCGGGGGAGCCAGGAGCCTAGGAGGGGGGTCGGTCAACCGGTGGAGGGTAGGCTTCAGCCTGATGAAGCCTACCCGGTGGATTCGCCACTGTATATATTGTCATATAAATTCAATCATAACACATATGGCAAAATAATGTAGCATACTCTAGCATACTGAAAAGACTCTCTCGGTGGTCGCTGTTGATACTGGAAGAGTTATGACTAATCTTAGCAATCTATCGACCATTGGATAAATAGAATTTTTACCTAATCTCACTAGTCCCTTTGTTAGATCAGCAAGTGATGGCAATGTACTTAGCCCTAGATGGTTGCATACATCAAGTTGAAAATGTGGTAGTTGACACTCCAATTGAGTTTGATCTTGACTTGAAAAATCAGCGGGATAGTACTTTTCCACCAGAGTACTTATCTTTGAAATGTCAAAGCCATCTTTTCTTGGATCTAGTGAGGCACAAAGTGATAGAAGCTCTGTTGCTTGAGAACTGAATCGATCTTCTAACTCAATCAATTGTTGGTCGACCGCAACATTAAACACATCTATTTTATAATGGTGAAGAGTGGTGGTATTATCATTTTTGTTCCGAGATTTGGTCACATCCACACACCTACAAATTGCGACATGTAGTTAAACAAGTTAGATATGTACCATAAGAATAAAAAAAAATATGTATTTGTGCTCATATTAAAAAACTGAAGGTAAGATAATAACTTACTTGCGATTTAAATCCGAAATCTCAATCTCGTGCTTGTCACAAAAGACTTTCACCTCCTCAAGAAGTGGTTCCCAGCCATCATTTCTCAAGTCACTAAGCAATGATTTTGTGTTAGAAATGCAGGGGCCTAATTGACTAATTGACTGTGATGAAGGGTGATTAAGGGGTCCTATTAATGCATTTGGTGGACCATTGGGGGGGGGGGGGGGCTAGGCCCCTGCCCACCCCCCTTGTCTCCGCCCCTGGTGGCGGGCCATAGGTAGGGTTAGAATCAAGCCAAGTCAGCTCGAGCTAGGCTTGCCCGACCTCTGTTAGCTAATCTAGGTATTCTGCATGTCAGTTACTATTCTGCCGTCAATAATGCAGTGCATGCACATAGTGCAAGTCAGTTTTTTTGTTAATTAGTAGGTCAGTTTTCTTGGTTATTAGTAGTTCAGTTTCAAGGTAATTAGTGGGTCAGTTTCTCTTGTTTAATTGCTATAAAGGGAGGAAGTAAAAATCTGAAAAGCTGCTGGTTCTGGGCAGCGCCAAAATCTTCTTGTATTCGTGTGTTTGATTGCTTGAGTTCCAGCCAACAATTGGTATCAGAGCTCCGTTTCGTTCTAGGGAGCGGCGATGTCGGACTCCCCTCAGCGCCGCAGGAGTGCGCCGCCCAGCCACCGGCGTCGTTCGCAGTCGCCACCGTCGCGACATGGTCACAGGCGTGGCGGTGGCCATGGGCGGGCGCAATATGAGCGACCGATCGTCGTCCACCGCACCGTCAAGGAGTTATCGGCATCCGTCCAGTACCCGATGCTGACGAAGACCAACTACCCAGAGTGGGTGGTGATGATGCGCATCAACTTGCAGGCACAAGGCCTATGGGGCGCAATTGAATCCGGCGGCGTCGAGTACGGCGAGGATCGGCTGGCACTAGTAGCGATCGCTCGCTCGGTCCCGACGGTGATGCTGAGTTTGATCGACAGCAAGGAGACCGCGCAGGAGGTGTGGGAGGCGGTCAAGGTCATGCGGATGGGCGTCGAGCGGGTGCACGTGGCAAACGCGCAGAAGCTCTGACGCGACTTCAACAACATCGCCTTCAAGGAAGGCGAGAATGTGGATGACTTCTCGATGCGAATCACATTACTTGCCAACAACCTACATCTCCTCGGCGATGAGATCGACGAAACCGAGGTCGTTCGCAAGTTGCTCTAGGTGGTCCCTGATCGGTTCATGCAGGTTGTGATCTCAATCGAGACGCTGCTGGACGTTGAGGAGTTGTCCATCGAGGAGGTCACGGGCCGTCTCCGGTCCGTGGAGCAGTGGCTCAACGCGCGAGCAGCGGCCGCAGAGCCGGGTTCCCGGCTGCTTCTCTCGTCGAAGGAGGAGGATCTAATCCGTTGCCTACGGAAGCGCGACAAGGAGGGTGCACGCGTTGGCAGCGCTGGCGCCAGTGGAAGTGGTACGAGCGACGGCTCAGTCCTGCCACAGCGCGGCGTGCAGCCACCCAAGCGCGGTACTGATGATGCACGCAAGGGTGGCGGCGGCAAGGTCATCGACAAGGATACGTGGAAGTACTACGGGAAAACTGGGCATTGGCTCGGGAGTGCCGGAAGAAGAAGAGAGACGAGGCGGTGGCCGCAGCGCTGCTGGCGGAGGAGGGCAGCGACGACGAGCCGTCCCTGTTGATGGACAATGGCCTCTCTTTCACCGGTGCCCGTGCGCCTCCCAGAGCGCGTCGCACCCGTGCACGTCGGCGGACGGGTCTTCCTCAATGAAGAACACATGACGGTGCAGTTGGGCGACACTGACAACCACACCGGCAGCCAGGACGATGACGTGTGGTACCTCAACACGGGCACGTCGAACCATATGACGGGAAATGGCGCGGCCTTCTCTGAGCTGAACCGCGGCATCACGGGCACGGTAAAGTTCGGCAATGGATCAATGGTGGACATCCTCGGGCGCGGCACGATCATGTTCACGGCACGGGGTGGACGCCATCGTGTGCTTTCAGACGTGTACTTCATCCCACGTTTGCGTAGCAACATCATCAGCTTGGGACAACTCGACGAGGTCGGGTGCCAAGTGTTGATCGAGGACGGCGTACTGCGGTTGTGCAATCCAAGGAGGGAGCTTCTCGCCAAGGTACGTCGATCGGTTAATCGACTGTACAAGATCACCCTCACGCTTGCTCGACCGATTTCGCTCCTGGCGCACGCGAACGACGATGCGTGGTGCTGGCATGAGCGGTTTGGCCACCTGAGCTTCGAGGGGTTGAAGAAACTTGGCGTGGCGGCAAAATGCGTGGGCTTCCGCTGCTAGATCATGTCGACCAGCTGTGTGACGCGTGCCTTGTCGGCAGCAACGGTGCTCGCCGTTCCCTCTAGAGACCAAGTACCGCGCGAAGGGCTGGCTTGATCTCGTCCACGGCGATCTTTGCGGGCCAGTCACTCTGGCGACCCACGGTGGCAGGCGGTACTTTCTCCTACTCGTCGACGACGCTAGGCACTATATGTGGCTGGTGTTGCTGTCGAGGAAGGACGAGGCGGCAGGTGCAATCAAGAAGTTCCAAGCCAGCGTCGAGGTGGAGACTGGCATGAAACTCCATGCGCTACGCACAGACCGAGGAGGCAAGTTCACGGCGGTGACCTTCAGCGAGTATTACGTGGAGAAGGGCATTCACCAGCAGCTCACAGTGCTGTACTCGTCGCAACAAAACGGGGTCGTGGAGCGCCGGAATCAAACAGTGATGGCCATAGCGCGCTGTCTCCTCAAGGCAAAGCAGATGCTGAGCACCTTCTGGGGGGAGGCGGTGAGCGCTGCCGTGTTCATCTTGAACTATTCACCGATGAAGAGCGTCATTGGGATGACACCTTATGAAGTTTGGCATGGCAAGAAACCGGCTATGCATTTCATGCGCACATTTGGTTGCCTCGCTCACGTCAAGGTTACACGCCTGCATGCTGCGAAGCTTGACGACCGGAGCGTGAAGATGGTTTTTGTCGGGTACGAGCCAGGCTCCAAAGGCTACCGGGTGTACGATCCGGTGGGCGGCCGACTCCATGTGACCCGCGATGTGGTGTTCGACGAGACCAAAGGGTGGAATTGGGAGGCGAATGGCGATGCCAGCCCTGAGACGTTCACCGCGGAGTACACGGTCAGCGACGTCTTGGGCAGCGGCGAGCCGAATGCTCATGTATCCCCTGCGGTCCTGTTCCTGGAGGAAGAAGAGGAAGCTGTGGCGTCACCCCGAACACCCATGAACGCCACCCACAACACCGGTGGTGCTCAAGTCGAGCACGCACTCCATCGTCGCACATCCCGTCAGGGCTCGACCATAGTGATAACAGTGCGCTGCGACGTTTCCGCACGGTGGACAATTGCATCAATACTATCGAGCCACGCGTACTGGATCCCGACGAGTGGCTCCTCGTTGCGACCGAGGAGCCCACCTCCTTTGACGAGGCAGCCACTGATCCGATGTGGCGTGCCGTGATGGAAGAGGAGATGGCAGCCATTGAGGACAATGGCACGTGGGAGGCGGTGGAACTCCTGGCCGGACACTACCCGATTGGCCTCAAATGGGCGTTCAAGCTCAAGAAGGATGCGCAGGGGGTGGTGGTTCGGCACAAGGCGTGGCTGGTGGCTAAGGGGTACGTACAACGCGCTGGCGTGGACTTCGATGAGGTGTTGCACCAGTGGCACGGCTTGATTCCGTGTGCGCACTGGTAGCAGTGGCAGCACACGAGGGCTGGGCGCTCCACCATCTCGATGTCAAGTCTGTGTTTCTGAACGGTGACCTCACGGAGGAGGTTTACGTTGCTCAACCGCCGGGAAAGTACTGCGGCTGCGCAAAGCACTCTACGGCCTACGACAAGCTCCTCGGACGTGGAACGCCGAGCACGGGGTGTACACACGCAGCGAGGGGCGAGGACGTCTGCTCCTCGGCATGTATGTTGACGATTTGATCCTCACCGGTGCGGACCAAGCTGAGATTAGGTCGTTCAAGGAGGAAATGAAGCGCTCGTTCAAGATGAGCGACCTTGGGCAGTTGAGCTACTATCTCGGCATTGATGTCAAGCAGCTGCCCGGGAAGATCACCATGAGCCAAGTTGCGTATGCGGCAAAGCTCCTGGACAAGGCCAGCATGGCCGGGTGCAATGCCGTGCAAGTGCCCATGGAGGCATGTCTTAAACTGAGTAAGGAGAGCTCCAATCCACCTGTTGATCCCACGTTCGATCGTAATGTGGTTGGCAGCCTCCGGTACTTGGTCCACACCCGACCGGATATCAGTTTCACGGTTGGGTACGTGAGCAGGTTCATGGTGAACCCGACGACGGAACACCTGAGCGCCATCAAGCATCTACTTCGTTACGTCGCTGGTATACTCCACTTTGGCCTTAGCTACACCAAGGGGGACAACGACATCGAGCTCAAGGGGTACAGCGATGCGGACATGGCCAGCAACGTGGATGATCGCAAAGCACCTCCGGCATTTTGTTCTGCCTCAGCAACACGCCTGTGTCGTGGCAGTCGCAAAAGCAGCCGGTGGTGGTGCTATCATCGTGCAAGGCCGAGTACATCGCAGCCTCAGTGGCGGCATGCCAGGGAATCTGGCTCAGGCGGCTGATCAGAAACTTCTACGGGCGAGACATCGGCACCGCGACAATCTACATCGACAATCAGTCAGCGATTCAACTGTGCAAAAATCCGGTCTTCCATGGCCGGAGCAAACATATCGAGACACGCTTCCACTACATCCGGGAGTGCGTCGAGGGTGGCCAAGTTGCCATCCGCAAGATCCACACCGACGATTAGCTGGCGGACATACTGACCAAATCACTTGGCCAGGTGCATTTTGTACACCTGCGCTCGAAGCTCGGCGTCGTCGACAACAACCAAAACTAGATTAGGGGGAGTAATGTTAGCTAATCTAGTTATTCTGCATGTCAGTTACTATTCTGCCATCAATAATGCAGTGCATGCACATAGTGCAAGTCAGTTTTCTTGTTAATTAGTAGGTCAGTTTTCTTCGTAATTAGTAGTTCAGTTTCAAGGTAATTAGTGGGTCAATTTCTCTTGTTTAATTGCTATAAAGGGAAAAAGTAAAAATCTGAAAAGCTGCTGGTTCTGGGTACCGCCAAAATCTTCTTGTGTTTGTGCGTTTGATTGCTCGAGTTCCAGCCAACAACCTCGTCCGGAGCTATGGCTTGGCTTGTTCAGGAAACGAGCTAAAAATCCAGTTTGACTTGGCTCGTTTCCTAGCTCGAGTTGGCTCGCGAGCCGCATAAGTTGTGACCCCTAGATAAGAAAGTCTTACAGTTAGAGCATCAATTATACCAGTTTCTGCTTGAACATTTTTGCTATTAGGTAATAGATCTAGACACTCCCTAGTCTTCCAAATCTGCAAATGAATGTACAATCCATGCTAGCTGTTGTAGGGGTGGCCCCCACCTAAGCCCATTCGGCCTGCTAAAAGGTTGTAAATCCCGAAATGGGCCTTGTCATCCCTAAACCGATGGACAAACTGAGGTAGTCAATAGAACATTGTCTACTATTCTTAGGGCTGTGCGTAAAAAGAACTTAAAAATGTGGGAGAAATGTTTGCCTCATGTGGAATTTGCTTATAATCGTTTGCTGCATTCTACCACAAAGAAATGCCCTTTTGAGATTGTTCATGATTTCATACCTCGTGCACCTATCGACTTGTTACCTCTTTCAGTTTCTGAGAAGGTAAATTTTGATGTGCAACAACATGCTGATTTGATACGTAAGATGCATGAGACAACTAAAGTGAACATTGAGATTATGAATGCTAAATATAAAGTTGCTGGTAGTCAAGGACGCAAGCATGTTACTTTTGAACCTGGTGATCTTGTGTGATTACATTTGCGTAAAGAACGATTCCCTGAATTGAGAAAGTCTAAACTCATGCCTCGTGCAGATGGTCCTTTTAGAGTGTTGAACGTATTAATGATAATGCATATAAGTTAGACTTACCTGCAGATTTTGGGGTTAGCCCAACCTTTAACATTGTAGATTTGCGACCTTGCTTGGGTGTGGAAGATGAGCTTGAGTCGAGGACGACTCCAATTCAAGAAGGGGAGGATGATGAGGACATCTTTTCCAAAGATACAACTGTGCCAACTTCACAACAAACTCAACAAACTGAAACTATGATACAAGGACCAATGACTCGAGCGCGAGCACGTCAACTTAACCATCAGGTGAATGCGTTCCTAAATTTGCATACAAATATTTCAAAGAATGGCATACTACTTAATTCTTGTGATGATTTGATTGTCCTTAGGAACCATGGGGAAGAACCACACGAGCTCAAGTGTAGAAGTGGAACCGTCAAGCGCAATCCAAGTCCTGTTCGCGAGTTCGAATCAGATTCTGCCTCGTTAATAGCATCTACTTCAAACGGACATAAGTTTTGATCCAGAAGGCTTCTTGAGGCTCGTGAGTACTCATTGAAAAGCTCTTGGAGTCTACTTTCAGATGGATCTAGTCTCACCTCCAAACTCCATCCGAGCCAATCAAAAATTGTCAAACAAGTCGCATCACTTTTCAAGTCTGAGTTGAAGTGGGCCTTGGGCCTTGTAATCGAGTCCGAGTCAAAGTGGGCCTTGGGCCTTGTAATCGTAAATAGTACCATATCCCTTGTCATTAGATAAGTGCGGCTTCCCCCTCCCCTATTTAAGGAGGTCGCACCCCTTTAGTTTTCGTAGGGTTTTTCTTAAGAGATTATTCTGCTTAGCAGTTTCACCGCATGTTCGGTTGAGGAACCCCAACTTGTGAACTTAATCTTTATTCGCAATACAATTTTAGATTGCATCTTGAACTCTCTTGCTTGTGTTCTCGATTCGCTTGCAGGAGATAGCCTTCTTGGCGAGGTCAACCGTGTTCGGTACGGTTGATAACCAATGGAGCAGTGGTGTAGTGATTGCGAGGGGTTCGATCTGTTTTGGTCGGAACCTTTGGATCATCAACGTCGAGTTCTCTATAATCGACTTATCAGTACCTCTCAGAAGATCGAGCCATCGTCACATTAGTTGGTATCAGAGCAACGGTTGCCTGTGAGGTAATTCGTCCCTTTTAGATTAGTTTATGTTTATCATATCGTCCCAAAACTCCAGAAAAGTAGCCACAAAAAAAAAATCGTAGTGTTCTTCCGCTGTCCCAACACCCCTTGTGCCATTGCAATTTTTCTTTTCAGTATTGCTCGGTGAATTTTTGGTTACTTTGTCGTGTTCAAGTTGCTAATTACTAGTTTAGTCAGAGTCCAGTTCGTCATTGCCTAGTTGCATCTCGTGTTCCTTTGCGTAGCTTCGTCGTTGTGTGTTCTTGTTCCTTGCCGTGGCCTCCCATCCATTGCCATCCCATCCGCTGTCACCCCATCCGCTGCCACCCCTTGCCGCGGCCTCCCATCCATTGCCATCCCATCCGCTGTCACCCCATCCGCTGCCACCCCTTGCCGCTCCCCAGGCGTTGCCATCCTCCGCAACCCTTCCATGCCCCGCCGCGCATCTCGCTTGTCTCGTCCTTGTGCAAGAAAAAAAATTAGGGTTTAGGACTCAGAAAAATTAGGGTTTCGGATTCAGTAAAAGAGAGAGAGAGAGAGAGAGAGAGAGAGAGTTGATTTCGGTTAATTAAAAAAAACAGAAAAAAGAGAAAAAAGAGAAAAAAGAGGAAAGAGTCCATCTTTGCCGAAATTTGGAAAGTCCATCAAACCTTTGCCAAAAATAGTGAAAATTGGTGGAGCTATTCTTCATACATCCAAAAGCCTCCAGAAAAACATTTGAGCAATTTCGGCCAAGGAATGAAAAGTTATAGTTGTTTCAATTGAGGCCGAAACGAATTCGAGTCCGTTTCCGACACACCTTCAGTAAAACGGGCATAACTTTTGCATACGGTGTCCGTTTTGGAAGTTCTTGTACTCATTGAAAAGCTAACGATGAACCCGATTCAAAAATAAATGACCACTTGCACTAGTCGCCCTCCAAGACCCCTAAAATTGGCCATCTTTAGCTCTGAAATTGCGTTGCAAGATTTTGGTTTTTCGTCTTTGGTGATTTATTCGGTCTTCCCTTCGGAATTTGGGTTTCATCCAGTTGAGAAAGTTGTAGATCTCATTGAAACCTTTCAAAAGAGTATATATAAGTCATATAAAACTTTGGCTTTTCATCGTTTGAGACTAGCTGTTGTATCTGCTCAATCTAGAGGGCTGTTCGCGTTTTACCGATATCGCTGTTTTGTGCTCTACATTGCACAA
This sequence comes from Dendrocalamus latiflorus, assembly GCA_017311315.1. Classification (NCBI taxonomy): domain Eukaryota; kingdom Viridiplantae; phylum Streptophyta; class Magnoliopsida; order Poales; family Poaceae; genus Dendrocalamus; species Dendrocalamus latiflorus. Next base: position 16,224,827 of record CM029661.1, read on the forward strand.
ATAATCTTGTGCCCTTAGAAAGAAGTTTGAGTAGTGGGCTAGCATCTCTCCTAGTACTTGTCGTGAGGTTCTCCTTTGCTTACATCAAGTCACATTGATCGTTACGTGTGCGTCCATACACTTCCTTCCATATGGCTTGATTGGCTAGCTGTGATTAGGCTAGGATCAGCAACCTTTCATGAGTATTTTGAACAAACTTTCAATTTGCATTTACTGAACTGATTATTGCTGATCTTTTTGCTACCATATTGTGCCTTCCAAGCTCTACCTACTCTTGATCAGAACAGGTCTCCTCTTGTAATCGTACCCACGCTCGACACGGTGTCATGAACCAGCTACCGGTTGTATCACCTGCTGCATTGGTAAGAACACTTGTAAGAGTGTGGTATGACGTTTGAGAGTGTGTGATTCCACTTTCCATCACCTTAGTAGTTGATAGGCATAATACATTTGTGTTGTCTTTTGCTTTCTACTAACCATGGCAGGTGAGCTGTCTGATGCACAAGAGTGTGTTTTAAAGGAGAGCTCATGACGCTCTTGGATGAACAACGCGCTACCATTACTGAGGACATCGATAGGAAGCTTCAAGTTACGACAGGCACATTGCAGCGTTCCATCAATGAGAGTATTGCACGCCTTGAAAGAATGGTGAATCAACCACCAAACAATGGACGCGAGTATGATCACAATGCAGGCCCAGATTTTGAGGAGGGAGATGATAATGAGAGACAAAACCGCGACGCCGGCGCTGCATTTGCTGCCCAAGATGCACGCCCATGACATCGACCACATCAAAACCGTCACGGTATGGGAGGTAATAATTTTCAGCACCACAATGCTCGTGCTAATGATGACCCATTTGCTAAAGTCAAATTTGCCATACCATCTTTTTTGGGTGTTTATGATGCTGAAACCTATCTAGATTGGGAGATGACAGTTGAACAAAAATTTAATGCCCATCTAGTTCTTGAAGTGCATAGAGTTAGACAAGCTACTAGCGAATTTAAAGATTTTGCTATCATTTGGTGGACTCAAGTAGTTAATTCTGGTTTAGCACCTGATACATGGAATAGATTGAATGTAGCTATGCGTGCTAGATTTGTTCCTACTGCTTTTAAATGTGATATGCGTAAGAAATTGCAGCACTTAGACCAAGGTAATAAATCTGTCGAGGAATATTATTAAGAGCTACAAATAAGCATGCTGCGTTGTAATGTTGTAGAGGATGAGGAGGATAAGATGGCTCGTTTTTATGGGGGCTTAAGGCGTGAAATTCAGGACAAAATTGATTATAAAGAGTATAACGATATCAATAGATTGTTCCAGCTTGCTTGTTTGGCAGAAAAAGAATTGCATGGTAGGCAACAAAGGACAAGGAGTAACTTTGGAAGTACGTCTACATCGAGATCGACGCCTGGGCAAGCCAAGACAGCCCCACCACCTCTTTTTCGAGCTGCTGCCCCCTCTGTGGGTAGGGCGCGTTCAGCAGCACCGCCGCCACCATCATGCGCACCCGAGACGAGTAAATCTACTAGCGTGCAAGCACCAGCACAGAGCTCTTCATCGGTTGCTTCCACGGGCCATACGACGGGCATTGTGTGCCACCGTTGTAAATGGATGGGCCACGTCATGAGAGATTGCCCAAGTCAGTGGGCGTACATTGCGACAGAAGGTGGTGGTTATGTAAGTGCTAGTGATGTTGAGGATGAATATGCTCTTGCAGCTAACCTTGCAGGCAATGGTGATGATCATGAGACAGATAGCGATGGTGAGGAAAGTTTAGGTGCTGCTGCTCTGGCAAATTATAGAACCATAATTGTGCAGCGAGTACTGAGCACTCAAAGATAGCAAGAGGAGAAGCTACAACGTCATAATTTGTTTCAGATGTTCCTCATCGTCAAGAATTGCCGTGTTCGTGTTATAATTGATGGCGGGAGCTGCAATAACTTGGTGGATTCAGGATTAGTCAAGAAGCTTGGCTTGACCACACATGCGCATCCTCACCCATACCACATTCAATGGTTCAACAACAGCGGTAAGGTGAAGGTAACACAATCTGCGAGAGTGCATTTTTTTTATTGGTTCCTATCATGATGTTGCTGATTTCGACGTAGTACCTATGCAAGCCTGCTCACTTTATTAGGTCGTCCATGGGAATTTGATACCGATACAACCCATCATGGTAGAAGTAATAAGTACTCTCTTGTGCACAAAGGAAAGAAAATAACTTTGCTACCTTTGACACCTACTGAAATTGCTAATTGTGATAAAGAGCTAGTTGAAAATAAGAAGAAATAACTTGAACATGAATCTGAAAATCAGCAGTAGTGAAGAATGTTTTCCCACCTAAGAAAGAGAGGTTGGCACCTAGTTCTAGTACCGAGGGAATTAAATTAAAGGGTTGTGTCATGCTTGCAACCAAATCTGATCTTGCTGAAATTTGTCATAATGATATGCCATGCTATGCTTTGATACGCAAAGATGCTTTATTTTCACTTGATGATGTATCTTGCTCTTTGCTGTCTGCTGTCACTAACCTTTTGCAGGAATATAAGGATGTGTTTCCAGCTGAGATACCCCCGGGGCCGCCGCCTATTAGAGGGATTGAACACCAAATTGACTTAATTTCAGGAGCGACTTTGCCAAACCGTGCGGCGTGTAGGACCAATCCGGAGGAGACTAAGGAAATTCAGTGACAAGTCCAAGATCTTTAGGACCGAGGGTACGTACGGGAAAGCCTTAGTCCTTGTGCTATGCTGTTCTTTTGGTTCCTAAGAAAGATGGTAGTTGGCGTATGTGTGTTGATTGTAGAGCCATTAATAATATCACAATACGGTATCGTCATCCTATTCCTATGTTAGACGACATGCTGGATGAGTCGAGTGGTTCTATTCTTTTCACAAAGATAGACTTGCGTAGTGGGTACCACCAGATTAGAATGAAATTGGGAGATGAATGGAAAACAGCATTTAAAACTAAGTTCGGGCTATATGAGTGGTTAGTGATGCCATTTGGTTTAACTAATGCATCTAGCACTTTCATGCGTTTGATGAACGAAGTTTTGCATGCTTTCATTGGAAAATTTGTGGTGGTTTATTTTGATGATATTCTAATCTATAGCAAGTCATATGAAGAACATTTGGATCATTTACATACTGTTTTTAATGCTTTGAAAGATGCACGTTTGTTTAGTAACCTTGAGAAGTGCACCTTTTGCACGGATCGAGTCTCTTTTCTTGGCTATGTTGTTACTCCACAGGGCATTGAAGTTGATCAAGTCAAGATCATCGCTATCCAGAGTTGGCCGCCTCCTATAACGGTCACACAAGTCCGGAGTTTTCTCGGGCTCGCTGGTTTCTATCGGCGTTTTGTTCGGGATTTCAGCACCCTCGCTGTACCATTGAATGAGCTTACAAAGAAGGGTGTTCCTTTTACTTGGGCCACCAAACACCAACAAGCTTTCGACGCTCTCAAAGATAAGTTAACACATGCCCCTTTGCTTCAACTTCCTGATTTCAGCAAGACTTTTGAATTAGAATTTGATGCTAGTGGCATAGGTCTTGGGGGTGTGTTAATTCAAGAAGGAAAACCTGTTGCTTACTTTAGTGAAAAATTAAGTGGTCCTAGTTTGAACTATTCTACCTCTGATAAAAAATTATATGCTCTAGTTCGAACTTTGGAAACGTGGCAACATTATTTATGGCCCAAAGAGTTTGTAATACATTCTGATTATGAATCCTTGAAACATATTCGAAATCAAAACAACCTGAACCGTAGACATGATAAGTGGATTGAGTTTATTGCATCTTTTCCCTATGTCATTAAATATAAAAAGGGCAAAGAAAATGTGATAGCTAATGCATTGTCTAGGAGATATACCATGCTTTCACAACTTGACTTCAAAATTTTTGGGTTAGAGACAATAAAGGAGCAATATGTACATGATGCTGATTTTAAAGATGCGTTGCTAAATTGTCAAGAGGGAAAGGGTTGGAAAAAATTTGTTGTGCATGATGGGTTCGTATATTGTGCTAGCAAGCTATGCATTCCTGCTGGCTCCGTTCGTCTTTTGTTTTTACAGGAAGCGCATGGAGGAGAATTGATGGGTCACTTCGGCGTGAAGAAGACCGAGGACATTCTGTCCCACCACTTTTATTGGCCATGGATGAGGCGTGACGTCGAACGCTACATTGCCCATTGCACCACGTGCCAAAAAGCTAAGTCACGACTTAACCCTCATGGTTTATACATGCCTCTTCCTGTTCCCAGCATACCTTGGGAAGATATTTCTATGGACTTTGTTTTAGGGCTTCCTAGAACAAAGAAGGGGAGGGATATTATTTTTGTTGTCGTGGATAGATTCTCTAAGATGGCTCATTTTATACCATGTCATAAAAGTTATGATGCTACAAATGTTGCTGATTTGTTCTTTAAGGAAATTGTTCGCTTGCATGGTATTTCGAATACGATTGTTTTAGATCATGATGCTAAATTTCTTAGTCATTTTTGGAGATCTTTGTGGGGTAAGTTGGGAACTAAGCTGTTATTTTCCACTACTTGTCACCCCCAAACCGATGGACAAACTGAGGTAGTCAATAGAACATTGTCTACTATGCTTAGGGCTGTGCTTAAAAAGAACTTAAAAATGTGAGAGGAATGTTTGCCCCATGTGGAATTTGCTTATAATCGTTCGCTGCATTCTACCACAAAGAAATGCCCTTTTAAGATTGTTTATGGTTTCATATCTCGTGCACCTATCGACTTGTTGCCTCTTCCAGCTTCTGAGAAGGTAAATTTTGATGTGCAACAACGTGCTGATTTGATACGTAAGATGCATGAGACAACTAAAGCGAACATTGAGATTATGAATGCTAAATATAAAGTTGCTGGTAGTCAAGGACGCAAGCATGTTACTTTTGAACCTGGTGATCTTGTGTGGTTACATTTGCGTAAAGAACGATTCCCTGAATTGAGAAAGTCTAAACTCATGCCTCGTGTAGATGGTCCTTTTAGAGTGCTTGAACGTATTAATGATAATGCACATAAGTTAGACTTGCCTGCAGATTTTGGGGTTAGCCCAACCTTTAACATTGCAGATTTGCGACCTTGCTTGGGTGCGAAAGATGAGCTTGAGTCGAGGACGACTCCAATTCAAGAGATGAGGACATTCTTTCCATAGATACAACTGTGCCAACTCCACAACAAACTCAACAAACTGTAACTATGATACAAGGACCAATGACTCGAGCGTGAGCACGTCAACTTAACCATCAGGTGAATACGTTCCTAAGTTTGCATACAAATATTTCAAAGAATGGCATACTACTTAATTCTTGTGATGATTTGATTGTCCTTAGGAACCATGGGGAAGAACCACACGAGCTCAAGTGTAGAAGTGGAACCGTCAAGCACAATCCAAGTCCTGTTCGCTAGTTCGAATCAGATTCTGCCTCGTTAATAACATCTACTTCAAACGGCCATAACTTTTAATCCAGAAGGCTTCTCGAGGCCCGTGAGTACTCGTTGGAAAGTTCTTGGAGTCTACTTTCAGATGGGTCTAGGTTCACCTCCAAACTCCATCCGAGCCAATCAAAAACTGTCAAACAAGTCACATCACTTTTCGAGTCCGAGTCAAAGTGGGCCTTGTAATCGAGTCCAGTGCCGCGGCCGTACTGTTCACGTGAATAGTAACTGTAAATAGTACCACATCCCTTGTCATTAGATAAGTGCGACTTCCCCCTCCCCTATTTAAGGAGGTCGCACCCTTTTAGTTTTCCTAGGGTTTTTCTTAAGAGATTATTCTGCTTAGCAGTTTCACCGCATGTTCGGTTGAGGAACCCCAACTTGTGAACTTAATCTTTATTCGTAATACAATTTTAGATTGCATCTTAAACTCTCTTGCTTGTGTTCTCGATTCACTTGCAGGAGATAGCCTTCTTGGCGAGGTCAATCGTGTTCGGCACGGTTGATAACCAACGGAGCAGTGGTGTAGTGACTGCGAGGGGTTCGATCTGTTTTGGTCGGAGCCTCTGGATCATCAACGTCGAGTTCTCCACAATCGACTTATCAGTACCTCTCGGAAGATCGGACCATCGTCACATTAAGAGGCTCCTGTTGTAGAGGTGGCCCCACCTAAGCCCATCTGACCTGCTAAAGGGTTGTAAAGCCCGAAATGGGATATGTGTAATGTCATAGATACGCCTATGGAGGGCACATGAGTATAAGGATAGAATTGTGAAATACACTTCATGGATATATATATATATATATATATATATATATATATATATATATATATATATATATAGGGGCAAGCATTGTTCATTCATCATCTCCACTGTATTACTCTCCTACTTTACTGTTTGGTCAGTAGCCACAACACTAGCATTAATCAGCAACGAGATAACGGATCAATATTTGTATGACAAACGATTTTGTGACATTAACTCACTTCATTGCAGGGCAAAGTTGAAGCTGAGAAGAAATACTCCCTTGCAGCTTGGATCACAAGATTTTCAGCCTTTTAGCTTGGACAAAGAAACTGCACTTGTTCCTCCATGATAGTTCCTAGCTAGTGAAAATTTACCACCTTTTAGAAGCCCTCTAATAAATTCCTCCAGCATATATTCTGAATCAAAAAAAGGAAATGCCTTTCCTTGGAAGAGTTTTAAATCACCACATGTTAGCCCACTCATTGTCTGATTGAACAGGTTGACATCTGCCAAATTTTGATAGGAGAAACCGTATAAGTTGCTTTACATTCTTCTCATCTAAGTGAGGGCTAAAGAAGAAATGTGTTGGCTTTGGGACCTGCCAAAATAGGACATGATTTAAAACAAATAATAATGTAATCGATTAATCACATCCAGCTATCCATTTGATCTACTAGCTCAAAACCTATCCATTTGATCTACTAGCTCAAAACTATTGGCAAACAAGTAAACCCCAATGAGAAAAGGAATAAACTGCGAATAAGCTTTGTAGTTTATTGAGAGGTGCTAGCCAAGTATTTAGCATTTTATGCATGCCTATGTGAAGTTGGAAACTAACATTAAGATTTCACCAAGCGCTAATAGTCTTCTTCTAGTAGCAGTGGCTGCAGCAAGTCATATACATAAGTTAACATGAATAATTCACTAAGTGCAACAAAAAACTCAAGCAGAAGATGTGATAGGGTTGGCAACCTGAGCCTCCTTGAAGGATGCCATGGCCTGCGAGTTGGTGTTGGGAGGCGGCTGCGGCTGCCCCATGACTGTGGTCACCGCTGTCTCGATGTGGGTGGGCTGATTCGCCATCCACATGCTGAACCCCGCCTCCAGCGCCTTCACGTGCCCGCTCTACTCCTCCAGGGGTTGCTACCGCGCTCCTGTGCCGTAGCCGACGATGATGAGGAGGGGAGAATAGTGAGGGGCGAGAGCACAGGGATGGAGCCAAAGCCCAGCAATGCGGTGGGCGGCGCGGTGGGAGGGGCGGGCAGCACGGTGGGTGGGGTGAGCAATGCGGTGGGAGGGGCGAGCGACGTGGTGGGTGGGGCGAGCACACGGTGGGAGGGGGCGAGCACACGACGGTGAGGGGAGCACACAATTTATGGAATATATGCAAACAAATTAGGGAATGGTCATGTATTGGTCAATTAATTTTTTTTAGAAATTAGTTAATTTTTTGGTACGTCGGACGGAGATCCAACACACCAGATTTCTCCCTTGATCTCCTATACAAATGCCATCTTCCCCAAACCTACCTCACCCATACCTACACCCACCCCACCCTTATTGGTGTGCATCACCCCCTTACCTCGTCAGTGCAGGTGAGGCCTGCCCACCTGTCACTGTTGCCTCCCGACATGGTTGTCAGTGTCGAGGGTGGTGTCAAAACCACTCACTTCTTCGTCGGCCATCATAGCACTATATGCTATTGCCATCCTACCTCTTCTCCATCTCTGGCAGCTCATCGTCGCTCATCGTCTCCCGTCGTCCCACCTAACTCGCCACATAGGATCTTTTTGTTCCTTCCGCCGTTGCCATCCACCGCCTTCCTCCATTCCACAACCGACTGTACCATCGCTGCCCAAGCTAACTCTGAGGTTGGGTCCAGGTGAACCCAAACTCCAACCTTGTGAAACGCTGTAGCCGCTAGAGCACAAATCACCTCAAGCAGATCTGAATGTTACAAATTCGTTTGATTCCACATAAAATTTTGGTTGAGTGTTGTATTCGAGCAAATTAATATCCTTGTTTTGATATATAGAGGCTTAATTAAATTTGCAGGATGAGACGGTCAGCTGATCAAAATTTTGTTGTAGAGAGGTCACAGGTGTTTCCTGGTGAATTGTTATTTGTTTGTACTCTACCGGCCGCCCTTTGATGAGTCATGAGTGGTTTGTGTTCGAATTCGAGATCTGTTAGTACTCTATCCGTACTTTAATAAATGGTGTTTCAGCTCCCTAGGATCCGATGGAGAAAGCAGCATCTATGTTGCTTTTATCTACCCCACTTATAATACACCAAAAAAACATCCCTAAAGCCACACAACAAAATTACCACCACAGTCATTAACTCATTAACAATCCTAAGTGCACCCCAACAAATGTACCCCAACAAAAGCTAATCTCTTACTCACTCATATCCAACGATCCAAATCGTTTGATCAAACCTCATCCCTCTCCTAATCCCTCCCGTCCCGCACCCATCCCAGCCGCGACCGTACGACTCCCATCCCTCTCCCCCACGCTGCCTCACAACGACGGCCGCCGCCGACTCGCCCGCCAGCGCCGCCCAGGACTCGCGCCGCCAAGGACAACCGCGGGAGGCTCCCAGGGCGGCCGCTGCCCGCTCGGCCGCCCGCGCCGCCACCAGCTCGCCCGACATCTCCGCCCAGGACGCGCGCCGTCGGCGGCTCGCCCGCGGTAGGCTCCCAGGGCGTCCGGCGCCTGCTCGCCTGCTCGCCTGCCCGCGCCGCCGACCGTGACAACCGGGAGGGCGGCCGCCGCCCGCTCGGCCGCCGCCGGCTCGGCCGCCCGCGCCTCCCCTCCTCCCCCGCGCTTCCTCCGCTCCCTCCGCCGTGCCACCCTCCC